>JADLZN010011555.1:0-626860 GCA_018155175.1 Sinocyclocheilus anophthalmus
ATCGGACTATTTTAGGTAATTATTGTAAAAAAGAATATATTCAAATTTTTCCTGCATTTCCTGTTCATTCATTGTGTGCCATACCTAATATAGTCAATTCATAAACAGTCCTGTATCTAAGTGTATGCTATTCCTATCATTTCTTTGCTTAAATGACAATGCATGCTGCAAAGAGCAAGTTAGTGGTGAGAACATGCAGCTCAGTGAGGAACAGCTGCATCAGATAGAGCAGAACAGACGCGCCGCACTGGAACGACTGGCCAGCAGAAATGTACCTGTACCCGTTGGTGAAAGCTGGCGAAGACAAATCGGGGGGAAGTCCTGGTTTTACCACACCACACAACAACATTAAATTTTCTCAAAAGTGTGGTGGCGTGTTATGTTGAGTACACTCGCACCAACGTGTGACAAATATAAAAATCAGAAAAAAAACTTGTTTCCTGTATTGGGTCTTAAGGCTCAAAAAAAATATATTGACTACGCAGCTATCGATTTTGTTACAACGTGGAGAATAGGTCAACACGTGGGTCTCTCAGTGGGGTTTTGGTGGCGCACACATACCCACACAACCAATGTGCAGTGTTTTTCATTTCACAACCTCTTGTTGGCAAATGAAGCTGGTCAGTTCCTTAATATAGAGTATAAAAAGAAAGGCGCATAGCATTTAAATATGCGACAGGTTGTGTTGTGTTGACAGGAAAAGTTGTCATTCTTGGGCCAAGACCCCTACACCATCCGGTCCAGTGCTCATGGTTTGGCCTATCAGTTGTGCTGAAGGCCTAAACCTCCCTCCTCCTAGGTAGCCACATTTTACTGAACTGTGAAAATAACTCTACTGATCATCTCCCCACAGGATATATTACAGTACATCTCTAATTATACTCTGTAATGTGACTCTTCCTTCTTCATTTTGGAAAACATGATTTACTAGTTTAAGGAAGATATTGGTTGGCTTGGCCACCCAGGTCATGGAGAACCTCACAAATGGGCTCAACAGGGTGTTAAAGTGTTTTTTTTTAAAAGATATTAATACTTTTTACAAGCCATTGATATATTACATACATAACATATAAATGTTGTAATAACACATAAACGTTGTTCTTTTGAATTTTCAAGAATTTTGAAAAAGGGCTGTCACACTATAGCTCTATAACACTGATAATAAGAAATTATTCTGGAGCATTAAATCAGCATATTTGAATGATTTCTGAAAGATAATGTGACACAGAAGACTGGATTAATGACTGCTGACTTCTTTTAATTTGGTACTTTTAAAATATATTAAAATAGCAATTTATTTATTGTAATAATCTTGCACAGTAGATCTATTTATTGTACTTTTGATCCAAATAAATGCACACAGTGTGGAAACTACTGCGTGCGACTATGAAAAAATATTTAGGAGCACCAATGCGACTGACCCGATCAGCATATTTGTGTTTGCGCTGATATTCATTGATAAATCAGTTAACTTGCGCCACCTTACGCAGTTTTAGGTTTTCGTTTTATTAAAGGGTTCATATGATGCGATTTCAATTTTTCTTTTGAGTGTTACAAGCTCTTGGTGCATAAAGAAGATCTGTAAAGTGCAAAGACTAAAGTCTCAAATCCAAAAAAATATTCTTAATAAAAGTTAAGAGTCAACCAAGCCTAACTAAAACGGCTCGTTCTAACACACCCAAACATGTCTACGTCACGATGTGGGAATATCTGCATAACGCCGCCCAAATATTCACGCAAAAAAAGAAGGCGTAACTTTTAGTCTCACAGTAGTATTGTTGACGCTGCAGCCATGAAGACGCTGTGTTTTTCGTTGTGAAAGCGAAACTACTTTTGTTCTGTCCTTCCAAAGAGACAATATACGCTTTGCCCATGCCTTGAGCTGATCCGTTGCTGCTCGTGGGAATCAACCGGAGTCCAGCCCGTGGTCGCCACATGTGGTTGCCGCAAGCCCGCCGGATGCTCCTTCGTCGAATCCGCCGGCCGCGCCGTTCTCAAGCCCGCCCGCCTCTGCTCACTCAAGCCGGCCTCCGCTCACTCTAGGCCGCGGCTCACTCTAGGCCTCCGGCCTCCGCTCACTCAAGGCCGCCGTGTGTGACGCTGTGTTTTTCGTTGTGAAAGCGAACTACTTTGTTTGCCTTCCAAAAGAGGACACGACTAGAAATCAGTGGTTAAGTTGTATTTATAACACTGTTCCAGAACACTTCAACCCGTATATTCAGATGTGTGCAGCACATTTTTATGGAGGACTGTTTCCTGATCCTGTGAGATTAGACTACAATGCTGGCTGTTCTGACTTACAGACTGTAAGTACGTTTTTATATTTAAAGATTTGCCACTGATGATTCAAACACGAGTTTTGAGCAGTGTAGAGTAGCACTTGATGTTTGTCATTTCTCCAATCACAAATGCAGACATGGTTTAATGTTACGCTCCGGCCGGACAGGGCATTACAGTATGGTAAGGGGCGTAACTTTTCCGTCTCACTCTTTTGAGGTATTCGGCCAATCACAACGCACGGATAGCTGGCCAATCAAGAACACCCCTCGCTTTTCAGACCGATGAGCTTTGTACAAATCGACACTTTTCAGAAAGGCAGGGCATAGAGGATAAACAATAATGTACAGTATGTGAAAATAAATGTGTTTTTTTTTAACCTTAAACACATTTCATTACATCAAATACACAAAATAATGTTTCTTTTAGCAGCATCATATGACCCCTTTAAGTTCAGCTAAATCTTTATATTATTAAATAGATTTTTCTATTATTAAATCTACCTTCCTGATTGCAATTAATTTTGTTAGTACTGATTTCATTTGATTGGTAACTTATTCTTATTGTTTTTATTCTGTTGTTTTAATTAGAAATTTTAAAAAGCTTATAAATATACATTTTTAACTTGATATAAAAGATGACACTTTTAATAAAATTAGAAAAAATGCCCTTACAAAAATAAAAAAAAATGCCCCTGTCAATCACTTTAAGGAGTCAAATATCACCTCATAATATTAATCAGAAGGTGCTCCTGAATTGTTTGACTGTGCTCCTAAAAAAAAAAAGTAAGCATAGAGCACTGCTTTGAGCATAAAGGACTTCTTTCAAAAACATTTAAACATCTTACTGACCCCAAACTTTTGAACTGTTGTGTATGTGCCTGTATATGAGTGACCCATCAAGGTGTTACCAGTTATAATTTAAAAGCTACAGATTTTATTTTTAATGTCAATGTTCTTTCCATTGTCAGGTGTTCTGCTGCTGAATTCTGTGTTGACAGTGAGGGCTCATCAACCCACCTCTCATGAGGGTCAAGGCTGGGAGATCTTCACAGATGCTGTGGTCCTGTGGCTCAGCAGGAATCTCAATGGCTTGGTCTTTCTGCTTTGGGGCTCTTATGCTCAGAGGAAAGGCAGAGTGATCGACAGAGTAAGTTAATGTAGACAGAATTATGAAATGTCAATATATTTATCAGGAATAAAAGTGCACTTAGCATTTTTAAAACAAAGTTTACACATAAAGTGATAAACAGAACTTTTGAAAAAGTATGTAAAAAATCATGTACACAATAAAACATTAAAGCGGTTTTATGTTACATGGAGTAGTTGTCTCGTAAAGGCCAATGAGTTTTTGACCTGCAGAATGTTACTGTTACTGGACACTTTTGCTAGTGGTATGAATAATCAGGGTTACTGTGAATATTGCAACTAAAAATGCACCTTTAAAACACATTATGATACAATAGAAAGAAATATATGACTGCTGTTTTTTTTTTTTTTTTTCTTTTTCTTTTCTTTTTTTTTTTTATTTTTCCCAGAAAGTCATCATGCCTGAGACTTCACATCCATCACCATACTCGGCACATTTAGGCTTCTCTGGATCTAGGCACTTCTCTAAAACTAACATTTTGCTTAAAGCATCAGGAAAGAAGCCAGTTGATTGGAAAGCTCTCTGAAATAGCATTATGCCATTTATTCTTGAAAAACTTTTTTTTTGTAAAAACAAGAGGTTGTGAACATTAAATATTATACATTACAATGTTTTGTATTGTATAGTACAGTTATATTGCAAATGGGTCACAGCTACCCTGTTGTGAGTTTGACCTTGTAATAGTCATCTACATGTTGTTATATTGCAAATAATTACATTATCTGGACAATAAATGAATACAATTAATGAATGTATTTCTTTAATCATATTGGACAAAAAGAGTGTGATTTTATAGACTTACCACATATTTCAGCTAAAAGTTAAAAACAAAAAAAGTGTTGTTTGATCATTTTATAGCTATAGGTTAAAAACTCACAATATTAATCCCTTTAAAAAGGTTTAAACTACTGTAAGATATAAAAGATAAACACAGCAAAAATGTGAAATTCAATTTGATTTTAAAATGTAATTTAGGACAGATAGTAGTGCAGTATAGAGAAATGTGTAATATTATTATTAAGCAAAACCCTCAAGTATTGCCCAAAATGTACAGTTAG
Organism: Sinocyclocheilus anophthalmus; assembly: GCA_018155175.1. Classification (NCBI taxonomy): domain Eukaryota; kingdom Metazoa; phylum Chordata; class Actinopteri; order Cypriniformes; family Cyprinidae; genus Sinocyclocheilus; species Sinocyclocheilus anophthalmus. Next base: position 4,485 of record JADLZN010011555.1, read on the forward strand.
TAATTCTGATGCACATTTTGACAAATCTTAACATTAATAGGTTCCATAAATAGGTTTAAAATGACAGCGCAATACTGATTTTCAATTACTTTATTCGACTTTTACAAATATAAATAAATTAAGTAAAATTCAAATACAAATCACACTGTATATTAAGATCACAACACTGTGTAGTCTGCGCCTTGAGCATTTGGGAATGAGGCCAGTCTCAAAAAAAAAAGGAAAAGAAAAATAGGACACTACGACAGCCAATGTAGAGCATGTTTCATAGTGGGATGTCCATAAATCCAGGTGATGCAGCCATAATAAGCAGTGTCCCACTTCAACTCTTCTTGGACCTCATCTTTTTTCTAATGCTGGACACCAACGCACATACAGTGCACTACACCTCTCTGCACCACTGGCACTGCCCCATTCTCTCTCGGGACTCTCAATTCAAACAAACCAAACAGGACGCGAATATTTTCTTGCTCTCATCAAAACATGTACTGCCTGAACTCTAAGGTAAGATGTACCAACTGTGCATAGCAACACTTTTGCTCTGGAGAGAGTTTGCAGCTTATTTCTTGACACTGGACTGTTGACCTTAACCTATATTGGATGAGCCGTACATAATTATTTGTTTAGTAATGCATAATCAAAATTTCAGTATCTATCTATCTATATATCTATAATGACAAACTAATATAATTTTTATCATTGCTGAACACAGCATGGCATACATGTTTACAATTTATACTTGTAAAATACAAATGTACAGTTAAAGTCGTGGACATTCTTCCAATATTTATACATTCTTCCAATGTTTATATTATAGTCTAATAAAACAAAACGGTGTAACACCATGTAATCTTTGAGGGTCTACCATCACGGACAGTTTAGTTCCTTTTTATCTGAAGTGTGTTGTGTTTAGTTACAAGAGAGAGCATCTGTTTCACCACTGTATCTACTTGCAACACTAACGTATAAATTAGGTCAAAGGTGTAGTCGGGGACACTAATTAGAGCTATGAATATTAACATGGCCATTTTGTGCTGCTGTGGAATTTCCGATCTCTTGAGCTGAGCCGTGATTCTACGGATCATTTTACACCGTGATGTACATTTCAGAATTTATTTTTTATAGCGATTAACTACTCTGCGATTGTGGGATAATTAGTTTACCTTTGGAATCCGGCGAAGTGTTTGGATAAGGCTTTCGTAAAACTCCGAACAAAATAATTTTAATTTTAGTGTTTTCACACGGCGTGACTATCTGGGGTAGCATTCAGTTGCTGCTGTGTTCACATTGCACGATGGATCGGCGACAGGGGGGTTCACACTGCATGACTTCACAATAGGAAGAATCGCCGACAGCTCTGTCTGGTCCGCAAACTACGTTTCACAACAAAACACACACGAGAAGTGATTAGGAAATAACGTGAGAACCCGCGTGCGTCAGACAGGAGTTCTCCAGCAAGACTGTAATTATTTAAAACCAAAATATATAACCCACAAATTGTCAGTTAGCTGATTTCCAGCTACAAGGAGAAAAAGAAAAACTGATTATGCAAGAGGGAGATGCAGGGAACAGGGATTGGGTGTTCTGCAAAGAGAGTTGGAGGTAAATAATTTTGCAGTAACTGTTATGCTGATATTGTGGCTGTGTTTGTGTGCTTCTTTATGATATAATTGTTCATATATCTATTAAAATACTGATATTCTGGTCTATAACACCTCCCAGAACTTCCCTCTGCCCTGTATCTTGGCCTCACATTGGTTGTAGGTCATCGCCGGTGTGTTTTTCAGTCAGAAATCTTGCACACGAGTGTTTGTGATCGCCACCTCTCCAGATATTTGCATGCTAAAACCTGCAGAGTGTGACTCGGCCATAAAATAGCAACTATACCACTCGTTTCCAACACAGAACGTAGTTCAACAATGATGTGAGTCTGGGGCGTGACTATCTGTTGCTGCCCATGGGAGATGACAGAAACCACTTTTGGAAACGGCATGTGTGTTCGGAGCAGGTGTGCGTTCCCAAAAGCATCGTTAGCGAACTTGGTTGTTCGTATCCATTTAATGCCGAGTTCACAATGCATATTTTTTCCACCTCGCCCGACAGGTTTTGAAAAAAAAAACAAAAAAAAAAAAAAAAATATAAAAAAAAAAAAAAAAAAAAAATCCGCTGACATGCCCCGAAATCGGAGCAAATTCGGTGCTCGTTTCACGGGCGGTGACAATCCGGCAGTGTGTAATTATCAAGTGGCCGACTGAGGATCGCCGACACTTCGCTGACGCCCGTGAAATATTTGGCATGCTAAGTATCTGGAGCTGTCGGTGATTCACAATCATGCTGTGTGAAATGATTTCTGACTGAAAAACACATCGGCGAGGACCTACAGCCAATGAGAGACCAAGATACAGGGCAGAGGGAAGTTCGGGGAGGAGTTATAGACCAGAATATCAGTATTTTAATAGATATATGAACAATTATATCATACAGAAACAAGCACAAGCATTTGCTTGACCTGCCACAACATCATCATAACAGTTACTGCAAAATTATTTAACTCTCTTTGCAGAACACCCAATCTCTGTTCCCTTCATCTCCCTCCTGCATAATCAGTTTTTTTTTTTCTCCTTGTAGCTGGAAATCAGTTCACAGACATTTTGCGGCTATATATATAGCTTTATTTAAATAATTACAGTCTTGCTCTTATTTCCGTATCACTTCTCGCGTGTGTTTTGTTGTGAAACGTAGTTTGCGGACCAGACAGAGCTGTCGGCGATTCTTCCTATTGTGAAGTCATGCAGTGTGAAACCCCCTGTCGCCGATCCATCGTGCAATGTGAACACAGCATCAACTGAATGCTACCCCAGATAGTCACGCGGTGTGAAAACAACGGCGATCCGACGAGTTTGGAAATCGTGCAGTGTGAACTCGGCATACATCTATTGGTAACGACGGAACTGGCGACCATAGTTGCTTGGGAAACGCACACCTGGTTCAGAGGTGCTATGTTGACACAAAAACTACAATTGTATTTATTTATTTATCTTAAAAAAGACAAAATATAGATCACGAGATTAGATTAAATGGGCAGAAGAAATCAAGGGGGAAATTATTCTATCATAGACAGGCTTTGATAGGAATCATATTGATTTGGAATTGACAAAGAAGGGCAAAATTGACCGTTCGCAAAGACCCGCCATCCTTAGTTACTGTTGCTAACCCCGACAAACAATGCCGCTCTCACACTACAAATCATGTTCTCAAAACTTCTCACATATGGAATGTATGGCAAGCCGTTTTAGCTTAAAATAATCCCAGGGTTACTTGTCGTAATTGCATTTTTACTTGTAACAATTCAATTAGAGAGCTCTACAATAAAATTCTTACTAGTAACAATGCCAATTAGAGAGCTCTCTAATTCAGTTCTTACTAGTAACAATTGAATTAGAGAGCTCTACAATTCAATTATTACTAGTAAAAATGCAATTACAGAGCTCTATAATTAAATTTTTACTAGTAAAAACCACATTAAAGATATGTTTAATTGCAGATCTCTGTAATGTAATTAAAGAGCTCTCTAATTCAGTTCTTACTAGTAACAATTGTAATTAAAGAGCTCTCTAATTCAGTTCTTACTAGTAACAATTTAATTAGAGAGCTCTCTAAATGGAATTCTTACTAGTAAAACTGAATTAGAGAGCTCTTTAATTGGAGTTCTTACTAGTAGGGAATTGAAACTTTAGCGCTCAAATTGCATTCTTACTATTAAGAATGTAATTGCAGAGCTTCTCTAATTCATTTAGAGAGCTCTATAATTCCATTGTTTACTAGTACGAACTGATTGAGAGCTCTCGCATTGTAATCCTTACTATATAATTGAATTATAGAGCTCTCATAATTGTTAGCTAGTAAGAATGCAAGTGCAGAGCTCTCTAAGTCATTACAGACTCTCTAATTCAATTGCAGGCTCTCTAATTCATTACAGAGCCTGAATTTAATTGTTACTAGTAAGATTGTATTCAGAGCTCTCTAACTGTAATTGGTTACGATAAGAAGTACTTTAGAGCTGTGGAATTACATTCTACTATAAAAATGTTTTAAAAAAAATTTGTAGGCTCTCTAATTGAATTGTTACTAGTACAAATGCAATTACGACGATTACACTGGGATATTTTTACGCTAAACCTTGCCATATAAAGATACATCGCAGAGCAAAGAGAACTGAACACAACGACAAAGACAGAGCAGGTTACTTCAATGGTATGAGCAAGATCTCAGGCTTTTTAAAGACATCCATTCAAACAATAAATAACATTTTGTGGCTCTTTATAAATCGTGACAGATCGCTGTACTGCCTCGGTTCAAACACGTGAACCGATCGTCTTTTCATATTTACTTAAAGCACGAAATAAACACGAATAAACATCATAACGTATTTTTGAACAGATCGCCTGTCAATCAAGCTCTTTGCGAACGGTCAGTTGATGACATGGCGCTTAGTAAAAAAGATGTAGGCCTACCTCAAGTGTATGGTACATATCACACATGGAATGGAAGTCCGCAAACCGGTTCTTTTACACGGTTCGTTCTAGCGAATCAGTTAAAACGATTCATTAATCAGTTATTTTTACGTCATCACGTAATTCTGACAACATTCAACATTCAAATGCTCTTGTAGCAATGTACTCGGTTCGAACTGTTTTAAACGATTCAGTCCGATTTGGTCAACTAGGTTGAACAGGTTCACTGAAAAGAATCGTTTCAAAAGAACGATTCGTTCACGAACCAGCTGAGTGACTGTGTTTACGCCATTACCTGATTTAATTTAGAGTCAGCTGATGAATGCAAATGTACATCTCAAGAAACTAAAATTACATGAGTGATGAAAGTGGGGCATCTGAACCTAAACATGACCTAAGGAAGGCTTGTACACACCTTTACAGTAATGAGGTAAACATCTCCTGACTCAGGTTCCATCAGAGCCTCAGCTGACCATCCCAGCAGTCAGAGGGATTAAACATCCATCAGTTTGTAAAAATAAAATAGAGGCAATTTTACACCAAATGGGCTATGAGCCACGGGCCTTGTGTTGGTGAGTGGGTAGTAATTAGCAGAAAACGGATCCACCTAATCAAAGATCAGTAACTAGACCCCAACAATGTAATTTTGTGCAGAAGAAGACAGGTAGGAGGGGAGGGAGCAGGGTTTTAGCTCAGGTTTCCACAGCCTTGTGTTACACATGGTGGGGCAGTGGCCTCTAAGGAGAGGCGCTGAATGAGATCTTCTCTTGCCGCCCCTCCATGAATCATTCAGCATCTTGGAGCAGACCGTGAGCTGAGTTTAGTAGTGGTGCTTAAACGGAAATAAATTCATGAGAACAAGAGATGGAAAGATGTGAGATAGAGAAGAAACGTGAGAAAGAAAAAGCGAGTTGAACTGATCAGGACCGAATGTGAAGTGGATCAGACGTGTCTTCTGCTGGCCTGGGTTTCCATCATGCTGGGGCAAACTGGGCACTAAAGGCCCTTTAAACTTCTGAGCCCTGGACCAATACAAGGAGAATTAAAAATCATCTCTTTTGGAAAAAGCAATGGATGCTGAGGTAATTCAGGAATATTTCATATACTTATGTCTGCGGAGAAAGCAGCTGAAATAATGTAGTAAAATTTAAATACTCATAAGCTGTGATCATTTTTTGACTCATTTAGCCTGATATATATATTGCATTTTTTATTCTGTAAGTTCCTCTTCTTTAAAAAAAAATTGGGATTTATCATATTTTTTGAATATGTGAGTCAAAATTGGACTACAAAATGACTGGGAGATTTTACTGTATTTTCTTTTTTATTTCCATTTTGTAAAAAAGTTAAAACATTATTTTGAGGAAAAATCGAGAAGTTCTCATTAATACCTATACAGAATTTTTTTTAAAAATTGGAACAGAGAAATAAAGGTAAAAGGCATAACTAGTACAGGTTGAAGAAGGTAAATTCAGATTTAGACTTTAAGCAGCAAAATTTGTCAAGTCTTTGTGTAGTAGCTGTTATAGAAGAATGTGGGCCAGTGACCAATGATGAGCTCTAGCTCTTTCCGAAGTCTCAAGCCATACTGTGAGCTGAGCACTGGGATCCAGTGACATACTGGAGTTTTGGAACAATAGAATGGCCTCTCAGATGATGGTCAGTTAACCAGATAGGCTTTCCTTCTCCATTAAAATCAGCTTTAATGTCTCAGTGACTCACTTGGAAATACAGCAGGATGTATCTAATAACAGTGACACCAAAGTGGAAATCGAAGTCATCGTGTAAATTAACTTTTTGTTTTTTTCAATTAAGACCTGATCAGTTTTGATTATAAGAAAGAAAAAGAAAAAAACTATCTTAACATTCTTAACTCTACACAATGGTAGCAAGAATAATATGTGTATACGTGATATATAATATATAGTATTTGTGTGTATATATTATTATATTCAATTATTATGATATGTTATATTGTACTTTTATAGTTTTTGTGGTTTTATATAAATATTCATATGTTGCAATCAAGTAATGGTCAAGTTAAAAAAGTGTTTTAACTGGGTATCTGTAACAAGAAATGCCCTGAGTTTAAAGTTGATTGTCTTTTAAGCGGATGCACTACATGCCAGGCTGTGTGTAATGAAAGAAGAACATTGACAGACTGCCAGAGGCTTGGCATCCCCTCTTGGCTCTGGTTTAAGTGCTCTTTGCCAGCTGATAGACAGGACTCAAGTGTGATGCCAGCTTTATCTTTCAGAGCATTTCCTAGTCTCTGCACTTTCGCTTTTGTGGTACACAACTGACTGACAGCTAACTTAGTGCGTTTTATTTTACTAATGTTGTCAGTAACTGTTTAACCATGAAGCCTGACATATGAAATGATCGTAAAAATCTCTTGTTTAACTGAACAGTTTGTTGAACACTTACAAAAATATTAAATAAATAAAAGTTATGTTTTTTGTTGAGTATTATATTTGATACATTTGTCATATTTTATGCATTTTATGAATCATATATGGTGTATGGAGGAAAAAACAGCTCAGTTTTATTCAGAGGCCCAAACTGAGCAAAAATGTGCATTTTGGTGCAGTTGCTGATATTTATATGTTCAAAAAGTAAGATGAAATTCTGATTGTAATGTAAATAAATGAGATCTTTAAAACAGTCTACTTCAAATGCATGTAAATATGAGTTGTCACTCTATATCTCCCATTAATATGTCTTAGTAAAATTATATTTAACGTTTAAGTATTTAAATTTTATGATCAAAGCTCTGGTTTTTACTGTGAGGGGAAAAACATATAATGCAATCCAATGACGATTTGGAAATGTACAAATAAACATTCCTCCAAAGCCTCATGTATCATATTTGATACTCATTTATTTACTTAAGTCCAGTAAGTGTTCATCTTGAAATATTAAATATAAATGTTATTCTTACATTTACTTTATAAAAATCAGTAAAGATTTCATAGCAAAAAGACACGTTTATCAAAACCTGAAGGGGGACATTTTTATAATTATAGTAAAATGCTTTTTACTTGCTAAAAAGTATAAACTATCAATGCAAAGTTTTTCAGCAAAGTTTTGATCATGTTGATAATTAAGGGCCTTAGTAATTTCTGTATCAAATATGATACGGTATGGCTTTATAGAGTACAAGTAACTGGACAATTCCGAAAAGGATGTGTTTTATGATGAATTGTAAACTTATGTGGTTTCAGATGGTGTGCTTCTTGAAATAAGATATTATTAATGATATTTGTGTGTGTGTGAGGAAGAAAGAGAGAAGGAGTGCGTGTTCCATCTGTTCTTAGAGGTAAATCAAACATCAGTAGCACCAGACAGGAATAGTTCATTTATTGAGAGTTTTTGTATGTCCGTGACCTTGGCCCAAATACCATCCCATGACAGGAACGGAACCGTGTAATCTCGGATAGAAATAGATTTGCCCTCAGGTTTAAGGGAACCAAGATAGGACAAACCTACGCTGAGCTGAGCTTTTCAGGATGCTAGACAATAAATCCATCATGATTTCTGTTTCAGACAGATGTTTCTTGACACACACACACACAGACCTCCGCTTCGTAGCAAACTTTTTATTTGACTTCCATGTGGAACGTGGTGATGTGATATACAGTGAAGTTTGTATGGTGCCCTGGTGGCCTGTATAAAGTAGCCAGTACAAACATCACAGAGGATTTATCATTAAACTTGTTTTTCTGGATAAGGTTATATGAAGCACCATTACTTCAAACAAGTTATACTTGAAACCCGACCTCTGAGAAATACTGAAAATATTACTATAAACTGTAGCAACACCTCCCCCTTTACCTTCTGGTTGCAGCTCGTGTTTGTAACAGTAATCTTGGGGGTAGACTCATTCTGTCAAACAGAGCACATCTAGTTTATGATCAGTGATTGTATCATTTACAAAAAGCGGTTTCATAGAAAGGGATCTAATATTCAATAAGCCAAGCTTTATCATTTGTTTATATGCATTATATCTTTTTTTTTTTTGATCATCAATTAAACTGCTACCTTTAAAATTTTACTAGTTCGGGTAACAGACACAGTCTCTATAGTATGATATCTAGATGAAAGAGTCACTATGTGCTGAGAATTAACTGATTTCTGGTGACGTGATGCGGCTAGCAGACGGTCGGTTTAGCCAGTCTGTATGCTTCCTGACCTGGGCCCCAGTTAGTTAAGTACAAACTCTAAGACTTTGTGCCATATTTCTAGAGAGAAGAGTGGCATCACCCAAGTATGGATGAAGACCATCTCTATTCAACAGGTCAGGTCTGCCCCAAAAACTCATCCAATTGTCTATGAAACCTATGTTATTCTGCGATTTTCCTACTGGACTTCCGGGGTGAACGCTGGTGCTACTAGCTGCCGCTGCCCTAGGGGGATTTTATTTTTAGTAGTTGTTTTATTGCTTTTTAAGCTGTTTTATAAGCTATTATCTATCTGTCACCTGCCTGTGTATCTACGCTGACTACAGTGAGTTTGGACCATTACATTGTTCGCTACTATCAGCTGATCTGCATGATGCTTCTCGCAGCTGCCGGTTTGTCTGCCGGTTACTGACCTCTGATTTTTCACTCGAGGCGCCTCCAGCGCGGGAAACAACCATGAAGATCATTGAGCTGTTTGTATGGATTAATTGCATTTGGGTCATCCTCTCTGCAATATACCACCCTGAGGTGTCAATCCTTCAATATTCCGGGGCAGAACTTTTTCCAGCTCCGCCCGCGTATTTTGAACTTCCGTCAGTTTACATATTCATCCAATACTCGACGCTGCGTCGAAAACGATAGGGGAACGCCTTCTGTGACCATGCTCTGAATCACATGTGAAATCAGTCCAATAGCTGAGCGGGACATCACGGGTGGATGACGTCATGACCGGGAAGCTATAAAAGCACGTGCGGCGGAGCCCGCATCAGCTTCCTTGTCATTCAGCGAAGCGCTCTATTGTGTGTCCAGTCCAGAATTTATTGTTGTCTGTCTATTGTGAGAGAAAAGTCTATAAGCAGCTATGTCTAAGGCTCACGCTAAGACTAAGCATTTCAAGGGCGAGAGCAAGCCACGTTTTAGGTTGTGTGTTCCTCCCTGCCCACGTTACATCACGAGTGGGGATACACACAGCCTGTGCGTGGTTTGCTTGAGAGCGAGGCACGCAGAGTCGGCTCTTGAGGGGGCCGGCTGCCCACATTGCAAGCGCCTCCCACTGCGTACGCTTCGCTCCCGGAGGGCTCTCTATGAGGAGGGAGCTTTCGCCAGCGTTCCTCGCGGTGCTGGTTCTGCTTCAGCCGAGGCTGAGCGGCGGCTGCATTCGTGGGCTTTGCAATTGGATTTGGCGGAGGGAATGGAGATGGGCGAGTCTCTATCTCCTTCCTCACCCAACAGATCCAGTGCCCGATCTCTGGGTTCGGAAACCCGTTCTGTGGCTACTTCCTCCCGGGGTGACGGCTCGACGCTCCGCCTGTCTTCCTCCGAGGAGGTTGACGTGGAGGACGTCGAAGAGGTTTCGCCCCCTCAATCGCCCCAATATGAGGAGCTAGTGGAGGTGCTTACTTCTGCCGTGGCCAAATTAAAAATCGATTGGCCCGCCGAGAAGCAGGCCAAGCCGCAGCGAAGCAAGTTGGATGAACGCTTCCTGCGTGCGAAGCCGCCAACTCCATGCCAGAGCTTGCCATTTTTCCCCGACCTTCACACCGAGGTGTCGAGGTCGTGGGCCAGGCCTTTTTCGGTCCACCTCTTCATCCCTGCCTCAGATTATTATGGTAATGTGGCAGGGCTGACTGAGCGTGGCTATAAGGTGATGCCTCAGGTTGAACAGATGCTAGCTAGCTATCTGTCCCCAGGCATGGCATTGTCTTTAAAGGCTCCAGCACTGCCCTCCAAGCCGCTGCTTACAACATCAGCGCTGGTGGGCAAGGGGTACGCGGCAGGAGATCAGGCTGGTGCGTGTCTGCACACGATGTCTGTGTTACAGGCATACCAGGCCGACCTGCTTAAAGAGCTGGATGAGGGTGAGGAGCTTAGCTCTAATAATATTGCAGAGTTAAGGAGAACCGCTGATCTCTCTCTCCATGCGGTCCATGGCAGCTATGATGGCAGCAGAGAGGCATTTGTGGTTGACCCTGTCTGATATGAAAGAGAAAGACAGGGTCTTCCTCCTCGACGCCCCTACTGGCCTGTTCGGTGACGCTGTCAAGTCGTCGACAGGGACCAGAAGACTGTAAACAAGCGGCAGCATTTCAGCGGTTCCTCCTTCGCCGTATTTCAGCTCCGGGGGCTGCTTGGCGGCAGCAGTCCCCACCGCGTACCAGCTCCTCACATAGAGAGATGCAAAAACAGAGCGTTGCCGCCCGTCTTCCTCCGTGTCGGGACTGGAGGCAGAAGCAAGGCTCTGGGTTGGGGGCCTCGAAGCCTAAGCCAAATCTGCGGACCGTCCTTCTGGCTAAGAAGTCCTCGACCAAAAGGTCCTGACTATTTCAGTATAGGATTAGCGAGGGCAGGCCCTTCTGGGGCAGAGAGGTTCACACTGCATTACACGGTGCCCGTCTCCCCCCAGTGCCCTCGGGAGACCGTTCTGTCAACCCTGCCGGTGTTCCAGGGCTCAGCGGTCTCTAGCGAGCATATCTGTCAGTTACCGCCCGGCAACGTAGCGGCACTGAGAGGCTCGCGGCCTCTGCGGAGGTCCCCAGAGCAGCTAGTTCGGTTGTCCCCTGTCAGCGTGCAGACGCTTCAAGGCACCGAACTAGCCGTTCAGGGCATACCAGAGATCAGTCTCGAGAGACTGATTCTCTTAGTAGATTATTTAGCAGCGTGGAAGCTACTGCCAAATTTGTCTCAATGGGTCCTGCGTACTGTAGAAAGAGGCTACAGAATCCAGTTCGATTCTCGTCCGCCTCGATTCAACGGGGTCACCCCCACGCTAGTGGGTCCCGAGCAGGCTCTGGTATTAGAACAAGAAGTAGTTACTCTCGTAAAGTAGGAGGCCATCGAGGTGGTCCCTCCGCACGAGATAGACTCCGGGTTCTACAGCCGTTACTTCATTGTTCCGAAGAAGGATGGGGGGTTGCGTCCCATTTTAGATCTGCGCCTATTGTACTGCTCAGTCATGCGACTGAATTTCAGAATGCTCACACTCAAGCAAGTCGTGTCTCCGATCAGGTCAGAGGACTGGTTTGTCACGATCGATCTGAAGGACGCATATTTTCATATCTCCATCCTCCTCATCACAGGAAGTTCCTGAGGTTAGTTTTTGGGGGCAAAAGCCTACCAATACCAGTTCTTCCTTTGGCTCCGTGTAAATGCCAGGCATCTGCATACTCAACTACATCGACGATTGGTTGATTTTAGCTAGTTCAGAGCAGGTTCACATGAGATGAGAGAGCTGGGGTTAAGACTAAACGTCAAGAAGAGTGTGCTTTCTCCATTACAGAGGACCACTTATCTGGGCGTGGTGTGGGATTTGACCATGATGCAGGCACGTTTGTCTCCTGCTCGGATCGAGTCGATTCTCACTACAGTCAAGAGAGTGAAAGAAGGCCAGTCACTCACTGTCAGGCAGTTTCAAAGACTGCTGGGTCTGATGGCAGCTGCGTCCAACGTGATAACTCTTGGCCTGCTGTTCATGAGGCCCCTACAGTGGTGGCTCAGGACCAGGGGGTTCTCCCCGAGGGGAAAACCCGCTTCGCATGTTCAAGGTCACGCGGCGATGCCTACGTGCCTTGGTCATTTGGAGGAAACCTTGGTTCTTGGCTCAGAGCCCGGTGCTGGGAGCTCTTTGTCGCCGCGTAACGCTAGCGACGGATGCGTTCCTCACCGGTTGGGGAGCGGTCATGAATGGCCACCCTGCCCGCGGTCTGTGGAGTGGTCGCCATCTAACGTGGCATATCAATTGTCTAGAGATGCTGGCCGTGTTTCAAGCACTGAAGCACTTTCTCCCAGACCTGAGAGGTCACCATGTGTTGGTGCACACCAACAACACAGCGGTGGTCTCTTATATCAACCACCAAGGAGGTCTGCGTTTGCGCCGCTTGTACAAGTTAGCACACCAGATCCTTGTGAGGTCCCAGGACAGACTCCTCTTGCTGAGAACAGTGCACATTCCTGGGCATCTCAATATGAAAACAGACATCCTGTCAAGACAGGGGCCAAGGCCCGGGGAATGGATGCTTCACCCCGAGGTGGTGAAGCAGATGGAGTATTTTTGGCCAGGCTCAGGTGGACTTGTTTGCGACTCAGAAGACATCGCACTGTCCCCTCTGGTTCTCTCTGATTCATCCAGCTCCACTGGGGCTGGATGCCATGGTACAGACGTGGCCGAGGCTTCGTCTGTATGCCTTTCCCCCAATCGCTCTGCTCCCAGGAGTTCTGGAGAGAGTGCGCAGGGACGGGGTCTGTTTACTGTTAGTAGCCCCGTTCTGGCCGGGCCGAGTATGGTTCTCGGACCTGATTTCCCTTCTCGACGGCTCTCCGTGGGAGATTCCTGTCAGGAGGGACCTCCTCTCACAGGCGGAGGGCATGATTTATCACCCCCGCCCGGAGCTGTGGAAGTTATGGGTGTGGCCCCTGAGGGGGCACAACTAGTAGCTTCTGGTCTCTCAACTGAGGTTGTTGAGACCATCCTCCAATCCAGAGCTCCCTCCACGAGGAAACTGTATGCCTTGAAGTGGAAACTTTTCATTTCTTGGTGTGGAGACCGCCAGCTCGACTCAGTTAACTGCCCGGTTGGTACAGTGCTGGAGTTCCTGCAGGCCCGATTCTCTGCAGTGTTGACCCACTCCACCCTGAAGGTCTACGTGGCGGCCATTGCGGCCTACCACGCCCCTCTCGGTGGCCACTCATTGGGAAGACACCCCCTGGTTACACGTTTCCTCCACGGTGTGGTGAGGCTGAGGCCTCTCGTATGATCACATGTCCCCATGTGGGATCTAGCAGTGGTGCTAGAAGCTCTCTGTAAGCCTCCATTCGAACCTATCGAAGAGATTTCTGATCGCCACCTTACGATAAAGACTACCTTTCTTCTGGCTATATCTTCTCTAGAGAGTTGGGGATTTACAGGCCCTCCCAGTGGCCCCTTCCTATCTTGACTTTCTGGCCAAAGCTTTTCTGTACCCTCATGTGGGGTATGTCCCAAAAGTCCCCTCATCAACACCACAGCCCATTGTACTTCAGGCCTTCAATCCTCCTCCCTTCGGGGAACCAGACCAACAGAAGCTTAACTGTATGTGTCCAGTTCGAGCACTGGACACATACATCCACAGAGCTGCCCTGTGGAGGAGGGCGGCCCACTTGCTTGTGTGCTACGGCCCCCTAAGAGAGTCTTCCAGCACTAAACAGACCTCAGGTCGGTGGCTTTTTTAAGCGGTGTGCCTATGCAGGACATCTGCAGCGCTGCGGGTTGGTCCACGCCCCTTATCTTTGTTAGGTTTTATGGTCTAGACATGCGAGCCACTCCTGGCTCTTCTTTTCTCTCGCCCTAGCTGTGCAGTCTTTCTACACTAGGCAGAGACTTGGAAGTCTGGTGGCGTGGGCATTCTCGTTCCCCTAGCGTTTTTATACTTTTATTTTCGACAGACATAGCCTCGAGTTCCTGAAGAGGAACGTCTCAGGTTACGTATGTAACCCTGGTTCCTCGAGGGAACAAGACGCTGTGTCTCGGTGCCATACTTCCGGCGTCCCTGCCAGCGCTTGCATCATTCCTGAAGCTGATGCTGGCTCCGCCGCACGTGCTTTTATTGCTTCCCGGTCATGAGGTCATCCGCCGTGACGTCCCACTCAGCTATTGGACTAATTTCACATGTTATTCAGAGCGTGGTCACAAAAGGCGTTCCCCTAGCGTTTCCGACACAGCATCTCGTTCCCTCGAGGAACCACGGTTACATACGTAACCTGAGACATTCCCACGTCCGAAATACACTCACCGTGGGTCTCGTTGGATCTATACCATCGATGACTCGTGCTCAATACGGTCCTTCTGGTCGTCTAATCCACGTCCAACAAGGAGGTTCACACGGACTGTTGATCATGGTGTACTAACCTGATTGGTTGGCAACGATACTGGTAAAAATAATCTCTCTTTTGGATTACTCAACATAGGATCACTCTTCAATAAAGGACCTCTGGTGCATGATTTGCTGTCTTACCATAAGTTTGATTTCCTCTGTTTAACTGAGAGTTGGCAGAAACAGGATGATTTCCTCCATCTTAACCAGTCTGTTCCTCCGGGTTATGTTTTTGTCTCTAAATCCCACGCTACTGGACGGGGAGGGGGTCTAGCGATACTTCATAAAGAGAAATGGAAAGTATCCCAGCTAACTGCCCCCCACTCATTCCAAAGGGCACATCCTTGATCTCATTTGTTGTTCTGGCATAATTCCTTATAATTGTACTGTTTCTGACTTGTCCATCTCAGATCATCTGCTGGAGTCATTTTTGCTGTGTCACTCTATCACATTTCAGAACATTAAGATCATTGATGTGTCTATTTTTGCAGATGAACTTGACAACTTTTCCAGCAAAGCTGATTTTCCTGATGCTGATGCACTGGTTTCATATTATAATAATGGACCAACTGAGATTTTGGATGTTAATGCACCTGTGAAAACCCAAACTGTTTCTTTTTAACATCTCCTGTCTCCTTTGCTTCTACCAGCAGAACTAGTCAACTATTACAACGTTAAATTTGTATAACTCAACGCTTCCCATCCTCTGTCAGTACGCCCAAATGCGTCCGTTTTCCTACTGTACAAAAAAAAAGTCTTTGCTGACCATATCCAACTTTACACGGATGCACTGTCTAAGGCTAAATTTGACTATTATTCTCATTTAATTGGAGCTAGTGAAGGGAACTCAATATCTCTCTTTTTTGTGGTAAAAAATATTTTATGACCACCTGACTCTCTGCCATCCGATATGTGTTCTACCACACTATGTGACAGTTTTATGACTTTCTTTGAGTTAAGATAAAAAATATTAGTCACCAACATACACTTTGGCACGTTACTTGGTAGTTTATGTTTTTTCAGGGTTGGCATCATCTGAGGTCTGCTGAGGCGTTGGCATCATCTCTTCTCAGGTGTTTCTGGATCCAGACTGAAGCTTGTGTAAACTTAGTTACACACGGGATGTCATCCTGTGGCAGAAACATAGAGACACATACTTAGCGGAAGCTGCTAGTTCTACCAAGCAACATTTATTTGTTTAACCCAGCTTAAATAATATAAGTGCTGTACAAGATTATGAGATGCATTATTTGAATGCTTGGCCAAAGAGATGTGTCTTTAATCTAGATTTAAACAGAGAGAGTGTGTCTGAACCCCGAACATTTTCAGGAAGGCTATTCCAGAGTTTGAGAGACAAATTTGAAAAAGCTCTACCTCCTTTAGTGGGCTTTGCTATCCTAGGTACTACCAAAAGTCCATAGTTTGCGACCTTAGGGAGCGTGATGGATTGTAGTGTGATAGAAGACTAGTTAGGTATGCAGGAGCTAAACCATTAAGGACCTTGTAGGTAAGTAATAATATTTTTTTACTGGTACGGAACTTAATAGGTATCCAGTGTAGAGACTGTAAAATTGGGGTAATATGTTTATATTTTCTTGACCTGGTAAGGACTCAAGCCGCTGTATTTTTGGCTACCTGTAGTTTGTTTATTGAGGATGCAGGACAACCCCCTAGCAGTGCATTACACTAGTCCAGTCTAGAGGTCATGAATGCATGAACTAGCTTTTCTGCATCAGAAACAGTTAACATGTTTCGTAGCTTGGCAATGTTTATAAGATGGGAGAATGCCGTTTTTGTAACATGGGAAATATGATTTTCAAAAGACAAGTTGCTGTCTTATATAACACCCACCTTTTTGACTGTAGAGGAAGTAACAGTACACCCGTCTAGTTGCAAATTGTAATCCAAAATATTCTGTGTACTGTTTTTTGGTCCAACAAGTAATATCTCGGTCTTATCCCGATGTAATAAGATAAAATTATTGGTCATCCAGTCTTTTACATTTTTTAACATCCTCTGTTAGCTTAGATAATTTAGAAGTTTTGTCTGGTCTTGTTGAGATATATAGTTGAGGATCATCAGCATAACAGTGGAAACTAATCCTGTATTTTCTAATGATATTACCAAGGGGCAACATGGACAGATCCTTGTGGCAGTGCATACTTTACTGGTGATAACTGAGATGACTCCCCATTTAAATAAACAAAGTGGTAGCGATCAGACAGGTAGGATCTAAACTATTTTAAAGCCTGTCCTTGAATACCTGTATAGTTTTATAATCGATCTATGAGTATGTCATGATCTATGGTGTCGAACGCAGCAGCCAAGTCTACTACCTGTTGGCCTGACCCTTTGCCAACTAATTTAGTTAAATCCTGTCTACCATCTTTATCTTCATTAATTACTCAAATTATCCACTCTTCTCTTGTTTCTGGCTCTGTACCCTCCTCTCTTACATCTGTGATTATTTCTCACATCCTTAAGAGACCAGGGGCTGATCCATCTAACCTAGATAATTACCCTCTGATTTCAAATTTGCCATTCATCTCTAAAATTCTGGAAAAGTGCAACACAGGTCCATGATCATCTCTCTGATAATACATCCACCAGTACAGAGACTGCTCTTGTTAAAATCATTAATGATCTGTTGTTGGCAGCTGACTCTGGTTTATTAATCATACTTGTCCTTCTTGACCTGAGTGCGGCCTTTGATACCATCTCACATAAGATAATCCTTGACAGGTTATTTTTTATTGTGATCACTGGCACACCCCTGTCCTGGTTTATGTCATATCTCTCTGGTCGCACTCAGTTCATTCAACTTAAGCACTTATGATCGAGTTAATCTACAGTTACTACTGGTGCCCCTCGGGGTTCTGTTTTGGGCCTGCTTCTATTCATTATCTACTTACTCCCGCTTGGTCACATTTTCAGGAAATATGGTATTCACTTTCACTGTTATGCTGGTGACACCCAGCTATACATGACTTCTAAACCCCCTGACACTTTTCCTCTGCCTTCTTTTCCAGCTGTTAAGCTGAAATGAAAGACTGACTTTCAGCTAGTTTTTTTAAACTTAATAGCAATAAAACTGAGGTCTTACTTGTAGGCACAAGATCTACTCTCACCAAATCTGACTGTTTTTCTGTGGATATTGATAAATATGCCATTTGTCCTTCTCCATAGGTTAAGAGTCTGGGTGTTATTCTGAATAGCACACTTTCGTTTGAAGCCCATATTAATAATATTACGAGTACTGCATACTTTCATCTGCAAAATATTAATCGTCTCTGTCCTTCCCTCCCAATGAACAAGACTGCAACTCTCATCCATGCACTGGTTACTTCACGTATTGATTACTGCAATGCTCTTCTTACTGGTATTCCTTCTAAACTTCTCAATAAACTCGTGTTCTTACTAGAACTCCTTCTACTGTGCACATTTCACCAGTTCTCCAGCGAATACACTGGCTTCCAGTGAAGTACCGCATTGATTTCAAAATTCTGCTTCTCACATTCAAGGCACTTCACAATCTCACTTCTCCATACCTTACTGATCTTCTTCATATTCATACCCCTCCACGCACTCTGAGATCTTCACACTCGCTCTCTCTGGTGTTACCACGTATACGCTTTTAGATGATGTTGTGAGATTAGTACTTGAAAACTGCATAAAAAGGGATGATACAATGAACTGTGCTGTTTATCATAAATACTCAGAAGGTGGTAAATTTTTTGAATACTGAAGAACACACTGTTTAATGCAATTAATTATTTTGGTGTGAACCAAAGGGCTGAATGACACTAACTATTCTGGGAGCATTACAAGAGATATACATTTCGTTTACTTGTTTTCTGCCATTTTCACACACTTGATTTTTTAAAATTATACAACTTTTTAAGGGGTAAGATCAAAAACTGATAAACATCATGGTGAATTTCTTATCACGGGAAAGCATGCAGAGATAATCTTTGAACTATGATGTTGATCACTTAAGCAAGATGTTAAGTCTACATAAAACCATTAAGAAACCAATATTTCATACTTTATTCACACAACATCCCAAAGCTAATGTACGGTTCATTTTCGCCATATCCACAGTATATTTTAGCATCAAAAGCCTTAAGTATAATGAAGGACAGTGCTATTGTGTGTTTCATTTGAGCTTTTGTTTAGGCTATGTGTCACATCTTGTCAATGTGCTGTGGCCACCTGGAGGGCGGAGAGTACACATGACATGCCTAACTAGCAGCAGGTTGCAATTAATTGAGACTCTACCCTTATTATTTTGCTCATTTGCTGAAAATGGTTGTCAGCTTATTGCTAATGAGCTGCCAAGGTCATTGCTAAACAGCACTTGAAAAAAAATGCACGGGGACAAGCAATCCAGCTGTCTTTTACTGGCTGAGAAAAGTCATTTTTGTAATTGTCAGTGATGTTATTATGTCTCATGGGTAGTGCATTTTTTATGTACAGTTCATTGATAACTAAACAGTAAGTCATTACTTTCAAAAGCACTTTAAAGATTGCACATCAATGAATTTCAAACACAATATCTAATTAGATTGGTTTTAATAAGATAAATTAAGCATTACCTCTGTGTGGATCTGTGTTTACCTTCACATATTATATTTTAAAATCCAGTAAGCTGTGTAAATTGACATTAAGATTGTTTCAAATCAAGAGAAGCATAATAATTATGCTGCATTCGTAATATACAATCTAAGGAGCTATTCAAATCCCATACAGCTAGCTAGGATGGATGGATGGATAGATGCCACATAGCGGTTTTTGTGAACATCGAGCTCAATGCAAAATATATTAAGGAAATTGGAAACCTTTCATATTCAAAAATATATTTAAAAATGATTTCTTGTGCATGAAAATCTACGACAGTAGTCTACATAGGAGGATTTAATTCATTGCATAATATGTTCAGACAGTTACACACACGTAGCATCCTACGAGATTTTCTGATATAACAGTTAAAGTAATCAGTCACAGAGTTTATTGCTTTTATAAAAAGGTCACTAATATAGCTGGCAAGGTTGCATAAAAATAAACACAGCAAAAGAAGCAAAAAAAAAAAAAATGAATGCAGTTCTTTAGCTATGTTTAGCAGAATGTTTGACAAGCAACACACAGATGCAGTGATGCAGTAATACTCATGTAATTAACTGTGCTTTTACATATTATTTTACAACAGCTTTGAACATGGTTGACCCAATCATAACCAAGAACTGAAACAATTGTTTTTATATAATTTTTTTGTATTATTAATAAAGAAAAGTAAAATAATAAAAAATTCCATTTATTTGAACCATTTGGCCCAATATGTGCATGTCATGTTTTTCTGGCTTGTTAAAGTCATCATTCTCAATGCTTGTCCTGGAGTATCCCAGCATTTCAATTTGGATGTCCCCCAGGGGCACAGAATTCCCTCTGAAATGGATTCCTTTAAGCTTTTTTACAGTATTGCATGTGACCAAAATGTCAGAATAAAGAAACAGGATGAACACTACATTTGTTGCAACTAATTTGATAGAATCTATCAGATCATCTGAGAGTTATTCCAATGATTTTGTTCCTCTGTGTCATTATCGTTATAGCTGTGGTGTGGACTATTCTCATAGAATTAGAACGATTATTAAAACTATACCTTTCTCATTATCTTTTATAGTTCATAGTCTTGTGTGCATGGGCCTTTAGTCAAGTCTCATAGTCTTCATGTGAGGGGAGCTTTGTGGAGAGATTTTAAAGAAGGTGCAGCCTATGGAGCTTTTCAGATCAGTCACTTGTGAGGTTTCATTTCACTGCTGTAAAAGGTGGCATAAACCATACAAAGCTCAATTAGGATCTATGGTCTGTATGTGGTATATGTCAGTAGTACTTTTATCTTTAACATGAAGAACAGTAAAACCTCAAAGTAATTTCCTACATCTGCTCCAATTATGAGGAAATGTTCATTCGTGTATATCTGGCAGACTTTTTATTTGTATTTTTTATTTAATTTTGACCTGAGAACCTTATGTGAGGCCATTGGAGATAACTAAAACATTAAGAAATGAAACTTCACTGAATCAAACCAATGTATAATACAACACCATTTCTAGACGCCACTGTTATTTCTGCAGTCCAGCACCTGATCATAAAGAACTGTTTCAAATGATGATCGTTAAGCCGGTGTGTGTAATGGAGTGAACGGAGCATACTGTTCTGTCACACACTTGGCTTTGAGCTGTCAAACAGAGAACGAGTGGCTACACTCCTCCTCATTGTTAAAAGAAATGTTCTCTTCTCGAAGCCCAGCCTCATTATGTCCAGCCAGTGCTTTAGCCACACTACTGTCTGAAAGAAACCTTGCCGAGACTGTGCCAACCCTCAAACTCTAAAGAACCGATGAATTTCACATTTACTGTGAAGGAACCGCTGAAAAGAACCACTGAAAGATTCTTCTTCTGGGCGCCTATTATTTTTGATAAATGTGAGCGATATTACCATCCTGGATGAGTATACAGAGCTGCTTTATGAATGCTTGCTACTCCTTTATGTTTAATTACCCAAACCCTGTGAACCTTCATTTTTATGTTACTCCATAATGGATTTCCAGAGCATTTGGAGGGATATTTGTGGCTTCAACAACATTATAAGTGGGGCAGTATGTCATGAATATACAAGGGTCACTAATCTTTGTGTGAAAGATAATGTATTGCACTAGCTTGGATCATTTTTTTACTAAACCATAATTGTGCAGCAAGTTAAATAATAAACGATAAATCATGTTCCACACCGCACAATTACAATAAATGCTAAAGCCCACTACACTTAACTGCCCATACTAGTCATGCGTCACTTGAAAGCTCTGATGTAGGAGAGTTGTTACTTTCCTTGTAGTGGCAAGTAATGAGCATTTATTAAGACCTTACAAAGTCCATTAAACACTGCTCTGTTTGTTTCTCACTGCACGACTAATCATTCTTTAGTGTACGGCCATTTAAATGCATTCACATGGGTTTTTAATGTAAATGTATGGGATCTTCACTTGGTATCTTTAATGCTTTGTATTATGAAGATATAGTTGCATAAACTAAAAGGTATTGCAATTCGTAACTATTTTATGTTTTGGTGAATTGCCGGCAAATTCCTATGATTTGACACACAAAACTCAAAAAATAATTATGCCTTCTCATTAGACTGGGTTTAAAAGCTTTTGCACAATACAGTTTTCTTTTAAATTCTGGTAAATAGTTTAAATCTGTGGTTCTAAGCCCAAACTGCAATGTCAAATACATTATAAAACGTGTTACTAGAATGTAATAATGAAACAATCAATCAATAGCCTCTTGGTTAGTGCGACAACATGCAGCACAACTACACTCGTGGCGACCCAAGTTCGAATCCCGTCTTGTGGCTCCCCTCTCTCTCCACCCAATGCTTTCCTGTCTACTCTATCCTGTCCAAATAAAGGCATAAAAAAGCCCATAAATTAAAGCTTTAAAAAGGAACCTGCAGTGATGGTTTATTCATACAATCTCATGGCAATTTGTAACTATTTTATGTTTTGACAAATTGGCAGCTAATGTGTGTGAATTTGTACAATCTTATTCATACGTTTTCATACAATCTGCTTATGCCCTATTGACGGTTATGTTTAGGGGTGGACTTTTATGCTTATTTTCTGAAAATCATACGTTTTCATATGGTTCAGGTTGTACCAATTCACATGAAAACACCACCTCGTAAAATAGTTACATCTTTCTGTGAGATCGGGTTTGGTTTGTAGGGATGTCACGGTGAGGAAATTTATTCTCACTTTCGAATTTGTGATATTGGTGTCAGCGTTGAACAAGAAGCAGTTTTGACACAATATTTATTGTATAAAGCCTTACATAAATAAAGGTGATTTGACTTAACTTGATAAGAGAAGATCATTGTCTGTTGCACTTACATGTTTACACCTTTCACTTTCTAAGACTAATATGCATGCTTGAAAGGCGGATTCATTATTATTCTTAATGAAAAGCACAGCAACAGTAAAACAGTACAATAACAAGCTAGCTTATATAACATTGATTAATAAGAACAAATAAGATGAGACATGGCATACACCACATGATGTATTATACTGACTAATACATTCCATAAAGAATATTTCAAGGGGTAGTTCACTCTCGAGGCATCCTAGGTGTATATGACTTTCTACTTTCCGACGAATCCAGTCAGAGTTATATTAAAAATTGTCCTGGTTATTCCAAGCTCTATCATTGCAGTCAGTGGGTGTTTCTGTTGAACAGTCCACAAGACGTCAAATTAAGTGCGTGCATCCATACTAAAACGTGCCTCACACAGTGAATAAAGGCCTCCTGAAGCGAATCCATGCGTTTTCATAAGAAAAATATCCATATTTCAAAAGTAATAAACACTTTTCTCTCACCTTCCGTACCGGTAATATGCGGAAGCCTTTGGCGGACTGACGTTTAGGGGCGTCGGCGTTGCATGACTAGTGATGAACGCGGAGAGAGACCAAAACAAAATGCCGGTCATGAATTACAAAACGAGGATTTGTAAAGAAAAATGTCAGAGGATTTCGATATAAGCCAAGAGGAGACTGGTTTTCCTTTGCTAAAGTAAGGAAACTTTGCTTCCTTTGCTCCTATAAACAAACTCGCGAGACAAGTGTATCTCAAAGGCGCGCACTCTGTGTATACGGCCTACGTATCCAACCGGAAAGTTCTTCCTTCACTTATCTCAGCTGGGTTGTATGGATTACTGTTGTGTTCACTTTGTGTGGTTTTTGAAGTGTCAATTTTGGATATGCCATACAATTGCAAATATATCTTACCATTTTTTCTAAAAATCTCCAATTGTGTTCATCTGAAGAAAGAATGGAAGCCATATATATCTGGGATGGCATGATAGTGAGTAAATAATGAAATAATTTTGGGTCGAGTGTCCCTTTAAATATTCATTTGAACAGTCGCAGAACCTGTCACACTCACAGGTGACAGCTGACCAGCATGGGATTTTTGGTGAAAAGTGGTATTGCTGGTTAGACGTCTGGTCGGGACAAACCAGAACACCAGCATCTAAAGTACAACATATGCTGGTGACCAGTTCTTCTACTCTTTTCAACATGGTATAAATGAAATAAAAATGACAGAAGGAAAGAAAATGATGTAATTCAAAAACTGGAATCTTTTCATGGGCACTGAGAACTTCACAGGGACAAAAAGAGTGCCAAACACCCTCCCGTGCAGACTTTACCTACCACTGAGACGGACAGCTGTACAGAGAGAAAAAAACACTACACACTCACAGCCTCCTACGTGTATTGTGAAATCAAGAAAAAGTGCCATTTTTTGAAAACTACTGCAAACAAACGAAACAAATGCTATCTTTTGATATATTAAAAAACTTTGCAGAACCCTTATGGCGAGGCTGTGCAAATTTTGTTCTGTGAAATCTCATCACACTATTGAAGTATTTATTTCCCTTGAACAGCAAAGAATGGGAAAACTTTTGTAATTAAATAATAATAATAAAAATCGTCTTAATTCATTGATTTTTATAAGGGGAATCAAGGCAGGACTACTTCAATAGCAATGGGAAAAATGGGGGTAAAAGGTTAATAGTTGCCATTTCTCTACAGTGTTTGTTCATTATCCAAATGCCAAACAGGGGAGGTTTAATCAATGCTCGCTGCCATGCATTGGAGTTATATGCCACAGCCTGAATATGTTCATTATATCCTTCATGTTTTATTTAAGCAATCAGATGGCAATCTATTCGCATTCAAGCCAGTGAGTGGCCGTTTTGATCTAAAAACAAGAGAGCAGAATGAAGTTTATTATCACAACACCCTGACGCCGCTCTGGGATGATTATGACTTATACAACTGGAGATGGGTTATTTGGTATGGGTGAATTATGTAGACAAGATGAATTACGATTTTGTCAGACTTCATTAGCCATAAAAAATTTACATTCTTTCTATTCAGAATCTTAGAGTGTAAAACTACGTGCAAGCCTATGCAACTTCTTGCTTATTTTTCATGACATGCTCAGACTTATAATGATTTCTAGGGAGGCTGCCTATGAGAAATGTCAATCAATAGAGGAAAACAGCAATATTTTGATGAACTTTCAAACAAAGTCTGATGCATTAATAACATAAATAACATTGCATTATATTTAGCGTACTTCCTGTTGTCTAATCGACTGACTGGACAAAAGTGTCTGGCAAATGCAGTTCTATTTAAGAGGGTACTATGTAAGAGGGTACAATATTTACATTTACTGTATGAATTCAGCAGATTTTGTGAAGTGACACTGCATTCACACATATACAGTTCATTCATTCCCTGAGAAATGTCTGTTTACTGGCATTAAATTGACATTTCTCTGTAAAAAGAAACCTAGACGTTTTGTGGCCAAAAGTTGTGCATTTTATTTTGTATGTATTTATGTATGTATTTAAAAGGACATTTTCAATTATTTTATGTGCTTTATACACCTGATTGCTGTCTATTAAAAAGGCTAAGGTGACTAGCAAGCGACAACCATGATGACAATGATAACTTCAGATTCATTTGTTCTCTCGTCACAGACAGAGCAACTCAAAAAGAATCAGCTGCTGATAGCTGAGGCCATTAGCTGAAGCCAAGGCTTTAAATAGTTCATTTAGAACATTTATAACACATTTAAAGTCCACAACATAATGTTCTGTGTTTCATAAAGCACTTAAAAATGAATAAAGTACCTAGAAACTGGAAAAGATTTTTAATGATTTGCTGTCTTTGAAACATTTTGAGACACATTTTCGTTATGAAATCCTGAGTCACTTATCTTGATAAATGAAGTCAACAAAAGATACATGTTCTTATATGAAGTCAAGTGATCCCAAAGGGTAAATCTACTCAACAGAAGATCAATTATAGCATTAATGTATTACATAAATGATTTTACGAATGATCCATGGTAATGAAATTATGTTAAAGTAACCATTCAAAACAAAGTTAGTATTATGGCACAACACATGATCGAGCAAAATGTACCTGAGAGAGTGGCAAAATGTATTTTGTAATTAAGTACTACTCAAAAGAGTGTGTCTGTAGAGGATTTCAAACTTAAAATGCCCCTCCAAGAGAGGGGATGCCATTACATTGAAATCTTAAGGGTCTGATCAGGAATAATAACTTCACCCAAGTGCATTATATTACAACATTTCTGAAGAGATGGCTGAGAAATGGCAGCTGTTGGAAATAATGCAATCCATTCTGTATTGCTTCGGGATACTACCGGGTCCTAAATGAAGCATGTCTTCTATTAGACCCCTAAAGAAACAAACTAATAGCCTGCAAAGCCTTGCCATTTGTAATATGACCATAACTCGCATGATTCATTAAGCAGAAATGGAAAATGATAGTATAGTCTGATTAAAAAAAGACCTTGGGGAAATTAGCACTAAATGTATTCCAAAAATCTTAAAGCTGACAAAAAAGGCAACTTTTCTTCATTGTGAATTGTGTTTGGCATTCATATTTGATTGCATTGACTGTCACAGTGTATAGGATTTATATCAATATCATCGTAGTCATAATTGAATCAATTAAAAATAAATTTCTCATTTAAATTATTGAGAAGTATGGCTGTTGTAGTGTTTTAATTAATCAACAAAAATAACAGAGTTTTTAGAACTATACTGGATATCAGGGAAATGCAGATTCTGTATGCAGAATGCAGATTCTGTAAAATGTTCAGCTTAAAACATTCTCTCAACATATGTGAGCAGCTTGGACAAATATTGTTTTAGTCATGTATTGTGAACTGAACACTAGAAGGCTAAATATTGTGCTAATAAAAGTGATTTTGCTGCCTTATGTGACCCACCTCAGCAGATGAACAAATCATTGGATTGAGTTGTACTGTAAGCAGTTTCATTACAATCTTATTTTCACACAATAAAATAAATACATATTTAAAATAAGTGTTTTAAAACACTTCCTCAGGAATGAGAACACACACATCTCGCTACCTTAGTGAGGACATTGCATATACAGTGCCTTGCGAATGTATTCAAACCCCTTCATTTTTTAATGTTTAGTTATGTTGAAGCCTTATGTTAAACTGCTTCAAATTACTTTTTATCAATCTACACTTCATACACCATAATGACAAAGCAAAAAAGAGATTTGTAACAACTTTGCAAATTTATTATAAATAAAAAACACTAAAATGATCCATGCACAGTATTCATACCTTATCTGGGACGTTGAAAAAATTTAAGCTCGGGCATTCATATTGTTGTAGAATAATACATTCGAGTGAAGTTAACTTGCAAATCCAATTGAATGGGTATGATTTTGAAAGGCACACATGTCTTAATAAAAGGTCTAACAGCTGATGATACATATCAAAGCAAAAGAACTGCCTGTAGAGCTCAGAGAGACAGGTTTGTGTCAAGCCACACATCTGCAAGAGTTCAGAAAAAAAATGCTTCATTGAAGGGCATGTAGTCTCTGTTACCCTTAATGGGAGATGTTTGAAACAACCAGGACTCTTCATAGAGCTAGCCTCCTGGCCAAACTGAGCAACTGATGGAGAAGGGCTTTGGTTAGAGTGGTGACCAAGAACCTGATGGTCACTCTAGTTGAGCTCCATGATCATATGTGGAGATAGGATAAATCTACAGAAGGACAAACATCACTGCAACACTCCACCGATCTGTGCTTTATGGCGGTGTGGCCAAACTCAATCCTCTCAGTGAAGACACATGAAAAAACACTTGGAATTTGCAAAAAAGCAACTAAAGGACCCTCAGACTCTGAGAAACAAGATTCTCTGGTCTGATTAACCTCAATTATAAGCATCATGTTTGAAGGAAACCAGGCACTGCTCATCGCCTGCAGAGTACCATCCCAAAAGTAAAGTGTGCTGGTAGCAGCCTCATGCTGTGGGGCTGTTTTTCAGGACTGAGGGACTCGTTAGAGTAGAAGAAAAGCTCAATGCACCAAAATATTGAGATAGCCTTAATGAAAACCCAGTCCAGAGCATTCAGAACCTCAGACTGGGCAGAAGGTTTACCTTCCAACAGGACAATGACCCTAAGCGCACAGCAAGAGTCAATTATAGATAACTCTGTGAATGTCCTTGAGTGGCCTTTCAATCCCAATTAGAACCCAATCAAATATTTCTTGAGAAACCTGAAAATGTGCATCTGCCTTTTCATCCAACATGACAGAGCTTGAGAGGTGAACAGGTGAGGTGAAAAATGGCAGATAATTGCAAAATGCTGATAAGCAAAGCTTGTCGCATCAAAAAAAAAAAAAACTTGAGGCTGTTAAGGTGCTTCAGCTAAATATTTATGCAATGTACTTATTTCAGTTTTTTATTTTTAATAAGTTTACGAAGTTGTGACAATTCTGTTTTTGCTTTGTCAGTATGGTGTATGGAGTGTAGATTGATCTGGAAAAAAAGTAATTTAAAGAAGTTTATCATAAGGCAGCAACATAACAATATATTTTTTTAAAAATTAGGCACTGTATTTCCTTTACATATTAGGTTAATGATATGTTCTATCACTTAACCCACCAGAAACATGTGCAGAATACTGGATTTAAATAAAAACCTATTTAGGCTGATTTATAAGCCGTTTTAACTAGTGAGGACCAGTTAAATGCCCACACTTGTGGGTTGTTAAAGTGTTTTACAAAATATGTGAGGACATTTGTGTACACACACACACACACACACACCATAAACCAGAGTTCACACTGCAGTCCCCTGCACAATCCACAGCAATCCAAAGGAAAGCGTAAACCACTGCAGAATCTCCACCTCCTCACCAGTGCTGGTCACACCTGTGGAGAAGTTCCTGCAGCCGCCATGGATTCAGAAGTACTGATGGCTGAAGAAAAAGGGAAAACAAGAAAACAATATTTAAAAAGAATGTGAACACTCTTAACTATTCTCCAGAAAAGAAAAAAAAAATCTGAGGAATTTACCACTGCACATAATACTATAAAAAACAACATAACAGTAACAACTGTTGTGCATATCCTTTAAAATAACTTGACTTAAAATCAAGTTAAACTCAAGAGGTTTTGCCCTTCTTGATAAAAAGCCTCAAAACAAAGTTCATTCAACATCATCTGTAAATTCTGCAAACCCTGTCACCAGGCCATCAATGAATTAATGAAACATGGGTGCACTGCAACACTGTGCATCCATTCATAGTTTGCCCAGACTTGAAAAAAAAATGTAAATGTAGAAAATGTAGTCTCATATCACCCCTTAATACAGGGATCATCAAACTTGGTCCCGGAGGGCCTGTATCCTAGAGTTTAGCTCCAACTTGCCTTAACACACCTGCCTGGAATTTTCTAGTATGCCTAGTAAGACATCGATTAGCTGGTTCAGGTGTTTTTTTTAGGGTTGGAGCTAAACTCTGCAGGACACCAACCCTCCAGGACCGAGTGTCCCAGTCTTAATACTTACAGTACTTACTGTCACTGCAAAGTTCAGAGTTAGTTCATTTATTTCTTTGTTTGCTAGTTTATACCTAATTAACATTAGTTGATCTTCACTGTGTGTGTGATTTGTGTTGAAGTATACATGATATTGTGTTGCTTCTTTATGATCAACGGTACTTTGAAAGAGAAATATCCAGTAAGTGGCGCCAAAAAAGCTTTCGATTTTCCTTGAAACAGAGGAATGTGAATGTGACTGATTTATTATGTTAACTGTTGTATACAGTACATACAGTTGTGCTCATAAGTTTACATACCCCTTGCAGAATGTGCACAATGTTAATAATTGAAACAAAATAAGAGGGATCATGAAAATTGCATGTTATTTTTTATTTAGTACAGTCCTTAATAAGATATTTCAAATAACAGATGTTTACATACACTCCACAAGACAAAATAATGACTGAATTTATAAAAATTACCCCATTCAAAAGTTTAGATACCCTTGAATCTTAATACTATTGTCACAGAGCGGCCAGGCTCACTCACCGCCCAATCCCAACGCACGTCCTCACCTGAGTACTCATCACACACACCTGCACCTCATCGGCACCCTCATCCAGCTGGATTCATAAGCACACACCTCATGTCCTTCCAGTGTCCAGTCTCGTTTCTACGAAGTGGACACTCTATGCTATTCCAGCGTAATACTGATCATCCTATCTCCTTTGTGTACTTGCCTCCTGTGCCTTCTCCAGTGTGTTCTCCAGCGCTCCACTCCAATGTCTGTCTCCTCCCACGTCTCCGTGTGTGTATCACGATTACACATTACTCAGGTGTGTGCTGCCATTCGTCCTCCATCCGTTCCATCCATGATCTCCTGTAAGAACATTCTTCATCAATCCTGTGAACTTCTCCATTGAACTTGCTACTCACTAAATATTCTCCTGTTTATTCTAATCCTCTGTATGAATCTCCTTCCATAACAACTATGGGTAACACTTTATTTCGATAGTCCACTTTACACATTCTACTAACTATAAGTAACTACATATCAACTAACTCTCATTAGAGTATCAGTAGACTGTCTGCTTAATATCTTCTAACACTTTATTTGTCAACTTATTCTACTAATCCTAAACCTACCCTAACAGTCTACTCTGAGAGTTAGTAGACATGTAGTTGCAAATTAATGAGAATTAGTTGACATTTAGTTACAAAGTTACTTATAGTTAATAGAATGTCTAAAGTGGACTATCGAAATAAAGTCTAACCCAACTATGTTATTTCCTGGATGATCCACGACTGTTTCTGATAGTTGTTCATGAGTACCTTGTTTTGTCCTGAGCAGTTCAACTGCCTGCTGTTCTTCAAAAAAATCCTCCAGCTCCTGCACAGTCTTGGGTTGCCAGATTTCTTTGATAGTTAAGACACTTGCCAAAGTGGACTGTAGGTTTTGATATCCATCTTTTTACACTGAGGGCAATTGAGGGACTCATACACAATTATGACAAAAAGGGAAAACATTTACTGATGCTCAAGAAGGAAACAATGCATTAAGAGCCGGGGGATGTAAACATTTGAATGGAGTAATGTTGTCAATCTTTATCATTTTGTTTATTACTCATTACAATCTCAGTAACGCAAGTTACAACAACATATTTGAACTCTAAATTAAGTGGCGAATTTACCAACACCGCAAAACAGCACCAGAGAAAAAATTCCACGGGTAAAATAGTTTGTCTATTTCCTGTTGCTGGAATTTGATGGTTGAGACGACTGCAGAGACGGATTCTACATTTGAGAGATGGACACACTCCTGTTATTTTCAGTTTATCGGAGAAAAGGATAAGATTGCTTAGCAATATGTGCGACACCAAACTCTCAGCATGGAGAAATAGCACGAGTAAAACCTGGAAACACCTGGACTGGTGCCACTAACACCAAGCTATCAAAGAGAGCTGCGGGGTCGGAGAAGAGAAAAAAGGCGGCGGACGAGCGCAGACAAGCAACAAAAATTAAGTTTAACTAAAAATAACAAAATCTGTTTTTATTAAATCATAGTCTATATGTAAAATGTATATATTTTAACTTAATATTTGACTTAAATAGCCTAATTAACAGATTAATAAAACGAAAGGAAAAGACTGAGAGATATCGATGAGTTTGGTTCATAGGCTATTTGTGTGACGCGGCGCTCTGCGAAAGTCCACGGAAAGCAAACCGAGATGACAGAAATAAAAGTAAACACAATTGCAATTTCGAATGATCTGTATGACCAAAAATAACAGAGTATTTTTTTGTTGTTTGTTTCCGCTGTTCGATCGCGCCGGCACCTCACGCACACACAGCATTGCAAACGTTGCAGCCTGTTCATTATCAGAATAAAATAGAGTCAACCAAACATATAGATACACTGGTCTATATTACTGCGCCGCAATAATTTCATAGCGCATTACCATATGGCGCACTGAGGATAATTAAAATTTAGGCTATTAGCTTAGGCTACTACTCATTGAAAATGTTTTTTTAAACTGGTCTATTAATTTATACAATTTAATTATAGGTCTATAATTAAAATTATTAACACTGCAGTCATCAATGAAAATTAAGAGCAGCTTTATTTCGTGCACAGATTTTCAAAAACAACCTATTTAACGCAAAATATGTTTCTTCTCATGTTTTTCACTATACGGGCCACAAGAGAAATTACCGTATTTGCTCGAATATAAGACGACCCTGATTATAAGACGACCTCCCTTTTTCCAGATGTACCTTTTGGAAAAAGGCTTTTTAAAAACCAAATCTTGTTTTTTCTCAGTAAAACACATTTAGTCTTAAATTATTTTCATATTGCATATTTTTCATATTTAAATTTTTGTTTTGAAAGTATGATAAAAAAATGGTAAAATGTACCAACAATCACATAAAAAAAAAAACACTTTTTGATATACCATTAAAAAAAACAAAACAGGTAGCCCATCTGAATTATGACATTTAGGCTATCCATCTAATAGTAGCCTACCAAAATCTTATTAACAGTAGAAGTTAAATCTTACTGTAGTCTTCAAATCTGGGTACTGTCTTACGTTTTAAAATCACAAAGGGAGTTTGGTCCCATCAGGCTAACGTGACAGTCACGACTCATGCAGCTGTAAGGTTTTCTGCTTCTTTTGTTTTTACTCACGATCTTTACAACACACATTACATTACGTATTTCATGGCACACTCGTTTAATGCAGTTTTGGCGCCAACTATTGTTGTGGGTGTATTATTGACATATCAAAGTCTAGACCCTGAATATAAGACGACCACGTTTTTTCAGATGTATTTCCAAGAAAAAGACCTCGTCTTATATTTGGGTCAATACGGTATTAAGGGAATAATTTAAGTTATATACCATCATCAGCCTATATTGAAGTAATTTTGTCTCTTGTTGTCTCAGAGAATATGCAAGTTTCTGATGGGCTCCGTCAAGGCCCGCCCTAGCGCCGCCACTGATTAGCCTAATTCGTTTTGGCTTGTTTAGCATCTTATATTTTTCATTCTTGTTTTCTTCTGAAACCGTTCAAAATTGCCTGTAGGCTAGGTAATGTGTTTATTGTTTGTACATTATAACATTTTGCTTTATTTACCGGTGTTATTTATGAATGTAATAATGTGGTTTCTGCTTATCTGTGTTTAACCTAAACTACAACGTAACATTAATGTAGACCTACATACCGGCATCTAAATATGATTTTATAATTTTATGCTATATAGACCTACCACATTACCCTCCACTGGGTGTAGAATGAGCAGCAATAAACTACATTTTGGCATTTTATAATACTTCTGTGGATATTTTGGTGAAAGTAACTCAAAAGTAGTGTAACGCATTACAATTCAGAGACAGTAGTATTGTAACGTAACTAATTACTTTCAAAAGACAGTAACTAGTAATATAAAATGTATTACATTTTGGAAGTAACTTGCCCAACACTGTGTAAAATACATCATGAAAAATACGCTGCCATTAGAGTTAATTTCATCTGGAAACTGCAGTGAAATTTTTTTAGAATTTAAGTTGAGAGAATTTGTTGCATTAAAGTAAAATATTGTATTGATATATTGCTAGGTCAACCTTAGCAGCAATTAATCCTTTTTTTTTTTTTTTAAATCAGCTTCAATCCCAATCTGGTTATTGGTATATGCAACCAACATGAGCTCCTTGTGTTCAGCTGGAATTTATCCTCTCTCTTCTAAGATTTAGTCAAGGGGGATTTCGTACCATTAACTGAGATTGCGTTTTTAAATCACTGCTGTTTACCTCTGATATCTGATAAATGGATGCAGGTCATGTTCTAGAGACCACTGAATTCAAAAGGAAGGAAAAAGATTACTAAATAAAGAGGCATCAGTTCTGCATATTGTTGAGTAACAGTGAGCTGGACCTCCGTTGGACTAATTGTCAGGCCTCCTGCCTTCTGGGCCATTTGTCTGGAGGATAATTGCCCTCTGCTTTGCCATCGTTCACCTTGCAGCTGTACAACTCCCCGTGCAAGATGAGAAACTACTGCAAAGTGTGTGTGTGTGTGTGTGTGATCCACCTGCGCAGTGCAGGAGTTAGTCCATTCATCACACCACATTAAAGCTGCTCCTCTGGTGGTCTTTGCTGTGGGGTCTTCTGAAAGCCATACATCGCCCATCATGTGTACTCTTTGTTAGCTGGAACATAATTTGTTAATTGCGCAGCCTGTCAATGCAGGCCATATATCACTGGCCTCTGGTGTAAACACCATACGGTCTGATATAGTGAAAGATAAACTTTCACCTGTCTCCTCTTCAAGGGTAAACCAACTGCCTAGTATGTATGCAGCATAATAATAATAATAATCATCATCATCATCACATTAGTATTGTTGTTGTTAAATATTCTGAAAACTCTGAAACAAAAACGTATTTCAAATTATTTGTAAAATATTTTGTAAAGATATTTTTTGCAGCACTTTGTTTTGCATTGATTATGCTGACCTGCAAAATCTTGATGTCTTTGTATTGCACTATAACACTATGGCAGACAATATAATAATCAGTAAACAATTATCCACTTCTACGCAAATTAATCTTAATAACAACATACTTCAAGAATCTATTTAAAGAGGCATGGAAATTAACTTAATTTCCATACCTACTTCTTCTCAATTCACTTTATTTTTTAAACAATTATTCATGGATTGAGGCCACTTGTAAGGGAACAATGTTCTCTTCAAGGCAATTGTTTTTCATCGGTGTAAACTTTGACCTTCTGCAGCACAGGGGTGATTGATTTGTATTTATAATATTTATTCAGAGAGACATTAATTTTGTGTAATTAGTCTTTCAATAAAATATTAACAGACTATTTTTTATGACTGATAAAACCTGCAATCAAATGTTCCAATGACACTTGAATATAATGCCCTTGTTGATTATATAAATATATTTACCATATTTTGTTTAGCCTACAGTATCTAAACTAAATGCATTATCAAGGTACTGTATACACCAACATATACAACAATGATCGTTTATAGATTGGACGGTTTCACTGACTTCAGTTTAAAGGGATAGTTCACCTTCAGTTGGTCCCTATTGACTTGTATAGTACTTTTTTTCCCATACTATGGAAATCAATAGGGACCAGCAACTGAAGGTGAACTATCCCTTTAAGCTTAGGACCCTATTAAAAACAGTAATGCAACAAATCCAAATAAATTTTCTTATGTTTGACAAGTATATCTGAAAAGTATGTACAGTAGAGCAGGGGTGGGTAATCCTGGCCCTTGAGCTTCATGTTCCTTGTTTAGCTCCAGCCCTTACCAAACACACCTGAAGGTCTAACCAAAGTCTTGAAAATGTACTTGAAAAGTGTTGGTGTGTTTGATTAGGTTGAAGGTAATCTCAGCAGGATCTCAAGGGCCAGAGCTGCCCACTCTTTGATGTAGAGTGGCATCTAGCCAACACCTCGCTTCTTCCGGAACTACCTTCATTGCACTACCAACATCATGAAAATAGCACATGCATATAGTCTGGTGATCTGTGATGCTGATATAACAATGGAATTCCATCTAGACACACGTCATGTTCTTTTGTTGGACTTAAATGGAGGTTTCATAACAGGCAGTAGGCAATGATGCAAGTTTTCAGTTTTATAGTGGCAGGATATATATTGAATCGTACCAACACTGATCACAATAAGGGAGCAACCAAACTCCATCCTCCATGTAATCTCTCAGAATGGTATTTGAATTCAGAATATTACTCGAATCAAGCTTGCACATTGCATTTAAAATCCCATCATTAAAAAATTGCTAAATCACTCAGGAAATGGTTGGATGAATCAATTGTAATGTCTTGATTACTTAATTTTAGGGAATTAATTATTATTAATTCATTCAGGGTTTGAAAGGACTCGGATCTGAAAAAAGTCGAGGTCCACCTGATTAAACTGATTCCAAATTTGATAGTTTACACCTTATCAACGGTCGTCCAGCGAGACGTTAATATCAGTGTATCTTAATCTGACTGTGTATTTTCTTTGGCCACAGGATAATACGTTCGTTGACAATTTGTAAGCTCTTAGAGAGGTAACGTGATCTTTGGCAAGGGTTTGACTTAAATAAAATTATACAACACCAGACAATGCTTCTTTATAAATGAAACATGAGATTTATTGGCTATTCTATATTACATCAAAACTAAGCTAAAACACACATACGCACACACACACATATACAGCTCAGAAAATTGAAGGAATGAGTTAACGGAGTTGCATGAAGTTTCAAAGTTCTAACTCGTTTCCACGAGTGGTTTTAAATTCAGCCTGAGAGAATTCACAAAGCAGATATTTTATCTTAAGTTTACTGCTTAAATCAATCATCAGCGTCAGTTCAGCAGATAGAAGATTTTGTTCGTTTACTTGCGTTTTGCTATGGGTGACAGCTGAAAAGCTGAACCTGTTATTCCTCGTGGCTACGGAGGGGATTCCGTTGCGACAAAGGCTTGCTGATTGGCTGTTGCGGTGACGTCAGGATGACGTCCTTTTGGGGAAGCCCTCTTTGGATTGGTTGCTTTCTTGATGACGTAGAGGCTTGAGCAGTTCCGCTGAAAGTCTGAGTTTGCAAGGCTTTAAGTTCTTTGAAGATCGCGAAGTGTCAACTGAAGTGTTTGAGTTCTGGAGTCTCGCTTGTGTGATGTTACGGCATGGGAGCACTTTTGTCGCGCTCACCAAGGCAGACAGCCAAAGGTCTTGAGAGAGAGAGAGAGAGAGCGAGAGATAGTGTGTGAGAGGGCTGGTGTCCAATTTTAAGCAGGATGACTTTTGTCCCTCCCACAGGTCGTTGTCCAATCAGATGGTGGCTTAGCCACGCCCCATATTGTTCCTTATCATGCATGAATCGCATGCTGTTTGTGGGGAGTATTTCTGAAAGTTTTGTTAATAATTTCTATAAAGTGTCGTACAACACACACCGTTCAAAATAACAGCTTTTCACTCATTTCAACATTCTGCATTTGTCGTGCCCATTCGTTCAAGATTAAACTTCACACAATACACACCTTTTAATGACCTTATTTCCTAAAAAGAAGGTAATAAACACTGATTAAAGTTGCACCGATTACATGAAAACCATCAGCTATATATAATATATATATATATATATATATACTTATATATATATACGGCCCCATTTAACACATACAGTGGATACATTTTCACTACTTATGAGTTTAAACGATTGTCTTTTAAAAATTGTCATGCAAGGTCCTGTTTCTTTTGTTGTAAGATAAGTTTGTAAGGGTTACAGACAGGGCAGGAAGCAGGTGGTCAAAAAGTCATGTAGTAGTCACGTCTAGATCCCATGCTTGCAGGCCTGAGGGCGTGATTAAATTACTGTCCTTTTCCTGTTTGGACATAATAGTTCCATCCATTGGTGGTCACAAGACACCGTGGTTTCTATATGTTGTGAACGAACTTTCCAGTTCTGATACAAAGAAATCTTTGTTGTCTCCTGATTGAATTAGGTTTGATCTATAAGTGATGAGACAAGACTGACGGAAATCGCCCCCGAAATTGGAGTCATGTGCTGGATGATTCATGGCATGGAATCTGTTCTATATATATAATATCTATTATATTGAAATCCCTACAACAATGCCAGCATGAAATCGTCATTCCTAACCTGTCTCCAATGGTTAAACGCTTGTTGCCAACACTGACCCACTGTTGAATTACAGACTGCAACGTTGCACCCATCATAGAAGGATGTATCTCTGAATGTGCTATGCAAGCACTTGCAACACCTGACAGGGTAGCATTGTCCTTCTAAAAACTGAAGAGAATGTATGATTGTTCCAGGACATCTTAATACTAAACCAGGTGAATTTTCTTTTCTTTTTTAACAAAGCCCATCTTGCTTTGTGCTGCATCAGGGTCTTTGACCCTGTCCTGCCGCTGTAAATTATGCACAAATGCAGCATAGCATGACTCCAGAGTTATTAATGCCCCAGGCCCCTTTCATCACCTAGAAAGTTTGGCCATGATGTTTTTATGAATGCATCCATTGTGCCTGAAAAGACAGAACAACTGTTGTTGTCAGACAAGCGATCATTGTGAGAAAACGTCTCCTGTCCAAAACACGTTTAATTGTAAATTGCACGTACACAATATATAAAAAAAAGGAAAAGCACTCCTATATATATATATATATACCTCTTATATATATATATAAGACAAGGCTTTGCATATTCATTAAACAAAAGTAACACTTTGTTTATGGATATTATCATTTCAGCTTACCGGTTATTACCAAGTTTTTGTACTTTGAGTCTAGCTTGCATGGCTTTCCCCCATCTTCTCCCCAGTCATTCTCCTCCTCTCCTAACTATCTTATCAATAAAAAGACATAAAGACAAAAAAAGACCTTGTTGCTCAGGGATCTGGGCTGCCATCCACTCCTGTGTTCTGAAACATATAGGTGGTGCAGGTATTTGAAAGTGGTTTCCACTCGTGCGCACACAAATTCTACTTGACTGTACATCACTCCTCTTTCACTGATTTGCATCTGTTGCAATTTGACAGTGCAGTTTGCAGTTTACTCTAGCACCCTGAGTTTTTGCATGGTGCCGTTCACATGTACATTGTACATAATGCATTTTTTCCCCCCTCATCGTTTAGTCAATTTCAATATGGAAACTACTAGAAATGTGCCTACATTGCTATATATTTGAATTATATGCTGCAGGTTTCAGAAACTGTTGAACTGTTGTCATTTTAGTACACATACTTTTTGTAAAAACACGTGTAGTGAGGAAAGGTCAGATTCCTTTTTTAAACCATGAATAGAAATTGGTGCTTTAAAATCCAGACTGCAGGCAAACAGAACACATATTTATTGTTCTTTGGAGGTTGTTCAGCATTTCAACTCTACCTTTCCTTTCTCATATGTAAAGTAAGGACCCAACTTGTCCATTCTGGAGTGACCTCCAAATCAAAACCAGAGAACTTTGATTAATCAAATGTCCTATCACCCTGGTACATTATCTCATATTCCAGCAACACGAGAACTGACAGTTAAAACTGTTCATTTTTGCCACCTCTGTGCTTTTGAAGTTCTCAGATGCCCCCAGGTCTTTAGACCCATTGTTTAGCTTTTGGAGAAAAGCACTTCATCCTCGCTGTGAGGTTTAGCATCTTTAGCTGACAATGCTGTCAAAGAAACCTGCCCTCTCACTCACACTCTCCACCTCTGAAGACACCCCAGGCACCAATTTAAACAGCAGCTTTAAGTGCCAATACCTACAGTAGCTACAGATGACAGCCTTCGAGAAGACCGCTGGGGCTTGCAAACACAGAATACCCTTTCTGGCTCTGTTTACTGCTTACTGAACTAATCATGAATCAGTATTTTGTCTGAATGTACAAAGCGTGAATGTATATTATAGAAGGTGACAGCTATTTTTCGCACCATTTCAGCTGAATCCCAGAAACGTGCCTGAGCTTTCAGCCTTGTCATGTTTGGTCTTATTCTGCAGCTATTGGCGTCTTGAGAAAGCACACGTCTCTTTGACAGTTTTGTAAACAAAGTCAGGAGAATGGCTTGCACCTTTCTTAGCCAATCAGAAAACACTCTGTCTGTGAATCATTTTGCACATTTGGGTTTGCTGACATCAGCTTGTCTTACTTGTCTTGGAAGGGCAGGGTATTGGAGAGAGGCTGTGTGGTTGAAGAAATGGAGGTGCTCTAATTCAGTGGCTAAAGTGTCCTAAGTGAAATTAAAGAACGAACTGGTGTAATGCCATTTTGAACATGTTCAGGCCAAAATGGTGTTCATGTGGAGTTAATTTCAGGAGTCCCAATTTGCTGAGCTTGTGCAAACATATCCACTTCGCTATAATCAGATGCTTTCCCAACTGCTGTTTTCTCACCACTGTCATTTTTGTTGTGCGTTTATGTTGTTATTGAGAGGGACATCACACACTTATGTATCCACACCTGTTGTCACAGCATAAAACTACTATTAAAAATTAATGTTGAAAGAATGCTTCTTTATGTTACCTGCCTTTCTGTTAAAGGTGGGGTAAGCAATTTTTCAAAAACACTTTAGAAAACTGATTCTGGCCGACTAGCAAAACAAACTTGTAGCCAATCAGCAGTAAGGGGCGTGTCTACTCATGATGTGGCGGAGAGAGTGGGAGAGCGTTTTCATGTGCTAACATTAGCGAGGCGAGATAGAGAGCGACAGAAAGATAGAGATGGCGGATAAAAAACAAAAGAGGAAAACATCTGCGGAACAAAAGAAGGCTTAAGGCAAGAAGTAGGACCCCTGTAAATATCGGAAAAGCTTTCAAGCACTGGAGAGAACTCAAGGAGCGGAATGCCTGTGATCGGACGCCGAGGTTGCTTCGTTTCTTCTCAGTAGGTGATTAACACAGTGTCTGGGCCACAACAACTAAAGTCTGTTTAAAATCAAAGCGACCATTGAAAATCATTGAAATTTGTGTAAATACGTCATGAATAGAACGCAGCAGCAGTTTTCTGTCGGGGATTTGTTGTGTCGTGCCGTACCGCATCAGTGTAGACATATATATATATATATATATCTAATATACTATATATATATATAATAGATAATAAATTAAAGTGGTATAGGTTGTAGACAGCATCACTGATTATAATGAGTTCCATAGTATTTTGTCGCGCCGCGCCACTCGCATTCGGTGTAGACATGGTGTAACATTGGTTTTGCTTTGTTTCACAGAACTAATCGTTGCATGGGTTGCGTACTTATGTGTGGGGCGGAGCTATCAAAACAGGGGCAAGACCCTTTTGGGGTAGGGGCGTTTGTTTTGGTGATTTCAAATGTCAACATTGGCTACCAGAAACCATTTAGCCCACCTTTAATGTGATACATTGAATGACAATCGTCTCTTGTCTTCCAGTGATGTACATCATGGGTAGTTTGGCATTATGTGATTGAACTCATTTTATAACACATCTTTTTTTGTGTGTGATTGGAGGACATGAATGACACACTTGGTGCATCATTCAAAATGTACTGAGAGAAGGATGTGAAACGAAGGCTGATGTCCAAGGATCCTTCATATTGAGACAGGTTTTGATGGTACTTGGTGACGTGGCAGACAAGGTACATAGCCTTAGTAGGGCTGCATTTCACTTGGCTTTTATATGCCCTTCCCTTGCTATCTTCTCAATCTCGTTGATTTGGCTGTACGTCATTGCTTAAATTGCACAAGTGCCTACTACTGGCAGGATCCTTGCAGTGAGTTGAATTAGAACATCCTAAGCCCTTGGTCACTTGGAATCCGAAATGTTTAGTATTTTGTTCAATGATGAATTTGTTTTATGCATCATTCTATATGCATATACTGTACTGTAGGTATGATTGGACTGTTAAAGAAAATAGAATTACAGGTAACACTTTAGTTTCAGGATCAATTCTCATTATTATCTTACTATTAACTACGACTTTTGCCTCAAACTCCTAATTTGCTGCTTATTAAAAGTTAGTAAGGTTTAAGGTTGGGTATGGGGTAGGATTAGGGATGTAGAACATGGTGCCACATTGTAAGTTCCCACTAGGGGTACCAACGGGAGTTCTTCAAACAATGAATGGAGGACATTGAAAGCCAGCTTTTCTTTTTATTTTGATTTTCCCAAGCCAATAAAGTGCAGAGTGCTCACAGGTGCAAAACATAGAAAAAGTTCCATAGGGGAAAATCCCGTATGAAAAAACAAACAAACAAACAAAAACAAAAACCACAACTTGTGTTAAGGTATCAACAAGGATTCATCAAGCTTCCTCAATAGCTCTGCCCTCACTGCACACCAGTCAAAGACTCACTGACTGCTAGGGATAACTGATGCGAAACTGACGTTTTGACACAGTGTCAAGATTCTGAAGAGCAGATGTTTCGAAACACTGCTCCAAAGTGTGATTCGAAACACCCATGTCTCGTGACTAAGGCGAATCAAAGAATCGGGGCGTTTCCCGAATGTTTCGAGACCCGAATGTGCGTTTGTTTGTCAGGGTCAGGAACAAACCACACAATCGCACATCTGTCTTAACCTAACTCCCACAAAGTATAAAACTGTTAACTGAGTTAATGCAGCAGAACAATTAATATATTTAAATAAAAATATATTTATGCAGATGTGGGCTTTGTCTTTTTATGTAATTTTGTTTCATGAACAAAAATCACAAAGAGTTCATTCAGTTGTCAGAGAGATGTTACAACACATTACAAGAACATAACAAAAACACAACTTTCAAATATTTATTATAATTATATACATGCTTCACCCGGGATTTTAACCTAAAGTGACAGGTTCCGACAACATGCCAATCGTGAACACTAACCACTCCCCCAACCCACATGGTGGAATGATGAGCACAACAAATACATTATAATTCGTCAATTCACTTAACTGATTCGTTGTCAATGCTGTTTCAGAGCAATACTTGAAAATGACCACTAGGTGTCACCATAGAGACAGGTGTCAAACCGTTTCGAAGCCTCGGCACATTTGCTTCGACTGCTTCGACTGTTTCGACTGTTTCGACTGTTTCGACTGTTTCGACTGTTTCGACTGTTTCGACTGTTTCGACTGTTTCGACTGTTTCGTGAAGCCTCGCTCTGCCCACCACTACTGACTGCTTCATTACATGAGAATTTATACACATGGGTTCAACCATTTCTCAGAAGCCATAATGTCACATGAGAATAATATGAAGTAATAACACATACAAAGGATTAAAAATTGAGTAACACTATTTCCTTCAATACACCAAATATCAATAGCACAATATACCATAACTTCAATTCAACAATACTTATAGAAAGTCGAGTGCATGTACTAATAAAACAGTTTCCACCCCTTTCCACTCATAATTGGTATCTCCCACTTCCCATGTTGCAACACAGCAAAGTTATAAAAAGGCTGACAAAATTCCTTTTGGGTCTTTTTCTCAGTTCAAGATGGCTGCCACTATGTATGCTGATCCAGGTGATAGCCAACAGTTTCTAAGAAAAACTTAAATGTCCACTGGTTTTAGTGTTCAGGTGGCCAGTCTGAACACGACGGTCTAGTTGAAGGTGTGTAAATGTGTGTGTGTGCATGTGTTTGTATCATCCATCTCCAGTTTTAAAACCCAAGTATGTGTTCATGTCTTAATGCAAAAAGGGCTAGGCAGAGGGAACAGAGGGCAGCTCTGTGACACACATTATATGTTCCGTAGACATTCCGTGGTTTTTTGTATACAGCACATAACACCAGGGGCATCCCTGTTTTGTTGTCTCCAGTGATGGCTTAAGAGATTTTACAATTTAACACATGCGTGCTGTATATCCCCATGAGACTTGTTAACATATTTATATTATTAGATATACCATTTTTGCACATGGATGGCTCTGAGTAATCATTTCCCATATTGAAATGTGTTGCTTGCCTTTATGGATGTTCTTTTCAGTGCCACCCGACATTAAGAAACTTTTTGCCTCTCCGAGAAAAAATAAATCAATGCAAGGACATTTATTTAATCAAGTCGGGTTAATGGTCAAACACAAGTTGTCATTCACGTGGTTTTGTTCTGTCATATTGGTTCAAAATAACAGTAGATATAACCCTAAAGGTCTGAGTCATTATGGTCATTGACTCAAATAAACGGATAAACAAAACATGAGTAATTTTAATGTGGATTTGCATATAACGTCACACAGTTGGATTCCACTTCAGATTGAGACAAGTAAATGTGAATTTTACCTTAGAAAGGTCAGTGTGAATCAAATCTGGTTGATGTCATATGAGTTCAGCGATAATTATGTATCGATTAAAGTCCATAAAACACACATTCATAACTAATTTCCTGTTCATTGGCACACTGTTTCCTTACTCCTCTCCTAATGCATTTACAGGCTACAGTATGCTACATATTTTTGTTTCTGTTCAGCTTTATCTAAAACAAGCTGGCATAGGTTAATTGGGGGTGTTCATTTAACATTTAACCTCAGTGCAATTACATATAAAAAGGAGTATAAGTTTCTGGTGTTGACAACGAGAAGAAAACTTATTGTAATCCATGATCATGTAAGGAAAATGTGCATGCAGTTTATTTGCATGTTTTGACAGAATGCCAAAACAAAGTGAGGATTGAAGCAACTAAGCTCACTGTGAAGTTTTATATGGCATAATTTTAAGAGAAAGCCCAATTGAATGTATCAGCACAATGATTTTAATAGCAGATCCACAGGATGGGTGAGATCAACTGTGCCGTTCCCATTTTCTCCAGCATGTAGAATTGAAATTGCCTCTGCATATCATAAGATATGACACCTGAAAGAAAAATTGAAGCCCTGGTTGGTATTGATGAATGCTCAGAAAGGAAATATGGCAAGAGTGTGAGGAAGAGAAGTTCCTATTCTGAATGTAACAATGTTATTCTTAGCCCTTTCAGATGAAAATGTCCCAACTAATCAGGCAGTTAATTTGAAGAAAGCTAAAGACAATATATACGCTAAAGACAAATTATTAACTATATAAGATTTTTAATATGTCAGATATTGCATAAACTTTGTTAGTATTTGGTAGTGTTGACTTTGTTAAAAGGGATTTTGTCATATA
Source organism: Sinocyclocheilus anophthalmus (assembly GCA_018155175.1). Lineage (NCBI taxonomy): Eukaryota > Metazoa > Chordata > Actinopteri > Cypriniformes > Cyprinidae > Sinocyclocheilus > Sinocyclocheilus anophthalmus. Next base: position 48,653 of record JADLZN010011555.1, read on the forward strand.
CTCATTCTATTTCCGTTCAAACCTGTATGACTTACTTTCTGCACAAAAGAGTATATGTTGAAGAATGTTTTTGTTGGAAAACAAATAACTATCTGTTTAACTTGAATCAAACGCTTGAATGTAGCCTCATTTTCTAAAGCTAAACACTCCCATAACATGATGTTGTCACCTCCATGTTTCAAAAGCGGGATGGTGTTCTTCAGACTCAAAGCCTCACCCTTTTTCCTCCATACATAGTTCTGATAACTCGTTTTATTCCAAGTGACCATGCGTGTGTTAACTTGAGTTCTTTGGAACTTTTTTCATCAGGTCTTAAGGCTGATTTGCTGATTTCCCAGTGGTATCAAATGGGAAAAGACACTTGGTTCTTAAATAAATTGCCAGGTTCAGGTCACAAGTAAATTAATCAGAATGTTGCGATTATGTCTACTAACTCTTATTAGAGTATTAGCACACTGTTAGGTTCGGTTTAGGGTTAGAGGAGTAGGTTGATATACTTGTAGTTACTTTATACTTATATTACTATACTGCAAGTTACTTAAAGTCAGTACAATGTCTGTTGGAGGACAACCAAAACAAAATGTTACTGAGAGTCTTTTTTTTAGGATTAGATATGATAGGAATTGATTGGGGAAAGAGAGAGGGAAATGGATTTGGGACAAATGAGGCCAAACCCTTAAACTCACATCAACCACAAGAGCACACAAGTCAGTGCCATGGGTCCAACCGCAATTTCAATTTCAAATTTTTGCTTGGAGAGAAACAAATAGTATCTTCTCAGTATGGTAAGCCCTGAGGAACAAAGTGTTCAGCACTCAGCTGCGTTTTTCGGCGTTGCAACATATGTGCATATTTTTTGTCCCTCTGTTTCTGCAGTGATAATTCACAATTTAAAACTAAAATGTATTTAATTGTGACTGGTCTACTTGCATCTTGTTCAATACTCAATTGTGATTTGACTTGTCTTCCTTGTACAGGTATATATTGAACATGTGGCATTTAGTTTACACAAAGCGTACCTGATTATATTGATTTACTGCATTACAAGCGTAGCATTTTCCTTCAGGAATAACAGATAAGTAAGTTAGGTGATACAGCTTGTTAAGATCTATTTAATAATTAAAGATATTTTGTACAATGGACATGTCTTATGTGCCAGGTTAGAATTACAAAATAAACTACACACACACAAACATAGGCAGCTGAAACAAATATCGCTTCTTTATTGCAAGTTAATTACAGAAATTAGCATCAGTAGAAAAAAGTCAGCTTCTGCCCAGCTGCTTCCGTCTTGATTGAATCAACCGCTTCCTTCCCTCTCAAGTACCTTTAGTTTAATTAGCCATTTGGAACTGAGTTTTGAGCTTCCATGCTAAACCAAACCACCACCAGTTACCATGGCTACTGTACATTTGTAAACCCCTAAGAATCCCTCTTCCCTTTTTGAGAGAGTCAATCATGCATGATCCTTCAAGTCAAGACCCTACAAGCTTTGCGATCAGGCATCAGTGTTTAATCACATCTGCTCCATCTCTGAATGGTCTGAGCCCTTCCTGCCTTTATGAATTAGCAGCCCTCCTGCATTAATGCAGATTAAGTCCCATCACAGCTTGAATGCACTTGGAAGTTCTGATAAACTGCAGGAGGAGGGTTGTTTGTGCTGGAGAAACCAGCACAGCTTGTTTGCTGCAAGGTTTTTACTTGGCCTTCCAGTCGCTTTTCACCTCTGGAGTCACATTAAATGTACACCAGATTTTGGAACCTTGGGCAATATGCTCTTGATATAACTTATCAAAAAGCGACTTCTCCCTGCAGCAAAACAAGTTTAATACCAATTAATCTTAAACTACGAGCAATGCATTGCCCAAATGAACAATTTGTCTTCTCTTCAAAAGCCTTTTCTTTCCTGTTCCTATATTAAGCGACATTTTTTGACATTGCTTAAACAGAAGTCTGTGGGCTTGCTTCTGTCATTGTGGAACAGTATACCCGAGGTCAATGTCTGTAGGTGAAAACTTGAATGCATTTCTTTTCTTTTTTATATTTTAAAATAAATACCTGTTGTTTTTGAGCATACATTCTGTAAAAAAGAGGCGACCGTTCAAGTAGCTGTAAGAAATAAAATCCCACACTCCAAAAAGTTAAACAACTCACATTTTAGTGACGTGTACAATTCGCATTACACACTTATATCATCTTTCACGAGAGTGTATGACACATTGGGATATTAATGAAAGTCCTTAACATGCCGTTTCCAAGACCTAGTTTGAATAAAATCTCTCTATTAAGATACAGATATGGAATATATATAGTGATATTTATACAGGAATTAATTAAATATGAGGGTCAAATAAATACTGTAAATCATATGAAACTTTAACAGTTTTTTTTTTTTTTTTTGCAGTTGGTATTTTGCAACCTGCACACCATTGTTTAGTGTTTGCGGCTTCACAAACTTTATGTAACTGCAGAATATGTTATATGGGCTGCACAACAAACTCTGAAGACAAACTGAAATAACTGGCGTCATATTAGGACTGAAATCAACAGTAATTCTTGTAAAAGAGTGTTTGATTTCTTCATGGGTGACTGCCCTTTGCATATTATTGAAAGCGTGCTTTTTTGGCATCCTCATTAGCCATGTTTGGCCAGTTAGTTTCACTGTCAAAAACGGACTGTCAGAATCACACACCCATTGGTGCCAGGAAACTAAGATAATTGGCAAATAAAAGCTTTGCATATCAGTTACATATTGTTTTGGTAGTTGAGACAACACATTATGAGGTGATTTGGGAAAAAGCCTCCTGCTGTTGTCTTTTTATATGGTAAAGGAATGAACATCCCCTGATTTATTCAAAAATTGACAAGCTTGTGTTCTTGCAATCTAATGTATTCAAAGTTAAATTTATAAAGCTGTTCATTGTGTGTCCTTTAAAACATTCATGCACCAGATAGGAATGTTTTCCAATTAAAGATGCTATCAAAAGAGAATGTGTGTAAAGTTGAGGACAGCTGGCCACGTGGATGGCTCCTTCTTGATCATCAAAGACGGCAAAAAGCATGCATACCTCATCGCCTATCAAACACAAAGGAGGATCAGTGTGTCTTTTATGAGCCAGCCAAGTGGTTAAAACCATTAGTGAGTGAGATTTCGTTTTCAGACAAGGCGTACGACCGTCTCAAAGAGCAAGACACATGATCACCGTGGTAAGTCTTTCATGTCTCTTTTGAATTGTAGGGAAATTGTGTGGGGGGTGAGCATTTTATACACACAGCCATGCTGCATTTCCATTCACATCCCACCCACTACTCCTAATACAGCATGTAGGCATGGATGTAATTGTTATGAATGGTATATTTTCATCCAAATTTTCATAAACAAGGCTTTGTGCTTTAGTTGTCGAATTTCTGAAGATGAGCAAAAGATGTACTGTGGCACTGTAAGGTGTAGTGAAACATTTAATTTTCTAACTCATGAGAAAAAAAAAAAAACGAGTTGTAAGATAAAGGGGGAAGCAAAATTTTGTTGCTATGTAAGGTAGCAAGCCAGAGAAAAAGTGTTTACCTTCCATTGTCAAATCAAACATATGAGGTGAGCAGATGGTTGAGTAATTTATAGCATTACAACATATGGAAATAAGCTCTGGCAAATATTGTGAAGGTCTGTTTCCTGTTCTCTATCTTCTCTTTTGCCATCTGTTAAATTTGAGCTCAGGTTTCCCTCCATCTGAGTAATAATTGTAGCTTCACCTGAATCGGTTGTGTGATGGAAACCTTAAAAATTGTTAAAAGTATTTCTTATTTAGTTCCTAATTTAGTGTTCTTTATTTTTATCCTCTTTTGCTGCTCGCCTAGCAGTCAAACATTACAGATTTGTTTTTCTTCAATAAAATAAATGTACTTTATAAATAATTTTAGTTTGTATAAATGTAGTAAAAATAATAGTAAACATGTATTTTAGTTTGATTTTATGACACTAAATTATATTTATGCAATAGCTATTATCAGTTCATTACTTGTTAAGCACTTTTTGAGTATAGACCTGAAAATTAAATTATCAGCGTCATACTGTCATAAATCTTAAATGCTTTGGAGCACAGACTTGAATTTGGTCTGTTTTTAAAGAAGACACGTAGCACAAACATTCTATTGATACATTTTATATTTAAAATATATTTTCCAAAACATGTTTTAAACAAGCTGTGTTCCAAATTTTAGGGTGATATCTCAAAAAATGAGATTTAGATTAGGTACAGTACCAAACGTCTCCACTAGATGAAATCTGAAATGTTCTTCCTATTGGGGTGTGTGACTGTTGTTTCCCCTCTTCATTCATTCATTCATTCATTCATGTACAAATAGCAAATGCCAAAACCTTTACCGAGTTTTATACCATCCAATTTTTTACATCCAATGATGTAAACAATTCTAAAGACAAATTATTAATAATAATAATACACTACTGCTACTACTAATACTACTATTTTTTATTAATTTTTCTGGAACTGTCTAGTCAAAGTTTCTATGTCTAAAGCATGCATGTTATTTATGAGCAAACTTTTGATGTCAGCATTTGTCAGGTGAACTCAATGCTTTAAATACTGATCTAACAATCAATAAATTGCAAAACACTCTTACGATTATATTAGCATAAAGGATATCTCTTTGTGAACAGGGTGTTAATGAAACCTTTCTACAAGGCAAGAAACATGTATATGTATCATAACAAATGACTGAAAAAGGCAAGGTTTAGTTCAACACCACAGGCTAGTCCAGTTTAATTATTTAACGCACTAATGACTGGTGGATTAAATCAGACTTTTAGTTTCAAAAGAGCCTCCAGAAAACCACATCGATAAGCTGTTGTCCAGGCATTGGAGTCTGGATTAGCTCAGGCTCGATGTAAGCATTAGCGGACGATTGACAAATAAAGCGCTAACAAGATTGCGATCAGAGAGTCTCGGACTGACAGCCTTGATAATCTGCCATTCCCATTCCACACCACTTCCTGTAATCTGACTTCACATAATACTTGAGTGTTTCTTTGTTATTGCTCCCCAAAGCCCTGATCAAGTAAAAGCTTAATTATGGTTAATGGATTCTCTCCAGAGCTCCACAGTAAACACAATCAAAAACAATCACACCAATTTTGAGAAGGAAAGAGACATCCAGTGAGAAACACAAGCAGCAGAGAAGCGATAAATACATATTTAAGGATGATTTCTGGCCATTCCATGCCTTTGATCAGGCCTGTACAGTTTGCTGAGCCTAAAGGAGTGAGGCCAAGATTTGTGGCTTTTTGCTGCATGAAACTACACTAAGAAAAGATGCATGACATTTTTCAGGGCCACTAAACAGTTTAAAGCAGCATCCACGAACAACCCAACTGGGTGATGTTTCAGCAAACATTTGCAATTCAGAACATTCTGAAACAATGCTCCAAAAAGGGCCCTTCAATGCAACAAATCTAAAAAAAAAAAATTTAAATGCTTTAAAAGGGTCATATGATGCGATTTCAAGTTTTCCTTTCTCTTTGGAGTGTTACAAGCCCTTTGTGCATAAATAAGATCTGTAAAGTTACAAAGACTAAATTCTCAACCAAAGAGTTATTCTTTATAAAAGTTAAGAGTCAAACATGCCTAACTAAAACGGCTCTTTCTAACACGCCCCCCACATATCTACATCACGATGTGGAAATATTTGCATAATGCCGCCCAAATGTGCACTCGAAGAAAGAAGGTGTGGTTTCAGTAACCGCAGTTAGTGTTGAAGCAGCATGTCAGGGAGACGCTGTGTGTTTCTAGGCGAAAGCAAAAGCACTTTATTTGGCCTTCTGAAATTAGATGCATTTAGGAATCTTTAAGATCACTTACAACAGAACAGCAATGCATTTTAATGGACGACCGTTTCGTGAACCTAGGATAAGAGGTAGTTCTGACTTTGCTGTGACAATCTGGCGCTTCTGAATCAGTGATTGTAAGTATGTTTTGTTATTAGTTTACGTATTTGCTATTGACTGTTCAAATGCGGAGTTTTGTGCATGGTGTGTGTGTGCTCCTGTTCCCCTTTCGGGCTTGAACTGATGGTAAAACTAATTACATTATTTACTGTCTTTACATTTATTTTGAAAGATGAAGCTCGCGATTATGTTAAGGGCCATTACATTTCCGACGAGTATTTATTATTGAATGGTGAGCCACAGATGTCCTTAAAGGGCTTTCACCTGTGCATGCATATCACCCTTATTTCCATTTTGTAAGGAATCGTACCTTACCGTTTGAGCCAAACAAGTAGACTTGGTTAATACATAAATTCTGCTTAAGAGAGTGTGAAGCTCCTGATAAAACCCAGGACTGGGGAGGGGGAAAAAAAACAGTAACTTATTGTATTATGGGCGATATACATATTTCTAGGGGGCAATGAGGCCGTAGTAAATAACATGGTAGGCAAATAAACATGGGAACAAATAATGATTATTTGTGTGTTATGTGTGAAAGAAAGGATATGGAAAGGAGGGATCAATAAAAAAAACAAAATGTGACATAAATCATAACACCCAAAATAATATAACACCAAAAAAGACGCTGTGATGCGTGGTATTACAACATGACTGCAGTCATGCTAAATTCAGTGTTTGTGTCCCTGTGTCCTGTCCTCGTGAGTCACTCCGGCTTGCTGTAGGCCACCTTGATGTCATAGCCGTGTAATTTTCTTCTCGTCTGTGCAATAACGGCAATCCGCACATATGAGTGACCTGTCAAAAACGTGAAACAACCTCTGTATGATCAACAAAATGTGGTATATAAGGTTACGGAATTAATTATGCCTAATTACTACCTGCCGGCACAGGTTCCCAAGAAATACGTTTAATCCAGCATTAGAAGATTTAAAACAAATGTGTGTGTCCGCACATGAAATTGTGCATGATAATTTTAAGAAACATGCTATTACCAGTGACTATAACTACTAACTAGCTACATAATTTTTTATATTTTTTTTCAAATATATTATATATATATTACTATATATATCTCTATTACAGATGGTAAGTGGATATATATATATATATATATATTTATATATATAGTATATATTATAGATATAATATGGGTATATATATTTGTGTATATATATATATATATATGTATTATATATATATATATATGTATATATATAGATATGTATATAGTGTATCTATGTATATATATATATGATATGTATATATATATATATATATATTATATATAAGATATGTCTAGATTAGGTATATATATATCTATATATCTATATATATATATATACATATATATATACATTGGGTATATTATATTCTATATATATATATTATATATATTAGAGGTGTATATATATATATATTATCTATATATATATAATATAATATATATAATTATGTATAGATACTATAATGTCGATATATATATATGTATATATACTATATATATTATCTATAGGTATATATGTATATATAATATTAGTATAAATTTATATTTATATATATATAGGTTAATATAATATATCTATAATATATATTTGTGTATATGTATATATTTGTTATATATATAGATTATATATATATATCTAGATATATATAATATTTATTTTTTATTAACATTACATTTACTCTTCGACTTTTACACACACGCGCACACACACACACTATTTTTTTATATTGGCACAGGTTTCGACTTTAATGTCGTAGAGTCCATCCCAACAGGAATATTCCAGGACTGAAGGAGAGTGTAAAGAAAATAAACTTGTCACCTGAGGCATTTGTGAATAATAAGGAAATGCTTTCCCATGAATAATCCTCTCACTTCACTAGTATCTAGAAATGTTCCATCCCACCTTGAGGATGTACAGCAAACAAAATGCTCAGACTATCCATCAAGACACTGTTTGTTAATGAGAAAAAAAAATAAAAAAGTTAGATATACAGGATATATATAACTACCATCGCACCTACACACACACACACACAATACATAATCTTATACATTATATTAAATGTTCTTGTACTTATGTACACCACATCCCTTTCCTGTTTTCACAGCACCAAAGCAACAAACTTTTTTTGTCCGTTTGTCAAAAGTGATTTAAAGGCAGCGGGGCAATCTATCCGGATTAACACACGCCGGCTTTTGTGTGACAAACAAAAACATTCTTAGGAGATCTGGTGCCCTGAGAATAGCTTGTCTCCAGGTCATGGTTGTGGATTAAGTTCCTATTGAATGACAAGGCAATCTATATTTATTTAGCGTTTTATCTGCAGGAGGTCTATCTGATTCAATAGTGGCTACCTCACGGTTCGCTGAAGTCAAGGTTTTGCACAAAACAACCTCAAACAAATCCCCTGAAATACAGCGAGCAATAACAGCAGCACACCGGTTTGACCTTAAAACCCTGTGCGATTCTAATGACCAGAGCCAGGCGCCCTCAGATGGAATGGCCTATGAACTTCAGTAACCAGAACATTTCAGATGGTATTTTCTATTTAGCTTTTCTGGCAGGTAACTAGGGAACAGGCTTGGGTTCAAAACAGGGTCAGGAAATGGAAGTAAAGAAGAGATTAAAAACATGAAAAGATTAAATGACAGTATCTGTCGAAGGGTCATATTATGCCCGCTTTTTCAAGATGTAATATAAGTCTCAGGTGTCCCCCGAATGTGTCTGCAAAGTTTGAACTCAAAAAACCCCAAAGATTATTTATTATTCCATGCTGTAAATGTCCCTTCTCAGGGGAAAGCCAAAAAAAAAACATTGTTTTTGGGGGGGGGGGGGGGGGGGTTGTGTTTCTTTAAATGCAAATGAGCTGCTGTACCCCACCCCCTTTTCTATCAGTGGGTGGTGCCTTTTAAAGCCTGGCCAGTTCAAACCAAAACAAAACCTTAGATATACAAAGTTGATAAACTCCATATACAATTATATATATATATTATAGAATATATTAGAACATAATATACACACATTTTATCTGGACAAATATAACTCCTTCAAAAACACACAGGTTGACATAATTGGGAAGAAACTACCATCCTCCTGAGGTGTCATTATAATGTATAAGTCTCTGCATACAAATACTTTTTTTTTTAAATAATCCAATCCAACAGGTTTGCAAAAAGGTCTGAAATAATTCATGATTTAGTTTGATTCATTAGTTAACTCATGCACTGAATCGTTTGCAGCGGTTTCTCACACCAAAATAGTAAAGATAGCGATCAAGAAAGAGTACTGAATATTTACCTAAACTTCTGTGTAGAAAATACAACTTGCAAATGTTTTCTATCATTTGTCAATGACAAAGCGACTCTAGTGTTCGCAGAACAAAATCATCTTTATTGCCAAATACTCTGGATATACATGTACAAGGAATTTGTCTTGGATGTAATTTTGTGCTTCACAAAGACACAACACACACACACACATATATATGAGTTATGAGTTGTGCTCATAAGTTTACATTCGCAGAATGTGCAAAATGTTAAAACAAAATAAGAGGGATGGAGTTGAGTTGTTGAACAAGAGAGTTGTTCACGAGTCCCTCGTTGGTCCTGAGCAGTTCAACTGTCTGCTGTTCTTCAGAAAAAAACTCCAGCTCCTGCACATTCTTTGGATTTCCAGCATCTTCTGCATATTTGAACCCTTTCCAACAGTGACTGTATGATTTTGAGATCCATATTTTCACACCGAGGACAACTGAGGGACTCATACATAACTATTATAAGGTGCAAACATTTACTGACGCTTAAGAAGGCCACATAATGCATTAAGAGCTAGGGGGGATTCTGAAAGAAATCAAATGATCGCATCCAAAATAAAAGTTTTTGTTTATATCATATCTGGTAACCTTTGTGGTTCTGTGTTTACTGTGTGTATTTATTATGTATATATAAACACACACACATACAGTATAGATTTTCAAAATATTTACATATATGTACATTTATATATTTATATTCTTATATGTTATATTATATATAAATATATTTAATAAATAAACAACATATTTTCCCCCCCTTGAGACATGGGACAAAACATGTCCCGCAATTGTAACTGCTATTAGGTTTAAAAATAAAAATATTTTCAATTTTAAATGTTATGAGGGATTAATAATAGAATGCATTTAACACAATTATCACCTTCAATTAAATTATCTCATTATTATACCAAATCTGTGTTTCTTAATTTCCTCTCACTACAACTAAAACAGTGTGTCCACAGAGAAGGGTTCAATCATTCATATGCTATAAAATGGATGAAAATGTTTTTTAATGATACAAAAGAGCTTGTTTTTATTAAAACCAAGGCTTAATATCTCATATCAAAGCAAGGTTTGTTTTTCAAGGACACACGGATGTTTCAATGAGATTGTCCAAAGTTGTGTCCCCCACTTTTTGTCACACACATCAGACATTAAAATGTAATTAAAGATCAGGAATATCAGTGGGCACTGTACACTCTAAAACTACACCCCCTGCCGCAGTTCACCTCTTGCAGGCACTAAATGTCAGACAGAGCCTGTAGTTTTTTATAGTTTTAAAATAGTTAAATCCTGATTGTTAATATTTTTTTTTCCTGGTCACAACCAATATATGTCAACACCTTGTTTCACGGATTTATGGGAAATTATTTGAAATTTTTAGATACGTTTTAATTCTTCCTGAAGCAGTTCTATTAGATCTAGCATCAACAGAGAAACAACACCGGCTACACATGAACTCCGTTGTTTTGCGAAAGAAATGGCTAATGTCAACACCGTCAGATGTGGGCCTCACCAATTAAAGATTTCTGTACTCTGGACGGTGGTGACGGGCCAATGACGGAGTTGACATTCAATGTGAAGTCATCATATTTTTGTTTTCATGTAAGTTTTAATTACAGTTTTATGCAAAATTTTGGGCACCCCTGATAATTATCATAATTTTAGTTTATAATCTGCTGGGCTTTCGAAGCAGCAACTTCATTTGGATACAATTTATACTTTATGGATACAGTAACATTTCAATTCTGAAATAACATTTTTCAAATCAACAGAAACAAATGTAATTTGAATCATAACAAAACGTGGCCTGCTTCAAGTCAATTCATAGATTTTCAATGATATTTAAGACTGGGCTGGCCATTCTAGAACATTGTATCTGTGTCTGTGCATGAATTCTTGGTAGATTTGGAACAATGCTTTGGGTCATTGTCTTGCTGAAACAACCAACCCCGGTGTAACTTCAACCTCTTGACTGATTCTTGAACACTGTTCTTAATCTGCAAATCCATTTGATTCACACTCAACTCTTTTTTTTTTTTTTTTATTTTAGGACAGACAGTATTTTATGGAAGCCCGTTTCCGCCACTGAATAAAAGATAAAAAAAGGTAATTGCGACTTTTAATCTCACAATTCTGACTTTTTTACTCGCAATTGCGAGTTATAAAGTCAGAATTGTGAGATATAAAGTCAGAATTCTGACTTTTATTTCTCAGAATTGCGTGATATAAACTCACAATTGCGAGCTATAAAGTAAGAATTGCGAGATAAAAACTTGCAATTGCGAGTTATAACGTCAGAATTGCATTAGATATAACCTCGCAATTGCGAGTTAGTCCAATTTTGAGGGGGGGAAAAATACTATATTCTCAGAATTGCGAGTTTATATCTCAAAATTCGGAGTAAAAAAGTCAGAATTGCGAGTTTATACCACGCAGTTCTGATAAAAAAAGTCAGAATTGTGAGTTTATATCTCCAGTTCTTACAGTATTTCCTCAGAAGTTTGCGACAAGATTATGTTTAAGAGTTTATATCACGCAATTCGTAGAAAAACGTCGAATTGTGAGATAAAAAGTCCAATTAACCATCTTTCTTTTTTATTCGTGGCGGAAACGTGCTTCCATAGTATTTAGACAGGAAGCAAAGTGGGAGAGAGAAAGGGGGGCAGGGCGGGGCGGGGTTGGGAAAGGTCCGCGAGCCGGGACTTGATCTCGGGACGCCTAAAAGTGCAACGGCGCTATATGTCAGCGCACTGCCCACGAGGCTATTGACGCCGACATGACTCTCAACTCAAGGTTTCCAGTACTTGCGCCTGCCACACAGCCCCATAGTATGATGGACCCTCCACCGAATTTAGCAGTAGGGAGCTGGTTCTTCTTTCCCGCCATGCAAATCGCCCTGGTGGTGACCAAATAACTCTATGAGATTTCCTGACATTTGTTGCTGACAATGATGAAAAATGTGCTTAACAGGAGCTAACAAGCTCCATGTGTTATCATGATATATATGATTACATGATATACATTATATCATTGCAACCTGAAGGTCTTCAACTGCCATAGTCACGTTTGCAATCATGGTGTTAATTGATTGGATACATGGAGAAAATCTAATCTCTGTGGATTAATGAGAGAAAAAAAAGAAGAAAAAAAGAGACTTACATTAAACACACATATATAGCAATGTTTGTGGCCAAGGCTCAGGGATTGCAGATTGTTGGTTCGGTTCCTCATCTAAAACAGTAGTACTTTAGAGATAGCCGATTTAATTTAAAGGGGTGGTTGATTGTGATTTCACTTTTTTAACTTTAGTTAGTGTGTGATGTTGCTGTTTGAGCATAAACAATATCTGCAAAGTTACTAAGCTGAAAGTTCAATGCAAACGGAGATAGCATCTTTTAAAATGATGGCGGTTTAATGCCTACAAAAACAGCTGGTAGGGACTAGACGTCTGCTAACCGAACCCGGCCTGACGGGTCACGGAATACTTTCGGGTTTCGCTCAGGTTCTGGGTTTATGTTTACATGCATAGTCGTCGGGTTTCGGGTCGGGCTCGGGTTTATAGCAAACTAAAACGATCCTGCAGGTACGCTGCGTTCACACGGCACGCACACACACACCACACAGCCTTTGCACCTACGACAACACAGCACGGTAACTTTTATTAGTAAAATAGCTTCGACGGGCTACTGACTCGCAACGTTATATTTCTCTGCAATGAGGGGGCAAAATCGCTGTTTTTGAAGGAAGCCTCATTGCTTGTAGAGAGAGCTTACTGACCGTTGCATGCAATCGTGAAATAGCCTACAGCGTTTTTTTTATTGGTTATTCGTTGTGTGAAAAAAAAAAAGATTTCAGGTTCGGGCTCTAATCTCCTGTGGGCCTCTCGGGGTCGGTCGGGTCGACGATCGCGTGTACGGCCGGGTTCGGTGCTTCATTGTTTAAAGCGGCAGACCTCTAGTATGGACTACAAACCAGTTACTTCCACGGATTTGTGCCGTCCACCAACCCACGCACATGTAAACAGGCAGTAATTGTAGCTCCAGTTAAATTTAGAGACCCGAACCTCCGACCACTAACCAGAAATTCTTTTTTTTTTTTTCCCCCAACGATAGCCAATGTAAAAAATGCGAGGCCAAGCTGCGCTGCTTTAGAGAAGAGGAGGAGAAAACTAGGGGTGCACGTAAAAAAGTTTCAAAATGTTCAAAAGCAGCGGTTCTCAATAATGTTCCTCGCGTTCCCCTGCTCTGCATCTCTCTCTCTGCATCTCTCTCTCTCTCTCTCATATTAATTTCAGCTCCAACAATGAACTGTTACAATCATACATTTATTTTCACATAGCTATGAGAAGCGTTAAACATAGACGCGCGTGCAGTTGCCGTACTGTATTAAAGCCTTAATCAGGATAAAACTGTACATTAAAACATAACATAAGCAGTAGCATTTACAAATAACAAAATATCTAAAAGTATGAGACAACAACAAGCAAAAAACATAGGCCTACCATTAAAAGCCCGCACGACTCCCTTTATAATCATCCTCTCTTCTCAATCGGGCGGTGCTCAAACGTGATAAGCGTAGTAATCGCACATCCCGTTGTTTTTAGGCAATACAACCGGAGCACATGGGGCGGTATGTTTAGACGTGCACTAGAGGCGGTTTAGCCAATCACAACACACTGGGCTAGCTAACCAATCAGAGCCCATCGCCTATTTCTGAGGGCGGGGCTTCATAAAAACAGGAAAAGATCAGCCCGTTTAGAAGGGACAGAGTGGTGTGGAATAAAGGTAAATTATGTGAAAAATAATGTGATTTTTTTTTTTTAAACGAAGCATTAACACATGTTAGACTGCACCCCATAAACACAATCAAGCCTAGAAAAAAAAAAAACAGTGAACCACTTTTAACAATAGTTCTGCAACATCTCTGAGAACTGTTCATATTAGTATGTCTGATACCTTCTGTGAATGTGAATTGTGTTTTATAAAATAATTAGATAGATTTATAACTTTTGCTCAAGGCATAAATCAAAAAAAGATTGATTGCCTATTTCTCTGGATTGCATCCCAGGTTAATCCAGGTCCATGGCCAGACATACATATTACAACTTTTGAATCTCTGCACATAAGACACAAAGAAGTCTGTTAAGCTTCATTACTGATGTGCATCTGAAATGCAGATTTTCCATATTCAGATGTGTTAATTCTTCACCTCAAATTATCATAAAATTTCACTTTTCATAGCACATAGTCACGTTTTCTTTCTTTCTTTCTTTCTTCCTTCCTTCCTTTCTTGTTAAGCATTTGTTTAACTGATCTTTATCAGCTATCTTAACAGGGTTGTGTGTTAAGTTTGTTTGCACATAGCACTGGTGTTACAGAGGTTGAAAGTGAAGTCTTGTAGCACAAGCCACAAAACTATAGCACAAAACATCCGTTACCAACTGTGAAAACAATCACAAGTAGCACAGCTCATCACTTAAACAGGCATGTGACTGACAAAATACATTCATATTCCATGCAGGGTACCCACAATCCAAACCTTAACAAGAAAAGTTTTCAGACAAACTTGTTGGTTCAAACAAAAATTATGTAGAATGACATTTAAGACAATGTAGTGGTAGGTTATTTAATTAATTGTGTTTCAAGGTAGAAAAAAAAAGAGCAGCATACTGGTTAGGAATGAAACGAGGGTGAGTATAATTGCAGGATTTCAATTTTTTATCATAATTATTTTGATGCATATTCATTGTTGATAAATATACATTAATGATATAGTGGTATAGAGTTTATTCAGTAATAGTGGTGCATAATTAATTAATGTATCTCGACAACTCTGTCAGTCCCCAAGAGAACTGAATGAATTCAAGACCATTACATTTCCCCGTCATGTTGACCTTCAGTCCTTGAGTTTCAGTGCTTCAGCCTGGCTTTCTGCTTACTTAATTAGAGTTTTTTACTTAAAAAAGTATTAACAAAGTATTTTGTGAGATAAATTCTGAGCTCATTATACAGAATCATTTTAGAAGTAGTAGCACAGCATCCGTAGACTAGACCCAGTAAGAAATGTGACAGAATCTGAAACATTAGGGTACATAGCTGCATTTAGAGCTACAGTTAGGTCCATATATTTGGACAAAGGCACAATTTTTTATTATTTTAGCTGCTGAACAAAACACATTCATGTTACAGTTATATAATGAATATGGGCTAAAGGTGTAATTGGAGGGTATTATCATCAAAATTGGAGGAAAGGTTAAGGAATTACCGCTCTTTAATATGTGCCGCCCCCCTTTTACAAGGGACCATAAGTAATTGGACAATTGACTCAAAAGCTATGAAACAGCTTTTGAGTCAATTATCCAATTACTTATGGTAATGAGTCATTGCGCGCAATAGGATTTCTCCACAAAATTAAAAAATTAAAAAATTATAAAAAAAAATAATACTAAAAATGTTATATGTGCATGTCTTTGACATTTCTTGGTGGGAATTTGTGTTGCAATAAAATGCAAGCTATGAATTCAATGAATGAAACAAGTTATGTTGCATACTGGTTAAAGTTGCATTCACTTTTGAGTTTGAGTTCAAGATCTGAAAGATTAATTTATGCTGGCTGTTTAGCATCCTGAACTCTGCTTTTGTTTAATTGACAAACAGAGAGGTACAACTTCAGAATATGAGAACACACAGATCCATCTCAGGCCCGGTTCAGACTACACGATTTTAGTCCGATTTTGCCACGCTTTGCTTGACGTAGGGTGTCGTGGGGATTCGTAAACGACAATGAGCGTCGGGACGCAAGATTCCATCGTTTCAACACGTGTAGTGTATCATAGTAGACGACAACCGGCTTGTCACCCGTCTGCGATTCGGTCACGCGACAGATCACCGACGAAACGAGCATGTTTGAGATATTTTTTCCGTCGTCCACGACGAGTTCGGTCACGTTGGTGATGTTGACCAATAGCAGCACAGAAGCTTTTTCATACACAGGTTTCAAACATGGCGAAACGAAAGAGAGATGATGGTGCTGCTAGGTGGAATTATGAGATGGAGGAAAGGTTCGTGGAGCTGTGGCAACAGTACTCCTGCCTGTATATGATGTGTCATCGAGGGACTACCACGACAGAACAAAGAAAGAAAAATGCGGGCGAACTATAGCGGAAGTACTTCAGCAATGTCTGCACTCTTGTTTTCGGAAGTCAGTCGCTATTTCCACCTTCTCGATGACATCAACACCGCATTGTTAAAGACGGCACATGATGAATGGTCGGGAAGCAATGTGTAGTCTGACATGTTTCTTGTCCACGACATGACAAGATTTTAAGAGTCAAAATCGTGTAATCTGACACAGTGACTATCGTGACCGACAAAAATAGCATGTAGTCTGAACCCGGCATCAGCTTAAAGAAATGTTCTGGGTTAAATAAATAAAAAAGTGCATAGTTTCTTTTTCTTTAGTTTGTAAAAACAAAATAATGGACTTATCACTTATTAGTTATCACTGACATCCACATTTCCCCCCTCACCCAGACCAGGCCACATAGCTATACAAGTTTCATACAAACTGACAAGTTCTTTTTTTTTTTTTTTTTGGTGGGGTGGTGGTTTCATGCTAGGTGTTAAATGCACGCATTTTAATTTTGACATTTATTGTCCCCAACTGTGAGCTCACATAATAGGGTCTTTGTTTCCCATCATCTCACTCCTTAATTAACCTCATCTACATTACCTTGATTGATACTTATGCATTGATTTGACTGTCTGTCATTTGTTTCATAGTTTGCACTTTTGTTACTTATTTGGCAGCAGTGAGAAATATGTAACAAAGACACTCATTTGGAGAAAAATAATAAATGCACACCAAATATTAATAAGTGCACATGTGCATACCCATGCATACATACTAATACACTCAAATTGGCATCTTTGGCCATTCTATATGCATTCCATCTTGTGTACAGTATGTCTTCAGTTACAAAGACAAATCTTAAGTACATCTATCAGTGTTAATCAGTGTTAATCAGCTCTCTCGCAGACTAAATAATTGCATATGGAAAAGGCACAAATATCTGGAACAAGATCCAGCTGATTAGAATAATGACTCATCTACAAGAAGAGGCTAAATGACATGGCAGCTTAGTTGAGTGAGTGGGCAGAAGACAAAAATTGTGTTTCTTCTCCACTCTGATTTTTTTGGAAAGCAATATTGAACTGAATACACCATGTGGTTCAACTAAAGAACGAACGAACAAAGGCATGATCTAGTAGTTAAAACTAGAAGCATAGCTGACTTTTCCCCCTAGAATTTATATGAAATACAGTTAGAGACTTGGTATTTTATTTAACTACTGGGGACAAATTTGTGTCCATATGTCAGTTATATCTGAAAAAAATCTAATTATTTAACCCACATACAGTATGCAAACAGAATAAATTATTTACAAGCAAAAAGTAAATGTATTATTATTATTAATTATTATTAGTAGTAGTAGTAGTAGTAGTATTGATTTTGTAGGGGTAAGCTTTGATCTGGGACACATCGTAGTCCATTATAGTTATATAATAAATAATATTTTAAGATGTTGCATAATTCTAATTGCATATACATAGCAAATTATTTAACCCACATACAGTATGCCAACTGAATAAATTATAAGTAAATAAATAAATAAATAAATAATTTGGGATAATTCTTGCAATATCAAGGAAAGAAAAGAAAAGACAAGAAAAGATGAATGCCTGTCATATTTGATTCACTTGTGCATTTTATGTTTAAAGCTCTGGTATGCTGCAGGTTAAAACACCCACCAAACCTGATCCTATGATTATCATGGTGTGTCCTTGATCAAGGTACTTAACCTCCAGTTACTCCAGGAGGACTGAGTCTGTTATACTGTAACTGTACTGTAAGTAAGTGGTTGAGGCAGTGTCCGCTAAATTACTACTTCATCTCCGACACTTGAGCCTCTCACCCGCTGTGACTTTACTTCACCATCGAGGCCCCAGAATGCCATGCGATCACCCTTCTGCATCTCTTCACTTACTTACAGTAAGTGCCACATACAATCCTCTTCTGAGTGCTTAATCCTGTTTCTACACACACAGTTTGTGATTTACTGAAGTTCCAACCGCATGCTACACTCAAATTTCACCACCCCCCCCCCCCCCCAAAACAAAACACAGGCTATGATAAGTCACAGAGCATTTATTCAAGCAGTGTACACACTCTTAAATATAAGGCTCTTTGTTGGCATTGATGGTCCATAATTTTTTGCTGTATTATATTGCATCATGTCTGAATATGTGGGCTACACATTACCTGGCCTGTGGAGAAAAAAAAAAAACTGATAAAAATGTATATTCTGAGTATATCCTGTATGATGCATACTTTGCATATATACAGTATATATATATATATATCGGTGTGTGTGTGTGTGTGTGGCAAAGTATGCATCTTACAGGATATACTCCGAATATACATTTGTATCAGCTCATGCATTCCTGGCAGTTGAACAAAAAAAACAAAATTAGCCTTGAAACAGTTTTGAAAACTTTTTTCCCCCCTCAAGCTATACAACCACTAAACTCAGGTCTGACTTTCAGACTGGTCTGAAATGTTTTT
Source organism: Sinocyclocheilus anophthalmus (assembly GCA_018155175.1). NCBI lineage: Eukaryota > Metazoa > Chordata > Actinopteri > Cypriniformes > Cyprinidae > Sinocyclocheilus > Sinocyclocheilus anophthalmus. Next base: position 67,557 of record JADLZN010011555.1, read on the forward strand.
GCAATAAGATGTACAAATACTCAGTAATATACTAAATGTAATAAGTTTGTACAAATACTCCGTAAGCTGTCTATCACTAGCAAAGCTCAACAAATATCTCATTATGGTGTGCTAGCTAGCCATAGGTGCCGATCCCGGGGCTCGAGCACCCACGGAAAAACAGTTAGAACGGATAGTCTCCATTCATTTTAACCAATAAGAAATGGATTGCAGCTTTTACAACTTTATTCTCGTATTTATAGTTCATTTGAGGCAGTTTTTGGCTTTATTTTAATGGCAAATGTCAAGAGTGCATTATTGTAATATGAGAGGGTGCTAGCACAAATCTCTCGGCTTGCAGCGGGCTTGCTCTCCAATAGTCTAGTGATCATGGTTTTGCGCTCCCTAAGATATTATGTGTGTGCCCTCAAACTTTGTCCTGTGTACGTGCGAATAAGTGCTTATTGTAAACGGGTATTTATTAAATCATTTTATTAAGTGATGCACAACCCTCAAAGAAAGAATGTGTGCATTATTTGCATAGGTGTAATTTACAGGGGTGGGACATGTCCCCACCAATTTTTTTTGCCAGGGTCGATACTGTCCCCACCACTTTTTTAAACATCTTGCAGAACGGACATACCTAATGCTGATGAAACATTAGTTTCTGTTAAATAAGATGCAATCTGGCACTGGAATCTGTTGTTTTTGAAATCATGCTGAATGTTCTTTACGATGTTATTGGTGACGGAACGCTTGTGGCTCGTGCACAATCTTCACACATGAGCGCTTCAATCTATTGCTAATGATGTTGTGGAGAATATCTATTAATTCTGGTTAAATCTCAAAACAAAATACACACAAACATGTCCCAGCTCTTGATATACGATGATCATCTTTGATTTTAATAAGGGGGTAAAAGAATTATGCGAGGGCGGATTAGAACCCAAAACCTCTGAAGCATCTAATGAGAATTCTACCACGAGGCTGTTAGGAATTTTAGGAATAAAATTTAGGAATACGTCAGGTCAATGCGTATGCATTTATTCGCTGACATTAATAGTCTCAGGCCTAATAATGCATTTTATTATAGTACATGCAAGAATAAAACTGTCACATTAAAAATTAGATCTATGTCGATACATTAACCGCACCCATTTCACTTCGCAAGATCAATTTTGTGTAGTACATTCATTAAACGCACCATCCAACGGGTATAATCTAGAAGAAGAAAAAAACACCCAGTATAATTAATTGCCGAGTAATGAGAATTAAATATTTGAAAATATTACATTTGTTGCATGTGTGTATGATAACTTAGCCCAGTTATTATTTAGTCATGGTAACAGCGGTGAAAATGTGTTTATATACATTTGAGCACCCACCGGCAGAAACATAAATCGGCGATTAGCTGTGATGCTAGCAACATACTAAAATTGTTAGCAACATGTTAAAACATGCTAGCAATGTGCTTGTTACGGGCTGACAAGAAATGAGACGTGCGGGATCCAGTAAGCACCCTATTTATTAAGCAGAGGAGGTCAGAAACACAGGCAGGGTCGAACAGTGGCAATCAGGTATATGGCGGGCAAGACACAAGCATAATCCTAGGGCTAGCGAAGGTCAAAGAACGGCGAACAGAATCAAAAGGGCGAGACTAAAGGGATAAATCCAGTAAAACAGTCTAGGCTAGGGCTAGGGCTAGGGCTAGGGCTAACGGGGCTCTGTAGAGTAGCTATCAAATGATAGGCGCTAAACAATACTCGGCAGAGGGAAGGGATCAGAGTGAATGTTAAATAGTGAGTGAGTGATATGAAACAGCTGGGTCCAATCAGTGCTGTGTGCAATTAGTGAACCAGCTGTGTGCAATCATTGCTGTGAATGATGGGATATGTAGTCCGGGATGATATGCAACAGTGTGTAGTGCGAGAGTCAATGAAAATGGAAAGGGTGACCTCTGATGGCTAGCAGACGGAAGTTCATGGACCGGATTCGTGACAGTGCTAAACCATGCTAGCAACATACAATACTAAAACGTTTTTACCAACATGCTAAATCATGATAGCAATGTTAAAACATGCTAGCAACATGTTCTGTAGATCATGGTGCAACCCGTGGATCACAATCGCCAGTATGGATTGGCCAAGGAAAATCATGACTGGTGCATCACTAATTAGCCTAAATAAAAGGCCTCAAATTGGAAGTACAATCTGGGCTGTCTTTTTCTATCAGTTCTTCAATAGGTAGATTTTGTCTTTCATAAAGGCCGAGGTCAGAGATCTTGTGCTTAAAAAGGTTGTTGACCACTGTGATGCCAGCAACATACTAAAACATTCTAGATCCTCTACAGTGGGAAAAAAAGTATTTAGTCAGCCACCAATTTGTGCAAGTTCTCCCACTTAAAAAGATGAGAGGCCTGTAATTTTCATCATAGTATACCTCAACTATGAGAGACAAAATGCGAAAAAAAAAATCCAGAAAATCACATTGTAGATTTTTAAAGAATTAATTGGTAAATTCCTCGGTAACATAAGTATTTGGTCACCTACAAACAAGCAAGTTTTCTGGCTCTCACAGACCTGTAACTTATTCTTTAAGAGGCTCTTCTGTCCTCCACTGGTTACCTGTATTTATGGCATCTGTTTGAACTTGTTATCAGTATAAAAGACACCTGTCCATAACCTCAAACAGTCACACTCCAAACTCAACCATGGCCAAGACCAAAGAGCTGTCAAAGTACACCAGAAACAAAATTGTAGACCTGCACCAGGCTGTGAAGACTGAATCTGCAATAGGTTAGCAGTTTGGTGTGAAGAAATCAACTGTGGGAGGAATTTTTAGAAAATGGAAGACATACAAGACCATTGATTATCTCCCTCGATCTGGGGCTCCACGCTAGATCTTACCCCGTGGGGTCAAAATGATCACAAGAACTGTGAGCAAAAATCCCAGAACCACACGGGGGGACCTAGTGAATGACCTGCAGAGAGCTGGGACCAAAGTAACAAAGGCTTCCATCAGTAACACACTGCGCCGCCAGTGACTCAAATCCTGCAGTGCCAGACGTTTCCCCCTGCTTAAGCCAGTACATGTCCAGTTCCGTCTGAAGTTTGCTAGAGAGCATTTGGATGATCCAGAAGAGGATTGGGAGAATGTCATATGGTCAGATGAAACCAAAATAGAACTTTTTGGTAAAAACTCAACTTGAGGAGAAAGAATGCTGAGTTGCATCCAAAGAACACCATACCTACTGTGAAGCATGGGGGTGGAAACATCATGCTTTGGGGCTGTTTTTCTGCAAAGGGACCAGGACGACTGATCCGTGTAAATGAAAGAATGAATGGGGCAATGTATCGTGAGATTTTGAGTGAAAACCTCCTTCATCAGCAAGGGCATTTTGGGGGGGGGAAAAGATGAAACGTGTCTGGGTCTTTCAGCATGACAATGATTCCAAACACACCGCCCGGGCAACGAAGAGTGGCTTCGTAAGAAGCATTTCAAGGTCCTGGAGTGGCCTAGCCAGTCTCCAGATCTCAACCCCATAGAAAATCTTTGGAGGGAGTTGAAAATCCGTGTTGCCCAGCGACAGCCCCAAAACATTACTGCTCTAGAGGAGATCTGCATGGAAGAATGGGCCAAAATACCAGCAACAGTGTGTGAAAACCTTGTGAAGACTACAGAAAACGTTTGACCTCTGTCATTTCCAACAAAGGGTATAAAACAAAGTATTGAGATGAAATTTTGTAATTGACCAAATACTTATTTTCCACCATAATTTGCAAATTAATTCTTTAAAAATCCTTCAATGTTATTTTCTGGATTTTTTTTTTTTTATTTTGTCTCTCATAGTTGAGGTATTTCTATGATGAAAATTACAGGCCTCTCTCATCTGTTTAAGTGGGAGAACTTGCACAATTGGTGGCTGACTAAATACTTTTTTGCCCCACTGTATATCATGACAGCAATGTTAAAACATGCTAGCAACATGTTAACTCATGGTAGCAGTATGTTAAATCATGCTAAACATGTTAGCATCATGTTAAATCATGCTGGCAACATGCTAAAACATTTTAGTTACATGTTAAATTATGGTAGCAACATGTTAAAATGTGTTAGCAGCATGTTAAATCATGTTAGCAACTTACATTGACATTTTAGCAGTGTGCTAGAACATGTTAGTAACATTTTACTGAGCTCAAGTTAAATATCCAAACGTCAAGCTTTTCAAAGTTATTTAAAACTTTTAAACATAGCTTTGTCAAGGCAACATCAAAGGTTTTTTTTGTTGTTATTTTTTTTTTACAAACATCTAGTTAAATAATTGATTTTGATCATTTAAACCATCGTTCTTAGTACACATTTAACTGTGTTCATCTGCTAATAATCTGTCTTTGTGGTGTTTCAGCTCTTTGCAGCTCCGGCAGTTTTCATCGTGTGAGTACATAGGCTGCAACGTTATACTAATTTAAAGTGTGGGATATGATCATGGGCTTATAGAAACAGTTCATTAATTCACTGCAGATGGACTGGACTCATGCAGAATGACGATGGACTCAAGATTAAAAGAAACTACAAATTTTAATGGGCAAAAATAATAAGATAAAAATTTGCAGTGTGGGAAAATAGCAACTCAACTCCCCCAAATGAGCGACACAGTTATTGTGTTTAATAAGCCAATAAAACAACCATGGAAAGTTTATGAACAGCCTAAACAAAAACCAATTGAGACCCCTAAATGTATTCCAGTTAGTTTGATTTTCACTTAATAAACCCATCTGTACCTTTAAGGTTTTATATTGAGAGTGTTGTCAGTTTATTGATTTGCATGTAAACTCTTTAAAACAGCTTTTTATTATGAGCTAGATTTTGACAGTAACCAGCATTTGGTTGCACGTCAATGCACACGCCTCTCTCTCTTCTCCTTTCAGTCGTTTACATTTGTAATTATTCAGTATGTGAATTATGCAATGACTCTTTGGAAGGTTAGCTTTTTAAAATAATTTACTTAGCTTATTTTCAGGGTGAGACTTCAGAGAGATTTTGGACATGTCTTTCTTTTTTTTTAGAATAGATTTCAGGGCAGTTTGTCTCATGCAGTGCAAATGTTTTTTTTTTTTGTGATATGTTGATTGTATGTAAATGTATATTATAATAAAGTGATACATAATGACAGTTCTTGTCATGTTTTGTCAAGGCACTGCCTGATACTGATTGCAACAAAAGGCTCAAGCAGCTTACTGTTGCCATGGCTACTTCTGCAGGAGAATGTGACTTCTGCATTTATTTGGCATCAGGTGAAAATATGAGCTCTGACAAACTTGCAATCTAACTTTTATGGTTACTAGAATAGTTGAAAATATATGTTTTGTTTTTAGTCAAAAATGTAATCAAGGCTTATTGATCATACTATTATTTAAATATGATTAATAAAATAGTAATACAAATAACATAATTTTATAATATTAATATAATTCGATCACAGAAGCTTAAATAACATTGTCAAGATCAGATAGTTGTTAGAACCAAACAATCTTATACTGTAGCTTTAAGGCATACCATCAACAAATGGCCTCCAAAACTAACAATACTGTAATTTACCTCTGCATTTTAAACAGACTTTCTGGAATCCAAGTGAGCAGAGGATGAAATTAGTCCCGTAAAGACTGGAATTTCACCTGTGGTTTAGAAAAAGTATTAGAAGGAAGAATGGTTATAGATAAACATATGGTGCATTAAATCCAGTTGAACCACAAATAAGGAGCTTTATGAAAAAATACTGCAGATGGGAGAAGCCGTTACAGACTTGCAGGTTTGAATTTCTTCTGATAATTGCAGCTAGATTTCCTCAACCACCCATTGATCCTATCAAAGAATTTCACAAAAGGCTTCCGTATTCTAGTATATTTTCAGAAATAATTTTTGGCAAGCACTGATTATAATCTTGGTTTGAAAGACACAATCTAGTTTTGCGGCATTATTGAATTGGTTTCACAGAACCATGCTTTAGTCTTCTCGCTTGGCTTATTAAGAAACTGTTTTTTAGTGATTTTTTCAATAAGCAATACTTCAAAATACAGTTTGGTACAAAAAAATAAATCCTCTATGTTTAGGGAGCCATCTTGTGATTATATTATACAGCCTTTTATTTTTTCCCTCTGTTCATGCACAGGTTTGAAAACGTGCTGGAACAGAAGCTACAGTTCTGTTCTACAGGATTGTAATTGTGTTTCTGACAAAATGTGGGAAAACTTTTTGTAATGACAATCAGGACTATTGCATTAGGCTCATTCGAAATACATGCCTCTAAATACATTTCAGAAACACGCTATTACATACCTTAATGCACATTTTGCGGCAGTTTCAAAGTGAGTGGCACTAAAATGCGGGTTCAATATGTGACCCTGGCACGTTTTTGTTACGTTGATATAGACACGAATTGCTGTGTTTGTATTACGCTGCTTGACGTACATATTTGGTTCATAATTCAAATATCCGATGAGTGTCGCTAAAAGTTAATACTCTATCGTGTTGGAAATATCCCCTACAACAAACCCAACCCGATAGTGTTAACAAATGCAAAAGTGTTATAAAAACTAATTTGTTGATGCAGCCATGCTATTTAAACTTCCTTATGCGGATTTGAGCCGTTTTGTTGAACCGTAGTTTCACAGGGTTCATACCGGAGCTATTCGTCTTTCTAGTGCAACGCCGTATCGCGTGAGCTATCGAGCAAACCAACTGAGTTAGAAAACTCATGCATATGAAGCTGGATATGTGACGACACATTCAAAAGCAGTGGCGTAGCGTATTGGTATGTGCATGTGTGTCTTGCAGGTTCCATATTGCCCGTGCAATTTGGGCCCGGTCTTTTTTTTTTTCTCTCTCTCTCTTCCCCATTACACAGCTATTAAAATAGTTCAGTTTTGGTTTTTAATGGCAAAGTGGTCATATATCTTTGTTTGTTTACTAAGAAATATTTTTGGAACATTTTATGTTTGTTAAATTTAAGATTTTGTTGTTTAAAGGAATGACCAAGCGGCCAGCGGCAGACAGTGAGTTGAGCATATGGTTGATCAATTTAGCCTTCTCAAATCACCACTTGACTAAAATAAAATCCTTGCATAAAACACTTCATGCATTTCAACAGTAGCTAATTTTAAACATTTAACCAATAAATGGCGCTGTTAGTGCAGTTTCATCTTTTGTGCGGAGAGTGGACACTTGACGTGCTCTTTGCCATGACATGTAGGCCGCCAGAGCGATCACTTCATTTTTTTGTTTTATAACAGTGAAACTTAAAATGGCCATCATGTTCTCATAAGTCAGAGTGCCTATAACTCATTCAGACTGCAAGGGTCCCGACTTTTATCTGTGTGCCTCAACCAACAAATCTTTGTGCTTTTATAAAATAAAGAAAACCAAGGCTTTCTGCCGTCTCAATTTTGAGCAGGAGTGCTTCACAATGATGAACTGAAACTCAGCGAACACTTGTCTTACCGAAATGATAATTATATCTATAGAATGCCTGAAATTACTATTTTAAAATGAAATAATTCAAATCAAAACAAAAACTCTTTCATTATGTAATCCCTAAAGATGAATTCTTCTCTAAAGGCACGTCCAATGAGGATGATGCGAGTCAGGTTCGTCAAATTCCATCCCCTTTTTGAAACACTGACTCAGAAACCCTAGTTATTAACCCATAATTCAGTATCCCCTCAGGATTTTTTTACTTTTATTTTATTTTTACTATTTTAAAATTATTTTTGTTGTTTTTGTGCCGCTTTGCCAAAATTGTGTTTGCACTCAGTAGCCTACGCAGGCATTTTTGTGCCACGTTAAAAAAAAACCTAAATAAATAAGATTAACGTCATAATATTTTAAGAATTACGATAATACAATCATGTTATATTGTGTGAAGTTAATGTGAAAATTCCACCTATAGGCCTACTCCGCAAAAAAAAAATTATGTGGCATCCATCATTCTTCACATTTAACATAAAAAACAGCAATACAACGTAGACTTATTGACTTTTTTTTAAAACTCTGATTAATCGATTCATGAGACATTCGTTTGTATTAAATTGTTCTGATTTTTTTTCAACATGCATTCAATGCATTCAAGATTTTTCAAATCTCACAGCATGTTAAAATTGTTTTGAATTAATGACATCATATTACTTTATTAATTATGCAAAAAATAGGCTTTATTAATTGAAACTGTGGACCTGTAAATCATATTTTCTGTGAAAAGGAATAAAAGTTGTCGTGTTTTACTGCCTCTAATGTTCATTTCAACTGGAAACTGCAGTGATTTGTGTGTATAGGTACGTTTTTTGAGAACAAATAATTAAATAAATGGCATGTGAACAAATTTGAAACTGCTTATTAATCTAGATAATTCCTAACTGTGGTTATTGGCAATGGTGTGAATGACATTCTACAAACTAGTAACACTGTAACTACATGTCCACTATCTCATTAATTTTGCGGTTATGTCAATGAACTCTCATTAGAATATCAGTAGACTGGTAGGTTAGGGTTAGGGCTAGTAGAATAAGTTGACATACAGTGGTGGCCAAAATTATTAGAACACTAGTATTTTCACCAGCTAAAAATGGTTTTAAGTCAGTTATTTCTGTCTTCTTTTTTTTTTTTTCCTTGCTGTAGTGTGTCAGTAGGAAATATCAGTTTACATTTCCAAATATAAATTTTGCCATTGATTGTAATAATCCAGTGAGATTTTTGTTATAATAATCTAATAGTCTAATAACTGCCAGTTGACATGTACGAAGTTTCAACGTACTTGATTTTCGTAGAATGTCTGAAATGGACAACTGAAATAAAGTGTAACCAGATGGATAATGCCCTAGCAGACAATTTAAATTTATAGACATTTCCTTGATTCATAAAACAGTACACAATGCATTTGGTAATTCAAAATGCAGATTTAACAACAACAACATCTATATGTAAAATTCTTTCAAATTAGCACAGTACATTGGCCCGTATTTTTACAGACTTTTCTAAGAGTGTAGTCAATGATGCAATAAACCTTTGTTCAGACCTCAACTACCAACTTAAAACATCTCCTTTTAATAATGCTGGTGTTCTCCAGGGTTGTTCACTGTTTCTCTTTCCACCTTTTCTCTACAAAAATGCCTGCACTGCCAGCCAAGACTGCAGACAACATCAATGTGGTAAGTTTCATCAGCAACAGCGATGAATCCATCGATAGGTCCAGAGGAACTAGGCAGTCATCTTGGTGCTCAGCCAACAGTCTGATGCTCAATGTTCCAATGGCTGTGAAGATGATAATAGACTGAAAGAGGCAGCCAGCACACTTTCCCTAATAATTAACAGTATGGCTGGGAAACTAGTCAAGCCACTTAAGTTCTAGGGGACTATCATATTAACATCCCTTAATTGTTCATTTAATGTTTGACTAACTAAAGTGCTTTATCATCACATATGATTTTGATCAGCAATTTGAAACAATATCTGCTAGAAAATGGGAGCTATATATACAAATCAGTGCTATTAAAGCTACTTACTATACAAACACCATATAGTGAGAATAAATAAAACAACATGTATTTTCTTCTTTCTTCTGTTGTCACATGTTCTCAAATTCCTGGCATATGCCTAATCCTAATCCATTTTTCCTCCCACCATAATAGCGGTTAAGTATAAAGCCACATAAGTGACACCTGAATTGTCGAAATCCTGTTTCATAAATTTTTTTTTTTTGTTGACTGCTGATCTCAAATGTGCTTATCACAACATTGACAAAATCATCAGTGCTAATGTCACGTGTGCCCTTATTACCCTGAACATATCACTTCATTGATCACAAAAAAAGCATAATCAATAATCAATAAGCCTCTTTCTGCAGTGTGCAGGACCCATTGGGACACATTTGGCAGAAGATGCCAGATAGTCTACTAAGGGAATCAATCTCTCGAGCGGCTAGCTCGGTGCCCTGAAGCGGAGGACCAGCAGGGGATGGCCGATCTAGCTGCTCTGGAGACCTCCTTGGAGGTAGCGAGCCTCCCAGAACCTCTACATTTCTGGGCCTATACTGAGAGATGCGCTCACTGGAGACTGCTGTGCCCTGAAGCACCGGGGGTGGCAGAGTTGACAGACCGATATCCTGAGGGGACTGAGGAGAGAAGGGCACCGTATGAAGAGGTGTACACCACTCTTTCCCAGAGGGGCCTGCCCCCAGAAGTCCTGACACATTTGTTTTTTGGCCAAAGCCTTCTTGTAGAAGATGACGGTCCTCAGACCCATCATCTCCCTTGAAGACTTCGACCTGGAGCACTGCCCCGACTCCAGCTATTTTTGTTTTTTTTCTAGGGGAGTGCGAGTGGCAATGATTTTGGACTTCTCGATGCGAGGAGCTGGTACATGGCTGGGGCTGCTCTCGCCTAGCAGCCCCATGACAGCGGCAAGGGATAAAGTGCAGGAACGCCGCCGCTTGTTTCTTGGCCTCCTGGAACCTGTCAACGACTGTATTGAGCAGAAAGACCCTGTCTGTATATTTTAGCTCTGACAGGGTCAGCCACAAATGTCTTTCCGTGGCCACCAGGACTGCCATAGACCGCCCAATAGCTCTTGCAGTCTCCTTGGTGGCCCGGACAGACAAATCTGCAGCCCGACACAGTTCTGTGATGTCGTTGTTTTAATTTTTTCTTCCTCATCCATCTCTTTGAGTAGGTCAGCCTGGTATGCCTGCAGCGCCGTCATGGTGTGTATGTGGCGTGTACACCTTACCCACCAAATCTGAAGAAGTCTGAAGTAGCTTGGTGGGTAATGACGGGGCCTTTAGGGACGATGCACCGCTGGGAGAAATATAGCCCACGAGCGTCTCTTCAACCTGGGGAATCGCCCTATAACCACGCTCTTTCAGCCCTACCACATTAGTGTAGTGAGTGACATTCGGACTGAAGAGGCAGGCCGAGAATGCCTTGCTTCGGACTGAAGAGGCAGGCAGAGAATGATGCAAATCGGGAAAGAATGGCAGGCCCTGGCGTGGAGGCAGTGGTTTCGAGCACAGGAAGTGTTCATCTAACTTGCTTTTAGGACGCTCTTCCTACTCTTCTATTGGCCAGTTGAGATTCAACTTAGCTACTGCTCGAGTCATTACCTCCAACAGCTCCTCAAACTGGACGGACTGTGGTCCTAAGTCCACAGACACATCTCATCATCATCAGGCTCTACTCTGAGAGAAGGCACTGGATCTTGCAGGTGAGGAAGAAGAAAGGGACCTGCCTGTTTCCATTCCCTCTGCTGAACCCCACAATCAGAGCCACAGCTCTGCCGCGGCAGAAGTGGGTCCCAAACCGTGAGGAACACTGGCGAGAGTGCCCTCCTCAAAGAGCACTCTCCGGGAGTGGAGCGTATATGTCATACAAAGAAAAATGTAATTTCTGACATAATTTATTCACCATTATCACCTGTATAACCCTGAATAATATGAAAAAAGAATATTGTTTTTTTTGTTGTTTGTTGTTTTTTTCTCCAAACAATGAAAGTCAATGACAATCACCAGGCATGCAGATATTTGGGAAGAAAACAGCTCTTGCTTGTTTAATATTGCTAAAAATATCATATGTTATAAATAAGCATAAGACAAAGAACTCATACAGGGACATTTTTTGTTTTGCCCCTCAAATCTTGAAATGTATTATCATAGGTTAAAAAGATGAATAATAATTTATCATTTTAACATCCAATTAATCTAATTTAACATGTTAAATTAAGTTTTTTATTTAAATTTTTTTCCTCAGGATTTTTTTTCCCCCTCAGATTTATTATTATTTATTTGTTTTTGATGAATAGAATGTTCAAACGAACAATTTATTTGAAGGGGTCTTCAATAAAAGCTACTTTTTTCAACATTGATAGTAATAAGACATGTTTCTCAAACACCAAATCACCCTATCAGAATAATTACTGAAGGATCATGTGACACTGAATTTATTGTTTTTTGTCATTGTTGTTGTTGTTGTTTTTTTACTATTGATCACATGGATGAGCCCAAGAGGAATTCTTCTAGTGCTCCAGATGGCCAGTCCAATACTGGGTAACTTAATAGGCATATCATTAAATCATAGGTTGACTCAACAGAGATATCTAATCTAAGAACAGAAGCATGCAAAGCTTTGTTAGGCAATAATAGAGCTACTGTTGTTTACAACAAAGAGTGCCGCATGCACAAGTCACTCATAACAAGCACTAGCCATCTGTCATGTCTAACTCCATACAAAGACTCCTCCTTCTCCCTAAAAGCTGCTGGGACAATAAATGCTCATTACTTTCACTAATGATCTGAGTGTACATGAGTAAGTCGCTTCTATTCTTCATAAGCAACCTGGAGTTGAGATATATACAGTAGTTGTCAAATGTGTGTCTCTTAAATCTGTAATGAAGTTAAAGGCGAGCCGGCAGCCGGAGGCGTTCTCCCAGTGGGAAGAGGGACATATGGCATGAAGATGGAATAACTTGTTTTCCTGTGTAAGTAATCCCACAGGATCAGTTAAACAGTAATGGTGCTATCAAATAAATCGGTGATGTCACAGCCCTACAGGTAGTGAAAAAAACATATGTATGATCGTACATTTAAAGACCATTATTTCTTATCTGCGCTAGGCTTTCAGGCTGTCGGAAATTTGCTTTTGAATCTTTATGGAAAAAGGACATGGCATACTGTAAAATCAAGTTGCAATATTTAAGCTAAAAACAGAATACCAGAATAATTTAGACAAAATATAACCTATAATTTTAATTAATTGTGTAACTTACAGCTTAATTAAGATCTTAATTAAATTGAGAAATGACTGGAAATAATTATTTGCTAGATTCCTTTAGAAAAGAAATGAAAGGAACAGTTCACCCAAAAATGAAAATTTGCTGAAATGTACTCACCCTCAGGCCACCTAAGATGTAAATGAGTTTGTTTCCTCATCAAAACAGATTTGGAGAAATTTATCATTACATAATTTGCTCACCAATGGATCCTCTGCAGTGAACGGGTCCCATCAGAATGAGAGTCCAAACAGCTGATAAACACATCACAAAAATCCACCAGTAATCCACACCACTCCAGTCCATCAACAAATGTCTTGTGAAGTGAAAAGCTGCATGTTTATAAAAAAAAAATTCGTCATTAAGGCATTTTAACCTTAAAAATGTCGCTAAAATATGAGTCCATAAACCATAATACCATTCCTCGGTACAAAAGTCCATCTATGTTGTCTTAACATCACAATCCACCAACTTATTGTTTAGGAACCCTTTGGAAAGTTGCACCGTAAACAATGCCTTTTTAAGGTACTGTAATAATGTAGCGTTCTGGGGACCAATCAAACACACATATATTATTTTGTTTTTTATTTACACAAATACTTGTAACGTTAGGTTACTTGTGTAACCCCGCGTTCCCTGAAGAAGAGGGAACGGAGACGTACGTCAGTGGACGACGAATTGGGATCTCGCTCGAGGGGGGGGGGGGAGAGCCTAATCACCTTTGAGTGTTAACTAAACAAGCTAATGACAGTTGGCGTGCGTGTTTCGCTACGCGCACCCCGCCCCGCAGTGTGGGTATAAAAGGAGAGCGCGTGCAACGCACATCAGTTTTTCGCTGAGGAGCCGAGACTACGTGCCCGGCCGTACAGCGGTGGTACAGCAACTGGGGCAACGGAACGTAACGTCTCCGTTCCCTCTTCAGGGAACGAGGGTTACACAAGTAACCTAGACGTTCCCATTTAGTCAGTCACGTTCTACGTTACGTCAGTCGTGATTGACGACTTGGGATCCGTATGGAAACGCCACTATTGCTGACCCCCTCCAATGCCCTGCGAAAGCTGGCAAGTCCCCCCACACCAGCTAGGGCGGAAGACAGGACAGCGGCTAGGCAGATGTGTCTGCACTGCTGTTCCATACAGTGATACATTGGATAACACTGGGAAAGCATACCCAAGTAGGGGAACGCTACGGAAGCAAGATCCTGCGTATAGGAGGTATCATGTGGAATTACACACATGGACTGGCCCAGGGCAGTACTACAAATGGAAGTCTCTGCGGTAGACTCAACCAACCTGGGGTGAGATCACTACACAGCAGAGATGGCAGTGAACGACTGCCAGGGAAAGACACGGGCTTACCGTGAGGGGAGCCGTACCGTGGAAGAATACACATGTGGGATCACCCGAAGGGGGAATCAATACACACGGGCACCTAGCCCAGCACAAGGGCGGACCTTGGGCATGCACACGAGTGCTGAACCCGTGTGACTCCGCCACGCCTGACCGCCGAGGGTACGGGAGGAACTCCACAAGGGTTCGCCAAGGGGAACTGAACTGAGGAGCAAAAAAATGCACGTATCCGGTCCGTAGAGGGGAAAGGCGCAACAAGCGTGACCGACACCGAGCAGGTCCGGTGTTACTGCCTACCTGAGGCGAGTACACGAGAGGACACGGGCTCTACACGGAGATTATAGAATCTCGCAAACGTGTTAGGCGTCGCCCAGCCGGCAGCTCTACAGATGTCTGCTATCGAGGCGCCCCGCGCCCATGCCCAAAAAGATGCCACTCTTCTCGTAGAGTGAGCTCTCACTCCGAAGGGGCATGGTAAACGTTGGGCCTGGTATGCAAAGACTATAGCCTCCACTAACCAGTGGGCAAGTCTTTGTTTGGAGGACAGCTTGCCCCTGTGCACTGAGGTACTGACCACCACAGCCTCCGCGTACGGTCCTGAAGTAATGCGCAGAGCGCGAACGGGACAGATCAGAGCGATGGCTGGGTCTGCCTCCTACCGGGGCAGCGCTTGCAAGTTCACCAACTGATCCCTAAAAGGCGTGGTGGGAAATTTGGGCACATATCCGGGCCGGGGTCACAGGACAACGTGAGAGTTACCCGTCCCGCATTCTAGGCACGAATCGTCGACCGAAAAAATGTGTGCAGGTCCCCTACCCTCTTGATGTAGGCCAAAGCGAGTGTGAGGAGCGCTGTCTTTATTAATGACCAGACATAAGCTCTACTGACGAAGAGGCCGAAGGGCTTCCTCCTTCGGCCATGCGGACGAGGGGAGATTCTCCCAAGAGGTAACAGGTGAGGGCGCGGAGGATTCAGCCTCCTTGCCCCTCTGAGAAACCTGATGATCAGGTCGTGCTTCCCTAGAGACTTACCGTCTACTGCATCGTGATGCGCGGCAATGGCGGCAACATACACCTTAAGGGTGGAGGGAGACAGCCTTCGCTCCAACCCATCCTGCAGGAAAGAAAGCACGACTGCGATCGGGCATCTACGGGGGTCTTCCAGGCGGGAAGAGCACCAACCGACGAACAGGTTCCACCTCAGCCTGTAAGCGTGTCTGGTAGACAGGGCTCTAGCTGAAGCGATGGTGTTTTACTACCGCTGGAGGTAGCCCACCAAGAACCTCCGCGTCCCGTCCAGGGACCACAAGTGGAGATTCCACAAGTCTGGACGTGGGTGCCAGAGTGTGCCCCCTCTCTGAGAAAGGAGATCACTCCTCAGAGGAATTCGCCAAGGGGAGGGGCTGTCCTGAGGAGCATCAGTTCGGGGAACCAAGTCCGATTGGGCCAATATGGCGCTACCAAGAGGACATGCTCCTCGTCCTCCCTGACCTTGCAAAGCAACTGTGCAAGAAGGCTCACTGGAGGAAACGCATACTTGCGAAGGCCCCGAGGACAGCTGTGTGCCAGTGCGTCCGTGCCAAGTGTTCCCTCGGTCAGGGAGTAAAACAACTGGCAATGGGACGTGTCCGGGGAGGCAAACCGGTCTACCTGAGCATCCCCAAAACGTCTCCAAATCAGCTGGACCATCTGGGGATGGAGTCGCCATTCTCCCGGAAGGGCGGGCTGAAGTGAGAGCTCGTCGGCTGCACGATTGAGCTCGCCTGGGATGTGAACGGCGCGAAGCGACCTCAGATGCTTCTGACTCCAGAGGAGGAGATGGCGGGCGAGTTGCGACATGCGACGGGAGCGTAGACCGCCCTGGTGGTTGATGTACGCAACGGTCGCAGTGCTGTCCGTACGGACCAATACGTGCTTGTCATTTAGCAGCGATTTGAAGCGGCTCAGAGCAAGCCATACTGCTAGCAACTCGAGACAGTTGATATGCCACTGTAGTCGGGGCCCCAACCAGAGCCCCGCAGCTGCATTCCCACTGCAAATGGCACCCCAGCCCCTGGCGGAGGCATCTGTTGACTCAACAACATGCCTGGATACTTGCCCAAGGGATACTCCTGTCCGAAGAAAGGCAAGATCTGTCCATGGGCTGAGGGTCTGACGGCAGAACGGGGTAACAGAAACCCGGTAAGTGCCGTGTCGCCATGCCCATCTCGGGGCCCGGTCGTGAAGCCCCCCACCCCCCCATTTTTTTTGGCTGAAGCGGTCTCATATGAAGCAACACGAGCAGCGTGACACCGGCTGCGGATGCCATATGCCCCAGGAAATCTGAAACTATTTCAGTGGAACCGCCATCTTTCACTGAAAGGACCCCAGGCAGTTCAGCATCAACTGCGCACGCTCTACTGAGAGACGTACCGAGAGGTTTACCGAGTCCGGCTCCATGCCGAGAAAAGAGATCCTCTGCACCGGGGAGAGTTTGCTCTTTTCCCAGTTGACCCGAAGCCCCAATCGGCTGAGGTGACTGAGCACCATATCCCTGTGTTCGCACAACTGCGCTCGGGACTGGGCCAGTATGAGCCAGTCGTCGAGGTAGTTGAGAACGCGAAAGCCCGCTTCCCTCAATGGAACGAGGGCTGCCTACACGACCTTGGTGAAGACACGAGGCGACAAGGATAGCCCGAAGGGGAGGACCTTGTACTGATATGCTGCCCTTCGAACGCAAAGCGGAGAAACGGTCTGTGTCGAGGGAGAATCGAGACAGGAAAGTACGCGACCAATCGAAAGGCACGGAAGCATGGAGATGCGTTTCTGCGTCAACATCTGAACGGGAGCTTGTGCCGGCCGGTTTCAGTACGCGAGGGTTCAGTGAGCGGTCATAACCCACCGCCGTTCGTGGGTACGATGAAGTATGGGCTGTAAAACCCCGACCTCATATCGGCTGGAGGGATCGGCTCTATCGCGTCCTTCGCCAGTACTGTGATCTCTGCACGCAAGACAGGAGCATGTTTGTCCGGCACAGAGGTGAACCGAATGCTCCTGAACTTGGGCGGGCGCCGGGCGATTTGAATCGCGTAGCCGAGTCTGATGGGTCTCAGGAGCCAGCGAGACGGCCTGGGGAGCGCTAAACAGGCCCACAGTGACCGAACTAGCGGGACCAGGGAAACCACCGACGTACCCGCAGTGGGCCGTGCGTCCCAGGGTGGGGTCTGAGTGCGCAGCGCGCAACTTACCTGGCTCCACTGGTGGGCAGGGGGCTCGTGTGGAGGCGTAGCGTCCTTGAACTGAACCCGGCTGCCCACTAGCGAAGGGAGAGGGGGACGGCTGCGTGGAGACTGGGTCTCGTGCACCGCCACCCTCTTGGGACCCGGAGAAAAAGGAACCCGCTCTTCTGTTGAGGTTTTGGGCACCACTGGCTGGGTCGCCAGTGGCGGAATAGAAAAAACCAGGAACAAAAGTTTCTCCACCCAGCCCTCTACCGGGGGAAGGAGTGGTGCGGTCACCATCTCCTGAAGAGCAGGATCCAAGGACTCTGGGTCGCCCATCTCAGGGATGCCGCCTGCCCTGGCGCTTCACGGGCTGGGCAGGGGCGGAGGCGGACTGCGCCGCTTTCCTGCGGCCAGATCCACGCTGCGGCCGTTGTGAAGGCTACTGCTGAGGCCGCGCCGGAGTGGAGGTGGAGGCCACAGGAGGGCACCCTCGGCGACGAGCAAACAGAGGGGCTGCAGCCGGCGGTGGGGTGGAGACAGCAGCAGACCGCTGGGGCTGGCTCAGACGACGACCGCCGGGGCAGGAATGTATTGAGAGCTCCGTATGCTGCTGTGGCGGAGGAGAACTGTTGGGCAGAGCCCTCCACCGCTTCGCCGAATAGGCCGGTCTGGGAGATCGGGGAGTCCAGGAAGCAATTCTTGTCGGCCTCCCTCATATCCACCAAGGTCAGCCATAGGTGGCGCTCCTGGACCACCAATGTGGACATCGTCTGACACAGGGCCCGCGCCGTGACTTTCGTCGCCCCAAAGCGCGAGGTCCGTCGCCGTGCACAGTTCCTGCAGCCCACCCGAGTCAGCACCACCCTCGTGCAACTGCTTCAAAGCCTTGGCCTGGTGGACTTGCAGGAGAGCCATGGAGTGCAGGGCGGAAGTGGCCTGTCCAGCAGCACCTTAAGCCTTAGCCGTCAGAGCAGACGAAAACTTACAGGCCCTGGACGGAAGGCAAGGACTACCTCTCCAGGCGGCGGCACTCTGCGGGCCGAGCTGCATCGCACGCTCAACCGGAGGGATGTCCACATACCCTTGGGCCGCCCCCCGTCGAGGGTGGTGAGGACGGAGGAGGTATCAGGTTTGTTTCGGGCAGAAAAAGGTGCCTTCAAAGACTTAGTAACCTCCTCATGCACTCCCGGGAAGAATGGAACCAGAGGCGGCTGCCTGCGCCCGGCCTGCGCCCCCAGGAACCAAACATCCAGCCTCGAGCGTTCGGGAGAAAGAGGAGGCCTCCAGTGCAACCCGACACTCTCAGCAGCCCGGGAAAACATAGCGGTCAGCTCTGGATCTGACTAGGGCAACGCCACTCTACCTGACGGTGACAGCACAGCCGAATCGTCATCTCCAGAGCCTACCTCGCCCTCCGATGCAGCGATCGACAACCTGTCCTCTGCCTGTGTCCCGCACAAGATACTGGACCCCGCCCTGTCCAAGGACCCAGCACACTCATCCAGAAACCCCAGGTGGTGCGCCATGCTTAAGGAATGAGAGGCCCGCGGAGACGTAATCGACGGGGAAGCTCTCACCGTAACCCTCAGGTCTCCCTGACCATGAACCGAAATAGCCCTCAAACCGGAGGAGCTAGAGCGGGGCATGGCAAAGGGATACCCCCCCCGTTTAATGAGGAGGTATCTAGACCGCAAAATCGCGATTGTCAGGTTCCCGCACTGAGAACATGACTCATCCTTGAGCGCTGCTTCAGCGTGCTGTAAGGCCAGGCACGAGAGGCAGCGATCATGAACATCAGATGGAGGCAGGAAACGACCACATCCAGAAACGCACGAACCACACGACCACATCCAGAAGCCATCTTTAAAAAGACGCCCGTCGCTCGTGGAGCTCTTTTAGGAAAAAAAGGAAACACTCCTTTAGAGAGAGCGCTGAAGCGCCCAGAGGAGGTAGCGGTGAGACCGCAGAATGGAAGCTGCAGCACGCCAAAGATGAGCAGCACTGAATGGCAACCCCCGCTGACGCCCCGTAACACACCAACGCCAGCTGTTTTTTCCAAACACTCGCGGAGATTTGTCCTTAGAAGGCTCGGCTCCGAAGCGAAAACTGATGTGCGTTTGCACGTGCTCTGTTTTTATACCCGCGCTGCGGGGCGGGGTGCACATGGCCAAACACGCATGCCAACTGTCAGTGGCTTGTTTAGTTAACACTCGACGGTGATTGGCTCTAGGGCGAGATCCCAATTCGTCAGTCACTACTGAAGTAACGTTGAACGTGACTGACTGAATGGGGACGTCATTAAACAAGCCATACGAGACCATGAACATTCCCCCCGAATGCGTAACACCCCAGGAAGTCGAACAGGACTCTTTGTTGCATGGCAACCAACGCTGATATCACTGGGTTGATTGGCCAAAAGTATGTAAAGCAGGGGAAATCCCTGCATGTCCCAAGGAAAAGCAAAGTAGAAATGGACTGTGTTCTAGTTAAATCATAGAAAAACCGTTATTTGAATGAAAACACATTCTTCAGGCCATTGGGTATATTATTTCTGTGTGTATTTTGTCTTTGATATTTTTAGACTATTTTAGTATGCTTGTGAGGTGACCCATTCCTGATCATCCCTTTTCATTATATGTAATCTTACCTTGTTTAGTATTTATGAATTTGCCTTCTTATGATCGAAAACAAGCGTGTATATTATATGTTGATACATAGGCAACATATTAGTGTCCTGAGAATCTTTAGTAATTTCGATTTAAGTCCATTTGCAAATTACCATGCTTAGAGAACAAGGGGTCGTAAACCCTCCAGCAATTACCACCTCCCGCTCGGAAATTCCATTTAGCTCATTGGACAAGCCCATCTTGAAAAGCGGAGATCTTCTCCGACCTTAAAGGCCACACTCCAGAGACCCGCCCCAGTCAGTGGTTCGGTCAGATGCAGATGAAGATGTGAGAAAACGCTCCAGGACACCCTAAGTTTGTGCCAGGCCTCGGGCTTTGACTTTTCCATTCACCAAGATTCTCCGACGCAAACTGGTTCTTTCTCATCAACAAACTTCAGCAAAAGATAGACTGGAAACCTTAAGATTGCATCAGGAATCTTTTTCAGACAGACTCGCAAGTATCAAACTTAAAACAAAGTCGATTTAATTGATGCATTAAGTAACAGTTACACCTTTTTACAAAGGTGTGATTGAACTAAGAATCTGACGTTTTCCCTCAGGTTTTAGATCTGCTGAATATGCAAAGTGTTCCATAAAATTCATTCTTTATGCCTCTTTCTGTGCTGAGTTAAACTTTAACCCTTTCCTATACCAACTGTATGCGTGTGTGTGTATGTGCATGTTAGACCAGTTTAGGTGTGTATGTAGGATGTTAGACCAGTTTATGTGTTTATGTAGTATGTTAGACTAGGTTAAGTGTTTATATAGTTAATAAAACCTTACTTGTATCAAACTTGACGTGTTCATTGTTTACTCATAAACGGAGTCAATAATCATGCAGATTTACATTACAAACTTATAGAATTGTACAGTAAGAAAGTTATTTCCCTTAACCAGGAAATTAACGTTCTTAGAATTGACAAGACAGTTGACCCTGAGTGGTCAGCTAAATATCTACAGCGGATCTAAAATATTAATAGTTAATTATAACTAGTTATGGTTAATTATTCATATTTCCTGTTGTGAGCTAAATTCACTACAATTAAGTTTTGAATCCTCAAAGGTAGTTATATAAAGTCTTAAAAAAGTCATAAAAAATATGTATACATTCCAATAGTGTTTCAGACAACCTTTCATGAACTTTACAATTTGCATTACAAGTGCATCAGTGCACACTAAATAGACGAGAACAGCACAACAGTCGTGATCGCCTGAGGAAGTACTTTGGCGACAGAACACTGATCAAGTGTTCTCTCTTATCATCATTATTGGCCAGTATGTCAACAAAACAACATACCATAATTGTCTCTTTATTATAGATTTACATACAGCAAATCGAATAACAACAACTAACATATTGTCATGTTTAAAAAGTTTTAGGATAGTTGATTGTTGGATAATTGTGCTAGGGGCTCCGAAAGACTATTTGAGGAGTTGTACTAAGATAAACCAGACTATGCTCTAATTATTACCGACAGAAAGTCCCTTAAAACGTCAGCCCCCCCCCTTAAAGCCATTGTATAATTCTCACACTGAAATCAATGATACTACAGTAATAGGTTTGTGCTGCAAAAACTCATTAAAATAATGGCACAGCATTTTTTTTTTTTTAATGAAAACATTTTCTGAGACTTTTTGTAATGAAACCCAACAACCCTGAAGGTACATCTACATTCATATTCAATCACACACTGACTCAGTAAGATGAACCAATCATGCCATGTATCCAAAATGTATAGAATAATTTGATTAATTATTTAAATGGCATTTGTTAGGCATAGACTTACTGCAATATATTGTATAAATTATTTTGTGTGATACAGATTGATTGATGGATTGATGGATTGATTGATGGATGGATGGATGGATTGATTGTCTTCACTGTGAAATATGTGATGGAAACAAAGACACCATCCTTAAATTCACAGAGTTTAAATGAAAATAATGTTAATATTTTTTTATATCTATATAGTAAAATACAAGGTTAGTGGCAGTACAGATGGCATGACGTATTGTCATAATTGATTGCTCACTGCTGTCCTGTGAATACTTTTCTAGATTTATGTTAATAACCATCTAAGCTGATAGGTGTTACCCTTCACATGTCAAAACCGTGATGCCAAAGGCCAAATCACACTTATAGATAAGCAAATACCAAAAGTAACGGTAAATAAATTTATGTTTCAAATAAACGCTGATATTTTGAGCTTTCAAATCATCAAATAATCCTCAGAAAAACATACAAAGAAGCCACTGTTTCATGTCATTCAAACACATGAACAACGAGCAAACAGAGAACCAGAGCAGCGTCGATGCAGGATGTTTCTCTTTTGAGCCACTCTGACAGATCTTATTACACTTCTGGATAGATGGACAATAAAACAGCTGAAGCAATATTTTATATCATCTCAGCCTGATAGTATCTTCTGTCAAGGGCAGGGTCAGTAAAATTCAGCGGAAACATTGTCCCCCCAAAACTGCCATGATTGACATGGATATTAACCATTCAAAATCCTGACCTTAGAATGAAAGAAGGATAAAAAAAACAGAGGAAATAAATCTCTTAAGAATGGAGCCGTTGCGTTGGGCAGCAGTGAAGCACGTCTGAGTGTGCACATTATCAGCAACCAACATCAGGCAGTTCCCTACAGATATCAGCACATTATCACGGCTTCCACACACACTCTTAATCACAACAGACGCAGAAATCCATTACTTTCTGTCAGTCTCCTCGAAACACACACACATACCCTCGCGCCGATGAAGCCTGATCTCTATCATCCATTTGAATTTTGTGCTCCCTCTCGCTTCTCTTTCTCCTTTTTTATACCGTTATAACCTTTTTAGAGATACAGCTAAGACCATTGTATCCCGTGTAAAACATTCACTGCTTATATCCATTTCAGCAGTGTGGGTGAAAAAAATCCCTGCACATCACATCACATGCTTATCTGTCAAAACCTTTAAATACGTGTTGGGCTTCCTGTTAGTAACTGCTCTGACAAGTGCAGTATTTCAGTCTGGCGGCTGACATTTACTCAAGCGGCATTTCCAGCCATGTTAAATTGTGCTTGCGTATTATATGTAGAGCAAATTATGGAGCGGTGCTGGTATATCGTTGAGCGTAGCCTGTTCCACTTCTGTAGAGCCCACAACTAAAATATAAAAACCTATGAAAAAATGCTATTTTCCATAAAAAAAAAAGATAATTTCTGCAATCAGTTTCTCTCCAAAGTGTAGTGCCTTCAAGAAAAACTTACATGATAAATAATTATTCTAATTTGTTTGTTTGTTTGTTGTTTTCTGGTGTGAGTGAAATCAAAAGTTTTTGCAATTATTTTTGGTTTATTAATCATATCTATGGAACTCAGTTATTTATGTATGTCTGTCTGTATGTACGTATGCATGTATTTATGTATGTATTTATTTATTCATTTAGGAAATTTATGGAATTCATGAAATTAGTACTTTTATTCTGCATGGAATCATTAAACTGACAAAATGAAAGACGTTAATAATGTTTCAAAATGTTGACATTTCAAATAAATGCTGTTCTTTCTAACTTTCTATGCTGTGCTTTCAAACCTTCTATACATCAAAGATAAAATATGAAGTGCATGTAGCTCTCGGTCTTGATCTCCAGCTGGAGTGCCCATGAGCTCCTCTAGAGGGCACTCCATTCTGTACCTTGCCATTCACTCAGCACTCAATTTCCCATAATCCTTTGCCCGGACTCCTCAAGTGCATCACCTGTCTCTCATCAGAGCTCATCATCAGTTCACAGCTGTCTCACATTAGTAGGACTATAAGAATAGCACAGACACTCTCTGTCATCGCTGGTGATTGAATGTTGTATAGTTCTTCTGTGGTTTCTAAGTTTCCGTGTTTCCTTGCCTTCGTGTTTTGATCACTGGACTGTTTTCTTGTTTATGATTGTTTTGCTACCTGCCCTGGCCATTGCCTGATTATCTGGATTACTCTTTTGCCTTGCCACTGCCATCGTTGTTTGCTGTTGTTGACCACGCCTATTTGACTACGCTCTTATTAAAGCCTTGCGTTTGGATCCTGACTTTGTCGTCACGCCTCCCTCGTTACACTCTCTGTCTGTGGGAAGTATCAACCAGTGTTTCTCAGTGCTCAAACAATGCACACTTCAGATGTCTCCCATTTGAATGAACTCATTGCCATCATCATAATAAAATACTGTGATTATTTTATACATCGTATAAACTTTTTGTCTGTGCTGTACTACCTAAATGTTTTGGTTTAGCAGGCTTAAATATTCTAAAACTGCAATTTCTTTATATTTCATAGGGGCAAAATAGTTAATTTAGCCATTTGTGGTTCAGGTGATGACACTTCAATGTCTTTATTAGAAAGATAATTTAGTGAGGATATTTCTATAAATAACCATATTCAGTAAGTAATTTTTAGTATACAAAATCAAAGTAACAGTAACTTAAGATCACCCACTTTTATTAAATTATAAAAGATTAGTGATAAAGAAATACAAGCGATGTTCTCAGAAAGTTTGTGGATAATAGAGTAGTATGTTATCATTGGCATTAACATGAGAAGTGCTAGCAATGCCAAAGTTTAAAACACGGTTGTGGTGGAATGATCTTCCTAACCCTATCCAGATAGACAAATTCTTTCTTCTAGCTTGTACTATTCTGGACACAGCATAAGTTGGCAACAGCATTCATTGATAAAGTCCTGATATGCTAATTCGGGACACACGACACTAGTTTTGTAGAATGACCCCAGAGAGATCACTATAAAGCAGAGTTTATTTGATGTTGGCGATTCACGACCTTGGTGAAATTACTTGGATTTTACGACCCTTTTAAAAGGTAAAACAAAGAAGGAGAAAAAATGTGTGAGAGATAAAAAAGTGAAACGTGTGAGAAAAAAAGAAACAAACTTTGGGAGATTCTCACCACAGCTGTTGTCTATGCATACCTTGAGAAAGACTATTTTTGCTTATAGAGAAATCAATAGCACTTGAGTTATCAAATCCAGTGTGGTTGGAGAAGAGGTTGAGGGTGAGCAGCTGTAAAAATCGATCTGAAGAGATTGCCTTATTGAATAGATGCTGTAAATAGCAGCATTATGATGTTGAGTACTGCTGAAACTATCAGGAGGACAAGACGAGGGCAGGCAGTGCCCAATCTCTCAAACACAGACACACTTTTCACATGACCATCTCTGTCCTATTCTTCAATTCACACCTTTGCTCAAAGTCAAAAACATATGTACGGTACAAATGGACAGTGAGTCAGGAATTTTATGCAAGAGACTATGAACCGGTTGATAATTTATGAAATGTCAACCCAGGCTCATTGTAAAACATGTCTGTGGTGATGTTTCTGCAAAGTTGCAGTTTGGTTTTATCCAAGAGAGATGAAAGTGAATCTGGCAAAAAAAAATGCATTTGTTGAAGGAACCATGCTATTTTATTATTTGAGTTCTTTTATTATCACTTGTGTTTCACAAGATTGCACTTGAGCGCTTCTTGTCCCAAAAGTGATACTTGTACCAGGTGGGCTACTGAGCAAGTTTACTATGTCAAAAAATCCATATATATATATGGAGCTGGTTATGTGATGCAAACATCAAAATGCATTCATTTACAAATCATGCACTATGACAAAAAGTATTTTGAGGTTATAACATAGTATGGAAATAAGTCTTTATTAATCGTTAATCTGCCCCTTTATTTATAATTTGTCTGAAAAGGAATAAAATGGTATGTTTTTACGGGAACAATATAATTCAACTGGAAACTGCAGCGATTTGTATTTATTTAGTGAAAATATAGGTAGAGGCACATATTTTCAAGGAGGATACGTTTCAAAATATTGATACTACAATTCTAATGTCTACCAATAAACAGCTTGGATGGCTTACTACAGTATGTGTATGTAAGTGTGGAATTCTCAGGTGACAGATTTTGAAGTGCAGCACGAGGATCTGAAACCTCATCTGAAATACTGTTTTATGAATATCCTCCATCTGTTGTACAGCTTTGAATAATGAGTCCAAGGAACATCTGTCCAAGTTGGGAGTGCCACAGATGGTTCTCAGGCAGAGGGTCACTCTCACAACAGGAACAGGACACAATGTCCCGAGGCCTGTGTGGAGGGAAGCTATTTGGCACAAGAATGCATCCAAAGCCACAGTCAGACAAGGATTAGCTCTTATAAGTAGATATAACGCTATATATCTCTAGATCACACTGACCCAATCAACAATTGATCAATTTTATCAAAATATATGGACAGTGACAACAGACAATGAACAATAGGCAGTTCTTAAGGTGTTCCAATCAAATGATGAATGGAAAGAGTGAGAGAAGTTGGCGGGGACATAAACGGGTAATGACAAGCACTCTGGGGTTATTTTCTATCTCGGCTCATTCACAAGTAAAGTGACCGTTGGGACCTGGCAAGAGCAGCTGCACCTGTGTCTCATAGCCACCGTTTCCAACTAGAAACTGGACGACGTGAAGAGTGAAGGATGAAAGAAAGAGAGAGAGAGAGAGAAAGGCTGAGAGAAAGAAAGACAGGCAGGGGTTAAAATGGGACATAATGACCGTGATTGGTGTTCTGGGTTTGTTTGCATGTCTGTGTTTGTTGCTCAATCTATTCCATTTATTGTATGCTACAGTCCAGTATATTTCATTTAGCATTATTTATTTATTTATTTATAAGTAGTATATTTCAACATCAATATGTTTAATGGAAGTGTCATATTTTGCATTAGAATCACAACCATGTTTTGGAGTTCATCCATAGCCAAATTGTCAATTTAATCTCTACAAATAACAAGCCAGCTAGAAGTACAAGCTACATTGAAGATGGAGGGTTGCAGAAGAACAACAACAACAGGGTAAAGATCAAGTTAAAGACAACTCTTGAGTTATAGGTTAAAAGTCATACATCTAAAGGAAAGGAAATCCTTTTATCGACAAGCCAGACTGCACCCATAGAGGAAAACCATATGGCCACAGCTGATAAAAACTGAAATAGCAGGCAAACTATCAAAACTCTTTCAAGATGCATCAAACGCCCCCATACATGGATGACTACAGCACTGTAACGGTGGCTACATACTGGAGAGTTTGACTGATAGAAATGCATCAGATGAGTTTAGAATAGATGATGTGGAAAAAGCCAGGTCAGTTTGAAATCAAGCACAACTAGACTTCAGAAAACACAACTGAACAGTCTGTCTGAAGTTCTTACTTGTCAATGGATGCGAATGTTCATGCAAAACTTTCCCAACGTTTGGCTGTCTTTGAACTAGTAGGACAAGATCACATGACTTGTGAGTTATGTGTATGTGTGTGTGCGTGTGTGTGACAGCTCAATAAGCCAACATAGGCTCAATTGAAAAGCGTCCCCCTACCTACATTTTTGCTCAATTCAAAAAACATATCTATACATAAAATCTGCTACAGTTAACAGCTGGAATTTATTATATTGGCAATATAACTCCAACTTCTATTATTTTTTAACACAAATCATTAATAAAATGGTACATTTTGACATTTCAAATAACCTGATCCATATGCATGGCTTTTTTGATTTAGTAAACTTGTTTGGTAGCCCACCCGGTATAAATGTAGCATTGGTAGCTTCAATAAACACATTGCATTTCATAAATAGAGAGTTTAGTTTAGAGTTGTCAGGATCATGGACCTGTTTTGCCCTGGTTTCTGTTCCTGTTTTCCCTTATTTGGTCATGTTCCTGTCCTCGTACAGCCTAATTAGTTTGATTATGATCCCATGCACCTGTGTTTCCCCAATCATCCCCTGTATTTAAGTCTTTGCCTTTGCGTTCTGGGGTTGTCTGGTATTGAATGTTCATCTGTCCCCGCTACGTGTATGTTCCTAGTAACGGTGGATGTTTATTTAGAGTATGTTTTAACTCCACGTCTCCTTGTTTCTCGCTCTGTTCTCCTCACAGTAGCGGTTCGTGACAAGAGCCACTTGCTGGACTTTTCATTTCTGAACTGCTGCAAATAACCAACATAAAATGGGTTCACATTCATGTTCAGACACTCACTGGATGTTTCACTTCATGTTCATTTTGCAGAAATGTTGCAACAGGCACATTGTTCCAATGAGTCTGGGTTGCAAGATGCATAACTCTGGCAATGGGTCCATTTGTATGTGTGCCATCTTAGTTGTTCAGAAAAAATCATAAAAAGCATTAGATTAGGCAGAAACAGAAAAGACATTAACCTTTTCAGGCCAGTCAAAATGAATTGTCTGACAGAGCATAAACTCTAACATAGGCGGTTTAAACTAATCTAAAAGAACTGGCAATGAATAAATGTTGAATTTATCAATTTAGCCCCTTTTTTTCTCTCAGGAAGTGTTCCATCATGGCATTCACTCACATGAGTTTTTCTTTCTGAGCAGCTGTTTGGGATTATTGATGACCGCATTAGAATTCTGCCTGTAGCACATGCTGTGCAACGGCAAAACTTGCCCATATGCAACAGCATTAACCGTCACCCCAGCCCAGTCAACCACCTCTCTTGTTGTAAGCTATATTTTTAGCTGCAAATGATTTTACAGGGAAAGGACAGCTGAGTTACCGAGGGTCAGCTGTCCCACAGTCCCAAAACGAGGCTTCTCAGTTTCTGTGTTTAATTACCTTTCCCTTCATCTCATCTGACATTTTCACATTGAGTCTTAGGCTCATGCTGACAATTCTCTGCCAAATAAATTATCTTGTTTGAGGAGCTCCAGACACAGAGCAATTTTAACTGAGGATGTTAATTGCACCTGATATTTTCACTTATATCACAGAAAAAAAGTAGATTTTATTGTACAAGTATATGTCCATATTTGCCTTAAATTTCAACAGCACAGAATTTAAACAAAACATGAAATCAAAATTGATGTCATCTACAGTGCGTTCTAATGTTCCTGGTCTTATTGTACATTGCAAAGAAAAAAAAAAAAAAAATGTAATATGCTCTAAAATATACACACACACACACACACACACACACACACACACACACACATAATATTGTTTTTGTGATGCCGTGTTGGAAAGGACATGTTTCTCTTTGTTGAACTGTACAATTGTTTTGGATCATTTGAAATCTTGTGAGACACATGGTCACAGTACTGCTTTCTAACAAAAAATATTAAATAAAGGAACAAATTAAGATATAGATAATAAAAATAATCTAGTTTCAAACATGCCACATTTCATTGTCTCACTAATATGAGCCTTATAGTTGTGCATATATTTGAACTCAAATAAATGTTGTGTCTATCGTGTTTATGGCGTCATCGGTTTTATGATGGATTCCCACGTTAGGATGCCATATGGAGAATATAAATTAAACAGCTAGCTATTTCTTACAGAAGACAAGGTATATGGGTTGATCATTACATTGTAATTGGCAACAGTAAAACAGCTCGGCAGTGATAATGACAGCAGTGCACTTTTCATTGGACATTTATAGGCCTTGACATAAAACACTGAAATTTGAATATCACTGACACATTCATAATATGAGTTGATGTCTATATTACCCAAATCGCAACCAGTACTATAATCAAGACAGCAGTTATAACAGTGCAACTGCGTATTTTTTACTTCTCTATTAATGTTGATCCTGATAAAACTGGATAAACAATCCAATTTTGCAAGCAGTCATTTAGTGGATGCTTTTATCCAAAGTGACTTCCAGCACTCTTGTTATAGGGTCAATCCCCCTGGAGTAAAATGGGGTTAAGTGTCTTTAAAGGGCACATGGATAACAGCTTATGCCTCACTTCTTGCAGGGAACAAACCTGCTAGCTTCTGCATGACACCACATCATTTTTTTTCCTTTGACAAAGATAAATATGAATTGTCTTGTGAGAATGCAGATTTTTAATATTTAGGATGCTTTCTATAATAGACAGCATTTTAAGACATCATAGGGGTGCTGACAATGTGAAGACTGTTATAGGCAACACAATTATACTGCTTTGTAGACATCCTTTTGACAGTTTGAAAGGCAGCACTGATTGTATCCTAAAGACGAAATAAATTGCAATTGCATTCAAGCTTTATTGCATATTTATTACACAGTTATTATACATTTATTACAACAACAAAATAAAATAAAATAAAAATCCATTGAGGATTCTAGATGAGTCAGGAAATGTTTAATGTAAATGAATTGCAACATATTTTACCAGTATTTTATGTGATACACATTTTTATGTTTATTTTAGTAGTTTTGAGTTAACAATGTTAAACTCTTTTGGAATCAACTGTGAATGGAGTATGTCATGCACTTCTCACAAGACACACTATCTGTGTGGTGCATGGAGTTCCTGTCTATCCAAAATGTTTCAAATCACTTACTAATGAGGTTCAGTTTAGGACAGGATGATGCCTTAGAAGACGGCTTCTTATGACAGCAGACAGCAAGAGAGCTTGCTTTTTTCTTTTTTTCTTTTTTAACAGAGCTTTACAGTCTGATATATTGTGATCATCTTGAAATACAGTATAATACTAGGGATCTCTCAGACATGCAAGGAGGAAAAAAACAAAGCTTTTCATGAGGAAAATTGGCTACATATGAAAATTAATAACTAGGGGAATGTAAAAAGCACATACCTTTTTCTTTACCTCATACTGTAGTTTATAATAAATTGTTATTGAAAGACTGCCAGGAAATTGCTCTGACAAAATGAAACCACCTTGATACTTTTTAAAATGAACTTTTACTTTTTTAGGACATTGAAGTGGAACGTTATTATGGCATATCCAGCAACATGCACAGGCAGAGAGCATCGCTGCCAAACAGCAGTTTGAAGGCAGAATTAATTGATCTGAACTACTACAGTCTCCATGAGATAGCAGTCATCGCTGCCAGCACCATCCAACTGTCACTTCCTTACTGAATATTTATGAGGGCTTCACACAACAAAACGTTTGCCTTGTTGTATTTCCCATTTCAGGATGCTTGGCACTGTGTCACACTCTTTCCGGTTCGTAAGTGTGACATTTTTGATATTCAAGGAGCTTGTAGGAAGTGACGGAAAACTTGAGTCAGCAGACAAGAGCTGTGTCATTTTACAGCTAAAATTGGCCTTACCTCATAAAGTCAGTACACTGCAAGTCTTTCTGAAAAGTAGCAAGGACTGTAACATCCTTTTTTTTTGGAAGAGATACAGTTATTGGTGATGTCCTGGGGCCTCATTTATAAAATGTTGCATATAAACCGTCCTAAATTTGTTCTAAGATCATTTCTCAAAAGTGTGTAAGTGCGATTCAGAGAAAATGAACGTGCGCACAAAAACACATGCGTACGCCTCTCTTCCAGATTGTGACATTTATAAATCGCAAATGATCTTGAAATTGTGCGCAGCTGACTGGTGTCAGATCTCCGCCCTGTAAATGCCCCCTAATTAATATCATTACCATATAAAAGAGCACACGCCAATAACCGAATTTCTATGCTTGAGAATGACAAGCACAAAGAAAAAAAATACTTTACTGAGTCTGAAATTGAGGTCCTGCTGGCAGTGGTAGAGGTTCCTGTGGGGACGCTTTTTATTTAATAATGTTTAATTATTCTGTGGACAAACAATGTTTGTGTGTGTGTGTGTGTGGTTATATTTTTTTCTATTGACTATTATCAAAATTACTACTTCTAGAAACAACAGAAGTAATAATAATAATAATAGTAGTAGTAATTATAAAAAATGTGGTTTCCAAAGGTGAGAATAAACTACGAATTCAAGTAAAATTCAGTTATCTTATTAAAAAGTGAGCCATCCTACTTTTAAAGTCACTTGCTATGACAACTAATAAAAAGTTAAGTATCATGAAATACTTGTTATTTAAAAAACATTAGTGAAAGAAAAATCGGGACATTCTATCATAATAATTAATGATTACACTATATGGTCTCCGTCCCTAAAATCGCAGTGATAGCATTCTTGATATTTACACAGTTTCCTAATGCTGCCAAATGGGCCATAATGTACTGAACAAAATATATATGATTTTATCAAATCTATCTGATGTAAATAGCACAACAAAGTGTAAAGGGGTCATTTGATGCTACTAAAAAGAACTTTTTTTTTTTGTATTTGGTGTAATGAAATGTTTTTGTGCGGTTTAAGGTTCAAAAAACACTTATTTTCCACATACTGTACATTAATATTTCTCCTCTATGCCCCGCCTTTCTGAAAATCGATATTTTACAAAGCTCATCGGTCTGATAGAGCGAGGTGTGCTGTGATTGGCCGGCTATCTTGTGCGTTGTGATTGGCCGAATACCTCCAGCGTGTGACAGAAATGTTACACCCCTACCATACTGCGATGATGCCCTGTCAGGCCGGAGCGATGAGTCAAAACATTAAAACCCATTATAAACGAGGCATTTTTTGCATTCAGTGGGGACATAATTACGGATTATACTGACCTATACTGTCTTTTTTTCGGTGGCGTTGCAGCGCGCCGCGCAAACATAAACCCATTACTGCATTGTGATCGATAATGCACAACAAGCCTACCTACACTACCCAAAACCTTGCTTAATATAGAATATAAAACGCTTTAAATATAAAAAACTACTCCGAACAGAAGCCGCATTGTAGTCTACTCTGCCCCTGATCCGGAAAGTCCTCCATAAAAGGTGCTTCCACACATCTGAAGTTGGGTTAAGGTTCTGGAACAGTATTGTAATACAACGTACCACTATTTATATTCGTGTCCATGTTGGAAGTCCAAACAAAGTATTTTCGCTTTCACATCGAAACACAGCGTCACACACTGTGGCCTTGAGTGAGCAGAGGCCGGGCTAAATGAGACGGCCGAGGCTAAGTGGCCGAGGGCTCGGATTTGACGAAGGCGGCCTCCGGGCTTGTGGCAATGTTACGACCCCTTGGACTCCGCTTCCTCCACGGTGAAAGCCGAACCGGCGATTGACAGCGCGATGTTGATGTATTTCCTCAGTGACCAGCAGGGATCAGCTCCATGCATGACGAAGCAGATATCGTCCTCGTTTGGAAGGCCAAACAAAGTAGTTTCGCGCTCACAACGAAACACACAGCGTCACACATGGCGGCGGCAACAGTACTACAGTGAGAATAAAAGTTACGCTTCTTTCTTTGCGTGAACATTTGAGTGGTGTTATGCAAATCTTCCCACATCGTGAAGTAGATATGTGGGGCGTGTTAGAACGAGCCGTTTTAGGTAGGTGTGGACAAGTCTTAACTTTTATAAAGAATATCTCTTTGGATTTGAGACTTTAGTCTTTGCAACTTTACAGATCTTCTTTATGCACCAAAAGCTTGTAACACTCCAAAGAGAAATGAAAAAATTAAATTGCATCATATGACCCCTTTAAGGGTGATTCTCTATTCATTTTCAGAGAAGCAAAAGCAACAGATTTTAAAAAAAAAAAAAAACAAAAAAACTTAAAATGTTTATTGAATAGATATTTTAAAACCGTTTATTACAACAGAGGCCTATGCTTATAGGCTGCACAGACAAAACAGTCTGAGATGCGTTTATACATTTTTTTTTTCTATTTTCCGCATTAGTAGTAAATCAAGACTTTGCAAGTTCTCTTGAAAAATAAAATAATAATAAAAACGCATGGAATAAACTGTGTACAGAAAGCGAGTAAAGAACTCTCAACATTAGACTACTTAAAAGGTCCGTTTAATCTCGCAAAAACTCCCATTAAAAAAAAATATTACTACACTGCACAGTTAATCTCTTACACTGCGTATTTGTTGTTTATGATGAATTCGGTGCTTGCACGTACACCGTTTCTACTATTATTGCAGCTTAGATGTTCAAATAGCTGCAGTACTCCGACTTTGCCACAAGGAAAAGTACGTACGCCTGCTCAGACCCTGACGTGGCGGTAACTACTTCTCCACGTCAAAGACCGTTTTTATAAATATGAACATTGCCGAGGATTTTAGCATACGCACACTCTAAGATCAAATCTGTACGCACATTTTATAAATGAGGCCCCTGCTGAGGTTTGGTGGATCTAGGAAAGGGGTGTCCACTCCTAACACAAAATTTTGTTCCAGCCCTAAATAAACACACATGAACCAGCTAAATAAGATCTTCCAAATTACTAGAATCTTCTAGGTATGTTAAGGCTAATTCTGCACAGCATTGCAATGGCCCTTCATGAGCGGAATTGGACACCCGTGACCTAGGACATTGTGCTGGTTAAAGTCAACACAAACTGGTTTTCGCAAAACAGTTATTTTTTTTAATCGGATGTATCACTGAACAGGAAATTCAAAAAGCAGAAATGTGGGCCGGTACTTGGCTGGAACTGGCCTTGTTTCATATTTAAGGTGCTCTTAATACGTGACTAAAAGCCTAAATAACAGCTTGATTCATATAATGTAGATTATGTTCACAGTGTCTTCTTGAATTTTGGTGGAATAGACTTTCAATGGAAGTAAAGCAAAATAAATCTCTCCGGTTTCATATAAATATCATAATTTAAAGAAAGTTTCATGGGTTTGGAATAAAATTACACTGAATTTTCATTGTTGGCTTTTTGGCTCTTAAGCTATTTAAGAAGCCTAGTGGGAAACCATCATCTCAGACCAGCATTCAAAAACAACATCCTATGATAGCCAGCAGATCTGATGTTACAAATTGAAAGCACTGATCAAAAATGCAGGCTCCTGTATGAAGTGAAATCTCTTTCATTTTCATGGCTGCTATTACCGTGAACACTACAGAGCTGTTCCAGACTGAAGCACTTACACTAGTACAAAACAAAGATCCACGGATATAAGCAAACAAACAGCAGCCATGCTGAAGGACCCTCCACTCATTATAAAAGAGTACTGATTGTATAACAACCCTTTGAATGAGTGTGTGTGTTTGAATAATCCCTTTTTGGATTATCACTTATTGGTTTTGGTAGAGTAGGTTGGAAGTAGTAGACAAGTCCCTCAGGTCCATCGCTGGAGTATTCATGCAGTGGACACAGGTGTAGTTTGTTTTTATTATGTTGTTACAGGCACATATTGCTGAGTTTTTATTATGTTGCTTCAGGTATGTATTGCAGCGGGTCAGAACTCAAAAGTCTGGGGAGTGTCACTAATGGTCTATCGTGTAGGAAAATAACAAACTCCCACACCCAACCCAGCCCTATAGCTACCTGATAGTATTAACGAATGTAAAAGTGCTGTTAAACACATTTGTTGATGCAACCGTGCTATATGAACTGCTTTCTAAGTGGGTTTGTGCTGTTTTGTCGAAGCTAGCTTGTCGTAGTTTCACAGAATTCGTATGAGAATGCCTCACCACACAACGCCATATTGTGTTGGGCTACCGAACAAACCTACTGTCTTAG
Source organism: Sinocyclocheilus anophthalmus (assembly GCA_018155175.1). Lineage (NCBI taxonomy): Eukaryota > Metazoa > Chordata > Actinopteri > Cypriniformes > Cyprinidae > Sinocyclocheilus > Sinocyclocheilus anophthalmus. The sequence continues at coordinate 102,941 of JADLZN010011555.1, forward strand.
AAAACACATACAGATGAAGCTACACTCTTAAAAATAAAGGTGCTTCACGATGCCACAGAAGAACCTTTTTGTCTAAATGGTCCAATAAAAAAAAAAAAACCCTTATACTGAAGACCTTTCTGAGGTTGCCCAAAAGGTTCTTGTGGCGAAAGAAGGTTCTTGAGATTATAAAAAGGTTAGAAGGAGATGGTTCTTTAAAGAACCTTTGACTGAATGGCTCTTTTTGGAACCAAAAATTTTTCTTCTATGGCATCGCTTGAAGAACCCTTTTGAAGCACCTTTATTTTTAAGAGTGTACCCATAGGAAAAAAAAGTATGATGAGGTGGCTCTTCCTAACGCAGAGATTTAGATGAGATTCTCATATATCTCTAATTTTAGTATCAACCGCATTTCAGATGTTCCTTAGGAGAAATAGAAGTAGAAACAAATGAGACATGTGACATATTTGAGAAAAAAAGAGTCAAAACTGAGAATGTGGTGGAAGAAACATCATTATTGTCTTGCTGCAATCTCTATCAAGACTCCATTATAGGAATAGCTTATTGCTCAGTGGTTGCTCTTTCTAACCTCAGGAGACGTAGTGGTAATTTCTTGTGTATTTCTCATTTTAGTCTCAACAGTGTATTGGATGTTTCTCCTAAAAATCCTTAGGAGGAATAAAAGTAGACACAACTGAGACATGCGGAAATTCTGAAAGAAAGGAATCCAATATGACAATGGGAGAGAAACGTGTGAGAATCATGGGAGATCTCTTTATTGTCTTGCTGTAATCTCTTGCAGGATTCCAGTACAAAAATGTTTTACTGCTGAGGTTTTTTTTTTTTATTATGCAATGGGGAGTTTTCACCTTAATGGGCAGGCCAGTAGATAGAGTACAGAAAACATCGGACAGGTGAGAAGGACTAGAAAGGCTTCAGAGAGCAGAATGTTAGTATAAGATCATACCTGTTTACCAATGTAGACAACTTAATATTTATTTATTTTTTTGTGTGTGTGTGTGTGTGCTTTATTTAGCATTACAATTTTGTGTTGTACAGCCCATTTTTGCATTTATGTAAATCTAGGCTATGGTTTCCTCTTAAATCATTGTGCAATAAAACAGTGTCTACATAAAGCAACTTCAAATATGACAATGCATGTGGATACATGACATAGAAGCTAAGAAAAAATACAATAAAAGTAGATATCTTTAACATTTCAAATATTTACCCTAGACAGAAATGAGGTTACTTTAAGATTGATGGAAACTTTTGCTTGCTCCTGAGACAAAACGTATACACTGTCACAATGGTCTCCTTCAAGCTTTAGAAGAGATCTCCACAACTTTAACCTGTCCTATAGGTCTCCTAGTCTAAAGACTCTGGATCTCTCACATTTGTCTCTTTTTAAGCCTTAGAACAGATCTCAACAACTTTACACACTGTGCTCAGATTTTTCTCCTAGTCTAAAGACTCTGGTGGTCTCATATTTGTCTCCTCCAATGTTTCAAACAAGATCTCAACAACTTCACACACTGTGCTCAGATTTTTCTCATACACTGAAGACTTGAGAGCTCTCACATTTGTCTCCTCTAAATTTCAGAAGTGATCTCAACAACTTTACAAAGTGTGCATCAAGTCAAATGCCTCAATATGAACTCAAACATTTCTACCATATAATATGTATTAATAATCAAATTAGTCGATTAATACTAGAGGAGCTACGCCATGTATGTGCCTTTCAGCAAAGAAAGCTCCAGGGTTACATTTTCTGTTGATCAGTTTTGATTAAGGCATCCGCTACATTACTATTTCTAACAACAAATTATGTGCCCAAGTACATAAACATTGTCCAATAAAAAGTAACATTATCCTTATTTCTGCATAATTTCTCTTGCAATATAGCCATTTAGTGTCTTTCAAGTACTTGACTTGATGCACACTTTGTAAAATTGTTGAAATCTCTAAACTAAACTTTTGAGGAGACAAATGTGAGAGATCCAGTCTCTAGCTAATGAGAAAAATCTGAGCAGAGTATGTGATGTTGTTGAGATCTCTTCTAAAACTTTAAAGGAGACAAATATGAGACCATCAGAGTCTTTAGACTAGGATACATATTTGAGCACAGTGTGTGATGTTGTTGAGATCTCTTTTAAAGCTTTAAAGGAGACCATGGCGAGTGTTATTTGTGTGTCAGAACAAGTTGCAAAGCAGTTACTCAAGCAAAAATCTCTGTTCGATCTTAAAGTAATCTCATTTCTGTCTAGGAAAAACATTTTGAGATGTTAAAGATACTCCCTTTACTTCTCCTTTCCTAGGTGTATAGTGAGCTACTTGCTAGAAGGATCAGTTTTTCAAATCTTGCAACGTTACAATTATTTTGAGGTTATAACATAATATTATGTAAGGAACTGTGTGAAAATGAGGCTTTCTTAATTGAAACTCTTGCCCTGTAAATCATAATTTGAATGAAAAGGAATGAATGGTGTCTGTTTTACTGCCTCAGTGCTTCCTTTCAACTGGGAAACTGTAGCCATTTGTACCTATAGGTACTTTTGTTTTTTTTTTCGGTAATGTAGATAGAGCACCATTTCCATGCTTTTTTTAAAGGGGTCATAGGATGCTACATGGACTTTTACAAGTTGTTTGAACATAAATGTGTGTTGGCAGTGTGTGTACACAACCACCCTAAAATGATAAATGATAAACATCCACCCAGTGGTTTTTTGTTAATATACTAAAATCTTTACCCGTTTCTCAAATTGAGCCGATCTCAGATGCCCCTCCCACAATAGTTTGATTGACAGTGGCGTTTCAGCACAGACTGGACTGGCGTCTTACCTTAGACCTGCCCTGAGTGAGCTGTCATCAGTCCGCCATTGTTTCGACGTCGGAGCAGATGTAGACAAGAATGACTCCTAAGCGATGGAGGTCTTCTGTTGTTGGATGTAATAACGAATATAGCAGTCGTCATTTACTCCCAACATCTGAAGACGCAGTAGATTATGTTTGTTTTTGAAGGGAATGAGCCCCCGATCTACATAAATGTGTCTATGTTCGCGCAAATCATTCGTGTTCCAGCTTCACTTACAGAAGAAGTGAGTGTAAGGTTTTTTTAACGAATCTTTGCAAATCACCTTTCCTAATAATGTGCTAATTGGCAAGTTTCACGATGAATGCGGCTAAAGTAAACAGTCTCTCTGAGAGCGGCACGGAAGAGAGGGGCGGGGTCAGCAGAGCTCATTAACATTTAAAGGAAAATGCTACAGAAACGGCTTGATCTGAAAAGAGCTGTTTTTGACAGGGTAAAAAAGGTGTTTTTTACACTACCATTGAGAAATTTTAACCAAACAATGTTACAGATTTTTCATTAAGACCCTTAATCATATCAATTTGTGGAAAATGGGCATCCTATGACCCATTTAATACATTTAAAACCCAGTAGATGTATTTTTTTCCTTCTCTGAAACATTATGATTAATGAGTGTTAATTTGCTATACAGTACTTATTTATTGTAAATGTAATTTGGTTTGATTTTTTATTTATTTATTTAATTGGCAATTACACATTTTGAAGTGTGACTTAAGTCTTCCAACACACACCCAAGTGTCCAAATACATTTTAAAGTTTATATTACAGTGGATTACAACATGGTCTTCTCACCTAAAATTACTTCAGGTTCCAGGACAATCCATAACTGTACATTACCTCGATAAAGTTCCTTTCCAAAATTGAAAATAAATGGCTAGCCTTACAGGTTTCTTGGACATCAAAACACTAGCTGTAGGCATTTGACAACCTTGGAAAAGACATGCAAGCAGTTTTTTCTCCTCAGGAAAGAAGGAGGGAAATATCAGAAGTTTAAAAAACACTGCTGCTAAATTTACATCCAGCCTCTCTGAAAAGAAGCTGAATTAATTCTCAGCACAAAAAATATAATGTGTCAGAGGTGATTTATGTTCTTCGGTTTGACCCAAACTTAAACGATTGTTAATGATGGTCATCACACATCAGACCTCCACTGATTTAAAGATGCTAGAAGCTCATGGTCTCATAGTCCAAGCTATTCTGGAAGTCTATAAAAGCCACAGCCAATTAACATCCTTCCCAGCTGTCTATGATGGATAATGTTCCTAATGGTCTCCAAAAATGAATTAAATAAATGTTCTCAAAAAGCACATGCTTTGCAATGAAAATATTCAAGATTGATTGTATCTCACTCATAAAACATGACCTCATGAGTTATTTGCATGGATTGGGTAGGATTGAGTATTGAGTAGAATAAGAAAACTGACTGAAACTTAACATAAAATGTAAGCTAACAACTGTTAACCCACTGTAGTAAAATTAAGATGGGTAAAGAATGTAGGATTCCCCAGAAAGCTCTCTTCAAAAAAAAAACACAACAACGCAGTTTTCAAAGAGGCTTGTAACATAATGCCACATTTGAAAGTGGAAATGTGCATTTGTGTGATTTCATTAAAGTTTGATTAAAGGGGCCATAAGCACCAAATGTATGTAGACACCAGCTGTGTGTGTGTATATATATATATGTTATTACTGCTGGGCAACGATTACTATTATTTGCATCCAAAATAAATGTTATTGTGTATATAATATATGTGTGTGTGCTGTGTATATTTATTATGTATATAAAGACACACACATGCATGTAAATATTTAAGAAATATGCTTTAGATATTAATTATCTATATATAATATAATATAAAGGTACTTTTCAAAATATATACTCTATTGTGTGTCTTTATAATATACATAATAAATGTACCACACACCTACAAAATTTTTTATTGTGGAGGTGATTAATCATTGCCCAGCACTAATGTGTGTGTGTGTGTGTGTATGTACTTGTTTGTGTGGTTTTGTTTTGGACCCCATTGACTTTCACTGTATGCACAAAAAACATTCTTCAAAATATCTTCTTTTGTGCCGAAAAAAAAAAAGCTGGTTCTGGTTCATCGATGTACAGACCTTTATTTTTTTACCAATTGTAAATTGTGTGAAAGACCCAGAGAATTGACACACAATGTTGACAGAAGGAGCAGGAATGGCATCCGTAAGACTCGAGCTGTATAAAACTTGAAAGGCTTTGGAAGTCAAGGCACGACACTACGACTAACAAACATCTATATGAAAAAAAGTGCTGCCTGATACTATATCAAGTTACAAAAGAGTTAGTGTTGCCGGCTCCCTGATGAGGCTTGCAGTGAGTATAGCATCTGCATCCCTGCTGGGAACAATAATCTCCGGTCAGTCACCTTCCTGCGCCAAGGTGAACACCTCTACAGAGAAACCTCCTGCTCCGCTTCATGCAACTGCACCTTTCACCCTGATTTCCACAGAGATTCAGAGAGCGTGGCTTAACTCATAACGGTCATGACTGCATGTCGCGCACTGCAGCCGCGCTCCAGAGCATGTCCAGCCAAGGTCAAGCAAGTTAGGTCATGTGGAGAACTGCTGGTCTTCTTGAATATATAGCTCCCTAGAAAATCCCTGTTACAAATGCATTACAATTTTGGGGTATTTAGAATAGAAATTATGTCTGCTGTCTGCTGTCTGTCTGTCTGTCTGTCTAAGCTAATCTAATTTTTTTTTCTTTTTCTGCTTTTCGTCATTGCCTTTCCTTGCCCTGAGGGATTTAATTGATGGTGACGAGTTTTCATAAAATCTTGTCATAGAGGGATTTCTCTCGCTCTTATCACTCACAGACCGGCACTGCCTTCCCAAGCTCCCTAGAAAGGATTGGGCGCTGAGGACAATCTGAAACCAATCCTCACCTCGATCATGTTAAATCACTCCACTGTCTATCTGCTGCCCCACTTATTACTCACTTGAATTTCAGTAACACAGAGTCATCTTCCTTACTGCTCAGTGAGACAGAACGCCACATGCCTTGGATTACTGGATGCATCAAACACAAGCACATAGGCTATAAGAAAATTAAATGTAGTTTACCAAAATGAACATGTTGTTATCCAGTTCTCATCCTCACTGTTCCAAATCTGTATTCTGCGTTATACATGACACAATTTTTTTGTTAATACTGGAGCTTTGCTTACAATACAAAAGAGTGTACAGTTGTGCTCAAACATTTCATGCCCTTGGTTACATATGATCAAAGTGGCTATGAAAAAATTCCGGATTGTCTATCAACTGTCTTTCATTCACTTAAAAAAACAATTCTACCTTTATTAAAGTAAAAAATAAATAATTGAAATTGGGAAATCACATATGAAAATTGTTTTTTTTTCTCTAATTACAGTAATTGTGGCTATATTGTCCTAATACACAGGGAGGAAACAATTACATTTACATCGTCAGGTTGGGGCAGGAGCTTTTAGCCAAAGCACTTAACATTGGGGAAGACCAAAGCGACTTCTTCTTAAAGAGTAAACAACCAGGAAGTGCTGCAAAACAATTTTAGCTTGTTCAACCTAGTACAAGCTAGAAAGGGACGGAATAAATACATATATTACAAAGGTTTTTTTTTTTAACTGAATTTAGGTCATAAAATGTTTTTTTACGTCATGCTTATAAATTATTTAAAGGTTTCAAACATGCTTTTTACAAAGTTATATTACCTTTATTTTCACCCAAAATAAAACATTATTTTAATGTTTATTTTTAATTTTCTAAAACAGAGGTTCCCAACCCAGTACCCAGTACTGGACCATGGAAGAGTTGCTACTGAGTAGCAAGAATGTTCTAAGAAAAATGTGAACAGATATGACACTCTGTTATTTATTGTGCGTTAATGATTGTTCTAATTATTCTGTACACTGTAAAAAATGACCTTTGTCATGATCTCCAGCTGGAGTGCCCATGAGCTCCTCTAGAGGGCCCTCCATTCTGTACCTTGCCATTCACTCAGGACTCCATTTCCCATAATCCTTTGCCCGGACTCATCAAGTGCATCACCTCTCTCATCATCAGTTCACAGCTGTCTCACATTAGTAGGACTATAAGAATAGCACACACACTCTCTGTCATCGCTGGTGATTGAATGTTGTACAGCTCTTCCGTGGTTTCTAAGTTTCCGTGTTTCTCTGTTTCCTTGCCTTCGTGTTTTGATCCCTGGACTGTAGCCTTGTTTATGATTGTTTGCTGCCTGCCCTGACCAATGCTGTTATTTGGATTACTCTTTTGTTTTGCCCTGGGACATAGTTGTTTGCTGGTGTTTGACCCTGCCTGTTTGACTAACTCTTATTAAGCCTTGCTTTGGGATCCCCCACTTTCCGCACCCTCCCCGTACAACCGTGAATTTAACAGTAAAAGACTCTAAAAATGCTACAGTAAAAACCGGTTAAATGGTTAACGGTAAATTCCCCTACTATATACAGTGAAAAACTGTATTGGACAAAAAATGTATTGACATTAATTTTACAGTAGTTATCCCGTTTTTTAATAAAAAAGACGCTAATTCCAGTGAATAACCGTAAACTGACTTCCCAGATTCCTGCGTTACATTTCAATAACTGTTTCTTCTTCTAGGTGGTGTCTTATCCTTTTTGTATATGAGGCTCGTGTTTCCCCTAAGTTAAATTATGTGTATTCATTTTTCAGTGTCATGTACCTATTACCACAATGGTGTTTCGAATAAGGAAACATAATATTATCTGAAAAACATGAAGTACACTGTGCACCTTCTATATATGTTAGTATTCAAAAGCTGGTCTTTGGGCTTTGGTTCATCATGTGACTTGCTCATCACCACCTGCATTGGGTGGTTATCAGCGTATTACAAAGGTACAAAACAGATTTAAATAGTTCAATAGGTTGTTATATTAACATTATATAAGTTAATGAAAATACGGTATTTAACTAAATTTAAGTTAAAATCGTAAAACCAAACTGTGTTCACTGTATTTTTTACAGTTAAAATTCTGGGCAACCACAGCTGCTTTTTTTACCAAATTTTTACAGCTTTGTTTTTTTACGGTCTTTATGTTTGTATGTATTAGCTTGGATTAGCAATTGGAGGAAGATAAAGAGGATGGCCAATATGACCAAAAATTGTGTGCTGATTGAAACGCCCGTTCATAGAATCGGTTAGAATTACAGAGTTTAGCCCTCTTTCACGTCGTCCCTGCATTACGTACACAATTAAGGTCAAAAAACATTTTTTCGCATTCTTATTCTCTGTGCCTAATATATTTTTTTCTTGCTGTTCTGAAAAACTCCGATATGTGACTAAAAAAATCACATATCATCATGAACACAAAATACTAACATATTATTATTATATTATTTCTATAAGCGCTTTTCTGGGTACTCAAAGCAGTTTACATAAAATGGGGGGGGGGGGGGTCTCTCCTACCACTACAATGGCAGCATCTACTGGTGATGCATGTGCAGCCATATTGTGCCGAACGCCCACCACGCACCAGCTTATTGGTGGAGAGGAGACAGAGTGATGAAGCCACTCAGAATATGGGGATGATTAGGAGGCCATGATGCTGGACAGAGGCCAATGGGTGAATTTGGCCAGGATGCTGGGGTTGCTCCCCTACTCTTTTTCAAAAGACATTTTGGGATTTTTAATGACCACAGAGAGTCAGGACCTCGGTTTAACGTCTCATCCGAAAGACGTATAACCACTATATTCTTACAATGTTCTACCAACAATTTTCACTCCAAATGAAATGTTATTTGAACATTAATTTATCATTTATCTATCAGGATGTGCTACCAATGCCATAGCAAAGTTACAGTTAGGATTTAGAGTTTTTTTGTATCAATCATGCTTTGGAGTTAAACAATGGCCAATTGATTTGATTATATGAAAATACACTTGTATTTCTTATTTTTATGTTGTTTGTAGCATCTGCTAAATTAATAAATGCAAAGGAATCAGACCCTTTCACACAGTAATCCCAGTCAATTACCACACAACTACATTTAAACATTAAATTTACCTTTGAAATTTGCATTTAGAAGATAAAAGCATTCAAAACTAAGTCACTTCTCACTTTCACTTCTGCCAGTATGGATCAATGATTTTGACAACATAATTCTGCACTTCAGCTTCTCATCAGATAGTCTGATCAATCTAATGCTCACTAGAATCTAAAGCGACACTGAAACTCACTAAAGCTGTGGCTGAAAATGATAGCTTCTTCACACAATTACCATGTTATATATGGCGAATGGCACAACTTGTACTATATTAACATGCTTTCAATTGGGATGAGTGGTTTTGAGACAGTCACTTGAACCGCCACAGCGTTTAACAATGTGCTCCAGTCCAGAGACACAATATCGCAGAGAGGATTATATGTGCAAGACAACACGGACCGCAAAATGCATCCGATCCATTTGAATTCTACAGAACGCTGCATTTTAAAGCGCAAAGGAGATCAAACATTGCAAACAGTTAGAGATCCTCGGCATTATAAACAGTAGAGATGAGGAGATGTCACACGTTTTATATAACTTTTTGGTAACACTTTATTTCGATATTCCACTTTAGACATTCTATTAACAGTAAGTAACTTTACAACTACATGTCAACTAGCAGTTAGTAGAGTATTAGTAGACTGTCTGCTTAATATCTTCTAACACTTTCTCTGTCAACTTATTCTACTAACCCTAAACCTACCCTAACAGTCTACTCTGAGAGTTAGTAGACATGTAGTTGCAAATTAATGAGAATTAGTTGACATGTAGTTACAAAGTTACGTATAGTTAATAGAATGTCTAAAGTGGAAATAAAGTGTAACCAACTTTTTTTTTTATTTTTTTGTTTTTTAAGGGGATGAGCCACTTAATATGTCCTGCCTTAACTTTCAGTGGAAATTACATCAACATATTAACAAATGTTGTGCTCTTCAGTGGGACTTTAACGGTAATTTACCAGTAAATGTTGTATGTGTGAAAGGGGTTATTAAAATAAACAAACAAACAAAAAGCAAGTATAATATTCATTGTGTTTCAAAAAAAGTCATACAGGTTGAGTAAATAAAGACCCCTTTTACATTGATTAGTGAAGCATACCTTTTAAATGTCCTTTTGGTCATAAATATATGCATTTTGCACAACTTCATACGATGCCTCAGAACATTCCAAGAACATTGTGTCTTTCCTCGAACACTATACAAACGTGGGCTTTAGCAATTCACACTGCAGCTCTGTTGTTCTTTGAAGTGAGAGTGAAATGCTCTCCTAGCATGAGTCTCTTTATCTGAGAGCTGCTGAGCTCAGGTGGACGCTCACTTCAAAGAGTGCTCCTGCTACAGGCAAATTAAAACACGCAGCACAAGCCAAAGTTCTCCAAAACACTCTTCTCTGTGTTCAGCGCGCCCGATAAAAGACCACAGACCGACCTTCTTACATTATTCCACTGTAGACGAAGCAGAAAATAGACAAAGAGGGGGAAATCAAATGGACGAATATGAATAAACACCACAGGCAAAACATCAACAAAACAGAAGATTTGTAAAAGTTCATTTCATTTTATTTTATTTTTGTTTCATACAATTTTGTAAAACAGCAATGTTCACATTGTTTCTTCATTCTTTTATAAAATAGATGTTTATGCTCCGTAAATAGGACTGATTGCTCCAATATCCAAAGTAAATGTTCAATGTAATGCGATTAATACAGATAGAAAGGAATACTTCATGGTCTTTCATCAGTTAGATATGAAGGCATGTGTGATAAATATGGTATTCACTCTGTGTTGCTGCAAATGATACTAAGTCATTAATTACAATTAATGTGTCACAGTGTAAATATATGATTTAATCCGATTCAATAATTATTTTGTAATCTACCACCATGTAGTTTCCAACATCCTTAAAGTGCTACACACAAGGTGACAACTCCTCATTGAAAGCAAAGGAATAGTTCACACAAAAACGAATACATTCTGGCATTATTTAATAACCTTCATGTGATTTTTTTATAATGTTTTGATACTCACATCGCTCATTTCCATTACAAGAAAAGCTGACAATGACCAAGTCTGTCAAAAATAAATGTAATAAAAAATGTAAATGTATTAAAGGTAATGCAGAGGCCTGTTGCTAGTACTAGTTTCAGAAAACCAAACCGAACACTTTATGATTCACTCTGAAGCATGTGCACCCAAAAGTATGACATGTTTGCCAATCATATGGAACACAGAGTCAGTTCACTTCACAGAGTTGGTGGAATTCATGTTTATGTGGAAGATTGAGTTATCATTTTGTTCCATTTACAAAGCAGAAAGTAATACTGCTGCCGCAAAAGCTTGAAAGCAGCTGAAAGACTATACAAATGCTATATGACTCAAAGTGAATCAGCTGAATTTATTTAGCTAGTAATCGATATATGTTCACAACAAACTTAAAAGAAAACATGTAAGCTTTTAGCCATTTTTAAAGTTTCTATACTAATTCTAAAGATTGTATTCACAATAATGTAAATCTTTTAATTACATGATTTATATTAAAAATGTCATATTGTCAAATTTCCTCATGTGCAATGCATTCAAACGGATTTAATTTACAGTAATATATACCTTATTGCATCAGACGTGTCATTTTTCGTACAGCAAACATTCACACCAATTTCAATTTTTCAATCTCTTACCCAGAATAAAACAGAACAGTTTATCCTTCTTGAGGCAGAGAGAGAAAAAATAAAAATTATTGCTTAAACAAAGCAACTTAGGTAGCCCAAAAATGTAGCCTTAGTACAATAGGCCTCAAATGACTTAGCACTATATGTCACTTGTATTAGGTTAACGATAAAACAAAAAAAAAGATATATAATTTCAGAAGACTTGAAATACTGTCACAATATTTTTTTTTTATTTTTATGTTATGTTATGCTATGTTATATGGAAATAGCTGTGTAAACATTCCATTTTGTTCCACTGAAAACAGGTTTTAAACAACACGAAAAACAGCAATGAAAGTTTCATTTTTGGTGAACTATTCCTTATTTATTTCATTTTATTATATATTTTTTTATCTTTAATGATATAACTTCTTTTATGTTGTTGAAGGGGTCTGTTTTGTAAAATTGTATTTAGACAACCTGTCAAATAAACTATTTAGTGAGCAAGAATCATACTATGATATATTTTCACTGAAGAATTTTGTTTTTTTTTTGAGAAAGGACTGGTAAGGATTAGACATAGATTTTGGCAATGTAGAAAATTCTACAGAATCTATCGAGCCTTTTGAACACTGTGGGAGAAAAAAAAGGGGGGTGGGGAATAAATAAATAAGCCAAATATCCATTATGAGTGTTCATGGAAAGCACGGATATGACAAGGATATGGATATGACACGGAACCGGTCATCATATTCTTCTCTGAATAGTCTATGTCTTATTTATATACATCTGATATGAGTACATTATGTTGCAGAATATCTGGAGGTCTCACATACATCACTCAGATCTCCTATCAACTCCTTCTATTAATGGAACTGAATGTGCTGGAATTGGGGCCCGGGGCTTTAAATTATTGTTCTTTAATTCCGTTTTAGTAGTTTCTCAAGAGTAGATCCTATATTACAATATGCATGTACCACACTCGATACAGCATTGCACAACTTATCAAGAAGAGAAGAGCTGAGGAAAAAAATACAGGTAAAAATCATCGGTATTTAGCAAAATACAGTAATTTTCTGTTCATCTAATATATACCCTACTTTGCAAGAGAGTGTTGAAATTACACATAATTTGAATAACACATATACAATGAGCTTTCACCAAAGAAACATCGAGTCACATGAAGTTATTCTGATCGACACATAATTTACCATAAAAACACAAAAATGCTTTTTTTTTCTTTTTCTGCTTTTGTTTTCGACACTGTCCGTTAGATTGACCTCACGGAGGTCTGTCATTGGTCGAGCTGCCGTGGGCGGGCGGGCAGCGGGTGAAGACTCTTAGCACCTACACCTCATCATGAGAACATTTAGTAGCTTAGTAGAGTTTCCCACATGTAGACGACACATGGATTCAACTACCTATAAGAACTGTCACTAAATGCTCGGCTGAAAAATTTGTCACGTTCAGAGATGAGAAGGTCCAGTTCCGTACATCTGTATTGCAGTTTTGATGTTCAACACGCTTGTATTGCAATTTTACTGTAGCCGTCACTCTCTTTATTGAATGAAGAATCAAATATGCAAATGTGAAAGCCCATTTACCCTCTTACACCTAGCATCCTGATCATCTGAAATCTTAACGTCAGGTTTGGATACAGGAGGAGAACAGTCATGCAAAATGAATTTGAGAACTGCGTAAATACTTTGAAATGAAGCACACCTAAATGATGGGGGTGTGGGGTGTGTTTTTTTTTTCCTTTCTTCCTTGGGGCGGGGGACACTAAAATATGACCAATATTAACCGCATGGAACCACCCAAAGCTACCTGATGATTTAGGAATGATATCATAGATAAAAAGTGTACAAAATACATGAAAAAATATAAGAAATCAATGAATTTACTTCAAATGAACTTTCTATTGGGCCGAGTCAAAAGAGTAAATATTCTTTCTTCTGTGAAACCTAAAGTAAATTTTTTGCCAGAATGTCCAGTTACTCTTTTCGGTGCAACAAAAGCGGGAGATTATTCATTCTGCCAAACTCCAAATATAACAATAAAGGAACCATAGGCACAACACCATAGATGATGACTATAACTAAAGTTTTAATTATTGTTCGAATTCTATAAAGATAGGGAAGTTGGATATCGTTGGAATCACTTTCAGAAATTTTTTTCCCCAGCTGATACATATCAAAAACATTGACAGCCAATCAGGATCCACCTGACTTTTGGTATGCACCTGGATTTGTTTGACATCAAGAGTTTGGTTCATTTGGATCACTGTATTCTGAACGTGCACCCACGAGACACACTGCACGATTTTAGCGATCCTATAAGTTCATTGCATGTCACATACAGTAGTGTGACATGGATCTCATAAACTTGGCTATGACATGTGTGTAGACTGTACGATGATGACACCTATTGACTCGTACAGTACGATACGACGCACGTTACTATATAAGAATAAAACGTCATCAGCATGCGCTAGTGATATCCTAAACAAAAAGAGCATGATAAATCACACTTTAGCAGTTGTAGTTTTTATGTGTGCTGAAAAAAAAAGTGGAAGCGGCGAAAGAGGAAAAGATAAGAGCTTGAGGTAAACAGTTTTATGTTTTAGCGCCATGTCGCGTTGATTCATTTTTTAAAGCACCCTTAAGAGCTTAAGCATTTAAAGCAGACGACGACAAAACTGCATGCACACAGAACATTACTCTTTTTGTCAAAGCTATCATTCCATTGGTGTGGACGCTAATATAGTCATTGTTATAGTTATTGTTCCTAGTGTAAACGGGCCTTAAAATTAGTTTATACTTGTACATTATTTGCAACTACATCAGAGCTATCTGTGAGAAACATACCAAAATGCAAAATTCATTTTTCAAGATAATATTTCTCTCTGTCAGGGCAGAGCCAGGTTTTGATGTCTCATCTTGGACTAATTTTAAGGTGCATTTTAACCTTTTTTTGAGCTTGGCAGTATAAATCACCTTCAGCTTTCATTGTATAGAAAAGTGCAGCTGAAACATCCTGCCCAACATCTTATTTTGTGTTTCAGGGAAAAAATAAATAAAATACACTAGTTGGAACATGTTGTTTTTTCAGTTTAAGTGTATTCCTTTAAGCTAATTTATTGAGTTTGTTTTAGAAGCTAAAGATAAAAAAAACCTGACAACAAGAAGAATGAAAGATGGAATAATAATAAAAAAAAAAAACATCAAGATTTTTTCATTACATTTTCTGACGAAGCCCACGCCACTTACAAATTCTGTAATTCAAACACATTGACACTGAAAGGTCTCACGCAGATGCAGATGGAAAAAGCCACTGTAATCAAAACTGACTTGTCGAACAGATACACGGCGAGAGACATTCTCACTCATGTACATCTTAAAACGGTTTAGTTTCCTTTGTATTAGCTCTCCACCATACGGCAAGCTCTGTGTTTGTGTTGAATCCTCGGTAGGTACCGTGTGAAGCGAGTATTCTTGATACGAGGGCTGTGATTCTCAGGAATAACTCATTTAACAAACACAGCGGAGGCAACGTGTCACTCGCTCTCTTGTCTGTAGGGGAAGCTGCGTTTCAAGCGTCTAAATCCATTTGGACGACAAATCTTTGGCAACTGTTGTGTTTATCCGTCATTACCATTAGATCTCGCTGTGTACAAAACATCTGCTGGCAATGTATGAAGCACGAATAAATCAAAATGGGACAAGTCTTGCTCAAAACTGCCGTACAGAATTGTTACTCGTTTGTCAATTTGTTTAGGTGGCTCGAATGAAATCAACCCTGTTAGTTTGTGCATTTCCGTGAGCGTAGGATGCCGCTACACTCCCTGTAGCCTTCGGGAACTTGCAGTCTAAGGGTTTTCTACTATTCTAGCAGGTCACGCTGGCTGCTGCGGTACAGCGTGTTAAACTAAACTGTTCCTACGGTCCGATGCTAACTGGTAATGTACATCGCATTCACTGCGCTTTTTTTGTTGCGTCCCCACCAAAACGCCACAGGATTTTGACGAAATCAAAAGATAAATCGTCAGAACTCTTCGAAATGAACTTGATGTGCTATAAATGTTACTCTAAGAAAACTACTTCCATTCGAGTCTGTCCGTAGTTTCATTTATTGCCATGCTCAAAAAAAGCCTCTTTTCCACATTTTCACGTTGTTCCAATGAGAAACATATATTTTTGTTTGATCGGGGGGCTCCTTCGAGTCAGATCGTGAGCTTCGCTTTTGAATGCCGTTTGTAAACATCAGACTCGGGTGCGGATAGTTTCGCAGACGTGGCTCGCTCTCACAGGAAGGATACCGATCGGCCTCCCTCTCGCAATGGCATGGTGGGATACATTGGTTTGAGGATGTGGTCACTACCTGGTTTGCTGCTACTGCCACCGTTCTGACTGGCCATTTGGTGTCGGATGTCTCTGCGGTTGATGGTGAATGCTGTAATCATCTCGGGACCGTAGTCCCTGCTCTCCGGCATGGCGCCAGGGACGTGCCTCAGGTGGCCGTCGCCCAGGCAAGTCATGGAAACACGGGCGTCATCGCGGGGTTGCAGCTCATGTTGTCCTTTGCTGGCAGGCGACGGTCGTTGAAGGAGTGCATGTTGATCACTGCGTCCGTCTTCACCATGGCTGGCGGCTGGCGGTGGAGCTTGTGTTTCACCCGTCTCTTGCATGTGAACGACAGTTTGATCTCTTCTACCACCACACTGCAGAAAGACCTCTTGATGGAAAAAAAGGGACATGGTTGGGGGGGAGGACAAACAGAAAAGAGGAAGTAAGTACGTTCACGTCCATTAGCTGAGGGAGCCATTCTGGTAGAGAGCTAAAAGTAACTGAGTGTGTCAGCATATTAAATAGTTTTTTTTCTAGCCTTGCTTTTGAAAGAAGTCTCTTATGCTCACCAAGGCTACATTTATTTGATCAAAAATACAGTAAAATTTAGGAATATTATTACAATTTAAAATAGCTGTTTTCTGTTTTAATATATCTTAAAAAGTTATGTATCCATGTGATGCAAAGCTAAATTTTCAGCATCATTACTCCAGACTTCAGTGTCACATGATCCTTCAGAAATCATTCTAATATGACGGTTTAGTGGTCAAGAAACATTACGTATTATTATCAATGTTGAAATCAATGCTGCTTAATATTTTTGTGGAACCCGATATATTTTTAGAATATTTTAAAGAATAAACGTTACTGAACAGCAGTTATTTGAAATAGAAATAGTTTGTATTATTATAAATGTATTTACTGACACTTTTGAGTAATTCCAAAAAATTAAAAAAACTGAGCCCGAACTTTAGTAGTACAGCATTATATAGAAGATACACAGAGGTATGTAAACTTTATGTTCAAGACAAGTTTTCTTTTGTATTCTACATGCTGTTCGTATATGCAATTCAAATATTAAAGTTTATTTTGACCAGAACAATAGATTGATATTTTGTCTTCAGTGTATAGCTGCTTCTAAATCAGTGAGACCAAAAACAATCCTTAAAATAACCTCCAACATGTGGATAAAAAAAATAACACAATGTTCCAGTTCAGTAGGGAATATAATTCATTTTGAGGTGAGATGTGTGATAAAAAAAATCCCATTTTTAAGTGTGCTTTTACACTCAAATACATGATCAAAGCGGTTTAAATGTCAACCTCCAGCACTGGCATCTTATCTGTGAAATGTGTCTACATAAAAAGGAAGTGATTTGCGATTTGCTTGCTATGCTTTTTGATGTTTGATCGGTTATTCATCTCTTTTCTCAAATAACAGATCCATTCTGTGATGTTATCAGGTGTGAATGAACACTCAGCTTTAGTCAGCATGCCGAACGTCTTCATTTCAGGATGTCTAAAATCTGTGACTCTGCACAAGGCCTTGCTAGGCATGCTCTAGGGTCTTATCGGTGGTTTCTAGGGTATTGTGGGAGGTTTAGTAGGACATTGTTTGATGTTTAGTTCTGCATATTTGCAAGAGCATTACAGTTGCTGCGTTGAAAGTATAAACGCAACTAATAATTGTGTTTTTCTTTGTTAGTCAAGCATTGTATTATAATATCAATTTTCAATCAATCTCACCTGTTCACGTTCTGCATTTTTTCGCATCTTGTAGATGAACTCTCCTATAGCCACAAACACTGACAGCACCAGGCCAGACGCCAATACAATGAATATGCCGCCCAGATTCTGGATGCCCATGGGACCCGTTTCATACCGCTCGTCTTCCAGACAGTTGCTGCCGCTCCACCACTTCTCTTTGAGCATGTGAAGACGGCCATCTTCCAGGATACTGAGGATGGCAATTGTGATTTTATCCCTGTATGGCGAGCCTGAAAGAAATTAATTAATACATGAGAATCTTCATTGGAAACTCGAATACAAAGAAGACTAAGGACAAGTTTTTTTTTCTTCTTCTTCAAAAGATTTAATTCAAGAAAGGCATCTAATTATCAACTAACTAATAAACTTGATAAATCTGAAAGTTGGAATAATACTCTCTCTCTCTCTCTCTCTCTCTCTCTCTCTCTCTCTCTCACACACACGCTTCTTGTTCTAAAGATACACCATAGCCAGAAAAAAAAATCGAAATATATTTAGCATTCAACACCTGAAAGCAGTAGCATTTCAACAAAGCATTATATACACACAAACACAAACACACACACACACACACACGGTGTAACCCACTCCATTTCACGATTTTATAAAAAAAAAATTTAAATGAAATTTTTTCCATTTCATTTTTTATAAATACTGTGTAAATCTGTAGTCACACAAGGCTTTAAGCATTTAATATGACTTCAAAGCCCTCAACACTGCAAAGTATGCTGCCTTTAATTTTATGAATTCAGCTAAGAGGTCAGTATTTTCATCTGCTATTGGTCAACTATCTTTGTGCTATGCATATTCACAGGTCAGAGTTCATTCACTTTAATTTTGATTCACATGCATATGAATGGAAGTGAATAGAGCATAAAGTCTGCTGTGACCACAGCTTCACTTACATAATGTGAAAAGCATGGAAACAATCTGCTTATTTAGGACAAACTTGATTTTACTTAACAATTGCATTTTTAATTATTTAAATACGTCCTTACATTTAATTTTTGTTAGGTTCAGACACATAAAAGTGCCCTCCAAATAATAAGCATGCAGTTTTGCAACTGATGGGTGATGTTCTATCCCCTAAACCTACCCTCTAAAGAAAAAAAAAACACACAATTCAGTACACAATTTCACACTCACAGTTTCACATTTTTTGTTTTTAAGCCATTTGGTTTAAACCATATTCATGTTGTAGTACCTATGCCATTACAGTATACCCATTTGTGTTCTCATAAGCCATTTAAACCTGTGCACACACACACACACACACACTTTTATCGAAATGGAGACAATTGGAGGGATGTCCCCAAAAAAAATTTTTTTCACCCCAAAGCTTGTCATCAATGTTCAATACATGGTCACATTTGTTTTTAAATATAACTGAACTAAATACACAGTAATTCTTCCACCAAAATATGTCTTAATTGTGTAAGATAAAAAGTAGAAAGTACAGTCAAAGGTGTGCACATATTACCATTCTACAGTACAACCAATTATAGTGTGTATCATCCAATCAGAGTCAGAATTATCTGTGTCATAATGGTGGGTGGTTTTACCTTTTGGGGTGCCGATGCCGTAACCTTTGCTGTCGATGATGCCGCCGACTTGCGTGAGATTGCAGTTTCTGCGTGTCACATACTCAATGGTCGTTGACTCCATTAGAAGGGCGTAGTCTGACTTTAACACTCTCTGAATCCCATCTTCAATGGACTTGACAAACGACGTGCTCTGCCTGCTACTCATGAAAGCCCACATCTTCTCAAATGTAGACACTCTTGATTTCTGAAAAAGAGAAGCATATTTTTGTTAGTTTTTAATCAAAAGTAGCAAGTGTTTTTATTCTTTGGAAATCCCTCTTGTTGGTGGTCAGTACAATATATATATATGGAAAGTAAAACTAAAGGGGGATCAATAGCACCTCAGACTCATTGAAAAAAAATGCACGTGGCAACATTTGAGTAAAATTATATTACATTTCTTCTAAACCCTTACTAAACCCTACCCTAAACCCAACCGATAGTGTAAACAAAAACGTGAGATAAAAACACATTTGCTGAAGAAACCATGCCATTATAGCTTTATTATATACTTATAAGTCTTTAAGCTTTCATGCATCACAAGTACAGTGCTTTACCAGGTGAGCTACCAAGCAAGTTTACTTCAATGGAAAAGCCATACATATAGAGCTGGTTAAGTGATACAAATGTCTAAATGTATTATGTTATGATATAATATATCATAATTTGTGCAAAAAAGAATATAATTGGTTGCCACTAGTGTCCATTTTAATTTGAAACTGTAGTAAATTATATGCAAACCTTTATGTTTTTAATTTATGTAGGAAGAGAGACATGTTTCCACTGATGTTATGTTAAGCAGTAGGATGGTGTGGCATTGTTGTTAAAGATTCAGGTTTATATGTGAAAGGATGATGCACAAGGGGAGATTCATGAGCTACCACCTTTGTGCCCTTGATTAAGACACTTAACCTCAGGTTACTCCAGAGTGACTGAACCCGTTAATAAATGTACTGTGTATTTCTTTGAATAAAAGTGTCTGTTAAACGCTGGCTGGTCAAGCAGAAACAATTTTCCTTGTGCTTATTTTGTGTGAAATAACCAACTCTTGCAAAACTGGAGCTGCATGCTAATTTGTATCCATAATGTATACAATTGCATACTGTTATGCCATTTCATAAGAATCTATGAATGTGTGTTTATCCTGAAATGGTTTTAACAAAAATGTCAGCCTCCCTGCATAACATGCTTCTTTTCACAATTGTTTTGTGACTTGTGACCGTGTTTTGCCATCTTCCAACAGAAAATCATAGTTACAAGCATAACATAGAGTAGAAGGTGTACTAGTTCCAACATACTGTACATGCACAATATCCTCAAAAAGTCCCACCCCGCCCCCCCCCCCCCCCCCCCTCCAGAGCCTTGGCGCCATTACAGTGACACTTTCCAGCTTCACACTACGGCATGCTGGTGTTTGCGCTGTTCTCTTAACCTTGAGCACCTGTTATTGTTCCTCCCCCTTCAAACGCTATTTTCCCTGGTGTCTCTCAATATAATTGAAAGTGGCTTGGAATTGGCTTCAACGTTGGACTGCACAAGAATGAATAAGCAACTGGAGTGATACAGCTGACACTTCCTAGATTAAACAGTTACTGTGTACACTGGATTATGGCAGTTATAATTCTGCCTTCACCACAGCTGTGCTTGTTTTAACTGTACGTAACGTGGCAGACTGAAAACTAGCCTATTACCTACTGATTACTTTGCAGTATATACTGCCAATTATATTTTTGAAATTAATATGCGAAGCAGTATGGGTGGGTTGTTGTACGTGTTACGTATCCGGTCCATGAACTTCCGTCTGCTAGCCATCAGAGGTCACCCTTTCCAATTTCATTGACTCTCGCACTACACACTGTTGCACATCACCCCGGACTACATATCCCATCATTCATTGCACTGATTGCACACAGCACTGATTGCACACAGCTGTTTCATATCACTCACTCACTATTTAACACTCACTCTGATCCTTTCCCGCTGCCGAGTATTGTTTAGCGCTTATCATTTGATAGCTACACTACAGAGCCCTCGTTAGTTTACCCTGCCTTAGCCTAGTCTGTTTTCGCGGTTTCTGATCTTTGCCCGTTTTCCTGGATTTATTCCTTTAGTCTCGCCTTTTTTGATTCTGTTCGCCGTTCGTTGACCTTCGCTAGCCCTAGGATTATTCTTGTGTCTTGCCCGCCATATACCTGTTTGCCACTGTTTGACCCTGCCTTTGTTTCTGACCTCCTCTGCTTTAATTAAGCTTGCACATGGATCCGCATGTCTCACGTCTCGTCAGCCCCGTAACAGTACATATCATGGCATTACGTACATTTTATATGTCAGATTTAAAATTAAAGCATCATCTATACTGAGCCCTACCCTAAACCTAATCGGTAATTTTACATAAGCAAATGCGAGACACAAATGCAACCATGCCATTTCAGCTTGCTTCTATGAGGCATTGAGCTCTGTTATCATGACTTGTATTTTATCATGTATTTAACGGAATCATACCCGAGTGCTCCACTTTGTAAACGCAACTCTGTACCAGGTGGGTTACCGAGCAAGTTTACTACCTCAAAAAAAGCCATACATATGGAGCTGGTAATGTAATGCAAATGTCAAAATATATTTGTTTCCAAATCAAGTATGGTCTTTCTTTATCAATGTTTTGTCCCATAATCATAATTTGTGTGAAAGGGAATACAAGTTTTTGCCATATTACTGCCTCTAGTGTTCATTTCAACTGGAAACTGCAGTGAAATGTATGTATAGGTACAGTACATGTATGCATATGTAAATGTAGGCAGTCACATTTGGGCACATTTTTCCAATAGCCTGGGTTGGGCATTTGTCAAAGTGTGCTCAAGAAGCATTCTACACATTTTGACAAATATTCAGGTCACCCTGGTATTCCATGCATACAAAAAAATCACATACTAAGGACAGTATATTATATATGCAGAAATTGTAGTATGCTATTCTGAATATTGAGTCTCCTTATAAAGAAATATACTCTGATTTAGAAGCAGAACCAATTGTGTGTGTGTGTGTGTGAGAGAGAGAGAGCGTGTGTGTGTGTAGCTTGCTGTCTCAAGATAATGAAACTTTAACATCACGATTAGCACTCAGTTTAAATGACATTTCATGGTTTTATAAAGGAGGTCACGTTAGAATCCATAGCTAATCACAGATAATTGTTGGCTCAATTCCATGAAACATTTCAAATGACCCAAGAAAATGAACAAGTGTGAGTGCTCTTTGATTACTCTTGATAAAATGTTAAATTAACATTTGATGTTCCAGGTCTGCTAGCTGTAATACCACATCTGAAGTTTCAGAAAGCAAGAAGAACTTTGTTTAGGCGGTGACAGCTTGATATTTTAATTGCAAACATCTGTTTTTGTCATCTTCATTTCTAGTGCTGCAATCATACACTTCAGGAGACAAAAAGGATGCACAATCAAAGAAACTATGCATGCTAAATGTCAAAGTCATATGGAATCATATTCATTAGATTCATACACTGTGTCGTTTAAAGTGTAAAAATAGAATCGAAATGTAAGAATTTTGAACTCAAAAATAAAACGAAAATGCTAAGGTATGTTTTGGAACATGGTTATTTATGGAAAATGTATATGAAAATATTTCAACATTAGCAAAAAAGAAAGAATGTATGAATATGCAATCATTGGTTTAAAGTCACCTAAATGTTCTGTCATTCGGAAACCTGGTATACTTTTTTCTCTGCTTGGCACTACAGCATCTGAGAGCGAAAACTCAAAGCTGTGACAAAGTAAAACTCTGCAGACAAAAGTTGAAACTTTAGAGTAAAAAAAATCATTATGAAGGAAAACGTCAAACATGGAAGAGAAGTGAGAGCACGGGAGAATTTTATTTTACAGTGGGAATTAGGATCTAACCGGAAAATCTTAAAAAAATTATTTTGTGGAATTGTATTGATTTGTTTTTCTCTCTGCACCACTCAATAATAGACAAGTCGCTCCTTTTTTTTTTTTGAAAAGTTAGCTGAAGCTGTCTTTCAGAAATCGTCTGTTAACATTCTACAGTTGTGCTCAACACTGGTGACAAAAAGCCTGTGTCAGGCTTCAAGAAATAAATAACATGCCAAATATATCACAAACAGTGAATATGACCTTAGTGAAATGCCATTGTGATGTGTCAAAATTACAGACTTTTAAAAAATCTTGATCATTTCAGAGGGCTGTACCTTAAAGAAGGACATGGTTGCTCCATCTTTGACTACGCCGTACTCTATTTTGGTCTGTTTGGCCAGGTCATCGGCTGAGTCCACGGGCGAATCCATCCTCTCTACAGTGAGAAAAGCGGCCAGATTCGCTGTGTAGGAGGAGATGATGATGAGGGTGAAGAACCACCAGATTCCTCCAATGATTCGAGTAGAGAGAGCTTTAGGCATCAGTTCTGAACCTGAACAAAAATGAAATGCATTATCAGCTTATTACATAAAAATACACGAGTTTAGTTTAAAATTTATATTGATATGTTTATAAGAAAATAATTTTTGCTTTCACTGTGAAATATTTTTAAATGCAAGTACAAATAAAGGGAATATCTACGTATATATACTGTATATAAAAATAGTACTGTCAAATGATTAATCGCGATTAATCGCATCCAAAGTAAAAGTTTTTGTTTGCATACTATATGTATATGCACTGTGTTTATTTAATATGTGTATATAAATGCACACACATACAGTATACCGTCGTGGTCAGAATTATTGGCACCCTTGGTAAATATGATCAAAGAAGGCTGTGAAAATAAATCTGCATTGTTAATCATTTTGATCTTTTATTTAAAAAATTCACATAAATCTAACCTTTCCTTGGAGAATAATAATTAAAAATGGGGGGAAATATCATTATGACATAAATGTTTTTCTCTAATACACATTGGACACAATTAACGGCACCCTTTTATTCAATGCTTTTTGAAACCTCCATTTGGCATAATAACAGTTTTCTCCTATAGTGCCTGATGAGGTTAGAGAACATCTGACAAGAGATCAGAGACCATTCCTTCATCCAGAATCTTTCCAGACCCTTCAGATTCCCAGCTCCATGATGGTGCTTCTCCTCTTCAGTTCACCACACTCAGGTCAGGGAACTGGAATGGCCATAGCAGAAGCTTGGTTTTGTGCCCAGTGACCCATTTTTGTGTTGTTTTTGGATTATTGTCTGGTTGGAAGATCCAAACATGGCCCATTATAAGATTTCTAACAGAGTCAGTTGGTTTATCTGTTGGTATTTGATAGAATCAAAGATGCCGTGTGTCTAAACAAGATGTCCAGGACCTCCAGCAGAAATATAGGCCCACAACATTAAAAATACAGCAGTATATTGAATTGTACACATGGGGTACTTTATATCCTGTGTGCACCAAAACCATCTTGAGTGTTTGCTGCTAAAAAACTCATTTTTTTAGTTTCATCTGACCATAGAACCATGTCCAGTTTTAAGTTCCAGTCGTGTCTGACAACAGAATATGCTGGGGATTGTTTTTGGATGAGAGCATTTTCTTTTTTTGATATTTTTCTTGAAACCCTCCCAAACAACATGTGGTGTAGGTGCTGTTTGATTTTGTTTTTTAAGGTTTTCTGACCCTGAGACTCAACTATTTTCTGCAATTCTCCAGCTGTGGTCCTTGGAGAGTCTTTAGCCACTCAAACTCTCCTCCTCACCGTGCATTAGGACAATATAGACACACGTCCTCTTCCAGGCAGATTTGTAACATTTTCTGTTGATTGGACATTCTTAATTATTGCCCTGATGGTGGAAATGGGAATTTTCACTGCTCTAGCTCTTTTCTTAAAGTCACTTTCTAATTTGTGAAGCTCAATTGTCTTTTGCTGCACATCAGAAATATATTCTTTGGTTTTTCTCATTGTGATGTATGATTAAGGGAATTTGGCCTTTGTTTTCCCTCCTATTTATATTCCTGTGAAACAGGAAGCCATGGCTGGATAATTTCATGTTCATAATCACACTGGTATGCTCAAATTTGTAAATATGAATGGGAATATACTTGGTTTTACTCATAATAATTTCTAGGGGTACCAGTAATTGTGTACAATGTGTATTTGAGAAAAAAACATTTATTTCATAACGATATTTTCCCCTATTTTAAATTTTTTAGTTCAATGAAAGGTTTACTCTTTGTGAATTTTTTTAATAAAAGATCAAAATGATTAACAATGCAGATTTATTTTCACAGCCTTCTTTGATCATATTTACCAAGGGTGCCAATAATTCTGACCACGACTGATATATAAAGATAATAATATAATATATATATATATACGGTCTTCCCGTTGCCCACTATCCAACTATCTAAAGTCTTGATTCATTCAAAGTCCACATGCAGCTCATCTCATATACACAGAGAGTCAAACCAAAGAAAAACAGGGATGATGGACAAACAGAGAGTTCCTTCAGGAAAGGAGCCAGTGAACAATGCAATGATAAGTTAGAAAACTGCAAACTCCAGCGTGTCTTTCACACAGACACACACACACCTTTACCTTCACCTTCATTCGGCTCAGGATTGGCTAAAATACAGTTGACAAGCTATTTTTTTATTTATGTTTTTAAATAAAAATCATTTTACCACAACATACACAATCAAATTGGCTTTTGTGAGAGAGGGTCTTTGGTTTGTGGTCTTGCTGTTTTGGATGTTCCTTATCATGTTTCAGTGTGCAAGCTCTTAAAGAAATGCTGATTTCATGACAAACAACCAGCTGACAGATTTTCCAGCATAACGCTGAAGCTAAACACCTGCTTATCGCTGTGTAAAAGTAAGGAAGGCAAAGTTGCTAAACTGTGGCCGTCTGTGGGTTATTCTCTATGGGTTTGCTTCAGAGTGATAGTAATTATGATGACCTGCTTTTCCCTGTCCTGCTATTTCTTTCACAAGCTCTGAAACACATCAGCCTGGCCGAAGTTAAAGCATTTCCAAATGAGAATAATTACCTGCACTTAACATTCCCACCTTCTTCTCGTGAAGAAGAAAGTCACAGTGTGGCTCAGTGCCGGAGGCTAGTATTCAATATTCAGCCCACTACTTAGCCCTTTTCACTATCAGTGTGTGCCAAAGCAATAATGTTTTAAACAATAGCATGAAGAAGAATTAAAGATATGTTCGAATTAGGGAAACTGAGCAAACTGATAAAGCTCAGCAGTGACCAAATTAACATTTTTGCAGTAAGTCGATGGCAAACAGACATACCTCTGCATAAAGAAACCAGCCTAAGATGGTTTGCTGGTTTAAGCTTGTTTAGTTAATCAGCCCCCTCTATAACCAGCCAAGCACCTTAGGTGGGTTTGGAAGATTTATTTATTTATATTGTTTTCTCTTTCAGAAGCAACTTGCAAAAAAACAGACCATTTTTCATGTAATAATCTGCATTTTGTAGAATGAAACATCCGTTTTTGCTGAGCGGTTGTGTCTAACCTGAATAATTTTTGGACAGAGATGAAAAATGAGCTTTTGTGCTTTTATCATTTCAGCTGAACTGTCGCTTACTAGCATGAAGGAGCTTCCTGTCTGACAGGACATGTTTGAAAAATGACAATGTAGAAAAGAATTAAGACAACTGTCTGGTATTTTCTGACATGTGAAAACATTTATTTTGTATTCATGCCAGTTGTTTAGTGTCAGGTTTTATTCATTCTCATTTTTCATCAGTAGTTCCTGCTGTCTTGCTGTAGCTGCAATAATATTGGATTTACTTCTTGGATTATCCTTTCCAGACAATAATTGTATTACTCTTAATGTGTGTCCCATTACGCTATCAACTTTGTCTCAAATGTTTCTCTTAAAAATTCTTAGGAGAAACAAAATAGACATAAAATAGACAACTGGCAGACCAGAACACCACCTTAGCCTGATTCAAGATGCATTTTCCCCCAGTAATTAAATCCCATTGGGTGTCCAGAAGAAAATTTCAATCATGACAACTCTCGGAAGATTTTAGCATGGTGATGGATATGACAATGTTAAAGGGGTCATATGATGCTTTTTTAAAGATCATTATTTTGTGTATTTGGTGTAACAGAATATGTTGACACGCTTTAATGTTCAAAAAACACATTATTTTTCAAATACTGTACATTATTGTAGGTCCTCTATGCCCCGCCTCTCTCAAACGCTCGTTTTCTACAAAGCCCCCTCCTTTGACAAGCGCATTCTGCTCTGATTGGCCAGCCGGACGCCAGTGTGTTGTGATTGGCCGAATACCGCAAGCACTCGTCGAAATGTAACGCCCCTTACCATAATAAAAAGCTTCATCTTTCAAAATAAATGTAAAAACAGAGCCGAAAGGGGAACAGAGTCTCGTGACAGATAGTGATGAAGCTGGTATGTGTTTGCATTACACAAGCCAGTTAAGACAGCTGACTCCACTGTGACTCTCTCTCTCTTTCTCTCTCACACACACACTCGCGCACACACACACACACGATGCACAAAACTCCGCATTTGAACAGTCAATAGCAAATACTTAAACTAATAACCAAACAGTAGCTGATTCAGAAGCGCCAGATTGTCATAGCAAAGTCAGAATTACCTCCTCTTTTAGGTTCACGAAACGGTCGTCCATAAATGCATTGCTGTTCTGTTGTAAGTGATCTTAAGATTCCTAAATGCATCTACTTCCGAAACGCCAAATAAAGTGCTTTTGCTTTCACAACGAAACACACAGAGTCTCCATGACATGGCTGCTTTAAAACACTAACTGCGGTTACTGAAACCACGCCTTCTTTTTTTGCGTGCACATTTGGGCTGCATTATGCAAATATTTCCACATAGTGAGGTAGATATGTGGGGGCGTGTTAGAACGAGCCGTTTTAGGGGGGCGTGGCAGAGTCTTAACTTTGATAAAGAATATCTCTTTGGTTTTGAGACTTTAGTCTTTGCAACTTCAGGGATCTTATCTATGCACAATCAGCTTATAACACTCACGGCAAAGAGAAAGAAACTTGAAATCGCATCATATGACCCCTTTCATGGATTTGGTCTTTGCGGAATAGATCTGCTACACTGCTGCTGAATTGCTGCTGCTGTTGGTTATTGCTGTAGTTGTAGATTATTGCTGCTGCTGCAAGCAAGTACAGGAACTTGCTACTGCCAGTGCATACGGCGATATGGTGCCGTGAGTATTTAAGACATACTCCTGCTGCACAAATAGCATATAACATAACCCCTGGCGAAAAAAAAAAAAAAAAAAAAAAAAAAAAAAAAAAACAGGATCAGCAGGTGAGCTGGGGAGGTGGAGATTTCAAGAGAACTCTGAAAGACGCTGCAGGAATCTCTAAATTCTAGCCAGCCCAATAAATGCAGTCAGTAAGCTCATTGGCTGCATATGCAGCATGAACTAATCAGCTTGTGCCATGCGTTTATCTCTCTGAATATCATCAGTTACGTTAACAACCCGTCGCCTGCACCATCTAGATTTTCATGACTGAATTATATATTTATACCAACTGTTCACTAAATAGTTTTGTTATACCTGCTGTCTTAGCTGCAATACCAATGAATTCCCTTCTTACACAAATAAAATCTTATTTTTAACACCATTGAACACTAGTTGATCATTTCACAGTACTTAAACTTTAAATTGCTGTTGAACCGTAAATCCTTATCAATCATTCATGCAACTGGAGTAAGTAAACAACACATCTCACAACTTTTAAAGTCAAGAGAGAACTTCTAACTCCATCCACCCAATACATAAACTGCATGGCTGCTAGTTTCGGTAGACTGTTTCAAATTGACAGGTATCGCACACGTACCAGTGGAGATTTCATGCGTAATGAAATGCGTGGCAGATTTGTGCTCCCCAAAGATTCACCGTGGGCACAGGAAGTGTATTTTCTATTTGTCTCCTTACATGAGGTAAAACATTTCATTATGCCTGTGAGGGGTGTGAAAACAGCTTCAACCCCTGCGTGTCTTTAATAGCTTCCTTCATCTAATTCTGGGAGGTGGCGCCTCAGCACAGAGCCAAAGAAAATATTTAAAATGGTACTAGAGGAAATCATATTTGAGAGAGACTGTCATTTACTTTGGTGTTGTGTTAGGATAAAAACTCAGATTAAGGCTGGAAATTGCTTCTTATTCAAAGTCGGTTCCATTAAAAGACTAAAATACTGGAACCAAATGATTTTGGTTCTGTTAATGATTGCTGAAAGTTTGCATTTTTAATGCATATCGAACAGCGTCCTGAAATACTCGGACTAAGTTTCTCACATCACTATTTAGTGGTGATGTGTCACTACTGAATCTATAGCGCTGCTGCAAGAGGATGCAAGAGTTTTAGACGAATTGTGAACTTGCGGTTTTAACTGAACGTAATGAGAGAGAAAAACTGAATGCCACAACACAATCTTTGCATTGTCTTGTCTTTCCTAGTTGCAAGTAACAACAAACAAAGTGCAAGCAGTGTAGTCCAATTTGTAAACACATACAGTACACTGGAAAAAAAGTGTAGAAAAAAATTCACTAAGAAGAGCTAGTAAATTCACAATTAATTACACTAGAATTATTTAAATAAATAGTTTTTTTTCTTGACAAATTTACTCCAATAATTTTATGCAACTTGAAAAACTACTAGTCTGGTAACACTTTATTTTAAGGACCAATTAGTTGCTTATTAGCATGCCTATTACTAGCATATTGGCTGTTTATTCAACCTGGTCTCAAAGGAAATACGTGCCTCTAAGTACGCTTTTGCAACATCGTTATTACGTACCTTACTTCAAAGTGAAATGTCCAGTGAGTGGCGTGACCCTGGCACGTTTTTGTTAGGTTGATATAGGCACGTATTGCTGTGCTTTTATTACATTGCTTCAGGTATGTATTGCGGTGGTTCATAATTTAAATATCCAGGGAGTGTTTCTAAAAGTTTATGCTCTAACGTGTTGGAAATATCCCCTACACCAAACCCAACCCTAAACCTACACGATAGTGCAAAACTGATCTAAAAAGACACATTCACTGATGCAACCATGCCATTTGAACTTCCTCATATGCAGGTTTGAACTGTTTTGTCGAACCTTTTTATTTTTTCGTACCAGAGCGCTTCACCTCTCAAGCACAACTCCATACTGCGTGAGCTACCGAGCAAACCTACTAAACATGAAAACCCATATATATGAAGCTGGATATGTGACGCTAACCTTCGAAGGAATCAGTTTTCAAATGTCACAGCATGTTAAAATGGTTTTGAATTAATTACGTAATGTTCTTCAAGTTTAATGCGCTAAATGGATTAATCAAAACTGTGGACCTGCTAATCATACTTTGTGTGAAAAGGAATAAAAAGTATCAGAGTTTTACTGCCTCTAGTGTTCATTTCAACTGGAAACTGCAGCTCTTCGTATATTTTTTTTCAGTTTTGCAGAAACATACTTAGAATCACATATTTCATATGACAGCAAGTAGTGTTTACTAGTACTCATAAAGCACATATTAATGCCTTATTCTGCATGACCATATTTTAGACCCAATTAATAAACTTAACAACTAACTATTAATACAGCAACTAGGCGTTTTTGAGGCAAACGTCATAGTTAATAGTTAGATAATAGTGAGAATTGGATCTTAAAATAAAGTGTGAACAATAATCTATTTACAACTTCAACAAACAAACACAATTACAGTGTATGAATGATTCGTATGACTCGGTTCTTTTTACGAATCAAAAGCACACGGGCTACTGGTCTGAATTAATCTGTCCTTGTCATTTTCCTAACCCGATATGCAACGCAATGAAATTCCAGTGACAAGCAATTTGTCTGTCCGCACCAGCCGCAACAAAATCAATCAAAAATTACAGCCAAACAGACGAGCGCATGGGCGGGTTCTTTCCATCATCACAATGAAATGGATAAGCACCTAATTCATAAATATAAAAACCATTTTAAAATTGTTAAAAATATTCTGAGTGACTGATACAATCTCTGTTATTGAATACATTTGCTGGTTCATTACAGTTTTAACTTTTACGCAAAATGATATTCAAATAAAGCAATAAGCCCCATGAAGCCGTGGTTTACAGTGAATTTATAACAGCTAAAGGGCGTTGTTAGGCATGACGCTTAGCTTATATATTCTTATGATCTCCTTGTGTCACTCTGAAGCCGTCTGCCAGCTGTGACGAATGAATAAAACACTGCATTGAGGCAAGAGAACAACATATAGAGGGTGGGACATCTGGCCAAGCGAAAATGAGATGAACCACAGAGATGCCCCACTGTG
The DNA here is from genome assembly GCA_018155175.1 of Sinocyclocheilus anophthalmus. Lineage (NCBI taxonomy): Eukaryota > Metazoa > Chordata > Actinopteri > Cypriniformes > Cyprinidae > Sinocyclocheilus > Sinocyclocheilus anophthalmus. The sequence goes on from JADLZN010011555.1 coordinate 134,467, forward strand.
CATTTGCTACGATAGAGACAGTCTTCTGTCGACTTTCATCCCAACCTCAAACTCACAATCGTGAAGGTCTCGGATGTGTCAGGAAACAAATGTTGCTGTTATCCCTCTAACCTGCCAGTGTGTATGACAGATGTTTGACACCCCTCATCTCCGCCTCACTGACAAGCAAGATGACTACTTCCTCCTCCTGTCAGAAAAGTCTGAACTCAACATGGTTTTGACAGGTAAAGGGTGGAAGACAGTCACATCATGCTGTTGTCAGGTTTTTTGGCTTGTTTGCCATCTTTGGAAAGAGCGTTGAGTTTGCAGAAGAAGCACTGTACCTTGCTGCATGAGGGAACCCACGCCAAACCAGAAGCTGTTGAGAAGGGTGAAGTTGTTTTCTACCACATCGGAGCCTGGGTTACACGGATGGGCGTCATACCACTCGTACGGGCTGAACCTGCAGCAGGAACCAGAGAAAGTTCTCAAACATGACCTCTGTATTTAAAGGTGAAGTGTTTTTCACTACCAACGACACCAAACAGAACTGCAAAAATAATAGTTTTTCCAATTTCCACATCTAGGGACCATAATATCATAGAGGGCTCTTCTGACTTGCGTTGGAACTACTCAGAACATCCCAGCAACTATTGAGGAGCACCCTAGTAACTGCATAGCAATGTGCTAAGAATAGCTCAGAACACTTTAGCAACCATACACAACACCCAATCATTGTGCAAAAACTATTTAACGGTACATTTTTCGGAAAATTCAGAAATACACCATTTTAAGAAAGAAGTACACTGTGGCATATTTTCAAAAAGAGTAGTTATTACAGGGTAGGGGAACAAAAACCTTTAAAGAATATTCAAGTATGAGTGTCATGTTTTTGGACCAGACTGTCATCCAACAAAAAACGACCCTATAGGTCCTTATTACGACCTATTTTTAAGTTTTAAAGTTTAGTGCCCTCTAGCGCGCGTACAAATAATGACAGTGTTGTGTTGCGACTGTCGTCGTGAAATGACGTATGACTGTAATTACCAATCAAAATGTGTGTTTATTTAAATGCAATTTGTGGACTTTTTGCATGGTCCAACACGATCTCACTGGCAATTTTTACATATTTTACTAGGTGGCTAATTCATACGAATTCGTATGAATGACCACACCTAACCCCGCCCCTAAACCTACCCTCACAGAAATCATGTGCATTTACAGTTGAAATTTACAGTGCATATACATTTTATGAGCACATGCGTTCTCTGGGATCGAGCCCATGATCACATGATTGCATATTGTCATATAACGCGATGCTCTACCAACTGAACTATACGAAACCCGAGTTGTGGTGCAGATAAAAGAGTACAAAGCATTAATATGAAAGTGTCCTGTTGCCGATAGGGGCGCAATTGTAGTATACGCTCTGATGGGTCGTATTTCAGGGATTTGGACAACCGACCTATACGGGCGTATTGGTTGGAGGACATGTTGTTTTGGACACTTAACCCCCCCCCCAAGTAGGATATGAGTACAGCTTTCTATGTAATGTCAGAATTTCTTCTATTCTCTTTCTTTAAAAATGTTTAAAGTGATAAACTAACATGTACGTATTAATAAAACATATCCTTAATAATGCCATTTTTAGTTGAAAATTGCATATAACTTATTTACATATATTTGTAATTAAACATTAATGAGTCACAATTTAGTACATTCAAAATATGAATAACACACTATGGATAAAATTAGAATCAAGTAATTTACATATGCTTTAGTCAGTTAGTCAACACATTAAAATGTGTGTACTATACTGTATGACAGAAGATTATTCAAATGAAAATTTAAAATGTACCTTAAGGTAGAAATTTTAATTTGGCATTACAAAGTGCACTTTTTTTAAGTGCACTTTTTATGTACAGTACATGCAACATTTTATTTAGGTTATATTGTACTAACTTCTTAGATTTGAAGTACAATACAAGAGTACAGTCAATACAATTAAGCACTCTTCTTTTTCACAAGGGTAGTCATTAATGCATGTTATAAAATTTCACATTGTGAGATTTCCTAACACACACTTTTATGTCACTAGTACAAAGTGACTTCTGACTTCTAATTATGAACTGTCCGTATTAGAAAAGCACTTTACTTTAAGACTAAACTTTACTATTGTGCCAAAGGTGTTTTTAACTCTGGGGAAATATTACAGATTGGCCACTTCAGTGTATTTTGTTGAAATCAAGTCAAGTACTCGCTAACTGTGACGAGAGTGCACGTCTTGGTTCTTTTCAACAGCTTGTTAAACTATAACGTAATTACCTCTGGACACTCCCAGCAACTGCAGATGTCTGTAACATCTCTTATAACACCTGTCCTTTAACATCTACAGTACAAGGAACATCTCAAAGCAGATGCTTCAAAAGATGAGAGATGCGGGTATTGCCAAGGGACTTGTTAGCAGAGCACAAGCTGGAAACTCGCAGAAGACACATTGTAAGATTTGTATATGTACATGTTTTCACTCACTGCTTGAAAAAAAAAAAGAAAGAAAGAAAATCTGCATGTTAGATAATATATCCATGTGTATTACTCTTTCACTGTCTTTGTGTAAAAGTTGATGTGTGTAATAAAAAAATTTAAAATAGTCAATCCTTCATCTTTCCATCTTCTATGTGACCAGTGTTAGTTATTCTAAAATAAATAAATAAATAATAATAATATTTAGCTATAAGTACACTTCTAACGGTTGTGTAACCTGGTTATTTTCTCTCTCTTATTCAAGTGCAGAAAGTCAAAAATGTCAGCATTCTTGATATACTGTGATTGATTGTAATTAAAAATAAGCCTGTGCATCTTCTTTTTGGGTCTCCAAGCATTGAACTATATGAAGCCCTGGAAAATTGAAACCTGGATATGTTCTGGTCTTTGAAAAGACAAGACCAGTAAGATGGTGTAAAGACCATCTGTTATTACACGCTTACTGGTCCATGAGTGCTGAAGTCTCCGTTTGTACTTCTTGCTTATTCTTTTGAAACTTAAAACATACATTAAAATATGGAAATATATTATATTTCCAGGCAAGAGCAGTGCCATGATGAGTGATTCCTCATTCGACTGATTTGTATTTGCTTTGCTAAAGTTTACGCTAATTTCTAAAATAATGTGTTAGAAAACAAACATACAAATACATTAATACGTATATATTGTATCAAATGTACAAGCGTCCCATGTAGCCGCAGTGTATATACTGTATAGCATACATTTTAGGACATCCTCAGAACTCAGACATTTAATGAAACTGCATCACACCTCTTTAAGTCTCAGGAAAAACAATGTCAGATGTCAGGTCTTGTACAATGAGGCACCAGATAAAATGACCTCTCTCAAAAAGCACTCTTCCAACTGCAAAATGCATTAAAAAGAAAGAAAAAAAGGTTAATGTGCTACCCGTGTTACTTCAGAACAGTTTAAATTGCACTTTAAAATTAAATTAAATTAAATTAAATTAATGTCTGAGGCGTTTCACCTGATTCCTAACTGTATGAGATTTTACACCTGACGTTGTTTTTCATGAGACCTGAAGCCTTTCAGACTGAGTCGTGATGCAGTTTCGTCAAATGGCTGAGGTCTGAGTCCTAAAGTCTCTTCATTAATGGTCACTTTGAAAGCCCCTTCAGTGAAGGTGCTATACACATTTCTGATTAAAGCACTCCTACAAATAATGACAATGCTACTCAAATGACCCTCAAGCAAGGTGTTAACACCTGTTTGGAAAGCAGGCTTTAAATGACTGAATGGATGACAAATTGTGTGATATTTTAATGTTCATTTGATCAGTGGCAGCATTAATTGCAACCCTTTCTGCTGCTTGACTACGTGTCACTATACAGACACCAAAAGTGTCCCATGTAGCCGGAGAGCCTGCTGCTTTCAATGAGAAACATTTGGTGTAAACAGACTGACGTGAAGAGCATGGGACTTTTCCTATTAACTACTTTTACATAGGACATGTATCTGCTTGTTACATGGCTGATATTGTTAAGAAGTGGTTAGGTTTAGGAGCAAGGATGAGCTTAGGTGCCTTAAAAATCTTTCTTACCTAAAATACATTTCAATAATTTAAGAAACTTTAAGAAAACTGATGTAAAGTATTAAAACCAACGGGCTTACCGGGTATGTCAGTAAACATTTGGTGCAAAGCTTTTGGTGTTAATATAGCGGCAGTATGTGTATTATCTATATTTAATATACCGTGTAATGAAAACATTTGTACGAGCTACATTTACAGATGTATGAATCTGAATAACAAAATATTAAACCCAGAGCCATCTGCAAACAGCTTGATGCTACAGCTTTTATAAGGTTTAAACTTGTTGACCACTTAAACTCCAGGTCATTTGAAAATAGACTTACATTTTTTTAATTTTCTGATAAAAATGTGTGTGATGCTTACCTGTGTAAAACTTGCTGTCATTATGTAAGGATGCTGTTTTTGGTTGTTATGGTGATGCTATGCAGTTCTTAAGATGTTCTGACTATTTTTTTTTTCATGTGCATTGTGCACCTAAAGTGCATGTGTACTATTCAGTTGCTACAGCATTCTGGGTGGTTGTTAAGAGGTTTTTTCAATGGCCACAAAAATCCCACCAGCAAGTCTCATTGATAGTCTATTCACAAGGTATGGTTTGGTCCCTTAGCCTTAGCAAACACCACTAATAACACTTGCCCTTTGATGCTTTACCAAGTGAATTCAAAGCAAATATCGGAAGGTACCATGAAGGTTAATAGTCCCAGGTGCACAGGCCACAGGAACAATTGGTTGTCGCTCACCTGGCGATGACGAAGAGTACACAGCTGACTCCCAGGTAGGCCAACAGGATGTATACCCAGATATCAGGGGTCATGGGGTTCAGGAAGGAGAAGAAGCCAGAGTTGGTGCTGTTGGGTCTGCGGTACAGGATACTGATGCCAGTGTTCAAGAAAGGTTTGGAGAAGTCAATAGCTTTCTCTCGCATAAAGGTGATTGTGAGAGGAGCCACAGCAAGGTCAGCTCTCTAGAGGACAGGAAACAAAAATTAGGATCGAAGAAGGGTTCAGAAACATTGAACAGTGACATTCTAGTCAATAATATTCTTTGAAAATCAACATGAGACCACACTGGCAACCTGTTTTACTTGCCTAATGCAACAGATTTTCAAAGTAAACCAGATATTTAACAATAAAGATATGTTAGGAAGTTCCTGACTATCCATCAGAAATTAATTATTTGTAATTGTATCGTCAACCCACGCTCATTGAAAAATGTGCCTGTGGTGAGAATTCTGCCAAACGACATTGCTCCCTGCATGCAATGTCCAGTCAGTGGCGCTGAAAGTAAATTCAGTTTTATCAAAAAACAGATTAAATGAATGAATCTTGTAATGTTGTGTTTGTTTGGTTGTTGTAAATATCACAGCAGTAACTACATGATCAGTAAGTGCACTGCGATGGAGATTGAAGCTCTATTGCATTTGAAAATAATAGATAATAGGAAACTTTAAAAGAAAAGGAAAAATAATTAGGGTGAATCAATAAATTACTGTATAAATAATTTGCTGCCATTGTGTGAATAACACGTAATCAAGTAATCCATATAAAAGTAACTGTAATCTAATTATGAGCATTTTAAAATGTAATATAATGTAATAACAAATACTTATATTTTTTAATGATCACGCAATCCAGATTACATGTAATCAGTTACTACCCAGCGCTGAGTACCATCTATACTAAACCCTACCCTAAACCTAATTGATAGTGTTAATAAAAGCAAACGTGATATAACAACCTATTTGCCAAAGCAACCATGCCATCTTAGCTTTCTTATCATGTCTTGTGTTTCACGGGACTTGTACCACAGTGCTCCACATCAAAAATACAATGCAGTACCAGGTGGGGTACCGAGCAAGTTTACTATGTCAGAAAAGCCATAAATTTGGAGCTGGTTACGTGATGTAGATGTAAAAATGTATTCATTTTCTAATCGTACACTATGGTAAAAATGCACTGCGGTCATACATAATATGTGACCCCGGACCACAAAACCAGTCATAAGGGTAATTTCTTTTTGTTAAATTTTTTTTTTTTATTTTGAGATTGTAATACATCCTCTCTTTAAGTGTCCAATGAAAGTTCTTAGCAATGCACATTTACTAATCAAAAACGTTAAGTTTTTATATATGTGACCCTGGACCACAAAACCAGTCTTAAGTCGCTGGGGTATATTTGTAGCAATAGAAAAAAATACATTGTATGGGTCAAAATAATAATAATTCATTACATTTTATATAGCGCTTTTCTAGGCACTCAAAGCGCTTTACATTGTGAGGGGGTATCTCCTCATCCACCACCAGTGTGCAGCATCCAACTGGATGATAGATTTTTTTTATGCCAAAAATCATTAGGATATTAAGTAAAGATCATGTTCCATGAAGATATTTTGTAGATTTTCTACTGTAAATATATTACAACGTAATTTTTGATTAGTAATATGCAATTATGCATTACTAAGAACTTCATTTGGACAACTTTAAAGGTGATTTTCTCAATATTTAGATTATTTTTGCACCCTCAGATTCCAGATTTTCAAATAGTTGTATCTCGGCCGAATATTGTCCTATCCTAACAAACCATAAATCAATGTAAAGCTTATTTATTCAGCTTTAAGATAATGTATAAATCTCAATTTCGAAAAATTGACCCTTATGACTGGTTTTATGGTCCAGGGTCACATATTTACAGTTGGAAATGTACAAAATATCTTCATGGAACATGATCTTTATTTGATATCCTAATGATTTTTGGTATAAAAAAAAAATGTTGAAAATATCTGAAAATATATTAAAAGAAAATATTGTTGGCTATTGCGACAAATATATGTTTTGTGCTCAAGGGTCACATATACTGTTTTGCAAGGAACTTTGCAAGGAACTTTGCAGTGAATCATATGTATATGTACAATTTTGGAGTTTTGAAAAAAAAAAAATTCAATGAGCCTAAGTTGGCATACACGTATACATGTTTGTAGTCAGTTGTGAAAGTCTACTTTTGTTCTGAAACACAACAAATACAAACAACTTTTTTTCTACCAAATAATGTCAATAACATATGAAACACAGTAAGACTCAGAATGTGTATTAAGAAAGTAAATAGAGACCATTTTGGTTTCATGCTGGCACAGTTGGCGTGCTTCAAAAGGCACAGCACACAATCACTGAATTAGCCAACTACTACAAAATGAACATGATGATTGTCTGAAAAACACAATAACTATTAAAATAGATGAAGTCCATTGTTTGAAAATCCATTGTTCATTTTTAATGGAGGTATAGGCTCTGTACTGAGGTTGGAGCAATTACAGGCTGAATAGCCATTTGACAAAACAGATCAATTGTTACACATCTATCATTACAATGTAATTGTTACCAGAAATGATATAAGAAGTTCTCTCCTGTGATAAATGCATATATGACAGCATACAAACCATCCTATCACATCCCATAACACGGGCAAATTCACACCCCAGAGGCTCAAAATCAGTATTGCCAAGGTGACTCAACTGTTGAAACAAGGGGCCTAGTTTCCTCGCTGTCTGCTATTACATTCCCTCCCTCTCTTTGAATCGCAAGAGCAGGGAGGCGTTCACTCGCTGATATCTGGCTGCATATTTAGAAGGTCACCATTTACATCGCCTTACCCTGCTTCCTTCTCTCCAGGGTTGGACAGGAGGTTAATGAAACCAGCTGCTTGGTGCACGCTTCACTGCGTCCTTCCCCCTAACATGATGAAACTCGCGAAGGGGTTCAGACTCTGGTCTTACAAAATACTGCAATCCAACCATCATGGATTGATGCATTTTTATCACAACGTGATGTCCTTTCTTCCTCCTACAACAAGGCCGCTGTTACATTTTCTTGGCTTTCTGTGACATTTCATTGCTGTGACCTGTCCTGGTGGTTGGACGATGAATTGTATTGCCTTTCTTTGTATCGTTCTGTCTTTTCTTGCAGCCTGGGCTTTGGTCTCATTCTTTTGGACAGTGGTTATGAAAAGAGCCACAGTTCTGACTGACAGACCTGAGTGCCTAAAAATATAGTACAGCATGTGGCTAACAAGGGGAAAAGAAACAAAAAAAAAAAGAGAGAGAAAGAAAACTCCAGTGTTTCTACAGGTTGGGTACCTGCAATCTTATTAAATATTTAGATTAACAACACAGGTGTTTTTTTTTTGTCTTCTCGGCCTTCCACAGTAACAATTCAAGACTATGGATGTCACCTGCAGGGCAAAGAGATCCTTGCTGAAAACACTAGCATGTCGGTCATCATGATGTGTTTTGGATGATGGTTCCTTAGCCAAGCTTCTTAACTGGTTTAACAGCAAGACTTTATTTGTTGCCAAATTTTTTTTGAGTATCAAAATTATGCATCAGGCTGTTATGCCTCATACAGTATCATATGGAGAAAATGGCCAAAAATAAGGTATGATGAATTCTAATAGATTTTAATATTAATCAATAACATCTTCATAACAGTATAATAGACTACTTAACCCTTATGGGTTATTTTGTATTTATATGGTTAGGTTTTGCATTTATTTCTGTTTTTATACATACATAATAATACTAATATATATCTGACACTGCCCCCCTCAAAAAAAAAGGGGGGGGGGGCATTTAAGGGGTTAAAAGGGGTAGTTATGATCAGGAGCGATTTAGTAAAAGATTTGTGTTATTGAAAGAAAAAACAATTATAATACTGTATGTAATATTTTATTACCATTTTTTGACATTGACACTTGTCTCTCTAAAGACCTCTCTGTACTTGTTTTAAAACGACATACAGGGGTTAAATAAAATGCATGTAAATATAAGTTATCACTCCAAATCTTCCGATAATACATCTCACCAAGATGAGATTTAAAAACGTATTTTTATAATCAAAGGTGATTTTATAATCAGAGCCAGATCTGAGACACAATGTCAATAGTTGCTCATGGACAATGGCAGTGGTGTAACATAGCAATGACGGGCCCCAGTGCAGGCTATTACGACGGGCCCCTAGGCTGCACGGCTATGAAGCACATACAAACACACAGCACTCGTGTCTAGAAGGGAACCCATATAAGCAAATTTGTGCCTAACCTACTTAATTTAAACCAACTAAAATCTGTATCTTATCAGTTATATTAAATTGAACAGTTCTCTTTGCGTGCGTCTCTCTCCACCACACACGCACACACGCAGGAATCACGGCAACTGAGAGGCAAGATGCAAGAGAGCATGACCCCACCACTTTTTGCAACATCTCGCGGCATGCACGGATGTACCTAAAAGAAAGAAGCATCTCCATTCAATAAGAAATTAATTGGTCTGTGTTAAATAACAGGCGATCTATCGCTGTAATATGTATTATGGCGCGTACTCGTTGCCGCTGTTATCAGTTCTCTCTTGGCGCTCGTGCACAATGCACAGTCTTCACACAGACGACCGAGCGCTTCGTTCTTCATCCTTGCTCTTGATATACAATCACTGATGAACATCTTTGGTTTTAATGAGAAATAAATACAAAAAAAACTACACGAGGGTGGATGAGAACCCAGAACCTCAAGAAATGCTTGACAAAAGTTCTACCACTAGTCTATTAAAGCGCACAAACAATACATGCAATACATGAAGAATCTCAGCACTAATTATATTTTATTATAATATTTATATTAATATAGTCACTTAGTTGCCACGGGCCCGCTTGCGATGTCCGCGTGCGCTGCGGGCCCCCCGCCGCACGGGCCCCAGTGCGACTGCACTGCCTGCACTGTCTGCAGTTACACCACTGGACAATGGAGATGTCAGTATCATCTGTGATAATCCTTTAAGGACTTTGCCTTTGCTTGTCAGGTCCTAACAAGAACGATTTAGCTCGGCAAAGTGCTCAGGACTGTGAAATGTATTAAAAGGTCCTACATAGTCCAAGTCAAAGTTAGTACAGCGAGACAATGAGCCAGCGCTGGTACATAACCTTCCGGCTTATCCACCGGAGCAAAGATTAATTACTATAACAGGAAGAAATGACATGCTAAGGCAGCCATTAACACTGGCATGGCTGGATGATTAATGAGATCATCAATTATAACTAAATCAAGTATAATAAGCCTGTTGTATCATTTAACGCCTTTACCACCGTGACCTTTAGCTTTGGAGTGGGTTTTGTGGCCACTTTTGAAAAAAGGATAAAAATAAACTCTGAGGTCCTACTTGACACAAAAGTCCTTATGACTTTAATTAATATCCAGTTGAGTATTTAAGATGTGTTTTTTTGTGTGCATTGTTGCTACTCTTCACCATAAAATAATAATAAATAAAAAAATGAATAAATACATTTTTAATGCTCTTGTCTTTATTTGACATCATATATTGCACAAGTCTTCTGGAAAACATCTCCTATCAAACTTCCAGTGATCCATAATCTTCCAGAAATCTGTCACTGTCAGTGCAGCAGTCATAACACTTTTTCAATTTCTGTGCAACACAGAAAGGCGGAAAAGAAAACATATATTGTATATGTCTTGTATTATGTATCAGAAACTTAATTTTGACAACTGTTTTGCTGATTATTAAATAGCAATGCATTTTTGGCATGGTGAAACATAATTAAAAAACAGTAATCCAGTAAATAAAAATAATATCTAAAACATCTTTAAAAAACTGATTACATTTATTAATTATCTTATACAGTTTTTTAAATTTTTTGTATGAAAGTTTGCAAAGGAAATGTCCTTATATGAACAAGCAATCATATGCCCAGGGTTAGTAATTGATATTTCAAATAAGGGTTATTTTAGGAACGAACCAAAAAAAAAAAAATCTATATATATATAGATATATTTTGTTTTTTTTTATTTCAACTTCTTTAAATAAATTTTAAAATGAACTTTAAAAAAAAAAACTTGGAAAATAAAATAAAATAAAAATGACGAACCCAACAAAATTACTAATCATTTAACTGAAATTAAAGATGAAACAGACAATATAAAAATAGGATCTAATTTAAAATTATAATAGTATATAATTGATACTAAAATAGCACTGTTCAGTATACTCCAGATGTATTAATATTAGAATTAAGAACAAATTAATATACGTACACACATGAATTAGGTAGAAATATTTTAGTGAGAAGTTCTCCTGTGCATATAAATACGAATAATTCATGCAATTAATAGTAAATCACTGAAATATTGCTGTGTGAAAGTTGGGATTTTATTTTTATTTCTTTCGCATATCTGATTATCCTTCGTTTCAAGGGGCTTAGTGACCTACAAAGACAAATGAAGACGTCTGATTTATTTTGATAAACCTACACGAGCACATGCCGTTAAATAGATGTACTAGGGCAAAGGCGTTTGGTAATTCAGTTATGAAACCATGATTTATGTGAACACGCGGAGTGACAGTTAGAATGTATCACCCTATGATTTAATGGCACTTTATCAGCCGAAAACAACCTCGTACTAATCCGCTGTTGCTTGTTGTCTTCTTTAAATCTACGAGCCCTCGATGGATGACCCTACACGCGCATGTCACGGGCAGCAATAACACACACTCATCGTGTAAAGAACAATACCGAAGTAATGAAAATTCTGTAAGAGCTAATAAAAAATACTGATGAAAATAAATTGAGCTGATAAATAACTTTGACAAGAGCCATTAATAACAGCCTCTCAGTTCGCCGTGCACTCACAACAAGGGCTCTCGAGCAAGCGATTTCTTGTCTATAACTGAAAATACTGCAGCTTACGTTGATGTACGATCGGAAAAGCCATTCTAAGTTCATGGAAATAACTTCGGAAATCTCATTCCATTCAAAAAATAAAAATTCCTTCTGCGCTCAAGTCTTAAATTGTTTTCATGAAAGGCTCAATCTGCAACATTTGAGGAGAATCGGTTGAGAAATCACCGAGTCCATAAATCCGTCTTCAGAGATAAGGCTTTGAGTTTACTCACATGAAAACACTCTATCTAGCTCAGCCTCATGTGGCAGGCCGAGGTCAGGTCCCAGAGCTTGTTTCTTAGTTTGCTTTTCAGGTCTGCTGATTCCAGATCAGCTTATCTATATAGACAGCAGCAAGAAGGGCACTCAGCCGCAAAATGAGTGCTCCTAAAAATACACACTGCACCTTCGATACTGTGCAGGCCATCTGATGAGGCTCAAGTATACTACACAACCAAATCCGTCGCATTGAGCCCAAAGCTTAAAATATTAGACGAGAAACTAAAACTGGTCAATATCTTCGGAGAGATATTTATAGCAAAGCAATGATTAAAAACACCAGGAGACCACAAGCTGAGAGCTGGAGTTTGGTTGTGAAAACCATTATAAGTGAGCTTGTTTATTATATTTGACATGTTCATAAACGACGCCGAGCCCATTTGTATTCACCTTTTTAGTGTATAAATGACGACCTAGTGCAAAAATAAATTCGGTGTATCTGGTATTACCTGTGATTGTGGAATGAGATAACAAATAGTTTACACCTGTATTTAGTGCCGTCCACTTGTAATTAAATCAGCCCAAACAGATGACAGATTGAAAAAACGGGTGTAAATTGAGTCTGTAGCCAGCAAACAAGCTGCTGCTCTCATGGTGCAAACTATATGTGACCCTGGAGCACAAAAGCAGTCTTAAGTCGCTGGGGTATCTTGTAGCAATAGCCAAAAATACATTGTATGGGTCAACATTATAGATTTTTAGTTTATGCCAAAAATCATTAGGATATTAAGTAAAGGTCATGTTCCATTAAGATATTTTGTAAATTTCCTACCATAAATATATTAAAACTTAATTTTTGATTAGTAATATGCATTGCTAAGAACTTTATTTGGACAACTTTAAAGGCGATTTTCTCAATATTTTGATTTGTTTTGCACCCTCAGATTCCAGAATTTCAAATAGTTGTATCTCGGCCAACTATTGTCCTATCCTAACAAACCATACATCAATGCTTGAAATCTATGTATGCACTTGTAGATGATATATAAATCTAATTTTGAAAATGGACCCTTATGATGGTTTTGTGTGCGTCCAGGGTCAACATATAAGAATTGCATTGTCTTTTTCTTTCTCATTAGCTATCATAAAGGAATTTCACTAGTAGCCAGTCCTAATTCTCTTTGTTTCTTCTGAAGGGACTGCTACACTTGCTTTATATGGCTCAATTTGCGAGGGAAATATATATAATATTATATATAATACTATTATATAGATAGATATATAGATATATATTATATCTTATATTTATACAGTTTACTATATAGATATTATATAGATATATATATAGCTATATTATATATTATTATATATTATCATATTCTTTAAATACAGATCATGGCAAAAAACGTCCAGTAAGGAATGCATTAACCAACATTAAACTAACAATGGCAGACATTTGTTACAGTATTTATTTATTTTATTAATTGTTAATAATTAAAAAACACAGTAACACTATTTTTTAAGGACAATGTCAATTTTAACTAACTGCATATATGCATATTAGCTGTGTATTAGTACTTATAAAGCACATATTAATGCCTCAATCTTCATGAACATATTTTAAATCCTTTAATCGTGCAACTACTTAACTTAAAAACTACCTTAATAGCTATTAATAAGCAGCAAATACGATTTAACTTTATACAAAAGTTCACCATAGCTGGAAAATTAGTAATAGTGTAATTTCCCTTAAAATAAGTCTGACTAATACGACCCTGCATTATAAGAGGGGACACACTTTTTTTTAAAGGGTCATATGATGCAATTTAAATTTTTACTTTCTCTTTGACGGTGTTACAAGCTCTTGGTGCATAAGAAAGATCTGTAAAGTTGCAAAGACTAAAAAATCAAATCCAAAGAGATATTCTTTATAAAAATTAAGACTGGTCCACGCCCTCCTAAAACGCCTCGTTTAAACCCGCCCCCACATGTCTACGTCACTGTGTAATATATATAGGAATAATATATATATATATATAATATATATAATATATATATATTTAATATAATATATATAACTATAAAAAAATTAAGTACATAAATAACTTCATACAACCCACACAACAAATTTTTACTTAAAACTTTGCAATATTTAGAGCTCATTTTATTGTTTTGATTGTACGATTATAGAAACAAGAAATGTGTTAATTGTTTTGGGGAATGTCTTAGGAAAAACTGTGCTTTCTTCAAACCTCATCCTCATCTCCTTTTCTTTTTACTAAGTGTACTAACTAAACCAATGAGGACCACATATTTAGCAGATCTATCGCCTAGTGTTTGCTTAGTTTGCCTGACTCTGCTGAACTCAGCTGGGGTTGCCTGAAATATGAGGATACACCGTTTCAACATGCAATTCTCTGCTGTTCGTTTTTGATGTAAAATACCGGATGTCCATATTGTGTCTCTGCTCCACTCTACACTCATTAGGCTACTCTGTCTGACCGTGTCAGCGTGTCGGCAGTTCTCCTCTCAAATTATGCGGGGGAGAAGAGACGTTAGTACTGTGAGGGAGTAAAAGGTTTGAGGCTACAATCCTGAAAGCACATGCACGTCTACCCAACCCTGTTGGACTCTGAATAATTAACCTCATACATATGACACTGGCTCTATGAGTTGTCAGTAAGATGTGGTGTACCCCAAATGCATAGAATAATTAGACTTACAAAAAGTCTCATTAAGTTTCACAGTAAGGTGTTAAATTTAATAGACTAAGGTATCCAATACCATTCAAAAGTTTAGATCAATAAAAAAAAAAATTATGTTTCTGAAAGAAGTTTCTTATGTAGCTACCATGGCTACAGCAGTATTGTAATATATTATTACAATTTAAAATAAATATATTCTATTTGAATATATTTTGAAATGTAATTTATTTCTGTGATCAAAGCATCATTACTCCAGTCTTTAGTGTCACATGATCATTCAGAAATCATTGTAATATGCTGATTTCATGTAACAGTTGAAATCGGTTTTGCTGCTTAATATTTTAATATAATTACATTTAAACATAATTAAATCAAATCTTACTGACTACTAACTTTTGAGCAGTGTATGTCATTAGTATTTCAGCATACAAAAGATGATAGAATTACAATTTCATTATCAGTAGATTATATGGTGAAAAGCAGTATTTAAAAAAAACAACAGCATATAATAAAATATATGTCTGCACAATAAAATTAAAGTTCCAACATGCATTCACCAAGCAGTGCAACGTTTAACCAGTCAGGTTTTCATCAGACACAAAAAGTTGCACTGTATGGTAAATACATTTTTGTAATTTCACTGTAATTTCAATGTGCAGACATTATAATCGTTCTTTGTTTATTATTTGACATTTTTGTTTTTGTCCTGCACTTTTTTTTCTCCCTAATCATGTAATACTGTGGTTTATGTGTGTAGATACAGTATACCTAAATGAGGTTCAAAAACATTAAACATTTATACTTTCATGCTGAAACCCCCACTCCACTTCATTTGTTGGAGTTTAAGTCTAAATTAGCCTCGACCCTGCATAATTTGCACCTTGCAGTATCTCAAATGTCAAGCTTTAAAGACTATTATTCTATGTGTTATTACTTTTCATTACATTTGACAAGATAGTTATGTACTTCTTATACTTTTTCACCTCCAGCCATTTACACACACACATATCCCATCTCCATTTTTGACTCTTCCAGCCATAATCCCTTTGTTCCCCTCAAGGTGACTGCAATCGGGCCGGATCTGGCCAAAGCACAAGGAAGATTAAGTGCCACTGCAGTAAGTCACCTCTCCCAACTCTTCCAGCACCTCGCCATTGACTCCCACCATATGACGTCCTCCACTAAATGCCACTTAAGCTATTACAGCTCTCCAGCCCCGGGCTTCTGGTGACCTCAGAGGGTGAGGACAGTGAAAGGGCGATGGGATGGGAAGCCAGCACAGCAGCACCCTTTCCTGTGACAGGGCTTACACTCCCAGCCTGACAGCACTGAGACTTGAGAGAATGGGCTGGGGGTACATAGAGGGAAACAGCTTTCAGCATTATCTAGTTCTGCTGACTCTTTATAGGCGTTTACACTTGTATTTGCTGTGGCAGCACTTGCCGCCATGTCTTCGCGGTGTGTCAATGCGATCCAGGTGTGTTCCGTCACCTTTGCAGCATGCGTTTTGTGAGAGGAAGCAGTATTGGAGCGAGCAACACGTTAAGATAATTGCGTTATTGTGTCATCTTGGCATTTTGTTTAGACATCAGAAAACTAAGAGAAAAGCTTTATTAAATTGAAAGGCATAATTAGAGATGCAGGTACTGGTAAATCTGACTCAGCAGAAAAAGCATTAGTGATGTCTGTTACTTAATCACTATGATGCTGTGCAATGTGAATACTTACGTGTTCCATGAGTTCCTTTATCATCCCATTCCACTGGCCTTTATCATCTTGAAACCCATACTTTCCATCCGGCACCAGGTGGATCTCGTAGGAAAAACCCAGAATGCTGGCCAACTCTTTAAGCAGGTCAACACAGAAGCCCTCAAAGCGGTCATTGCCGACGAGTGCCTTGTCAGACTTCTTAAGCATGACATATGGCTCCTCCTGTACAAATACAAAATATCCACTGAGAAGCATCTTCAAATGAGCTGAGGTTTCTTATTCGGTTTACTGCACACACACCTTGCTGAGTGGGAGTAATCCCAACTGGCATCTGGCTGAGTTTCAAAGGTAAACAAATGTACTTTTTTTTACATAACCCATGTACAATGTCTTTACAGTTTATGTTAAAATTGCACCAAGCAATGTATGTGTCACTAGTGGCACCAAATGAAATTGCAGATTGTTTGTCTGAATGGCCTGAGATAGCAATGTTGGCTAACCAAATTATTTGAATATCAGGCAGGACTGTCTCAAACCAGTTTGAAGCAATTATATTTGGAACCGCAAGTTGCATATCATTTGCATGTTAGTGTAAAGTAGTTTAATGATCCCATGAAATGGCATTAGATTTCAAGAAATTTGTCTGCATTAGATGTCATGATTTGTTGGGCTACTTTAGGAAACATCAATGAAAATACATTATGCATTCCCATGTCTCGACCATCCCACCTAGACATTATTTTACTCCAATGGTCCAAGACAATCTCTAAAGGTCATTATTTTATCTTGCCTCCTGCATTCCCTCACAATGAAGAAAAGCTGTGCTATACATGAAATTCCCCAAGATGTTCCTGGGATTGGCTCATGCAGTAGAGCTGGCATGAGGTACTCAAATGTTGGCCAGAGAGCAGGAGAGAGAGACAGAACAGCCACAACCCTAGAGACATTGGTCCTGAGGGGCTCTCAAAACTGAAGCACTGGCCTGTTGTGCTGAGCCACAGTGATAAGCCTATATGACCCTGGGATGTTTACAAATGAAACATGTTGGCATGCTGTACATAGAACATCTCCCATGACACAGATATCCTTAACATGTACAGTACTTCCTGAATCCACAATGTAAGGCTTGATGGGAAGGGAGTTTTGGGAAAAGCAGTCACATTGGCCAAGCCAGCTATAATCACCAGCTGCTACAAACACCTCTAGAACCATTCCCATCATCTGTGTCCATAGAAATCTTTGCTAAATCCTGGCCAAAATAATCTCAATTGCAGAGGGTTTGAGAAGTAGCTTCTTAGTGTAGCAACCAACCCAGGCTGAGAATACGTGCTTGTGGCGACGTTTCTGAAACATGGGTGATATCCCATGTTCTAACCCTAACCCTAACCCTAACCCATAAACACATATTTATTGCTTGTTTTGTGGAAGTTTCAAAGTGAAACATCCAGTAAATGGCGCTAAAATACACGTTCAATACGTGACCGTGCACACGTTTTTTATAATGTTGGTATAGGCACATATTGAGGCGTTTGTATTTTGTTGCTCCAGGTACATATTGTGCCTGCTCAGAATGCAAATGTCGCTAATGGAGGAATATCGCTAAAATGTTAATGCTCTATCATGTTGGAAAATAACAAACCCCCACACTAAACCTATCCGATAGTGTTAACAAAAGCAAAATGAGAGCTATCGAGCAAACCTACTGTGTTAAGCCCAAAACACACCGCACGATTTTAGCAATCCTATAAGATCACTGCATGTCAAACTGTGCGACATGGATCTAATAAACTTGGCTACGATGTGTGTGTAGACTGTACGATGACAACACCTATTGACTTGTGCACTACGACGCACATTACTATAAAAGAATAAAACATCATCAGCATGTGCTAGTGGTAAACAAAAAGAGCATGATAAATCACCATTTAGCAGGTGTATTTTTATGTGCTGAAAAAAATTTAAAGCGGTGAAAGAGCTTAAGAGCTTGAGTTAAGCAGTTTTATGTTTTAGCGCCATGTCACATTGATTTCATGTCACATTTTTATTGGTTGGTCAGTAAACGTGAATCGTAACAGCAAACACACTGTGCGATGATCATGCCGTATCGTAGACTATCTTTGGTCGCAAGACCGTTACATGGCGTACTTTGACACTCTATCCAACTGTACGACACAGGAAAGAAATCACAGAAATTCACGATTGTTTCACGATGACAGTCTTTTGTCTGGGACAGCCGAAAATCGTGCAGTGAAGCTGTACAATATATGTGATGCATCAGTATCAGCAAAGTATCAGTTTTCAAATCGCACAGAATCTAAAATTGTTTTGACATAACATAATAATATGCAAGGAACTGTGAAAATTAGGCTTTCTGAATTAAAACTCCTGTAAATCATAATTTTTGTGAAAGGAACAAAAGTTGTCAGAGTTGTACTGCCTCTAGTGTTCAGTTCAACTGGAAACTGCAGCAATTCGTAGGTATAGTTTTTTTTTTAGTAGTTGAGTTTGAGTTTTGCAGTAGGTAGTGGAACGTATTTCCAAGGAGCCTGGGTAGGTAGATCTGTCTGTCTCCTTGCTGTTGGGCCTGAACCAGGTTCTATGACATCTGAAATGATGTTAAGTGTTCTCACAATGCAGAGGTCACTACCTAGTCCTCTGACACCACATATGATTGAGATTCCCTTTAAGTGCACTGAAAAGGCATCTGACAGGGCTGCTGACAAAACCATCCCGAATATATCTTTTAAATTGCAAATCATATTTTTATAAACGAGTTCCTATTACAGCATCGAAATACTGTTATTATAGAACCATGAATGTATCCCAGCTTGTAATGGGCTTGTGCTAGTTGCTGTACTTCAGTTTCCCAGCTACAAACATATGGTTTAGTGGAACAGTTTAATCAGACGTTAAAAATCAAGTGAGTGGGTGCAACTGGTACTCTTCTGTAAAATTGTCTATGTACTTGGACATCTAAGAATCCCATGCCAACAAAGGGCTTTGCATATATTAAATAACTATTTGGACACCAGTCTTAAGACCTCCAAGTAGGGATGTTCATTTTGGTTATTTCTCCTAACCGACAACCAACGCTTGTTAACCGATTATTAACCGTCAACCAACAAGATTATTTTAATTTAGAATTGAAATAAATTAGAAAGTATACGTGTCTGTGACCCGTTAAAAAAAACTAACATTTGTTTCCCAGGGATTAATTTTACATGTGCAAAAAGCAGCAAACGACAGAACATGAGGATTCACATGGTCATATCATATCACATAACGCACCTGCAGCACTTCTGCGAGTGGAGACAAACATAATTAAAGCATTATATTATATTATATATATATATAATATATTCCTATATATATAAATATATATATAATAGATATATAAAACAAAATTAAATAGGCCTCTACGAAAAAATAATTTTTACTTAAATAATAAATAAGAGGAAAACAAAAGAAAAGAAAAAAAAAAAAAAGTGCAACAAGTAGCCTAGTATGCAGAGTTTTGGTTCATTTTTGTGCTGCGTGAAAGGAAACCAAGACGGAAGAAAGCGGCATCCTATTTTTCTTTAAGCTTATTTTACAAAAGCACAAAATAGATTTGTTTTTATTGTGAATGTACACAAATAAAAGCAAACCTTTTACAATTCCGATTATCTTTATGAATAAAAGGAGTAGTTTCTTCCACTGTTAGAAGGAAAAAAAATCAAGTAATCGCGCTGGCGCCACATGCACGCACACAGTTAAGCATCGCTACCTTGACAATGCAAGCCTGTTCATTATCATAATAAAATACAGTCAGTCAAACATATGAAAAAACACACCGCTGTTTAAATATGTAGTAAAATCTTTGCCGTTAAGCGTTGCCACTGTTCCGCCGTGATGTTATGCAAAACTTTTTTTTTTTAACATGGATATTGGAACGTGAGTGAAGTACATTATAAATAATATTTTGGCATTCAAATACATCGCGAACATGGAAACTTTTGATTTTGTGTGGAATGAGAGACCCAACTTTGGTTTCAGTTTCATTTAGCCTAAATGAATTTGTTTTGGCTTGTCATTTATAGCTTCTTATATGTTTAATTATTGTTCTCTTCTAAATAGGCTACTCTTAAATTGAAAGGATTTGTTGTGGAGTGAGGGGAACTAAAATAGCCTAGCTATATTTACAGTGTTTATTATAATGTTTGTAAACATTTCACGTCGGCATTAGGTCTATTTCTGAATGAAGTAATACAATGCAACATATACTCGACTTATTTTTGTATTTATTTTTTTATACAAGTTGTGTCTATTTTAACCATGCAGCAAACCTTTTAAAATATTTTGATAAATTACTGAGAAAATAATAATAAATGACTTTTTAAACCGTTTAACTGATCGGTCAAAAATCTTACGGTTGGTTAACGGTTAACCAGTTAAAATGAGCATCCATACCTCCAAGGCATTGCCAAGGAGCAATGGGAGCAACAGTCATTGCCCTTTATATTCAGACATGCTGATCTATCAACACATGATGGATACTGAGCATGCCCGATATCACATATCTTTTGCTCCTGTGTAATGTTGAGGGCTTATTGAGGAGGCAATTCATTGGATTAGTCCTTGAGAAATCAGATCCCTTGATCTGTGACATTTTTCGTAATGGAGACAGATAAAGATGTTTTAATGAAGCATTATGTCAGCACCAGTAGTTATACAGTTATTTCAGGATTGCTTGCGGTGCTTCTGATCAAACTCCCTCAAGGTGACCTTCACTATCTGTGTGTTTCAAACATTCTGTGACATCCTTCTATCCCTGACAGCATTTTCAATTTTAGCCAGAAAAGACAAAATGACACAATTCTAGCCAGACAGAAAATCCAAAGTACTCAGCTGGCAGCTGAAAACAGGACTAGCGTTCATGCCATGCACGTTCATCCTTGAACTGAATTGGAGAATCTGTTTCATTGCAATTATATGCCCTGTCCAGGCTTCTTAATAATAATAGATGCTTTAGAGTGTTGTGAACAATATTTAAAGTGGGATCTGTCAAGATCAGAGATCTGTGCACTCTGAAAAGTCTGTAAAATAAACTATTTATTTGAGAGACCAGGATTAGTTGCCATACAGGAGAATTTTCACAAGGGCTATGTCAGCACTCTCAGTAACAGTATTAAGTGTGAGTCAATTACATAAATAGTCCCATTACACAAATTCGGACCCACTTTATATTAAGTGTCTCTAACTACTATGCACTTACATTTAAATGTATAATTTGATTCAATGCAGTTATTGTGTACATGCATGTTTTTTTTTTACATTGTACTCATATTGAAAATACCTTCCTGTAATTACATCTATAATTTATGTAGTTACATCTGTAATTACCCTACAACTACACCTAAACCCACATTTAAACCTAACCATAAGACCAAATATGTCCCTAAACTGTATCCCACATCAGTTTCCATTTTTTTTATGAATTGCTTTATATCATTATATATTGTTTACTGTCAGATTTTGTCACAAATAATTAGTGTTTTTTTTTATTAATTGTTATTTTGTCTGTCAATAACATCTCATCTAATAAGTATCCATAATATAAGCATATTTAAAATGTGCCTATAAAAATGTTTTTTAAAAATGCACTGACTGGGGAATATTCATTGGAGTTAAAAGTGTGACAACTAGCACCAGTCCCCATACAAATATATAAGAGCAATTAAGCTATATGTAAGTATCATAAATTGTTGACATGCAACACATCTAATCAGAAAATAAAGTTATTTATAAAATTTTAATATAAAACATTTTGACTTTTTAAGACTTTTTAGGTGTCAGCCTGTTTTAGATGAAACCATGAGTCATGGATTGAATGGATGTAGAATGAAACAAAATGCAGTACAAGTTGTCCAATTATCTCGATCAAAAAGTTTGTGTGGCCAAAAAAAAAATCAACTAGGCCAAAAAAAAATCAACTATAACAGTTACCATCTGTTCTAAGCCCGCAATCTGTAAAATTCCCTAAGGTTCTTTTTTTTTTTTAAATACCTTCTCCCTCTTTTCCTGTATGAGCAGTGACAGAAATGAACCAGTTACATAGACTGAAGCTTGAAACAATCTGTTAAATCATAGCAAGGAAGTGCTATAGGATGCCTCCATCATTTGAGCGATGACATTAGACAACCGTTTTGGGCTTCTTAATTGTCAGCTGATGCAATCATATGATCATATTATATTCCAAGGTCCACAAATTAGATGTAGGCAATCTCAGCACCTGTTTGCATTTTTTTTCTTTTTTTTCTGAAAGAAGTTGTTGTCAGTGAGCCTTCAGGATGTTACATCATAATTTCTATTTGTCATAAGTGTTATGTGTGACGCGTTATTCTTCATTTGCATTCAAAATCGTGTCACTTTAAAGTGACGCTTATTCAATACCCCTATTTAATGCCTTAAAAATAAATAAATAAATAAATACGTGGTTTACTATCTTAAGATAACAATACCCAGGACCACTGCATGGTACTAGAAAATCTCTGATTATATCCTATCAAGACCTTAACTCATAATTATAGCCTTGCAGCTCAATCCACATTTAATGACAGTGTTTATCCCTGTTGATAACTCATCTGCCTGTCCAAAATAAGTCCACAGAAGCTGCTGTCAGTACCACAAAATCCCGAAACATTCCTGGGACATGCATAAATGCAGCCCTCGGGGCATCTGTGAGAATGCAGTGTTGAATGGGCACACATTTATTTTAAGACGTGTCATTTGTGCTATTATCTGGCAAATGACATTGGGTAAAGCATAATTTCACTCAGCATGCATCTGCTTGTATAAGTTAAGGCCACATGTCTATAGTAAATATCCTATGGAGAGAAACCAAATTAGAATGGGTGAGTGGCATTATCCAATAAGTGCGCTGATTGCATTTTTAAAGTACCTGTGCAAGGGTTAGCCTTTCAAGCTTATTACTTATTTTTAGGGCTGTCAATCATAATGTTCAATCAAATTAAGCAAGTAAAAATGGTAACATTTTATATGACAGTGTCCTGATTTCACATAACATACTTTATACTTCTAGCCACCTTAACCTAAGCATGGGCACAGCCATTTGTGACTTGAATTCACAATTCACAAGCTTGGTGTCATTCGTATCCAGGTATTTTAGTTGAACAAAACCCGTTATGCTGCTTGCTATTGCAAACTAATATTTGTTATCATGTTATGTTAAATTACTATCATAATCATAAACGCATTACTGTCGTTTGTAGGGCAAATAGTTTTACCATTTACTGCTCTTTGTAATTCCTCTAGTTATTCACCTATAGAGACAAAAGAAATGGAAGTCTTGCATATTCACCGAAAATAAGTTACTTCCACATATATATTGCTTTTTTTCCCATTTAACATATGCCTAGACATGTCTACCACAGTCTGCACTAAACCATTTCGCAAATAAGTTCAGTATGTGCTATTTTTTAATAGTTGGTATAAAATGTGTTTTAATAAAACTTTTTTTTTTTTTTTCCTAGCACCATCTTCCACCAAAAGGCCACCAAATTATAAGCTACTCTCATGTCTAACCCTTTTAAAGCTAAAGCTCTTTAAATGCTCATGCGGGTTGCCAGTTTGAGGACACACATCAGGAAAGAGCGCATTTTACAGTGGAAGGCAACAAGTGAATATTTCTCCGGTCATGAAGATTTTTAAATGGACACAGAGGAATTTTAGGTCAGGTAGAATGCAATTTCTAACACAGTTAATTTGCTTGGTTCAAAGCTGGCATTGTTTTTGTTTGTTTGTTGGGAAACATGTCAACTTTGCATGTCTCCTAAATATCTGCAAACATATTATGGTATTGTTATGCTTATATTAGTTATTACTTCCATGTGGAATGGGCCTCACTCATGTCAAGGTACAGTTTTTGGCGGGGGGGGGGCAAAAACATAAAAAAAAAAAAATAAAATAAAATACAAATTTTCTTGTTTGAACTAATATATCTCCATATGCATAATTTGGAATTTTTTTTTTTTCATCAAAATTCATAAGAAAGACTTATGACTTTTGATGAATCACATTGCAAGTAGTAGCACCTGGGGCTACCTCGAATGCTCACTTCCATGTACAGGAGGAAAATAAAAGTAATGAACATTTATTTAAATATTAATTGTACTAAGTTACATTTCCTATTTCAAATAGGCAAACTGTGTTGAGAGCTGGTACTGTCTTCAATTCAGAATTGTTATTCTGCTTACTAAAGCAGTCATGGGAGATGGTTGAGCCTCAAACGTTGTTTCAAACAGGGGAAGACATCTTGTGCTGTTGATTCAGCCAGGTCAATTTATTTCAAGGACTGAGACACTGAAAGGGACAGAGCTATTTGGCATTTCTGTGAGAGGAAATGAGAATCTGGAGCATGTGCGTTTCATTGCTTGAAAATCAGCCCATACGCTGACCTGAAACAAGGTAAAGCACACTAGAAAATATAGTGAAATTTGGAGAAAGAGTAAATTAGATGCAGAATGATAAAGCTGGAGACAGAAAGAGTGCTCTCCTTCACACATAGCCTCTCGATGACCTTACCAGGATGGTGGTGATGACCAGTGAGCGGTTGGAAAGCGAGTCAGTGATGTTCATGCCGTTCTGCCTGGAGACCTCGGTGATGTTCAGCCCCCCAGATGTACTCCACTTCCCCACCTAGAAAAGTTGAAATTTATGTAGTCAGAGCATGTTTCACTTACCTGTGTGACCCATCCACATCGCAATAGCCCATCTGACTGCATTAGCAGCCCTGTGCTGAGCTCATCCAGAAGCATTAGTTGATTGGCTCTTCTGTTTTTATGCCAATAGGTCTGTGCTTGGGCTCATGAGTAGCTAGGCCCTTGCATACACTCTGAATACATTAACATAGAGGAAGGGCAATTGCACCAAAGGAGATTGCTTTTCAATTCAATTTTGCGGAAAGAAAATGTTGAACAAAGGAACAAGCAGAACATATGGTATAAATTATAATCTGATAACATTGTAAAAGTGTTGCTTTTTTTTCTGGTGATCAACTATTCCTGATTAATATGTAGCATCAACTATAAACAAGCCACTAGTTGGTTCATTTCTAAGTTGCACTGTAAATAGATCTTTATCCTAATCATTATTTTGGTATTGTTTTCCAGTAAAAATGTCTAAACATACACTTAACACCATTACATGAGATCTATGGTTCTGAATGAGTTCTAATGTTTCTGAATTGCATGTTGACAAATTGTGCATGTTCGAGGCTATGTTTGTTAGTTGGGGAAAAAAATAAGTTTCTGGTTTAAAGTGGAAGTGAAGCAGTGGCAGTGACCTTGCTCCAAAAGCTATCACAAAACATCCCTTTTTTCTATAAAATGGTTACATTAATCATATTTGTTATACATTTTTTAATTAATATGTAAATCAGTTGACTAAATAATGTAAGCTTGACTGAGAGCTTTACTTCCACTTTAAAATTAATCTTTATCGTGTGTGTGTGTATATTATTAAATATAAATTTGTATAAGTATTAACTGATCGTACCTTATCCAAACTATCCAAATATATCATACAACTATACTCAAGACAAGAGATATTGGTCAATATTATCTTGCAAGCTAATTTGTTTAACTCTGCAGTGAGACCAGTCCAGTTGATTATCAGTCAATGAATCTATTTTAACCTGAGTGTTCTATATGCCTCGAGGGATATTAGAAACGAAAAATGCTTACAATTAATTAAGGTACAAACACACATACACAAACACACAGCAAACATACACACAGTAAGAGGCAGACAGCAGAGGGAGTTGAAATAGGTGTACTGTGAATAATCCCTCTAATATCAGCACATAGCAAATCTGAGCAAATGAAGCTAGTTTTGCACAAACAATCCCCTGCAGCGAGAAAAAAGGAAGTCCTGCATATTGTTCAGTCACTCCTCAACAAATCATTACTACAAATGGCCTCATAGCTGTCCATATCCATCTCTGTCTGAGGGAGTGCGGCAATTTCCTCTCCTGCACCACCACTACTGCTCTCATATTCATAAAGCCACAAGAGAGTTATGCAAGTGCAAACATCACCCGATAACACCTCTCACCTGATGCAAAACCTGACACATGTATTAGTTACAGATTGTGCAAATTCAGGGGATGCATGTTTCAAATGATATGCTACGCCACTTTATAATGTCCCATTATTGCAAATTGACTGCAATTAACTCAATTAATTAAAAGTGATTATCAGGGGAAGGCACGATTATTTATTCACACTGCCGACAGGAGACTTTCTTGGCCTTCTCAAAACCTACTTATTCAAATCTAAAATGCAGATGAATATCCTTTTTATCTCTCTGAATGTCTACTAGAAAATGTTACATATGTGGTATACTAAGATAAATCTGTACATGTCACTGGGAATTGCATTAGATTTCCCTACAGAGAAACATATGGATTTTATCATCTTGCATGTATGCGCTACTGAATTTGAGTTGGTGATAAAGTACAGGTTTTGTGGAGATGTTTGGTGCAGTAGAGCTGCACAATGAATCGTATTTTATTTGTGATCATGATTCCTGCCTCTCTCAGTTTATTAAGCAGTATATTAATTGTTGGTTATCCCGAAAATGTTTCATTTCAATTTGTAATTTGCATTATCATGCATTGGTAACAAGCCTCCACAATATTTCATGGTTGTGGGTTGCCAGATGTCAAGCCTTTAAGTCCCCCAATCAGAGCTCATAAAGCACATTTTCTGCCCATTGGTTTAATTAACTTTCCTAACCTGGCAACCATGTGCCCATACTCGGTCTACATTATGGGGAAAAAATACATACAAGCTGAAAAGACCAAAAAGGCTAACATGTAAGCTGGAGTTTCTGCTCAAATAAAAGTGTAATACAGCCAGACTGTTTTCTTTCATGTAATCAGTTATTTATCCTGAAAACAGTTCATTTGAATTTGTTATTTAAATTTGTAACATGCCTCTACAACAGGGCTGCCCAATCTCGGTCCTGGAGGGCCGGTGTCCTGCAGAGTTTAGCTCCAACTTGCCTCAACACACCTGCCTTCAAGTTTCTAGTATGACTAGTGAGAGCTTGATTAGCTGGTTCAGGTGTGTTTAATTGGGGTTGGAGCTAAACTCTTCAGGACACCGGCCCTCCAGGACCGAGTTTGGACAGCCCTGCTCTACAAGTTGTTGCAGATTCCAGATCTCAAGTGTTTAAATTCCCCAATAATTTTTTTTTAATCTAGCTGAAAACACTGGTAAACATGTAGTTCCCTTCAGTCGGTCACTCCGAGAGTCGAGTCGGTGACAACATCGTTCTGCTCTTACCAAACTGCTTCGTGTGTGACGAGTGTAGCGCGCTCTCGGGAGCTTTTTGTGCTGGCAGACGACGCTTCAGCAGTGGTCATTCCTGTGTCGAGTGTATCCTCCTGTGTTCTCACACCTCAAGCACTACAGCAGGGCCATTTGAGCCTTTGTAGTCAGTGAGCAAAGTTATTTCAATGATAACATGATCATGCTTGCCACTGGCTCAATCAAGAGGGTGGGGGACCTGCAGGCATTTTCGGTCGACGATTCGTGTCTAGAGTTCGGGCCGGCTTATTCCCAGGTGACCCTGAGGCCCCGGCCGGCTATGTGCCCAAGGTTACCCAATATTCCCTTCAGGGATCAGGTGGTGAGGCTGCAAGCGCTGCCCCCCGGAGGTGGCAGACCCAGCCCTAGCTTTGCTCTATCCCATCTGTGTTCTAAGATTGTACGTGGACCGGACACAAAGCTTCAGATCAGCTCTTTGTCTGTTACGGAGACCGGCAGAAAGGGAATGCCGTTTCCAAGCAGAGGATGGCCCACTGGACAGTGGATGCCATCACCCTGGCTTATCAGGCACAGGTTGTGCCCTGCCCGCTCAGGTTGCGAGCTCAATCTACTAGAAGTGTTGCATTCTTCTTTACGCTGACTCGTGGCGTCTCGCTGACAGATATCTGTAGGGCTGAGGGCTGGGCGACCCCTAACACATTCACTATATTCTATAGCCTTCGTGAGGAGCCGGTATCCTCCTGTGTTCTCAACTCAAACAGGTAGAGGCACAGAGAGGCCCCGTTTTAGTGTCGGCTTGTTAAAACTGCTCCAGATTGTCCATACTGTAGGCCCTGTCGAGCACCACCGTCCCCTCAGCAGCCAGACATGGCGGAACTTCCAGCGCCAGGCTCTCACTCGTTGAATCCGTGAGAACTGGTAGATGGCTGGGTTCCATATGTAGAGACCTAAATAGATCCCATATGTGTAAAGTCCACGGTATAGCCTCAGAGTCCGTGTTTCACTGGCAGACTTCTGCCATTTCCAAGAGAGTTATAATCACCACTAATCTTCCAAATTCACCTAAACGGTTGTTCATATGTGTGAGTGCTTCTGAAACCTCCTTCAGGAAGGATGGGGCTTCAGCAACGTTCCTGTTCCGAGTGGAACGGGTACGTTTTCACAGTGTTATCCAATCTCACTGAGTGACCGGTAGTGCTATGAAACTGATGTCTTCTTGTTGGAGCCCGGCCTACACCCCAAAGGGGACAGGCGGATCGCACAGATACTAGGAGGGGCAAGATCCATGGCGATATGGTAGGGATCCCAAATTCATCGGTCACGAGTGATCGGAAGTGACGAATGTCTGAAAGGAACGTCTCGTATGTATGTAACCTTCGTTCCTTGAAGGAGGGAATGGAGACGTCACGTTCCGTCGCCACGGCTGCTGTACCACCGCTGAACGTCCGGGTCACCGGCTCGGCGGCTCAGCAAAAAACCTGGTATGCGTTGCACCGGCTACCTTTTTATGCTCACGCTGTGATCAGCGGCAGCTGGATGCAATCATTGAAGTGCCAATTGCATTGGCTCGTTTAGTTTACACTCGTAGTGGATTGGTCTCTCTAAGCAAGATTCCAATTTGTCGGTCACGACGTGACGTCTCTGTTCCATCCTTCAGGGAACGAGGGTTACATACGTAACCAAAACGTTCCCTTTCAGTCAGTCACTCTATGTACAGACTCGTTCACTGAAGGAGGGAACGGAGATGTTACGTCACCACGGCTGCTGTACCCTGGTGATGTGGCAGGGTCAGGATGGCTCGGCTCCCTCAGGCGACAACTGGTTAGCGTTTGCCACGGCTGCATTTTAGCTCACGCTGTGATCAGCGGCAGCGGATGCAATCATCGCAGTGCCAATGTCCATGGCTCGTTTAGTTTACATCAAAGTGGGTGGCTCTCTAAGCGAGATCCAATTCGTCGGTTCAAAGAAGTGACGTCTCCGTTCCTCCTCCAGGGATATGAGGGTTACATACGTAACAGCGACGTTTAGTAATCTAAGTTCGAAACATAAAAAAAAATTATAATAATAAGGAATAAAAAATTACTAATCGGGATTATATTTTTTGAGCACAATAACCATGATTAACCATTGTTTTTCAACTCTGTGGTGCAGTTTAGTACAGTTTTGTCCTCTCTAACAGTGTTTGCACAAACACACTTTGTGTAATTCAAATTTTGTATCCAATGTGTGACAACTAATAAATAAAATAGTAGTGCTAATTTTGCACTACTCGCACTTCTTCTCACAAAAGTGAGCGCAGCTATACTTACATACCTCATTACTGCACAAAAGCATGCTATGTGCAACTTCAGCCGGTCATTAACGGAAGCTTGTAATTAACAGTACTTTGTACACTAATCCAATTTGCTTTATGATCCACTAACTTATGCTTATGTTTAAACACCTCATTTGCTTCCTTGTTAGGAGCTAAATTAAACGTAAGACACAAATTGCTCTTTATTTGCACAGCAATGGTGACCAAATGAGACAAGGTACAAGAGGTTTGAGTATGCTAGACTGTAAGATCAGAAGGTTATTTAAGGGAAGAAACAATCCTTCATCTTTTCAATGATGCATTTGTTCTTAGGCAGCATGAAAGTTTTTGGCATAATCGACTATGCAAAACAAAAGTGAATTAGTACACATTGTTTAACAGGCGAGCATTAGCAGAAGAAAACAGCTTTTGATCATTTTATCCCTCCTGCTATGCAAAAAAGCATGAAGACACAGCAATAGCATTATTATCCAATGTGTGCTTTGTTTGTGAGTTATGTTGTGTCTGATTCGAGACAGTTGTTATGTATTTGTGTGGTGGTTTACCTTTTGAAGGCCATCCTCCTTAAGACTCACAATGTCAAGATCAAAGTCGTTGCGCAGACCTGTAGTTCTGTTGAAGCACAGCCGTCCCGTCAGGCCATCCCAATGAGACTTCAAAGAACAAAGAGAGAGGTTCAACAATTAAAACACACCAGGGTTGTGCAATATTCAGAATTTAATTGAGAATGTTATTTCAATCCCAATTAAATTCCCCAATTTGAATTTAATTTAAATCAACAAAGGAGGCAGAACTGAAGCTCCAATTACAATTTACAACAAAAAAAAAGAGGGATTTTCAGAAAAAAAATAGAATAGAGAAAAAATATCAAACCAGTTGAGGAAAATGTTTTCTATAGGGAAAAATAGTAAACATTACATGATTTTTGATGTAATTATGTTTTATTGGACTAATGAAATTCATCAAATTCTTTAATTTTGTCCAAGCATGGTACACTTGTGCTTGCACACACACCCCAATATACATCCTCATAAGAACACACACACACAAACACACAGCTTATATTTCCTTTTTAATTACATTTTACATCTCAGCGCCTCAGACATATCTTCCCCCAAGACCTCTGTCCTAATTAACGACCATCTCACTTGCAACAATCTCTAGAGACACAGAAAAAATTACATTGCAACTCCGCCTCCCCATTCCTCCCTCATCCCCTAAGCATAGAGCTCCTCCCCCAAACAACACACACTGATCTCCAGCCCTCTCCATAACCTCTTCCAAATGAAACACCTCCGTTCTTGTTCAGGAGCGAGGACATTTCACAGGAACGCGTGTTCTCCGCTATGCCAAAGAGAGACAATGCTCTCCACGCCAACTCTACGGCCCTCATTTTGCTCTTCTCTCGTATGCGCCGCTCCACAGAGCTGTGTTCAACAACTCTAATCTGCCTATTATCCCAATCAAAGTCTCTCTTGTGAGCTGAAATAAGAGCTGATTATGACGAGCACATTTGCGTGCGAAGCACACGGTGATGAGAAAGTGGGACACTGTGAGTTTAGTAGTGCAGGGCCGGAATAGTATGAATGCAAACTAGCTGCAATCAACTTATCTACTGCACTTTAATGGAATTAATGCAATTAAAATGGATGGTGAATGCTGATTGTTTATCAGGTAACATCAACCGTTACAACTAAAGATTGCCTCTGAATAATGATGCAGTATTTATCAGTAGTAAAAGTATTTATGAATGACTACTTGGTAAAGGTATTTGGACATTTAGGTCACAATTAAATGTATAGGAATGTCACTGATAAGAAAACATCAGAGCGAGTGTTCTTTATTTCACAGAAAGATACCACAGGCACACTTTTCAAGGTAAATAATTCACAAAAATGAGTCTGCATTAAATAATATCTATATATCAATCAATAGATAGATGGATGGATGGATGGATAAACGAGTGGACTTGTTGTGTAACAGTCGGTTCCATGCAAATTCTACCACTGTGTTTGTTTTATGTGAGTCTGTATGTTAAAATTATACCCAATTTAGTAAATTGATGAAAAAAATTGAATATAAAAATTATTTCTTAATCTGAAAAATAAAGTAATTTGCTTTTTTAATTTATTTTTTTTACAATTTTAATTAAATGTGTGATAGCATATATATATAGATATATATATATATGTATTGGATTTATTGGACATCAGCCACCCTGCTTCCTAAGATATCAACAAGCACCACTAAAAAATCCATATTGGTCGACGACTAAAAAATAAAAGCTTGATTTTCTCTGTATAACTTAAGAATATTACTGTAAAAAAATATTGTTCCATACAATGTCTTCTCCACTGACTCACTGCAGTATCTCTATGGTCCCTTGGCTGACATTACATATCAAAATCGAGGAAAAAAAAAAAAAATAACAAATAGCATTTATAAATGCTGCTAGTCTAGATATTTTCTCAGCTAACAACTTTACAAATAACATCATTGTTAATGTTACTTTTAAGCTACTGGTGTCAAGGTGATTTTAGTGGCTGTATTACGTTCCCTTCAAGTTCACACCACAAATATAAATTATCACATTAACCTCCTGGGGTCGGGGTATGGGAATTTCAAAAACCGACCAAATGCATTTTGTCTTCATTTTGAGTTGTGTATATATTGATTCTACTTTCAGACCTGCCAAAGTGTAATGAAATATTTAGTGTACTTAAGCTATCTTTCACTAAAATTAAAATTTAAAATATTGAAAATTCAAATATTCAAATTCAAATTTTGTAATCATCTCTAACGTGTTCAAATACTTTTTTGGGGGTCACCGTATACAATTAATGCAGATTACATCAAAAATAAAAAGACAAACTCTTAAAATGAGTTTAAACAGGCATCAGTGACAAGTGTTCAGCAGATAAGCTGATACTGTGTTATTTAAACAATATCTTATATATCTTATCTTGTCTCTGGAGAGCTGAAGTGTTTGTGACAGCACTGCCATCAGCGATTGTCATTACCTCTTTAATGAAACTCATGAAGCGTCCTCCGAACCTCCAGGGTTTGTGGCGATGACACTGCAATGAGTTGACAGTCATCTGCGGCGCATGCTGGTAAGAAACCGACACGATGTGGACTGCGTCGTACGTCAGAGCAGCATCTGTCTGGAATAAATAGGGGGGCGATATGTCAGCTGAAAGGATCTGACAAGCGGGAGGAGTGCAAGACCTGACCAGTTGACAACCTTGTCAAATGGCAAACTGGGCTACTGCTCAGGACCATTAGCACACTTGAATTGAATTGAATTAAAATGTAAGTAGAAAAGAAATCCTCAACCTTTGATTCAAGTCTGATGCTTATGAGACAGTGTGTATGAATACATGTTTTGTTGTTTTTGGAGGAGGAGGAGGAGGAAGGGGGTTGTGGTTCAAGAAATAGGCACTATTTTCATGTTGTTGTGTGCCCAAGTTTCCAGGGTTCATACGTGTTTTGATAGTGCATAAGGGTTAATAAGGGGTGCTAATATAATGAGCTACTAACAAGCAAATGCTTTATTTGCAAATTAGATGAACTGCACTTGATATGAACAAGGCTTTTTTTAGTAATCCATCATTGTTCATTGTTCTTTAACTCAACAATGATAGAAGTATAAATGTCTAAAAGTTAAAGAATAAGTGTTTGCCAACTAATTGTTCCTATATTTGTACTGTAAAACCAGAATCCAATGTATTTCTTGATTCCAGATCGCACGTCTTCAAACTGCGACTAATGGTCACATTTTATGACCTTTCGTCATACTGGTGTGACTAAGTTTTGTTTGCATTTCGTTAGCTACAAAGTTGCCCAACTGTCTTTGATTTTGCGCTGCTATTTTTGATGAGAAACATCAAACGGCAAATGCTCCAAAAGTGGAACAAAACAGCGGTACTCATTTGAACTCAGAACAGGTATGTTTATTTGCGGACTGACCTTGATCATGTGATCCAGTGAGAAGCACTTGAATTCAGCTCTGAATTATCTGTTACAATCCCCAGATGCGTTGGTGATTTAAAGCCAAATAAAACAGATTGAAGTTGAACAGAAGATTGAGACTGAACAGAAGGAATTTTGTGGCATGAATGATCCAGTTAGAAGTTGTTTCAACAAATTACCAACATTTATTATGGACATTTATCATGTAGTAACACTATCATTGCTGTAACATTTATTAACACTAACCATGGCATTTTGGCAGAAATATGGTATATCCATATTGAATGTTATTAGATTAACATAGTCATGTATACACTGTATTATTGTATTACAGGAGTAATGGGACTTTTGTTATGAAGCTATGGCAGTTTTTTTTATGTATATACAGTATACTAAATGTGGTTAATGTTATATATAACAAGTCATACTTCTGAGCCAAATCCAACCACAAGTTCCCACTGAGACACACTCAATCTACAGCAAACAGGCTACAGCTGAATGTTAAGGACTGCCAGACACTGCTTTCGTAAGTTTGTTCTCTCCATTTTTATAACACTGTTTTCTGGTCGACTGTAAGCTCAAATACTGCCAAAGCATTTCTCAAAACCTCTCTAAACTGAATGAAAATGCTGAACACCCTCTGCATGTATGATCCCAAAAAATAAATACATAAATGGCAAATTTATAAAATGCATTAATCAGATGCCCTACATCAGAATATGCTCTAAGAAGAACTATGAAAATGTACCTATAAGATGGCTTAAACACACCTCCAAAAGTAGTAAAAATGAACTCAATGAACTCAAAATGAACATAAATTAACTACTCCAACTAAGATACTAAGTGAGCCAATGACAATCCAGTGGCATTACTGCAGATACTGTATTATAAAACTGTGCATTCCATAAGAGTCTTAAAGGGCTGCTGTCATGCAGAGTTTAGCTTCATCCCTAATCAAACACACCTGATATATCAAACCAACATTTTCAGGATTACTCAAATATTACAGAGATTTGTTTGATTAGAGATTAAACTCTGCAGGATGAGGTGACCCTCTTAGACCAGAGTTACCTATCTCTGCTTTTTAGTGTTGGCAAAAGAACAAAGAACATCTTCCAAAAAAGTTCACAATGTATTCCCCTATATGGCAGGCTAAAAAGTGTTATTTTGCACATTGAATTATGGCAGATATAGCTTCACCGACAAGGAGCAATGCTGGCAGCAGCATAAAACCTTGTACCTCACAAATCTGACCAAGGTTTTTGATCCCCCAAGCTCAGCTCATCAAAGAACTTTAACATCTACTGTAGCTTGAATGTATTTGGTCTCCAGCCCTCTCCAGTCAGTTTCTTTCTATGCACTTAAAACATTCCCTCTAACATATATGTCCTCTTGGAAGGTCACTGTTCTGCAGAGTTTAGCTCCAACCACAATTTAGAACACACCCGAACCAGGTAATTCCTGAACAAGGTCTTCAGAATTACTAAAAAACTTGCAGTCAGGTGTGTTGGGCAAATCTGCATGATGGTGGCCATTCAGGAGCAGGATTGGACACCCCTGACATTTAACATTTAAGAACTGAAATGCACAGAGAGTCAAGAATGCTTGTCCACTTACCCTCATGACCCAAGCAAGAAACAAAATACTCAATATAGACAACAAAATGTTACTTTCCAGCTCTGCTACTGTCGTCAGCCATAAAGCAACAGCTACTGGACTGATTCTTTCTGCAAACACTTTTGAAAATGAATAAAAAGCAAGAAATAACTGGTACACCACCCACTTGCCGGGTCTCTAACACATCCTGTAACAATCTTCTGGAGAGATGAGGGCTTGAAGTGTGCATTGTTCAGGCAATGTGAGCTACTCTAGATCGAGAATGTCCGCAGAAAGGAGGACGAGTGTTCACTGAGATGTCCTTTATATCGACCTTGCCATAGGCTTCTTGTAACCAGGCAAAAAGTTCTTGTGATTTGAGAGGTGTGGATATTATGAGAGTGTTGGGAACACTAGACTGGATGGAAAAGTACTTTCAGTCAATAGCTGGACTGACTAAACTGAGTGGTTGCAATGGTCTGTATTAAACATTTATTAATGCACAGATGGATGTGGCAGCAACTATATGCCTCACATCAGTCTTGTTAGCTATTGCAGATCCAATAATACCATATAAGATGTGTATTCCAGAGTTTCAACCTTGCACAAAAGACATAAAGCAGTACACGTTGATATTCATGAACAGTCGATTTAGACTAAATGGTAGCACTGAATGCATTTTTTTTCTGTAATAACAGTACGCCTCTACATCAAAATAATCAGAAATTCTACAGAACAGTGTAGGAGTATTTGAACTACTGTGAAATAGATTAATAGAAAATCACAGAAGCCATACAGTTGAAACCAGTCTTTATGATATTATGGTTTTCAACAATGGCAGTGCATGAGGCATACCATTTGGGATTATTAAATCTGAACTGCTGCAGTCTAAAATATTATATTACCTAGCAAATAAAAGTAGATACTGTATTTAAGTCTCAACCATGGCAATCATTATTATTACAGACACCAAATCCATCTGAAACAGCTCACAGAATATAAAAAGTAATAAATAGCTCCTTTAAAGGTTTTTTTTTTTAAGAGTATGGATTTACTGAATAAGTACGGCTATGGATTACATTGGTTACAGTGAAAGTGGAACATATTCAAAGCTTTTTTGCCATTGTTTAATTTGGCATTTATTTTTTGGTTAGCTGGCGGTGATATTCAGGGAGAAAATGGAAGCATACCGTCATGATCCCTTCCAGGATACCGGAGTCAGGTTTTGGGGGAATCTGCCTCTCAAGGGACCACTTCTCCACAATGGAGGCAACCTGAGGATTCTCCACGTTTAGGATGCGGAAGCCAGTCATATTTACACCGCAGAAGCGGTATGGCTCTAGGTTTATGGCCATGAGATCCTAGAGGAAGAGCAAGAGAGAGAAAAGATCTAATTTAACTGGCCTGAATCGAGCTTCATTGTTGCTGGGTGAGAGGCTTCTTGTCTCTTTGTCCCCTAATAAAAGCAGCAGATAGAGGGGGGGGTAAAAAAAGATAAACAGAGCAAAAATAAAAGAGATTAAGGATAATACCGTGCTTTCCAGGCCGCCTGGGTACAGCCAGATGAAGCATAGTAGGACGTACACCTCTGTGCCAGCATGTATAGACAGTGAGCCAGGAGTCAGTCGCACAATAGCTGATTGAAAGAGTTATTTCCTCTGTAATCCGGTCTTCATTGCTCCCATTCAGCGAATTGAACCGTAAACACTTCACACCGCTCTGAATGTCGACCTGACACTGAAATGTGTCACTATGTCTGGGCATTCAATGATTTTAACAGTGTGGATTCTTCAAAAAAGGATCAGAATTTCACATTCTCAGTGCAGTGGGATGAAACACTCTCAAAATGAAATTGCTGGGGTGGAAAATAGCATTAAGTTTAAGTCTAAATTAATCAAGATCTTTTCATCTTACGAGGTCAAAGCAAAAGGCGCAGCCAGCTAACACTGGGTTCTGTAAATCTGAGAATGAATGGCAAAATGAGCAAGACCGTGCTCATTGAAAGAACTTCCCGTAATATGCTGAGGCTAATTAACGCTCTAGAATAATAACAACACACACCCACACTACGCATGCTATTGTCTGGAGTGTTATTCTGAGAACAGTCGCTCCGTTTCTTGTACCATCCTACATATTGCCAAATATGTTGGGAAGGTGGGGGCGGCGAAGAAATGTGGTAGAACATAATAGACTATTTCATTAACACCCTGTGGGTCTGGAACTGTTCGGAGAGAAGCATGAAAAACACATGCAGAAAAATGCTTGCCCCGAGAAACAGCACTTTTTGAACTATAGCATAAATGAGTTCTTGTTAAATGTAGATGTTACGATGGAAGCCTGTTTTATGGCTTCTTTACATCTTAATGTTTTACTGTATCAGTGCGGCATTAAGAGATAATTAAGAGATGATTGATGCTCAAATGCTTAGAATGTAGTAGAATTCCAGGTGGAATATTGTAAAAAATATCATTACGAAAATAGATACATTGTTCATTTTATTATGTCTTAGATGAGGAGGTCTTAGCAAAATGATGTCGTGTAAATCCAACATCGTTGTTCGCCCACAACAAAACTCCAGCTGCAGAATGGATATATAGAGTGGGAGAACAACGATCGTTTAATATACGATGGATGTTGTAAATGACACATCAAAGACAGATAAGGTGACGCTGATTGTGGAATTTGAGAAACATCTCATAATACAAGGCAAATCCCTCAAATTTCACAGAAAAAGCATCATGAAGGTTATGAAAATGTAAGGTTTTGACATATAACTTGATACTTTTATGCTCTTCAGCTGTGCATTGTGTTGCGAGGGCATAAGAGCATGCAAACATAGAAAACATTGTTATATACATCACTGTTGACTTTGCATGCTTCAGTAGGTACATCTCAGAATTAATAAAATTGTCAGAAATGATAAAATAGCAATAATGAAATTAGTTTTCATTTACAAAGGAAAGTGCTGTTTACCCACGGAAGACACCTGGGTTCAAATCCAGACTAATATCACACCAACAGAGAGCGTATCATTGACGTAGTAATATTGCATTATACAATTCAACATATACAAATGAAAGCAAGGAAGGAAAAAACAAGGACTGTCACAAAATCCTTCATGTGTGGATTGTGAAACTACTTTCTTATGTCAGAGATTCAGAAAGTAACTTACATGACACCATATTGCAGTTTATGAAGTCCAAACAGTTCCAAACAAAGACACAGCATTTGCCTGCAACTGCAATACGTGCGCCGCCTTCTGATGAAACTCTCCATATTTGAATGAATCAGTTGCATGAATGATTCATGACTCACTCATAATGACACTTGCCGCCACCTACTGGAAAATACAGTTCATTTATAGATCCTAAAGCAGAGGGTGCTTTGGACTCACCAAATTTAATCTGCCACACACGTCTTCAAAACTGTTTTTTTTTTATACCAATTAATATCAATGGTTATTTACAAACAAATTCTTTCTGTCTGCTTCAAACTAAAAGTTCATATATAAACTATATACACTCGTATTTTGCATATAAAAGAACAATCTGATGCATAGTTTATTAGCATGACCTTAAATTAATTTTCAGGGTTGCCGATATATATATTATTATTATTATTTTTTTATTTTTTTTGTTGCTTACTATCTTTGCTTACTATTGTTTAGATAATTTACCTACCTATGACTATTTGCATTTTGTGAGAACAAGATGTTATTTATACTTGGTGTAAGCACTTATCTACTACTATTTTTACACTTAATATAAATGCCTAAACTGCCTAAATGTTTTGACAAATCCACATTTTTATAAATGAAAAATAGCACATATATACATATGCATATTTGCTGTGTGCTTCAATTTCTGTGCAATTATATAAAAAAATGCACATTCTAGAACCATATGTTAATTTTTTGTACTCGCATGTCGTCCAGTGAATTCAACTTTGACCTGGGCGGACTTACCCATTAGGCATAGGTAGGCGACTGCTTTGGGCCCCCAAAAGCCAAGGGCCCCCAAAATGCTTTTCATATAGGATATGCGCATTAAGCGCTGACACGCGAACGGTTGCTGTTTATGGTGTTTGTTACCACGACAACCATCAGAGTTGAACGTGCTTTTTGTGTACCCTGCTTGAGGGAGATGAAAATATTATGCATCTGAAGCTGTAATTAAATACTGAGAAACGGTGTGTATTATAAGTGTATAATTGTTTTAAATCCGCTCTCATTTATGAGAAGGAACCAAGTAGAAGACACATTCGCAGTTACTTTTTTTGGTTTATATAATCCTTAGGTGTGTAACTGTATAATTGCCTTTTCATTATTTTTTCAGTTTATTTAAATTTGTAGTTAAAATAACTAAAAATAAATGTATTTTAAAGTTTAGAATTAACAGCCTTTGCACACAGTAACTCATCAGGGGATTTTCGCTCATCAATAAGACTATATTTTTTATACTTTTCTCATTCTATAATTTCTGACATTACCAAAAGCGCCTCCTACGGTCAGAGTACATGAATTGTTCATTTTCATAATCCCTCCTGGAGTTTTGTGGTTCGGATTCAATACGAAAATCCACCCCACAGAACCCTTAATATCATAATTTATACTTCTGGCTCCCCCTGGTTTACACGCTCAATTGTGAGGTTTATCATTTAATAATTTATTTTTTTTTTTGTGAAAACCTGTATCTCAACTCTAAATCAGTTGCTATTTCGTGGTCTACAACATGAAAGAAAACCATTATAACATGTAAATGAAAAATTTTGAAACATTGGACACAACTATGGGGCACCATTGTGCAGCAGCAAGCATCGCAACAAAAAAGGAACCTCAAGGTTGATTTAGGAAAATGTGTACAAATGTATAGGGCCCCATTCCTATATTTTGCCTGGGGCCCCCAATTCATTAAATCCGCCCCTGCTTACGTATCTCCTCAGGGTGACTGCTATAGTCTATTCATCATAACAAATGATAAATGTGTAAAAATAGCATAGATCAATTCACATGGACTGAAAAAATTGTAATAATCTAATGAAAAACCAACATTTATTAGTTTTCCGTGTTTGGGTATTAATCAGCCTTTAGCAAGGATCAGTAAACCTCACTCATAACTCAGATGCTTGACATATATGGTGCATTTCAAGGACACTCAAACTCTGTTCCAAAAACCAAGTGAATATGTTTGTTTAAATAATATAATAAGTAAATTAAATACAAATTTAAGCTAGAAAGAAACACTTTAAAAAAATACTAATATTAATTGAAAAATAACTAACATTTAAATTAAAATTTAAAATATAAACATGGAAGCTTATTTCAAACATTAATAAATAATATAAACAATGCTAAAATAACAACAGAGCTTTCTGAATGTGTCTTATATGAGGCCTCTGTAGTAGGATCACTAGATTTAGCAATAGCGCCACAATTTATTAAAGATAAATTGTTTGCAAGACAGTGAGGAAATCTCTAAAAACAGTGATTTGCAATTTAAACTTCTGAGCTTGAAAATCCAGAGGTGGAACACAGTTGTCAATCACTTTGTTGCCTTTGTAAAGGCTTTTCAAAGACGTTTTGTTGATCTGAGCTTAAGGGAAGGGCTAATGCTTACACTGGGGTGGCAGAAACTCCATTAAGGCTGTTTTATCAAGTTAAATTGATATTACAGACTGGATCCAAAGCTCATCTGCAATTAAAAGCCATTCATCAAAAAATAAAGTGGGAGCAGCACAAGAACAAATGACATTCAATTTGCCATTAGTACTGCGGTACATTACCAAAGTGGTGAAGATGTAGTGATAGTACTCTGTCATCATCCCCATCATCTGGGCCTGGAGGAAGAGGAGGGGTGGGGTAGAAAAAACAATGAAAAAGGTCACTATGTCATGTCAGAGTAATTTGCAATCATTGTGGCAGCCAACACAAACAATGACAACAAATGAGATTGAATCAAAATAGCGGAACTATGAAGAACTATTCAACTCTGTTGATTTATCGACATCTCTCTCCATCTGTGTTTCTTGTAGCATATAGCACAACAGTTAGCTTTTAGTAGAGATAAGGGCCCTTCAAGAGATAGATGAAAACCTCATGCTGTTCCAAATATGACTTTTGTTCTTCTACCGAACACAAACGATAAGACTATTGATGCTGATCTTTTGCATACAACAAAAGTGAAAGGGGACGTTTGACAAAATGGTTTGGAATGACCTGAGGATGAAAATAAATGTACTTTAAGAGAGATCATTGAATTCATACCCCCCCCCTCCTATTCTATTATATTCTATTCATATTTGTTTGTCCAACTTCAAATTCAGTCTTTTTTTTGTTTGTTTCTTTTTTTTCTTGTTTTTTTTTTCAGGATTCCATTCTAATTGTTTAGTTAATAATCAAAAAGTATGTCTAATCAACTGAATCCATACAACTTTAAAAATGTAATAATCTATTACAATTTTAACAATAATAGTGCCCTATGAAATGTGTTGTTTATTTGTATGTATGTATGTATGTATGCATTTGCTTATTTTTATGAAATTCTGGATTCTGGATTATTTTTATGGTTAATAACAAATATAGCATTACAAATTGTGATAACGGATGCACCAAACATATTTAAAATGTAATCTTTTAAAATGTAGTCAAATTATTTTTTTTTGTGCTTCAATATTAACAAACACTATTCCATTTTGCAATCTGATTAAGCATACAGCCCTACTTTTTGATTTATTAATCTAAATTTGGCCAAATTCCATGGCATTCTAGGTTATACGGTTCCATTTTTAAGTCTGGATTCCGTGATTATGTTCAAATGTTCTGCATCATGGAAATCATAGGGCCCTATTCCTGTATTCAAACATACTGATTGCTTCATACATTGGTCATAGCTACTCCCAATACATTTCCTTCAATGTTCATACAAATGCTCCCTTTTGCCTTGGTGCTCATACAGTATGTCTGCTTTAATTATGCCATCTGCCATGAGGAAGACTCAAGGTTATGCTGTGCTCTTTCCCTCTTCTACACCGTAATTACTCGAGTTTGTGAAAAAGTCAGAAATGGTTTAATTTCTTACAATTGGTTGCAGAAATAGCCCCTTCTATGTCTGTGCCTGTACTTTCTATATCACGCAGTCCCTCTCACACACACACACACCCACAAGCATAGACTGCCTTTTGAAGACTTCTGGGATTTAGCCCACAGACATCTCAGACAGACTCTGTGTCCGACTGCATTTCCTATTTCTCTTTGGCCTGAGGGGGAGTACATGCACCGACAGAAGTTCAGGAGAGGCTGACAGAGAAAAACGAGCCGCAGACAGGTTGTAGACAGGTGACCGCAGGACTAAGCTTATTAAGAGGACTCGGGCCACAGAGAATGACACAACTTTTTCATAAGTTCAAATGTGAAATAATACAGCCTACAGTTAAACTTGAAGATACATGCAGGGGCGTCAATGCTGAATGAAATGAAGAGCAAAATACCATCTGGAGAGCCTTTGAAACCCATACGAGGTTTAAAGCAGTAGCTGCTTGGACAGTGTTTTCTCTTAGATATAAATAGAAAAACATATTCAGTCCCCATTTGACCCGAAGTAAACATTCTCCATAGTGGTTGCGATGTTATCAGATGAGCTTTTTTGTTGCAAGGACAAGTTTGTGAACGCACGACCTAAATCTTCCCTTCACATCTACAGCACTGGATTAAAAAAATAAATAAAAAATCAGATTTCTTTCAAGACTACACTGCTAAGTTTCTTAACTGACATCCCAGAGTTTGGTCTGTATTTATATTTCAGGCTAATAAAAGATGAGAAATAGTGGTTTGTATAATGGCCCAAAAAAGTATTTAGACACTTAAAACTCACTTAATGGATAAATCATATAGGCAAAATCGCTGACCATGACACAATATTTAATGACCAGTAGGTGGTCAGTAGGTGGTAAGAGTCAGAGAGGTCAAATTTGGTTTATTTAAAGGCTGTCAAAATTTCATAAGTTACATTTTTATATACCGTATTGACCCGAATATAAGACGATGTTTTTTTCTTGGAAATACATCTGAAAAAACGCGGTCGTCTTATATTCAGGGTCTAGACTTTGACATGTCAATAATAAACCCACAACAATAGTGGCTCCAAATACGCATAAAACGAGTGTGCCATGAAATACGTAATGTAATGTGTGTTGTAAAGATCATGAGTAAAAACCAAAGAAGCAGAAAAGCTTACAGCTGCATGAGTCTGACGGTCCCGTTAGCCTGAGGGGACTCAACTCCTTTGTGAGTTAAAAACGGCGACAGTACCCAGATTTGTAGACGAAAAGCCGTAGATTTTAACTTCTACTGTTAATAAGATTTTGTAGGCTACTATTAGATGGATAGCCTGAATGTCCTAATTTAGATGGGCTACCTGTTTTTTTTTTATTTTTTTTATGGTAAATCAAAAAGTGTGTATTTTTTTAATGTGATTGTTGGTACTTTTACCAGTTTTTACCATACTTTCAAAACAAAAATTAAATCGGAAAAATATGCAATATGAAAACAATTAAAGACAAAATGCGTTTTACTGAGAAAAAACAAGATTTGTTTTTTAAAAAGCCTTTTTCCAAAATAATTACTTCTTATGCCATAATTGTTACTATTTTATCTGATAATTATGATTTAGTATGCCATAATTTTAACTTATTATCTCATAATTTTGAGTTGCCATCATTTCTACTTTGTATCTCATAATTATGACGTTTTATCTCATAATTGTGACATGCCATAATTTCAACTTTTTGTCAATTCTGACTTAGCATCACATTCAACTTTGTATCTCGTTATGATGTAGTATCTCATAATTTTGACTTTTTATCTCACAAATATGACATCATTGTATCAATTATATTTATAATCACATAGTTTAAAAGTCTATACTTTCAGCTGTATGCATATGCTAAGCATTCAAGTCAAAACTGAAGTATACTTTGAGCTTTTGCAACATTTGTCTGTACAATTCTATGTGCTATGTGCTGCCATCAACTTAAGCTATGCATGACTAGCGAACTTTTTAGGTGCCTACAAACCTTTGATGTTTAGCTCTCTAAAAGCTTCAAACAAATGATGCAAGAGCTACAGCTGTACTAA
Organism: Sinocyclocheilus anophthalmus; assembly: GCA_018155175.1. Taxonomy (NCBI): domain Eukaryota; kingdom Metazoa; phylum Chordata; class Actinopteri; order Cypriniformes; family Cyprinidae; genus Sinocyclocheilus; species Sinocyclocheilus anophthalmus. Next base: position 179,235 of record JADLZN010011555.1, read on the forward strand.
CAAGCACAAAGTGACTAAATACTTTTACCGCAGTCTTCATTTAGAGAAGCATATCTATTGTTTCATCCTCATTTCTAATTTAAGCCTTTTTTCTGGCAATCAGAAAAATACTAGGTGCTCTAAAAAGATACACAATTCAAACATATAGCACTAGGTGTTTCTGTATAAAATTAAAACATACATTATCAACCATGCACTATTTGATATAGAGACCTTTTTAGAGGTCGCTACAAAAATTCAATCCAATGTGTATCGGCTCATACAGGCCTTCATAAGGGTGCCAAAAGAGAAATGATTTAATGGCTTTTTGCAATGACATTGATACTTTTTTTTATAAGGATAGCATAAAGAAATAGTTAACACATTTTGGGGCCACTCTACATGTTCACATGTATGTGTAGCTTCATCTCCATTCTGCCTCCAGCAAAAGATATAGCATATTTCATTTAAAACGTCAGATCCTAATCCAAAACAGCTTCTCCAGATCTGGATTAAAACTTCAAACAGGCTTGACTTCTGAGAGAACATCAGTGGATAGTATGATATGAGTGTGCATCACTTTAACAGAGTATGAACTCACTTGTTTGAGGATCTGGGCAGCCATTATGTGGCTGCAGTCGAAGATAATACGAAACTCTCTGCTCCTTTTCATCTCTTTGAGCAGAGGTCTGGTGTCCGTGGTGTCCAGAGGGAGTTGTCGGATCTTCAGCCTGATGTTATACCTGGATGGAGCCATAATTAACTCCTGGAGTCTGATTAAACCTGCACAAGAAGAGTTGAGTGCCAGAGTCAATTACTTAGTATATCAGCACCAGCTCAAACCAGCCTAGGGGAGTCAAGCAGGTTAGCTGGTATGTTGTTTGTTGAATGTGGCCTAACAGCTGTAATCACCTTGAAGAAGACGGTCTACCACACTGATATCACTAGACATAAACCAATACATTGGCTAGTCCAGTTAATGGGCCAATATTTGGTCAATATTAAATTGAAGTTCCAATTTTGGGATGATTTCAAAAATACTAAGTTCCCATGCCATTATATTGTCCACCCTGCACGCACAATCAATCTTTTCTATGCTGGTAATTTTCTGCCAGGACATTATACAGTACAATGAATTCACAGAATAATTTCCTTTAATTCATTTATTTTAATTTGTACTTGCCATTGAAAGACCAAGTTGACCAACTGGTCTAGACCAAGTTAGATCAATGACCATCTTGGACTAGCTAAAAACCATGCAAAATGTTGACGGAGAGAGATAGGAAAATCAGGACACGACCAAGCTCAGATTCAAACCCGGGTCCCTTATGAGAAGATCTACAAAAATTTTGAAAGCAAAATGCTTCCCTCTGTGCCACAGCTCTGAAAACATGTACTATAAAGCAGACATTCAATTTAACATGCAGTTATCCTGGTTGTACTTTTAATAATAAATATGTTTTTATCACATATTTTGCATCTCAGATGAATTGCTTTCCATTCCCGCTCCTGTCAGAAGCAGCATTGCTCGATTACTTTGATGCGAACTGTTTCTAGAATATCGAGGCCTGAAGACAGCAACAGGAAAATTAAGAGACTTCTGCTTCTTATCACTGAGTACAGAGTCTAAAATACACTTTTAAAGGTGGCGGTCCCACTTTGGCTGCAAGGACTTCATCAAGTAACACAGTTTACAATGACACACTGACATAAAGCCATTATCTCTCACCTGTGCTGTCATCGTAAACCACGGTGGCTGTCTTCCACTTGAGGAACTGCACCAGGTCTAAGATAGCGTAGCTGAGAGAAGAGTAATCCGGGTACAAGTTGGCATAAAATGTATCCCTATTGTCCATCGGGTGGTGTTTCCATCGCACTTGAATGTGTGGCACCTCCAGGGCATTGCAGATAGACTGTACAGCATTCGATGAGGAGCTGTGAGACGGCCCAAATATGGCAACTACACCTAAAGACAGCTGGTCACACGCTGGCGAGAGCAGACGGTGGGTCATGTGGTAAGCAATGTCAAAACAGAAATGTCACTGCATACAGAATATTCCTTTACGTACGTTTTACAAAGCAGTGGTAAGTTTCATTTTGTCATAATTTGTATAGATAGAATAGCAATATTAATTACACATATATTCACAATAGTACTGTTTTACTGTGTTTTTGATAAATGCAGCCTTTAAAAGATGGGTTTTGCCTAAGAGAATTACAGATTAATAAAAGTCATTGCTTACTGGTAAAAGAGTTAAAGGTTACATTTACTTAAAGGAATAGGTCACCCCAAAATGAAAAGTTGCTGAAAATGTACTCAAGCCATACAAAATGCAGATAAGTTCTAAACAAAAATGCTGGTGTATATACAGGACAAAAGGAGATGGGATTTTTTTATTGGAGGAAGCGTTATTAAGGATTATGGGCTGGTATTTTGTGCAGAAGTAACTGTTTAAAGTAAAGCCTATAACAATTGTTTCTTACAAACTGCAGCTTTTGTCCCCAGTCATGCACAGAACGTCCTACACGTCAACAACGTTGCTTTGGTTGAAAATGAAAATCGGGTTGGCGTCAATATTTGACGTCAATTTGACGTTGACTTAACATTGGATTTTGGTTACATAACCTAAAAACAACAAAATATCAACGTCAGCTGATGTCGGTATTGGAGATCAATTCAACATTGAAATTAGACGTTGAATTTACATCATGACGTTGTGTGCCTGCTGGGTTACTTCACAAGGCGTTAACTGATGGACTGATTATTGTGATGGTTTTATCAGCTGTTTGGACTCTGATTCTGACGGCACGCATTCACTGCAGAGGATCCACTGCTGAGCAAGTTATGGAATGCAACATTTCTCCAAATCTGTTCCCTTGAACAAATTAACATATATCTTGGATGACCCGAGGGACTAAATGTTCAGCAAATTTTCATTTTTGGGTAAGTAGTAGTCTAAACACAGCCACAAAGCTTTACATTTTCACACAACTCACCTTTTCTGGAGGCCTCAAAGCTATCATAGATATTAATCCTCTGAATGTCGTATGTTAACGTTGTGTTGGGCAATAATGTCCTGTTTCTGTTGATATTATTAACTGCAAATTTAAAGGCCAGTTCCTCGGAGCTGACGAGCGCCACGGGTCCATCCATTTGTTCAAAAATTCCACCTAAAAAACAAGAGAAATCACTGTCAAATGAACCAAAGCTGATCCCGGAGACGAAGCCTGGCACCACATCCAAACCTCTGGAGGTGTTTTGCATTTAGAGCTGTCGGCTAGCTCGCTTGTGTACTTAAGCAACCCTTTTCGATCTGCTCAGCAGAAAGAAAGAGTGTCTGACTGTCATAGCTCAGGCTTTTAAAGTTCAAGGCCATAATGGAGATGAGGAGAGTGAAAGAGAGAAAGAGAAAAGTAAATGGCTTCATCAAAGGTACCTTGCCTCCTTAAGGCCTGCAGGTCACCTTTCATTCTCTGTTAAAATATACACAGGCCTATAGCTTGTGGATAGAGTTTTTGCACAGAGGTTTGAAAGTTTAAAGCCATTTGGGCAAATTCATTTCATAACAATCTGCTGAGATTTTCAGAAATGCATTTTACTGCCAAGATTCCACCAGTGGAAGAACTGGAGAAGTAAACTCTGTGTTTATTGACTTTACTGTGCAATAGAACCCTATAAAAACAATAAAATGATAACATCTGGAGCACGCTGAGCAATCTTCAGCCCTTGAGGATTATTGCTGTTAGACCTGCTTCACCTTTCCAGAGTATATCAGCAATATGATGGTCTCGAAGCCAAAGACAAATGAGCAGAGAGAAATATTGGAGGAGCAAAGTTTGTTCGGTTGTACAAAATTAAATTTCACATATTATCGGTTCATGCTATTTGGGATTTAAAATACCATTAGCACTTTCCACAAGAAGAGTACAAAATAATGACTGAAACTTGAAATGCAGTGATTTATTATTATTACTACTACTACTACTACTACTACTACTACTACTACTACTTATAAAATTATTCAGTACTTCAAAAAATTAGATAAAATAGTCTCCTATAAATGGTTTGCATTTTTGGTAGCGGTTTGTACGAAAAAATAACATATTGAAACCAAATAAAATATAAACCAAATATTGGTTTATTTTTATTGATACACTTATATTTCCATACATGCACTACATAGTACATACATAAACACATTCATAGGCCTTCCTTTTATTTAATAGGTTCTTACAATACTTTTGATACAGAGTAAAATGCGTGAGCAATGATACGCAATATTTATTGTGTCCTGGTATATCACAAGTTGATTGCTGTGATATTAAATGGGTTTTATGAGGGATTGCTCAGCTATCAATTTGATTTTGCTTAAAATGTTTCTACTTGCCATGCATTTTATTTTATATAATTCTTTTTATAGTCTAACCTGTTTATAACTTTTCAACAAAACCCCATCATGGATGGTCTTTAAAGCTTTAGACCACAATGGGTGCCAACCATTGTCGGGAAATGCTGGCGTGAATTTTATATTGCGGAGCATACCCGATAACACTATGCCACAACACCAGAAACACCCTGGGCTTATTTTTAGCATTTCTTTTTAATAGTTTCCAATCTGCATTTACATTCCCGTCGGCATGTAGATCCATGATGCAGAATATTTAAAAAGATATCTTGAGTCAGGACTTCAAAAGCAGCGGTCAAGAAGCGAGGGCATGAACAGGTCGTGCTGTTTATGCGCCAGAGGAGAAGCAGCTTCAAGTACGACTAGCGGCAGGGGGGATCACAGGCCTACAATCCAGAGGACGCACACAGCATCCAATTGCGCCATGCACCTGAGTGTATGACTCCCACGCTGCTTGACCTTCGTGAGTAGTTGCATTATGCCTAAACTACCTAATACCACGAGCCCCGTCGCATTTAAACCAAGGATCGTCCTGCGGTTAGGAGGGGGTTGGAATCCTCATTCTAGTACATTAGGATTGCAGAGGAGGGTATACGATTATAGACTTAGAAGAGATAAAAAGGCTTGGACTCGAAGACCGAGAACATAGATTAAATCAATGGGGACAGATCAGTGGGCTGCTGCGAACAGAGAAACAACCCAACCGCAAACAGATCTATTACACATGAAAGGCGTAAGGTGGGGACTTGTTTCCATATATACAAACCCAAACAGAACGCGTGCGCCCCCCGCAGTCCAAGTCCAACTGCAGAGAAAGCTATGGGGCACGTGGAGCAGAGAAATCTCATAATGGGCAGTAGAGTAACAGAAAGTAGCTACCAAGTTACTGTAGGCACGGATATTGTGCGCTTGATGTACTTTGACTGGCTCCTGGATTCTAAGACAGTGGGTCTTATACCCAGCAATAGGGAAAGTCTATAAAGCACTGATACCTTTGATCTGAGATTTCTTGCACATCTTTCTCTAACATCAGTCAGTTTAAGTTGCGATTAAGTTGTTTCCTGTTTTGAAACAGCTTTACAATGGCGGCCTAATTAATCTCTTGGGTTGTAGCCTGATAGAGAAAACATGTGCTCATTACAGCTGCTACCTTTACTAATACGGCTGCCAGAAGACCTCTTTACAATGCACTAGTATTTTAGGAGCACTGCAAAGTAAGACTGTAAATCGCAACACAATTATATAAATTCTTAGCGCGTGATTCGCATCGGGGCTAATGGTGAAATAGTGTTTCTGAATGAATCTCATACTGATATCTTCTCCATTTTGAAGCATGTTTTTTTGAATGTGACACCGGACAAGTTTTCAGTTCCCGTGTGTAGGTGCAGAAATATTAAATATCTAAAATAAAATATAAGTTACTTAAATTAACTTTATGTTTTACAGTACAAAATGTTATTTGTCTATTGCGCAATGCAAATAATTGGTTTGCAGGCGCAAGGTTAGGGACTCTCAATGTTTGTCTATTTTATGTGAATGCAAGATAAATCCCCTTCCTTCTGCCTGTTGTGACAAATGCAATGTGAGGTCTGAAACACTGTTTGTGGGAATTGCAAAAAAAAAATAAAAATTGTAAAAAAAAGCATGAAACCGAAGCAAGATTTTACTGGAATTAGACTAAAAAAAAATCTGCATCAATCTCTACTTGCAAGATTTTGTGCGCAGGAGTGGGGGGAATTTAAAAAGAAATATAAATATGTTTAGTGGGAGCATGACAGAATTTTGCGGGACCTGGCGCAAAGAAAAAGAAAAGAAAACACGCAGAACCCAACCTCTAAGACTGCCACCTGCTGGTGTAGAATCAGAATGAATCAGAATCAGAATCAGAATGAGTTTTTATTGCCAGGTATGTTTACACATACGAGGAATTTGTTTTCGTGACAGTTGTTTTTCCACAGTGTAACAGAATGACAGTGATGGGACAAAAACACAGATAATAAAAAATAGAAAAATAGAACAAGTAACTAAGGAATAAAAATATACAAATCGACAATTGTATGTACAGGTATATAACAATAGACAGTTGTATGTACAGGTATATTATGTGCAAATTGAAATGTAGACTGAGTGTGTGTGTTAGATAAATAAGTGTATGAGTGAATAAATAGTGTGTGTTCCACAGTGAGTAACATAAGGCGGGTTTGGGTCTGAGTCACTGGGATTGAATCACCACCATTAGCTTCAACGCACCTTCCCATACAAGCATCATGTGAAGTGATTTCTAACAGCAATAAAACAGTTTACTATTCCAAATACGGTCCCACTTTATATTAAGTGGCCCTAACACCTACGTACCAATTATTACGCATTTGTACAACACTTCTTGAGTACATACTGTTTTTGTTGTTACTTGTACATATTATTTTAAAACCCCTGCATGGCATTCAGCTGTATAATTCTGAATTACATTTAAATTACACTGTTGATCCCCCTTACACCTTAACCCCCTGAAATCATGCCATACCACCAAACCTGTCCCTAACCTTACCTGTATCCCACCTCAATAGCAGCAAAAGTGTTTTGCATCATTAGTACCACAATAAATACAATGTACTTATTGTGTGACGTAAGTACATAGAAGTTAAGGCCACCTATATCCAGTGGACCCAAATACGCTGCACAGTGAGAATAATAAAGTAAACAATTGGTAACAATTTAGAAAAAAAATAAAAAATTGTATCCCCAGTCTTGGTGAATTTAAGGGATAGTTCCCAGGAAAAGAGAAGGTCTGTCATCATTTACTCCCTCGTCATTCCCAACCTATATACTTTCATTCGACTTCTAACACACATGACGAGATTTTTTAATGACCTGAGAGATTTCTATCCACTGAAAGTCCAAAACTTTGATTCTTTAAAAAGCTAATTATGAAATAAAAGAATATGAATTGAGCGGTTTAATTAGTTGACTCCATTTAATGGTACTGGAAGCTCAATGTTGCAAGATGAACATAAGCGTACAAAATAATTTGAAGCTTTCAAATACAAGCCCTATATTAAATTTGTTTATCATACAATCCTGTCTCTTCAGAAGACTTGGATTAAATTGCTTGATTCATATGGATTACTGTTATGATGTCTTTATGAACATTATGATGCATTAACGTTTTAGTGGAAGAGAGGGACAGAAATCTCTCACGTTTCATTAAAAATATCTTCATTTTGGTTTTAAAGATGAACAAAAGTTCAAATACTTTACATTTTTGGGTGATAAGCATAATTTCGGCATAGCACAAGACTAAGCTTGTCTGGCAGCTTAGTTTTTACCCATAATAAAACAGTCATGGGCCACCAAACGTTTAAAAGGTTTAAAGTTCAGCAATAAACAGAATCAATTACAAAGTCTGAAATTGTATAACCGAGCCAAATAACACCGTGTTACTCACCATTTTGTTTCTTTATTTATTTATGTAGTGGTTTTTTTTTTATTATTATTTTTTTAATAAATTCTAACAATGGCTGAGAATGGGATATGGTTTAGCGTGATTACCAAATCGCAAATAACGCAATGAAATTGTAAAAATCTGCGCATCATGCACTGCGTATTTAACTGTGATCTTTTCACATGAGCAGCTCATGTTAACAGAGTTTTAGTGTTTTGATTCACAGTAAATGCTGCTCCACACAAACTCCACGCTGCAAGCCACCATATGTGTATTTTAAAAATGTCAACATGCGCCAAGATCTCCCCAATTTTGGATTGAACAATAGGTTTATAAAGCTATTGCAACAAAAGAGAAGCATTTCATTTTTCACCAAAATAAAAGCTCTATATTTTATATTGTGAAAGCAACATAAATAAATAAATGCATCATTGTTATATTATTATTATTATTAACATATGAAATACTTTGCAGTTCAATAGTATAACTGTAAAATAGTAAGAATAAATAAATAAATAAATATTACAACACTACTCTACTACTAAAATATAATATGAAAAAATAAAAAATAATAATAATAATCTACAACCAGAAGATCCATGGATAAATTTGTTATGACATTTCTGTTACCTTATTATCTTTCTAACAAACGATCTGTTAATCGGTACAGTATATCATGTGGTAATGCTATTGTACTTAATCAAAAGTACGATAAAGTGTTACTGAGAAATTTTTTTAAATAAAAATACAAAAAAATCTGGAGAGACAGAAAAGAAGAAAGAACAGAAAATGCAGTGTATTTTCCCCTAACATACTGTATGGTTTTTCATAATGTTACTACTCCAATAAAATCCATTAACGCACAAGGCGAGTTTACAGCCATGGGTCAACTGACACTGACCCTGCAGTCCGGCAGCTCTATCGGTGCCTTGTCCCCAAATATACTGTACCAGTCTGAATGCTTACACACTCACCACACACAGAGAAGCCGCTCAGCCAAAAGCCCAACAATGAGACAATATCATTATGTTTTGGATGAATGTCTGCACGCAGACTGAGCTTTTCTAGAGGGAGCTCTTTTGTAGCACACCACTCCCCTGGTCGCTTTCCCAGCATGCCTGTGAATAGCTGCGCTGCTCCCTGGAAGCTGAAGGTACTCTGCCACACAATGGCAGAGGAGAAAGCAACAGACAATAGCCCGCACTAAACAATTACGGCAAACAACCAGTATTGTGCACAACACTGACCAATTAAGAGACGCTGTATTGCCCTGTTATCGCCTTTCATCTGTCTATTCTCCAAGGAAAACAAGAGGAGAACTCGGCGCCTGTCTCGAATGAACGAGTGCAGAAGTCAGACATATTACAGCGGGAGAAACAGACATCATCTATTCCTTAAACTCAATCTGCCGTGATTGATAATGCATAATGACTCTCAGATTATACGACAAATTGACTAATGCATTTCTGGCTTATATTTACTTACAAATACAATAAAAAAGCTCTGAAAGAACAGAAGGAGAGGAGGACTGTTTATTAGCTTTGTTAGATAGACTCATGCTTCTGTTTCTTATTTTATCAGTGTCTTTTCTCTTATGGACTTTGGCTGGACTTTGGCTGGTATATGTTTTATTCTCTGTAATTTGGAAACTAACTACATTGTTTTTTTCCTTTTTGTTTTTGGGCCCCCCCAATTTAGGTCTTGACTTTTGTTGTATTAAACCTTGCGTTTAAAAAGAATTTTGGCCTTTGCTTTTTTTTCTTTTTTTTTGACGTTTTTTTGGCAACGTACCCGTCTATATATTTATTTTAAAAATAAAATGGCATTACTGAATTATGGTGCTCTAGATGCTCTAGATGAGTGGAAAAGTCAGTATATTACTAAACATAAATATAAAACCTAAATTCATGAGAAACACGGGTTCCTTCCTTTATACTGTACCTTATTCAATGAAAATAAATGTATGACTGTCTACCGATTAAATGTCAATCAACTGAAATTACATAGGACCCTATTTGTCCCAGTGTTCATCGGAACGCAGGAGGCGCGGAGAACTTGCAATAAACCTTTTAATAGGAACGTAAGATTACACCACTAGATTGAGACCGACCCCAATTTGCACTCTCGGAGACCCTCAGACGACCGGGACGGCAGGCCTCCATAGTTGTACCCAGTTTCTGGGACCCCACTGAGCAGCGGTTCGGGGAGCCATGGCGGAGCAGGCAGACTAGGAGGACATGGCGGAGCAGGCAGACTAGGAAGCCTGGCTGAGCAGCAGACTAGAGCCGGCGGAGCAGCGAGACTTAGAGCCATGGCGATCAGGCAGACTATGAGGCCTTGTCAAAGCAGGGATCTCGGTGGCCTGGTGATCAGACGTTCAGGAGGCCATGCAGAGCATGACAGTTCCAGGAGGCCTGGAGGATCATACATTTCATAGTCCATGGCGGAAGAGGGAGCTCAGGGAGCCTGGCCTCGGCACTCTGCCTGGTCTCCACGGATGGACCCCTACTACCCCCCTCCCCCCACCCAAAAAAAAATCCTTGGGGAGAATGTCGGTTTCAGAGGCCCTCCATAGGCTTAACTCGGAAACTTTGGCTTTTTTTTTTTTTGGGGGATGGACTTGGGACGGAGCCCTTTCTGTGCTAGACTCTGGGACTGGAATCCTCTCTGGGCTAAACTCGGGGGCGGGAGCCGGAAACTGAGTGATCTCTGGGGCTGGGGCTGAAGTCTGACACTGGAGCGCAGCTCTGGGACTGGAGTGAGGCTTAGTCCCCATGGTGTCTGTGAGGTCCACTGGGCGATGGTAATTGGCCCTGTGCCAGAACAAAGAGTTGATGGTGGCGTCATCCAATGCCGTCGCCGTGGCGAGCCCGCAGAACTCACTGGCATACTCGACGAAGGGAAGATCTCTACGGGCTAGCGCAATGAATCTAGCGGTGATTTCCATAATCGCAGGGGGGAAAACAAGGGAAAACAAAAGACTTTTAAAACTAAAACAAAACGGGGAGAAGGGCGTTCTTACTTCTGTTTCAAATTAACCACCATTAATTGCTATATATCATAGCTAAGCCCCATAAAGGAATATTTAAGATCATCTGTATATAAAGGTTATTTGGCCACGACAGAACATACAAGAAATGTCGTATTTATTTACCATTTACATATATGCCTTTTTCGGTACTCTGGGTGCGACGTGATTGGTTATTTTTCAAAAAAATAAATAAATAAAAAGTCACAGTATTAACAATCAAATTGAAAACGACCCATTTTTACATCATTAAAAAAGTGACTTTTTTTAAGAATCCAACCATGTTAACAGTAGTGTATATGGTTCCTGGTGTTCCCCTTCAGGAACTCGAGCTGCCTCGAGATTCGCTTTGGGAACGCCCTTGCGTGACCGCGTTCTGTAGCACGTGTCAAATCCGTCCAATGGAGCCGCGAGACGTCACGAGCAGGGTGACGTAAGCACCAGAAAACATAAAAGCACATCCGGCCCCTGGCGCCACCCAGCTTCTGCTTTTCAGTAGCGCTCTGTGTATGTGTCTGTCTATGTACTGTTGTCTGTCCGCACAATCACTCATATATATAAAACAATGACAAAGTCTATTTGCGAGCAAACGGCATTACAAACGCTGTGTACCTCCCTGCCCACGATATCTGGCGGCGGGGATACACACGATTTGTGTGTCGTTTCTTTAGGAGCGAAGCATCTGTCAGCCTTTCGAGGCAGCTGAATTGTCCAGCGGCTCTCGCTGTCATATGCTCCCTCTCTCGCCTGGGTGTGTTTGATGAGAGCGGCCGGGCTTGCGATCCCGCTGGCAGCGGTCCCACTGTTGCCGAGGCACAGCGCAGATTGTTGTCGTGGGGATCGCGGGTGGATTTAGCAGAGGGATCCGAGACGTGCTCGTCCTTTTCTCGGTCCTCACCCATTAGATCTGCGGCTCTCTCTCAGTGTTCAGAAGCCCGCGCTGCGGTTTTTTCCCATCCCCCCAGAGAGAGAGAGCAAGACTCTTCATCTATCTTCCTCCGAGGAGGTTAATGTGATGAGAGTCGAGACAGAGGAGACTGTGGACTCGCCACCACAGTCCCTCGCTTTTCTGAATCCAGATCACAGCCTTCACGATGGGGCCTTCCGTTTTTCCCCGATCTCCATGATGAGGTGTCAAGATTGTGGGAGAAACCATACTCATCCTGTATTACAGCCCCACAGTCTCGAATTATTCAACGAACATCGTGGGGCTGAATGATAAGGTATATGGGGCAATGCCAGTGCTGGAGGAGACGCTTGCAAGCTTTCTCTCCCTAACAGCCCACATCGTTCACTAAGGCCCCGAAGCCTCCCACCAGGGGCGCCGTTAGGCTTACAATGAGTGCTGGTTTGGAAGCCTATATGTGTAGTCGGCGGCGCATGTTTGCACACCATGGCCGGTGTACAAAGCATACCAGGCTGACTGCTCAGTGTGGGTCTGCTGATCGCAGCAGCCCCATTCATAAAGCTCCTCATATCGCCTCTCAAAACCGAGCGTTTGCAACCCGCCCCCCTCCACAAAAATCTGGTCGGTATGCTCTCAGTTGGGTCTTTCTATACCGAAATGGAGCTGCGCCGTTATTTGTCTAAGAGGCCCCTTGCGAAAGGGTCCTACCATTGTCCATGTCCCTGAGGGCAGCCACACCTGAGGAGGAAATGATAACAACTTCAGTATAAGGTGCCTCAATCCTCCTTCAGTGCCCTCATGGAGGTTTATTGATACCTCTGCCACCTCGGTGCTTCAGGGCTCATTGAGCTCCGACGAGCGAAAATCCCAGCTGCCGCCCGGCAACGGTACGGTATGGGAGAGCTCGCCCCCTCAAGTGAAGAGGCTACAGCAGTCAGGTCGGTTGTTCCCTAAGTGCCCTCAAGGAGGTTCATTGATAACCCTGCCACCTCGGTGCTTCAGGGCTAAGTGACCTCCAACGAGCGAAATTCCCAGCTACCGCCCGGCAACGGTACGGCACGGGAGCGCTCGCCCCCTCAATTGAGGGTGCTACAGCAGGCTTGGGTTGTTCCCTCAGCGCCCTCATTGAGGTTCATTGATACCCCTGCCACCTTGTTGCTTCAGGGCTCAGTGAGCTCCGACGTGCGAATTCCCAGCTGCCGCCCAGCAAGCGGTACGGCACGGGAGAGCTCGCCCCATCAAGTGAGGGTGCTACAGCAGTCGGGTCGGTTGTTCCCTCAGTGCCCTCGTGGAGGTTCACTGATACCCCTGCCACTTTGGTGCTTCAGGGCTCAGTGAGCTCGGACGAGCGAAAATCCCAGCTTCCGCCCGGCAACGGTACGGCACGGGAGAGCTCGCCCCCTCAATTTAGGGTGCTACAGCAGTCAGGTCGGTCTTTCCCTGCCGGTCATCTGCTTCAGGGTACCGAACTGGCTCCTCTAATAATACCTGACGCCAGCCTCGAGAGGCTGGTTCCGTTAGTAGATTTTCTGGTAGTGTGGAAACTTTTACCAAATATCTCAAAATGGGTCCTGCTGATTGTAGAGAAAGGTTACAGAATCCACGTCCGCCTCGTTTCAACGGGGTCATCCCCACACTAGTGGGCCCCGAGCAGGCTCTGGTAATGGAACAAGAAGTAGATACTCTCTTGAGGAAGGAGGCCATAGAACATTTAGCGTCCGGGTTCTACAGCCGTTACTTCATCGTTCCGAAGAAGGATGGGGGGGGTTGCGTCGGGTCTTAGATCTCCGTCTTCTGAACCGCCCTATCAGACCTTCGGTTGCAGATGCTCAATATCAAGCAGATAGTATCTCAAATCCAGTCCGAGGACTGGTTTGTTTACGATAGATCTCAAAGACGCTTATATCCATGTTTCCATCCTCCCTCAACACAGGAAGTTCCTGAGGTTTGCTTTCGGGGCGAAGCATACCAATATAGATTTCTTCCCTTCGGCCTGTCACTCTCACTCCGCACTTTCACGAAGTGTGTGGATGCTGCTCTGGCTCCACTGCGACTCCAGGGCATCCGCATACTCAATTATATCGATGATTGGTTAATACTAGCTCAATCGGAGCAGATGGCGGCTCGGCATCGAGATGTCGTCCTCGCCCATATGAGAGAGCTGGGGTTAAGACTAAACGCCAAGAAGAGTGTTCTTTCTCCACTACAGAGAAACACTTATTTAGGCGTGGTGTGGGACTCAACCTCGAGGCAGGCAACGTCTGTCCCCTGCTCGGATCGAGTCGATCCTCACTACAGTCGTGAGAGTGAGAGAAGGCCGGTCACTCACTGTAAAGCAGTTTCAGAAGCTGCTGGGTCTGATGGCAGCGGTGCCCAACGTGATACCTTTTGGCCTGCTGTACATGAGACCCTTGCAGTGGTGGCTCAGAACCAAAGGATTTTCCCAGAGGGGGAATCCGCTTTGCATGATCAAGGTCACGCGGCGATGCTTACGTGCCTTAGACATGTGGAAGAAACGTTGGTTCCAAATTCAAGACCCGATGTTAGGGGCTCCTTGTCGTCGCGTAACGCTAACGACGGATGCCTCTCTCACGGGCTGGGGAGCAGTCATGAGTGGCCGCTCTGCCCAGGGTCTGTGGGAAGGCCATCATCTCTTTTGGCATATCAACTGCCGGGGAATGCTGGCCGTTTTTTCGAGCTCTGACACACTTCCTTCCAGACCTAAGGGGCATCATGTGTTTGTCCGCACAGACAACACATCGGTGGTCTCCTACATCAATCGGCAGGGGGGTCTGCGTTTGCGCCCCTTGTACAAGCTGGTTCTCGGACTTGGTGTCCCTCCTCGACGGCTCTCCGCTGGAGATTCCGATCAGGAGGGACCTCCTCTCTCAGGCGGGGGGGCGCTATTCTTCACCCCCGCCCGGAGTTATGTAAGCTGTGGGCATGGCCCCTGAGGGGGGCACAGTTCCTAGCATCTGGTCTCTCAACTGAGTTTGTTGAGACTATACTCCAGTCCAGAACTCCCACCACGAGGAAACTGTACACCTTCATGGTGAGGACAGCTGCTGCCACCAGTCAACTTCCCATTTGGTACAGTTCTGGAGTTTCTGCAGGAGCTATTCTCCGCAGGGTTATCTCCCTCCACTTTGAAGGTATACGTGGCGGCCTTAGCTACTTACCACGCCCTTCTGGGTGGTCAATCATTGGGAAGACACCCACTTGCCACTCGTTTCCTCCGTGGCACCCTGAGGCTGAGGCCGGTACAGCTCACTAAGGTGCTCTCATGGGACCTGGCTGTGGTTCTGGGGGGCTTATGCAATGCCCCCTTTGAACGCATAGAAGAAGTTCCAGTCAAGTTTCTCACGCTCAAGTCTATTTTTCTCCTCGCTATTTCCTCACTAAAAGGATCTGGGATCTTCAGGCACTCTCTGTTTCGTGCCTTGAGTTTGCTCCAGGCATGGTTAGGGCATTCGTTTACCCGAGGGTCGGGTATGTCCCTAAAGTGCCCGCTTTTTCACCAGGGCCCATAGTACTTCAGGAATTCTGTCCTCCTCCATTCCAGAAAGTGGGCCAAGAAAGGCTTAATCTGCTCTGTGCAGTTCGAGCACTGGACGCTTACGCACACAGAGCTGCCCGTGGCGTAAGGCAGATCAGATTTTTGTTTGTTTTGGTCTGCCAAAGAAGTGATTTCTGGCGACCAAGCAGACTATGGGTAGGTGGTTGTCGAGGCCATCTCACTAGCCTACGATTCCTCTGGCCTCCCGTCACCTATGGGGTCAGAGCGCACTGGACCAGGAGTATGGTGGCCTCCAAGGCTTTCAGCTTTGGTGTGGCCTTGCAGGACATTTGTGCGGGCTGGTCCTTTCCGCACACTTTTTTCCGCTTTTACAACCTAGACCTGGCATCTACCCAGGTTCCCAAGTTCTCTCTTTGTGATGTGCTCATCTGATACACACACAGTCAGGGACTTGGTAGTATGGTGCAGTGGGTATTCTCATTCCCAAAGCGATCTCGATGCAGCTTGCTTCCGAAGGGGAACGTCTCTACGGTACGTATGTACCATGGTTCCCCGCGGGAACGAACCCGGCGTCTCTTTGCCAGAACTCCCGCATCCTGGCATCCCTTCAGCTCTACTTCATCGCAGCTGCTGCGCCCGGCCAGTGCGCTTTTCATGCTTTCCTTTGCTACTCACCCTGCCGTGACGTCGCGCGCTCCATTGCTGATTTTGACACTGTCTTTCATCAGACGCGTCACGCAAGGCGTTCCAAAAGCGAATTCTCGACGCAGCGGATCGGTCCCTCAGGGACCATGGTTACATACGTACCAGAGAACTTTTTGGTATATATTCATATATATATATATATATATAACATTTTTTTTTTTTTGTTTTTTTGTGCTTTTTTGTGTTTGCTTTAATTCATCCTGCTAAATAAATAAAAAAAAGTATATTATACCCATATTAATAGGTCAAATGAAATAGCCCTTTTTTTTCTCAGCTTTTTTCAAAGCTTACTGAAACCTACCATTCGTTCAAAACGTCCCCTCCCACATGCGATAGCCGTTATCTGAAGAGCGTTTCATGGGTTTTTTAAACCAGGATTTTAGTCTGTTACAGAGCATTTCAAATTACCATATAAATGACAGACGCCAATCAAGCACAAGTTTAAGTCTGCAGTGATAAAGAGGGATAAATTAAGATCCGTCCCCGTCAAAGCCCCCAACCTCTCATTTATTCAATATGATTAGCAATATTCCGTCATGCGTGCGAATCTTCCTTCTGGCAATCCTGTTCGGTACAACACATTTGTAAAATCTAATTTTATCTCAGGGACTGCGTTTGTTCTCGCTTCGCTTTATCAAAGTGTCCTTTCTGTTTCCCCCCTCTCACTCCCTCTCGCACACAGCTTTTGTTCTTTCTCAGCCCTCCGTGCTCACTGTGCTTTCTCATATCTAGCATTGCAGGGATTTAAAAAAAAAAATTTCCTGAAACACTGCACTATTACATTAAACACTTGACAGGATGACAAACACAGGGACATAAACAAAAAAGTGACATATGATGTTTACCCTCCCTTATACAAAGGGGACAAATATATCATACATACCATATATTTTGTATAACGTACCATATTTTTAATAGCTGTCTGCTAAATGAGAGAACATAAACAATAAAACCACAAATGTATACATTAAGATAAGTGACAACAATGTGTCCACTTTATTATGAAGAATATAACTGAAAAGTTTGTATTTCAGGTTCAGTCAAGTTATTATTTTTATACTGTATCACTGAAAGTAATTTTAACAACTATCATTGTTTGCTTGACATGTGATATATGGATTTAAATAGATGTAAATACGCAGCACAATCGTACAATTTTATTTAAATGTCATATGTGCTGTTCGAAATTTTGAGTTAGGTAAGGTTTGCTTGTTTGTCTGCTAGTTTTTAAGAAATTAATATTTTATTAAATATATATATACACAGTATATAAATGCAGTGCCGTGAAACGTTTGATGATCTGAATCTTCTAGTTGTGGACATATTCCAAACCAATTAAAACAGGAACAGGGGCTTACCAAATAAACTTTTGCTATTTCAGAAAGTATTACATCTTTCAACAAGAGCATACAGTATATATATTATACTTTAAGATAATGGGTACAGATATATCTATATCTTTTACCCATATCGAGTGAGAGGCCCAATGGGTCATAGTCTCAGCCTCAGATGTCACGCCCACTGACCGTTGGCTAAACGTCTGATGCATATTCACAAAAGTGGAAACACTTCAGGAGTTTCAAAGTCGTCATCGGATTGGTTGAATTCTACAGGATTTCCGGGAGACGTGTGTGTCGCGGCATAGAATCTTTAAAATACGTCCGAGAGTTTTACACACCTGTCTGTTATTGTGGCGACATTTCCACACCCCGAAACGTGACGCTGAACGAAAAGAACTGTGATTGGTGGTTTGGTCAAACGGCTTCATGGGCGGGCCTTGGCCAATGAAAGCTGCCATGGATTCCAGACCATCAACCAACAGTCTGAAGGTCTGGCTACGCGAGACTACCCAAAGGGGCACATTGTCACAAAAGCTCAGCGTGTGTTCATTGAACAGTATCGGTGTTCAATTGCTTTTTTGTAGTCAAGACTTAAGTTATGTGCATATACAGATGTCAACTTTCAGAATACAAAATATAGTGTGGCTATAACATTGCAAACGCGGGTTGATATTATACTGCTACACCACAGCCCTTCCATATCAGCAGAGTAACGCTATTGTTGAATGCAGGTGGTTCACTTTGGGTGCCAGATGCCCTGGTCATATTGTGCCAGGTAACCTCTGCCAAACTCTGCAGAACAATGAAGGGCGCAGGCCAAAAAAATAATGGACCCAAAACACATACACGCACACACACACACACAGAGAAAGAACCCGAAGCAGAATCTGGGCCTTGGCATCCATATGCATCAAGAGAGAAAGAGAAGGTAGCGCCCAGCAGGCGAAAAGCCAGACTTTTTCATTAGCAGATGCTTTAAGTACATCACCGTGTTCCTGAGCTCAACACTCACATCACGTAACCGTGAATAAATGTTCTATGATAAATTCCACATTATGCAACTGATGTTGATTGATCAATACAGTGTTCCAGCCATGCTAAAATGTGCAAAACACAGTGCAAGAAAGATAGCAGACAAATTGTAGTCCGTTACTGATTCAAATTACATGGAAAAAATGTGGTTAGTAACATTATCCAGTATATTACATTGACTACTTTTTGATAACTTTTAAAGTGACCTAACTCGTTTTTCACATTGAATTAGGATTTTTGATTTAAATAGGACAATCTTGTAACATACTGGCATAAATATTAAAAAATAAAGAAAATATATCCCATTCATTGATATTAACAATATGGAGTTGTTCAACATTACATTATGTCCCCCCCCCCCAAAAGGGGTTTCCCCCCCTCCAACTGCAGTTCATGAAGGATCTGCAGGGGTTTTAATGAAAAGCTAGTAATTAATTAAATAATAAAACAATATCAAATTAAAATAAATAGCTTTGAAATAACAACAGTCAAAATAAAACGAACTTACTAAAAAAAGATGAAATATTTTATTTGTTTACTTGCATGTCATGTGACTATTAACCAACGTCAGAGAGCCGTAAACATGCAAATGTTTTGCTTAATTATTAACTTATTACCTTAAAATCTTTCAAGTATATAAATATATATATATTGGGTGAAAGAGGTTTGGCTGAGAAAAACAGTTTAAGAATCCCTGCAATACATCATGTAAATTATAAACAAGATGAATTTAATGTGTTTGAAAGACAAAAGCCTTCCAAATACACAGCAATACATGGCTAAATAACCCACTGAGTGATAATTCAAATACAAATTCATATGTTCATCAGTAGTTGATGCAATGTTGATGTTTTGAGAAAACACTTCTTAAAACTAAAATTATTTTTAATTTTTTTTTAATCGAGTGGTCAAATGCTGTGTGGCCACATTCGTTTTCTGTGTAATGAAAGCCATCTGTGTTGTGAACGGTCTTTGTGAGAATGCCAACAAAACTAGAAGAATTTATGAATCTATATAAACAGTAGGCTATTTTAAAAAGGAACATTTAAAACATGAAAAAGAAGAATTAGGGAGAATAAATAAATTATCCATAATTAATTTCATGAAATCAACAAAAAAGTAACTGTAGTCTGATTATGAGTATTTTGAAATGCAATATAATCTAATTACAAGTACTTCATTTTATGAAATGTGATTATGTATTATGTAATCCCGTATTTACGTATTATGTAATCAGTTACTCCCAAGCACTGACAACATAGTAACAGATAGCTCATTAAAAAACTTGTAGTTTAAATGCATTTTGATAAAAATGTGCATACTTAATATATTTATTATGATGTAACCATGTTATAAAACCAATAAGCACCTGAATTTATGCTCTGCTGTTACTATATTCACAATAAAGCAGAGCCACTTTATTGCTTAAATGCATCATACTGTGCCACTGGGAAAGGAAAGTCCAGATCCATTTCTATCAATGCTGAAAAAGTTTATTAATGTGCAGCAAGATTGTGTAAAATACCTGGAGAGAGCTTTCCATTAGCAATCCCATTCATCTCTCTCTCAGTTTCTCGGACATCATCAGCTACCAAATAAATAAATGCATCACTCACTTGCTTGTAGAGACCGCAGACAGACAGAACATAAGCAGAACTATGAAGGAAACATAGATTTCCCAGATTAATTATACAGAACTGAGATGGACAATGGTCAATCAAAGGCCACAATCAAAATGTTGCAAATGTTACAGCATCTTTTGTTGGTTAGAATTGGATGGAAAACATCCAATAAGTCAACTGGAGATCTTGCAAGGACTGTAATGAAATTCAGAAGAGGAGTGTCTGGTGTGAGGAGCGACAGGGGACAAATAGGATATCACTGCCAACAATGAGGCAAAAATGGCATTGTTTTTCCCCACAAAATTACATTACTGCAAGACAAATTAGTGTAAAATATGGAGAGACATAAATCACAAGTATGAAGTGAGAGGACACAGTGTTATGCATCACTGCTATCATTTTTCTAAAGACATGGCTCTGTCAAAAAATCATTTCTGTCATCATTTACTCATCATTCCAGATCTTTCTGGTGGAACACAAAAGGAGATTTTTTTGAAGAGTCCTCATGCTGTTTTTTTTCATATAATTATTGTACATAACAAGCATATCTGTCAAGCTCCATATAGGACCAAAACACGATATAAAAGCAACATAAAAACAGTTTATTGGAATCATGAGCCCTGTGGTCAAAATTGTGAAATATAAACACACAACTGCAAGATAAAGTTTATATCTCGCAATTCTGAATTTTAAGAAGAAAAAAGTGAGAAAAGAAAAAAAGAAAAATACAGAACTGTGAGATATAAATTTGGAATTGTGAGAAAATAGTCTAAAGTCCTGTTCACACACGACGATACATACAGAAATAACGATCAAGAGAGAGTTTAAAATCATTCTCAATATTAAATATTACACTCTATATTAGATCGCTTCTCACTTTGAGTTCAAGTCATGTCTCAAAATTTATTTATTCTCTGTTGCTTTTAGCTTATAAGAGTGTTCTGTTTATTAACGTTTTGGCTGCCGCTATTAGATTATATTATTTTTACTATTTTGAATCTCTGTACAGCACTTTGGTCGGCCTGTGGCTGTTTTTAAATGTGCTTCATAAATAAACTGAACTTGAACTTGAATATTAACATATACAACGATAAAGGCACAGAGAAACGATATTGTTTGAATCACTTTCAGAACAAATTTTTTTTTTCCAGCTGATGAACGATAAAAACATTGACAGCCAATCGGAATCCATCCTGCTGTCACGAGCTCGAGAATTTAAAGAGGTAGACGAGCATGCACTGAGAATAAACAGACGATATCGCCAGCTGGTGTGGACACTAATATATTTCTCTTTATCGTTATTTTTATAGTTATCGTTCCTGGTATGAACGGGCCTTAAATTGTGAGATTTTCTATTGTCATGTGCAAATAAGAATTGGGGACATAGGACAATATGATTTATTTATTTTATAGTGAGCAACTGCTCACTATATAATTGTGCAGTATGGAAAAGAGCAGCATCATTAAACTTCCAAATTTCTCCTTTTGTATTCCATGGGGAAAAAAAGGGTGAATAAATGATGATAGAATTTTCTTGGTGAACTTAACTGCGAGTTAATTAACTGTAAAATAAGGAAAGTGATGTAAATCTTAGGTGTAAAGTGAGCGGCCGCTGTGTTCTGCATCTCTGCGGATCATTTTTTTTCAAGCCGTTTTTTAAGTGTCTTACAGTTTGTCATTCTATTCAGCCGAGTATTGACAAAACCACTTGAGACACAAGCCACTGTTTAGCTTCACAGGATAGAAAAGGCTTAAAGGTTTAAAACTGAAAACAAGCCCTGTGTGTGTGTGTGTGTGTGTGTGTGTGTGTGTGTGTGGTGTGTGTGTGTGTGTGTGTGGTTTGTTTTATGTGTGTGTGTGTGTGTGTGTGTGTGTGAAAGACAGTGGCAAGGGGAAAGACAAAGAGAGAGAAGGGGAAACCAAACACTGTGGGTGTATGTGTGAGCGAACAGGGATTTATTGTAATAGGACCGTCCATCGCTTAGGGGCATCATTTTCATTAAGGCGACATGAGGGGCTCTTTTAATTCCCAAGTCCTGAACCAACAGCAGCGGGCCTAGACATTACCTGAGGGTCAAACGCTCCCACGATGAAAATGGATCTCCAAATCAGAGATCACAAGGTTAGATAGCCACTAAGCACTACCAAAACTCAAGCTAGTGTAATTGCCATTGATTTTACACTTAGGGAAGCAATTAATATTTAGACAGAGTTTGGCCAGTGAATAACAATTCCTATTTTACAAGCAGATGGGTGACATTGGCTAATCCACTTGATTAGCGATCTATGCTAACCTCGCCGGTTCCCGTTTGCGTTTGTGGCAAGACTTCGCTGCCGTGCATCTTCTCCCGCTATAACATCCTAACCACCGCCATCATTGCTCTTCATAAATGTTAATGAAATTGTAAGGGTCTTAATGACAAATCCTTTTCACTTTTACTGTTGTGTGAAATGTGAAGGTGAAAATGTCTATAAATCTATGCCGGCTACCACAGAGTCCTCAGGTTCGGAGTGATAAATGAAATGTTAAATGCACAGTGTGTTACTGCAGAAACTGTGCCATCATCTCTTCAAGATTTGAGTTTAAAGAATAGATTCAGTATTGAAAATCAATGAACAGTCAGCACAGATATGTGAAAGAACCATTGTGGTGGCACAGAGGACTTTATCATTGAACTAACACAAACGGCCTGTCAGCTGAAGCCACTGTGCCTTGTATCTTTCGAAAAGACGAGGCGCGTGCCGTCACGCAGGAGGTGATATATTGCTATTGGACAAAGTAAGGCTATGTACTAGTGTACTGCTTATGCACAGTATCCTACTGAATACTGCCTGTTATTTATTGTGAAACAGTATGAAGTATGCAGCTTTCAAACTGTAGTCAGATGCATTTTTAGTTAAGGGCATTTCAGAAAACCGTCACCATCTCAGAAACATATCTGGCAATTGGGTCAGTGAAATGATGCTAATTTTTTTTCAGTTTGGATCTTTTAATTTATGAAAAATGCATTACGAATGCTATTAAAACATACAGTGGAGATAACATATAAAAAAACCTTTGTTTTTATTCTTTATTGACTCTATTGCATTCTTTATAACATGGTATGTGTGCATATATACAAAATATAAACTAAAGAGTGAGAAAGAAAAATCAGAATTGTGAGATAAAATATTGTTATTATTAATTAATATTATTCCACACACACACAAAAAAAACCGTGACAGTACCTTGTAAAATTCAAAATTGTGCAATTTAAACTCAGAATTGTAAGAAGGACAAAAAAGATGTATTATGATGTTAACCCCAATGAAGTGATATTACTGCTGGTTCATTTGTCACACTAAATTTGCAAAATGCAGTAGCACATTCTGGTATTCCATGCATACATGAAACCTTTATACTATTTTCTTTCAACAATAATAGGTAAAATGACTTATTAACATACTCTAATGCTCTGCATACATCCAGAAACCAAAACAGATTCACCTGCACACAGCACAGGGACTGAGCCAACATTAACCCAGGTGAGTGAACAGGTTACACCGCTTTCAAGGTGCAAGAGGACGGGACTAAATATAAAAACTGGCCTACTTATTGCTAAAGAGACCATTCCCATGCAAACCTAATGCAGACAAATGGACAGAGGGTCCAGTGCATGTCATTTGGGAATGAAAATGGAAATTGAGCATGCCTTACTTTGATCGCTCACACACCCCCTGGAACAAACGCAATAATGAACGGATGACTTTGGGACCACCTTCCGGCCCGCTCGCTCTGTACTCAAAAAATAGCAGAACCACTAACATTTTAACAAAGAGCTCATATTAAAATGGCTCTGAAACTGGGTGAACAGAATTTGTTTTTAGAATATTTTGTGCGGACAAAACAGGTCGACTCCACATATGATACTTTTAAAACTCAACCATATATAATCAATAAAGCACTGTATAATGAGTATGGTAGTAAAGCATATGGGCTTTATGGATACAGCCTACATTTAGAGGACTACTGGGAAATCACTGAAGAGGCCTTAGATGTTTAGAACCTCTTTTTTAATGCATGAATGTCTCCTCTCTTAGCATTATCGGCACTCCAATTTTCCTTTTTTTTTTAATCAGAGAGAGCTTTTTCAAAACCTGCCACCTGTTATGCTGCAATAAGCCTGACAAGGTGGATGTTTATGTGCAAAAGTACCATGTGTGGTTTGAGTCTTGAATAAGTGGTTTGTTAAACCAGTATCACCACACAAACTAACTTGTTTGCTAATGCTAAACTGGGCATCACAATGCAACTGGTTTTAGTTGTTGCCAGGGCAGTACTATATGGTTGCTTGGGTGTTTTCTGGGTTTTTTGGATGGTAGCTTAAAAGGATAGTTCGCCCAGAAATTTTCATCATTTACCCTCATGTTGAGTTTCTTTCTTATGTTAAACACAAAAGAAGCTATTTTAAAGAATGTTGGGTACCAGAGTTAACGGTAGCCATTGATTTGGAGGAAAAAAAAAAAAAAAGACTATGGAAGTCAATGGGTACTGGCAACTGTTTGGTTACCAACATTCTTCAAAATAACTTATTTTGTATTTAACGGAAGAAATAAATTTATACAAGTTTGGAAGAACATGAGGGTGAATAAACGATAACAGAATTTTCAATTTTGGGTGAAGTATCCCTATGATCAAAGTCAAAAGTACTCAGACCCAAGTCTTTCATTTCAAGTCTAATGGACTAAATATTTTGCTATTTTATCATCTGCAATGCAAATATAATAAGTTTTGAAAAGCAATACTGACCACATGCTGAACAACCAGCATGATTTGAGGCATCATTCAGTTTCACAGAACAAACAAAACAAGACCACTTAAACAGTAAAGATGAATATAGGGTTAAACGTTTGTTTTAGGCAATAGTTTATCCCAAAATTTTTTGTTATTCCAAACCCGTATATAATAGTTTTTGAGTTTGTCATGTGTTGTAGTATCAGTCCTTTCAGATTTTCTCAAGCATCTTTACTGCAAATTCGGCAACATGTTTTCGAAGCGGATCACACACTTCCCCCCCCCCACTTAGGCATGCACAATGAATTTTAATATAACCTGACATGATTTATTATTTACTTTCACTGGGATTCACACATGAGCAATTGACGCAAGTCCTCAGAGACATGTTTCATTACCTGTTCAGGTCAATTTAAACAAGTGCATTACTTATCTGTGCTCAACACTCCTCATGGAGGAACCTTCTGCCTCACAAGAGAGAAATGAATGCAGAGAGTCACGAAACAATGTGGAGATAACACAGGGACGCCCATACTCCCACCCCCAGCATCATATGAGGGTAATACTAATAGACCCTTGCCCTTGCTATAATATATAGTCCAACATTTAATGCTGAAATTATTTTGGTATGCCTCAGTGAATACATTTTGGACGACAACCAGAAACACCATTAGACCACTTAGAGGAGGAAAATCCATTAACTTGTAATTTTATTAAAAACCTGCCTATGAAAGCCTTTTTTTACACACTTGGATAAAAAAAAAAAAAATAGACCTAACTACTGACAATAATAACAATGATGATAACTGCAACAACAATAATATTCAAAGTTATAATGGGTGTTGTTCAAAGTCGTCCATGATGAATCCACTTACACTGAAATATTAAAAAGCAATCAGTCTTATAAAATGATTGATAAAAATGGACAGATCTTCTTTCTTTCTTTCTTTCTATCATTCATGAATTATCTCTATTGTAAATTCTATCTATCTATCTATCTATCTATCTATCTATCTATCTATCTATCTATCCCTGCATCCTTCCATTCATCCATAATTTGTTCTCGTCATTCTATCTATCTATCTATCTATCTATCTATCTATCTATGCATCCTTCCATTCATCCATCATTTGCTGTTCGTTCATTCTATCATCTATCTATCTATCTATCTATCTATGCATCCTTCCATCCATCCAAATCATTTGTGTTCTATCTTCTATCATCTCTCCATCCATCCCGCATTCTGTTGTTCTATCATTCTATCTATCTATCTATCTATCTATGCATCCTTCCATCCATCCATCATTTGTTGTTCTATCTACTATCTATCTATCCATCTATCCATCCACCATCATTGGTTGTTCTTCTATCCATCTATCTATCCATTCTATCCATCCATACCATCATTTGTTTTTTCTGTTTCATTCTATCTATCTATCTATCTATCTATGCATCCTTCCATCCATCCATCATTTGTTGTTCTATCTATCTATCTATCCATCTATCCATCCATCCATCATTTGTTGTTCGTTCATTCTATCTATCTATCCATCATTTGTTGTTCGTTCTATCTCTCTATTCACTATCCATCCATCCCTCATTTGTTTTGTTCGTTCAGTCTATCTCTCTAGATCGGCATCCTCCATCATTGTTGTTCAGTCATTTCTATCTATCTAATATCTATCCCTCCATCCCTCCTCATCCATCCATCATTTTTTTTCGTTCATTCTAATCATCTATCTATGCATCCTATCCATCCATCCATCATTTGTTGTTCTATCTATCTATCTATCTATCTATCCATCCATCCATCATTTGTTGTTCGTTCATTCTATCTATCTATCCATCATTTGTTGTTCGTTCTATCTATCTATCTATCTATCTATCTATCCATCCATCCATCCATCATTTGTTGTTCGTTCAGTCTATCTATCCTATCATCCCATCCATCCCCTTGTTTGTTTCATTCATTCTATCTATCTATATATCTATCCATCCATTCCATCCATCCATCATTTGTTTTTCGTTCATTCTATCTATCTATCTATCCATCTATCTATCTATCCGTCCGTCCATTTTCAAGGCATTTTTCCCCCAGAACTTAAGGCTTTGTCATTCAAAGTCTGTGTTGACAATAGTTTAAATAATTAAAACTTACAGCTATACGAATTTCTTTGAATTTCAAATCAGTGTAATTTGACGTCCATACACTTGTGACTGTAAATTAGTTAAAATCGATTTTGATGTTGCAATGTTGCTTGGCAACCTGCCATCGCAGGATATAACGTCATACCATCCATCCCTATTATCAAGTAATCAAATAAAAGCTCCACCTGCTAAACATCAGAACCCAATTAGAGACATGATCTGATCTATATTGAATATGTTAATTTCATAATCAAAGGTAACTGTGGGAAGTCAGTCACGATGTAATGCTTTGTAGGACAATCCAGTGTCTCAGAGCAGATTCTCGCACAATTGTTAGAAGTAGCAGTCATGCTCATTGCACAGCACAAATTGTTCACTCTATTCTCTCTGATCTCTGACATACAGCAGGCTACCAAACTGACAGCTCGGATGCCTGATGCTTGACATGCCGCAATGTTCTGTTAGAAGAGTTTAGAATCTTTGCTCAGCCCACATGCAATGTTTTATCATACTGAGGTCCGGAAAATACAAAACCAACATCTGTTCGGTAGTTCCTCTGCATATTTTCCTAAGCTGTTGCTAAGGGGATTTTGCTTCCTTATCTCCTTATATACGGGGTAATAATGAAGTTAATCGCCACTGTAGCTGTGGTGAATTTAATGAAAGAAAACAGCTGTGTCTGAAACTATCACAGCCTGTAATCTTCAGATGGCACTGAGGAACTCTGTAGGAAGGGATGGAAGTACATGAAGCTTATCACAAACAGCCTGCACTTTTTTATTGTATTGTATTGTTACAGACTGGCTAAACAATTTACAAAGTGCCCTCTCGAATTTTAGCCACGCTTGTTTTGAATTAATGCAACGTTGTTGCGAATATCAGTAAAAAAAACTAATAAAACAAAAGGCTTTAATATTGTAAATCATTTTCAAGAGCAACCCTGCAACTATAACGTTCCCGCTAACATTTATCTGGAGCTTTAACATTTTGAGGTAATTCACAGCGGTGCTGCAAACAGCAAACATTATTTGTTTTAAACAAGGGCCAATAAAATACCTGGGGTCTAGTGGGAGTAAGCAGAAAACAGGAATTGCTGGAAAACAAGAGGCCTGGTGTGGCATTTGAGAAATCGGTTGAGGGAATGGAGGGTGAACACAACGCTGAATTGAATAATAACAACCACATCAGGCTCAGAACTCTACAGGCACAAGGCTGACAAGTTCATTACCACTGGAAGTCGCCTGGCTGCAGGATTTTTGATGGAACACTATTGCTGCGTTTTTATCCTCTGAAATTGCTCTGTGTGCAACCACACAAGCCACCGACGTCGTAGAGAAATGCGGAAAGAGCCGATTTTTCAAAATCGTAACATAGTTGAGAACAAATATCACAATCTGGTGATGTGATTTATAAGACAGGCAAAATGTTTAGCTACGCATTTCAATTAAATTGCTTGACATTATTGTTCAAACATTTACAGATATATGCAGTGTTTGGGCAGTAACACTGCTGTACTGACTGTTTTGATTACTTTTTTTAGTAACGGAGTAATTTAACGCATTATAATTGTCTAAATACTAATTAGAGTATAGTCACAAGCCGAGGTCTCTATACGTTACTGCTGCGTTACATTGCTGACAGAATGCAGTGTTTTATAATCTAGAGATTGTAAAAAGGATGTAGCACACGCACTGTCGAGTCAAGTGCCAGTGTATTAGAGGCCTGCACTCCCGCGAGACCCGACGCAACAGCAGCGCGGGAGAAGATGGGCGAGTGCTGCTGCGGGCGGGTAGACACTTGTGTGTGTGCGGGATGGGGGAGATTAAAATGATTCATGGGACGCCCGCAAAAAAATAGAAATATCTAAATATAAAATATCTAAAACAAATAAATTGTTATTCATCTATTGCACAAAAGCAACAAGAACTATTATGAAATAAAATTTAAAAAGGCGCAAGCATAGACAGAATTTCTATTTAGGCTATAGTAACTCGTGTTTTTGTTGCATTGAGCAATGTTGATTTCTGGAACGCAATGGCCAGCGAGTGCAGTGCTGACATTTGCGTGCTCGCGAATCCTCTCATTATAACACACGGATTGTAGATATTATGAAAGATTCATTGTGTTTGTATAACAGAGTTTGGAGATTGCGACGAACTGAGATGTCATCTTCTTAGAGATTATAAAAGCAGCGCTACTTGCTGGCATTCTGCCATGCCAAACCATGCACGTGTAGCAGCCGCTTGTTTTAGTTAAAAATAACAGTGTTTTGTGAATGCTGATGCTTTAATAACAAATATTTATCGGGAGTGTTTATGCTGGGATTTCATGAAAAAATTCATGGATGTTGCCAAAAAGTAACTTAACTAGTAATGTAACTAATTACTTTTGAAATAAGTAATCAGAACAGTAACGTGATCAATTTTAAAAGGAGTAATCAGTAAGCAGTAAACAAATCTCAACCAATTAGAATACTTCATAAGACCAATAAAAAAAATTGTTTTAGTGAATTGTTGGTCTTATGGAAAGTATGTTAATTTACTGTACATGTACTCCATACTTGGTAGGGGCTCCTTTTGCTTTACTTACTGCCTCAACTCGGCATGGCATGGAGGTGATCAGTTTGTGGCACTGCTGAGGTGTTATGATAGCCCAGGTTTCTTTGACAGTGGCCTTCAGCTCATCTGCATTTTTTGGTCTCTTGTTTCTCATTTTCCTCTTGACAATACCCCATAGATTCTCTATGGGGTTCAGGTCTGGTGAGTTTTGCATGGTCATTTAACCAACTTTTGGTGCTTTTGGCAGTGTGGGCAGGTGCCAAATCCTGCTGGAAAATGAAATCAGCATCTTCAAAAAGCTGGTCAGCAGAAGGAAGCATGAAGTGTTCCAAAATTTCTTGGTAAACGGGTGCAGTGACGTTGGTTTTCAAAAAACAAAATGGACCAACACCAGCAGATGACACTGCACTCCAAATCATCACAGACTGTGGAAACTTAACACTGGACTTAGGCTATGAGCTTCTCCACCCTTCTTCCAGACTCTAGGACCTTGGTTTCCAAACGAAATACAAAACTTGCTCTCATCTGAAAAGAGGACTTTGGACCACTGGGCAACAGTTCTGTAGCCAAATTCCTTGACACGTCTGTGTGTGGTGGCTCTTGACGCCTTGACCCCAGCCTCAGTTTATTCCTTGTGAAGTTCACTCAAATTTTTTGAATCGATTTTGCTTGACAATACTCATTAGGCTGCGGTTCTCTCGGTTGGTTGGTTGTGCATCTTTTTCTTCCACACTTTTTCCTTCCACTCAACTTTCTGTTAACATGCTTGGATACAGCACTCTGTGAACAGCCAGCTTCTTTGGCAATGAATGTTTGTGGCTTACCCTACTTGTGAAGGGTGTCAAAGATTGTCTTCTGGACAACTGTCAGATCAGCAGTCTTCCCCATGATTGTGTAGCCTAGTGAACCAAACTGAGAGACCATTTTGAAGGCTCAGGAAACCTTTGCATGTGTTTTGAGTTGATTAGCCGATTGGCATGTCACCATATTCTAATTTGTTGAGATAGTGAATTGGTGGGTTTTTGTTAAATGTTAGCCAAAATCATCACAATTAAAATAAAATAACCAAAGACTTAAACTACTTCAGTCTGTGTACATTGAATTTATTTAACACACGAGTTTCACAATTTGAGTTGAATTACTGAAATAAATGAACTTTTCCACGACATTCTAATTTATTGAGATGCACCTGTATATATAACCTATGTTGCATAATATGTTAGATTATTTAAATATTAGCTTCAATCATTATAAAATCTCAAGGGGTACTTCAAGAAAATATTTTATGTCAAAGGGCTCCAGCTGACAGAAAGTCTGAAGAATCCCTGCTTTAGAACAGCACTCAGCATGAACACACATCTTCTAAGGACTTACATGCCAAATGAACATCGGACCATTTTAATATTATGCGTTTTAATTAATTAAATTATGCATTGTAATATTCATCAGTACAATATATATTTTAATATAGCATTCACTGCTCTTTTCAAGTGTCCAATTAAAACGACACTGCATTGAATATGAATGTAGAGCTATTGAGCACTTTTGAGTAGTTTCAGACCAGGTTTTTACAGTATCCAAATTGGCTTTTTGGTTTTTAGTGATTAAGTGAAAGGAAATTATTTGGGAACAAAGAGGAGGAATGTGATCAAACCTGCAAAGATCATTCACAAACCACGGAACCTCAGCGCTGACGTTTACTTGAGCAAAATGGCATGAGAGGCTGTGCTATATTATAAATATAGTTATGCTTAAAATGTGTTGTTAGTGACAACACATAGATGATTGACTGTATTAACAATATAGCACAGCTGCAAATGCCTTATTACTTTTACAAAACAGTTACTTTATAATTAAAATATTAAGGACATCATTTTTTTTCATGAACTTTGTTCCCATTACCAAATCCATTCAATTTAATCTTTACACTAGATACAGATTTATCTGAAATTGTTCAATGTGTCTTTATAATTTCTAAAAATATAATACAAGTATAAATATGTATAACAATATGAATAAATACTATAATAGTACACTGAAAAAACAATGCTGTAGAATTTAATTTGAAACAGTTTTCATTCAAAAATTGTGAGTAAATTTCACAAATAATTACAAAGAAATGGCAAGTAACACTTTGAATTCAATTTGAATTTTTGAATCATAAAGACAGGAATAGTATTGTCTTGTAAAATGTACTCCAATAATCTTGTAATATAATGTTTTGTTTAATGTTAAACTACTATATATGTTACGGGGCTGACGCGAAAACGTTAACTGCGGATCCATGTGCAGCTTTAATTTGTGGGAAACGAGACGTGGTCATCAGCAGGCATAGGTCGATGGCAAACAGGTATATGGTGGGCAAACACAAGAATAGTCCTAGGGCTAGCGCAGGTGGACGATCGGCAGACAGAATCAAAAAGAGGCAAAACTAAAGGAGAAATCCAGGAAACCAGACGAAGATCAGAAACCGAGAAAACAGGCAAGGCAAGGCAAAACTAGGCTAGGAAATGACTAGGGCTAGGGCTAAGGCTAATGACTAGGGCGAAGGCTAAGGCTAAGGCTAAGGCAATGACTGAGGGCTCTGTAGTGTAGCTATTGCTAGGGGAGTGATAAACACTAAACAATATTCGGCAGAGGGAAGGGATCAGAGTGATTGTTAAATAGTGAGGGAGTGATATGAACAGCTGGGTGCAATCAGTGTAAACTGGTGTGTGCAATTCGTGCTGAGTGCAATCAGTAATGCATGATGGGAAATGTAGTCCGGGTGATGTGCAACAGTGTGTAGTGCGAGAGTCAAATGAAATTGGAAGTTCATGGACCGGATACGTGACAGAGCCCCCCCCCCCCCCCCAAGGAGCGGCTTCCAGACGCTCAAAACCCTTTACGATTCCGGAGGGCGGTGGAGTGGAGGCGGAACAGGGGAGGGATGGAGGGCCAGGTCCAAGGACAGGAAAGACCAGGGACTGAGGCAGAGCCAGCGGAGCTAAGGACCACCACAGCAGAGCAGACGGGACCAAAGATCCCCACGGCGGGGCAGAAGACCACCAGAGCAGAACAGAAGATCTCCACGGCGGAGCAGAAGACCACCGGAGCAAGACAGTAGACCACCACGGCGGAGCGGAGGACCACCACGGCAGAGCGGAGGACCACCACGGCGGATCAGAGGACCACCAGAGCCAGACAGTATACCACCACGGCGGAGCAGAGGACCGCCCAACCAAAGCCAGACAGTATACCACCACGGCGGAGCAGAAGACCACCAGAGCCCGACAGTAGACCACCACGGCAGATCAGAGGACCACCAGAGGCCTACGTAGACCCCCCACGGCGGAGCAGGGGACCCCCACGGCGGAGCGGAGACTGTAACAACGAGAGAGTAGAGACAGACAACAGAGACAGAACATTGGGGTTGATAGACAAGACTGAGCATTCAGGGCAGCCTCCCTGGCAGACACAAAGAATTCACCAACGGCCTCCATAGCCAGGATAGGACAGGACGAGGACTCCCCGACGGCCTCTATAGCCGTGACAGGACAAGCAGGGAGCTCGCAATCGGCCTCTATGGCTGTGACAGGACGAGCAGGGAGTTCGCAAACTGCCTCTATAGCTGTGACCGGACGAGCAGGGAGCTCGCAAACGGCCTCCATAGCTGTGACAGGACGAGCAGGGAGCTCGCAAACGGCCTCCATAGCTTTGACAGGACGAGCAGGGAGCTCGCAAAACGGCCTCTATAGCTGTGACAGGAGCATAGAGTTCAAGGCGCTCCTTGCCGGAACGGACAATCGAGAGTTCATAAGGGCGTCTTCCTTTGCCTGAACAGTACTCAGAGAGTTCATAGCCGCCTCTTGTCCGGAACAGACAGGCAGGAAGTGCTAGACGCCTCACTTGGCCGGAACAGCGGCAGGAAGTTCATAGAACGGCCTCCTTGGCCGTGACAGAACAGGCAGAGAGTTCGTAGACTGCCTCCTTGGCCGGAACAGGACAGGCAGGAAGTTCATAGCCAGCCTCCTTGGCCGGAACAGAACAGACAAAGAGTTCATACGTGGCCTCCCTGGCCGGAACAGGACGAGCAGAGAGTTCAAAGACGGCCTCCTTGGCCAGAACAGAACAGAACAGAACAGGCAGAAAGTGCGTTTCTGGGCGCCACCACCACGCAAGGAACAGAGACAAGTGTCGCCATCTCGGGAGGATCTGCAGCCTGCGCCGCCACCTCTGAGATTTGTAAGCTGGGGCCGCTGCCTCTAGCAACGTCGTGGAGTACGCGCCCGACCACCATAAAGCAACCCCCCATATAAATGGGTTGCAGCAGACAGGGAATGATTCAGGAACAGGATGGCTAAAGTGAGTGGGTTTGGTGATACCAGCTGTGCGTGCAGACACCAGAGGTGTATCCCTCACACTGGACACCAGACTGGAATACCAACGGACCGACCCCGACACTCTGGGTGTGACAGACAGGAGGTGACCTGACTCTGGATGATCAGCTGCGACTTGACTTGACTCTAGATACTGCTGAGACGTGACGTGCTCTGATGAATACTGAGACTGACGAGGCCTCTGGGTGAACACTGTGATGCGACGTGAATCTGTGAATAAGCTGAACCTGATGAGGCGCTGGCAACAGCTGAGACTGGCTGGACTCATGAGACATTGTGAATTGCTAGATTCATGAATATCACTTGCGACTTGACTTGATTCCTAAGATAGCAGTGACCTTAATGACTCATTCTGATCAACTGTGAACTAATTCAACTCAGGAAGAACTACTGTGACCTGACTTGCCTCATGACGAACAGTTGTGACTTGACTAGACTCATGAATGTCAGTTGTGACTTGACTGAACTCCGGAAGAACAACTGTGACTAGACTTGACCCATGATAAGGAACTGTGACTTGACCTGACTCGAAGATCAGCTGTGACTAGACTTGACTCATAACTATCAACTGTGACTGGACAAGACTCGTGATCATAAACTGTGACTTGCTTTGACTCACGATGATCAACTGTGGCTTGACTTGCCTCATGAAGATCAGCTGTGACTTGACTAGACTCGTGATCATAAACTGTGACTTGACTAGAATCATAACTATCAGCTGTGACTTGACTAAACTCATAACTATCAGCTGTGACTTGACCAGACCCATGATAATAAACTGTGACTCGATTTGAATCATGACGATCAACTGTGACTAGACTAGACTCATAAATATCAGCTGTGACTAGACTTGACTCCTGACAATCAGCTGAGACTAGACTTGACTCCTGACGATCAGCTGTGACTTGACTTGACTCCTGACGATCAAGTGTGACTAGACTCGACTCAGGAAGATGTGTTGTGACTAGACTCGACTCAGGAAGATGTGTTGTGACTTGACTAGACTCATGATAATAACATGTGACTTGATTTGACTCGTGATGATCAGCTGTGACTAGACTTGACTCATGACTATCAACTGTGACCTGACTTGCCTCATGACGATAAACTGTGACTTGATTTGCCTCATGAAGATCAATTGTGACTTGGGTAGTCTCTGAGCTAGCAACCGTCTTACAAAAAGTCTCTGGGCTGGCAGACATTTTGTGATGAGGCTCGGGTACAGGGACTACAGAACTGCAAGGTGCTGAAAATCTAGGAGTAGTGACCTCCTCAACTGTAAAGGGAGATTCACAAAACTGCAAGACAAAGTCAATAAACTGTACCAGGGTCCAACTAGGGTCTTCATCTTGCAAGTTTAAGCTAATATTAACATCAAGACCACTCCAGAAACAGTCTTTCACCACATCCTCATCACCCGGCATAAGGTGGCTTTACAAAAGGAATTCCTCCACATAATGTTCAATGGTCGGCCATTTTGAAAAATGGAGCAGAGCACACTCACAGGGTTGAATAAACCTTTGGCTGGCTCCATAGCTGGTCTTGTGCTCAAAATAAAGCTGCTGGATCCAGTTGTGGCCGAGTATTCTGTTACGGGGCTGACGAGACGTGAGACTTGCGGATCCATTTGCAGAGCTTTATTAGACAAAGGCAGAGATGTGGTCATACAGCAGGCATAGGTCAGATGGCAAACAGGTATATGGAGGGCAAAACCCAAGAATAGTCCTAGGGCTAGCGCAGGCCGACGATCGGCAGACAGAATCAAAAGAGGCAAGACAAAAGGGGTGAATCCAGGAAACCAGGCGAAGATCAAAAACCGAGAAGGCTAAGGCTAATGCTAATGCAAATGACTAGGGCTAAGGCTAAGGATAAGGCTAATGACTAGGGCTAAGGCTAATGGCTAAGGCTAATGACTAAGGCTAAGGCTAAGGCTAAGGCTAAGGCTAAGGCAACAAACGAGGGCTCTGTAGAGTCGCTATCGCTAGGGGAGTGATAAATGCAGAACAATACTCGCCGAGGGAAGGGATAATGTAGTGTTATATCGTGAGGTAGTGATATGAAACATCTGGTGCAATCAGTGTAACAGGTTGTGCCTTCGTGCTGAGTGCAATCAGTAATTCATATGGAAATTTAGTCCGGGTGGTATGCAACAGTTTGTGTGGTGCGAGAGTCACTGAAAAGGAAAGTTCATGGACCGAATTCGTGACAATATATATAGATTAGGTGTGTAACAGTACACAAACATGACAGTTCGGTACGTACATTGGTCATCACGCTTTGGTATGATTTCGGTAAAAATAGGAGGAAAAAACTAAACATTTCCTTACGGATTTTCATAGGGATAAAAATCTACCTTAGCTTCTGCTCTAAACTATAGAGAGTCATTTTACATTGCTTTAAGGTTACTATTAACAACAAAGCCCAAACTTAAATTCAATTACTATTGATTTTTAACTATAATAATGAACACTCAAATTAAAAATGTGTACGCAAACATGTAAATCGCGCATGATGCAGTTTTTAAATTAACTTCTAAATTATACAATTTCTATTTGCTGTTGAAATAAAAGCATTACACTTTTGTTTTACAAAAGAAAGTACTTATAGGTTTATTATCTAGTAATTACACATTGTTGACTGTTATTAGTCTCTTATAACAACGTTAAGACAAATTAATCTAAAACACTTAATAAGTGAAATGTAACCCAATTCTTGCAAAGAATAATCTCCAATTTCAAAGATACTTTTTCGTGGCCCGCAACAACACTGTATTGACCAATCAGAATCCAGAACCAGAACCATGTATGATAGCACGGTATCTTAAGAGTCAACGCATATGTTCTGTCCTCGTATCTCCCGCCATCAAAAGGCCTAATTGTTCACGATTTCAGCACGTTAAATAACAAGAGTACAGCAGGTAAGCAGCTTTGAATCGGATCAAGAGAAATGTGAAGACCTAGTCTGGGGAGTGATGAGCAGCAGGCTTGCCATGCTCCATGAACCGGCCTTGATATACCGCTGATATATAGCCTGAATGTCTGCGGTATAAATTGAAGTATTCAACAAGAAAAAGACAAGAAAGAAAAAACACCTCCACAAAGCCTGCTATTATGCTCAACAATCAGACTTCTTTGTTGGCTTGTGCCAGCACAGGTTGAAATATACAGTGGGATGAAATGAATCACACAAAAGCATCAGAAATCTATGTTTGAATCAGGGAAGATTAGGGTGCGCCTTGCAATTGAAATTATGAGCCATTTGGATGCCTACAATTTTCCAGCTGAATGGAAGGCGAAGTGGCACGTCGCTCGCTTTTCTCTGCGCTCTTTGTTCCTGCTCGCCGCCTGCTCCGGATTCGCTGCCTTACCTGCCTCGCCAACACACGTGTCATCACTGATATTCTGCATTACCCCTTTCAAATTGATATTGGGGGATATTCATATTCCTGCGCGAGTCTCTGATGGTACCCATATTCCTATGAAGCCGTTCATCCGACGAGCTGTATGTGTTTGTGCTAGTATAGGAGATCTCGGTTCGTCTCCACACACATAAACCAGTTTGTCATGTTTTCCTTCTCAGACACTTTTCTTGAGCAGCAGTATTCATTAACGGCACAACTTGTGCTCTGGTGGAAATGTTTGACACGCTTGACACGCTTCGTGTTGATGTTATGTAGTGTTTTCACAGTTGTGTTCACAACCAGCAGTCCACCGTAAATATATCCGCATGAGACTTGGTCTGTTCAATAATTCATATCTCAATCTTTCCCTGCATATGAATCCCTCCCTACTGTCACTGCAAAAATTAAGGGGCATTTTTGAGGTCATTTAACGATTATGTTGCCATTTTTTTGCTCAAGTGGCGCAAACCTCATTGTCATCATTTTAGAGTGTCGTGGTGGTTGCCATTGCATTGTTAAGGCACCTTTTTCAATGTAATTTTCTTTTTTGTTTCTGCCATAAAACACAAACATGCTTTCTTACAATTTTAGCAATAGCACAGCTTTCTTCAATAAGGCATGCAATTTTGGTAAACATGTCCGCAGCACAAATGGTCTTCAGTTTTATGATCTGAAAAAAGCATACATGCATAAACCCTACAAATGTACAATAACAATAATAATTGATTACCTAAATATTTCACATATCTACAGTAATCCTGATCAGCTCAGCATGTTTGATACAGTTTACATACAACACAGTATGTGGCCTAATTTGCTTTTTACACACACACACACACACACACAAATGTCACAATCTTGGCCCAAACAGGAAAATTATCTAATTTTGCCCTTTGCTGCTTATTTTGCAATGCCATGCATCAGTGATTGTTGTATTTTGTGGTCAGTGTGGTCAACAACTCAATATGCAATGAAAAAGGGTCATGAAACATCTGACCTTTAATACTTTTCTGCTACTTACTGGGATTAGTTTTGGTCAGTCTCTGGATCGGTAGGGCTACACTGAGCAGGAAGCATGCTGATTTAGCCTGTGTCTTGTCTATTGTGATTTATCACAGTTACATTTAGGGCAAATTTGTTTGTCTGGGAGCTGGTGGTGTTGCTTCAGGTTCTTGACTACTAACACAAACATTTCATGTTTAATCAAATCAAAATATCAAACTCTTCATGTTCAAAATGGAATAATACAAAGTGTACTGTACAGTAAACACTGACTACCTTCAACTATATATATAGACATATTTTTAAAATGGTATGTGGAATATTTGTCACATGACCATGCATATAGTATGCTTAATTTAACGAGTGATATCCTTATAGAAACTTCTTCTTTTTTTTTGTCCTTCACCGACCAAGACAAACTTGAACTGAATATATATATATATATATATATATATATATATCTATTATATCTCATATATTATAGTATAATAAAATCATGGCCAAACATTTTGGCATGACAAATTTTGTGTTTTGCAAAGTTTGCTGTTTCAGTATTTGTAGATTATTTTTCCATATGTTTCTATGGTATACTGAAAAACATTGATAAGCATATCATAAGTTTTAAAGGCTTTTATTGGCAAAAAATATAATGAGTCAGTATTTACAGTGTTGACCCTTGTTCTTCATAACCTCTGCAATTCGCTCTGGCAAGCTGGATATTAGCTTCTGGGCCAAATCCTGACTGATGACGATCCATTCTTGCCTTATTAGCTCTCTCGGAGTTGATTTGTGGGCTTCTGCTTGTCCACTCGCCTTTTGAGGACTGACCACAGGTTCTCTATGGGATTGAGATCCGGGGAGTTGCCTGGCCACAGATCCAAAATTTAAATGTAATGATCTTCGAGCCACTTCTTTATCACGCTTGCTTTGTGACATGGTGCTCCATCATGCTGGAAAATGCACAGATCATCACCAAACCAATCATGGATCGCTGGAAGAAGTCGTTTTGATATCATTCTTTATTCATGGTAGTGTTTTTGGGCAGAATTATGAGAGCGCCCACTCTCTTGGTTGAAAAGCAACCCCACACATGGATGGTCTCAGGATGCTTCACTGTTGGCACAACACAGGACTCATGGTAGCGTTCACCTTTTCTTCTCTGAACAATCGATTTTTCCAGATGTCCCAAACAGTCGGAAGGGAGCTTCATCAGAGAAAATAACTTTGCACCAGTCTTCTGCTGTCCAATCCTTGTACTTCCTGCAGAATTTAAGTCTGTCTTTGATGTTTTTCTTGGAGAAAAGTGGCTTCTTTGCTGCCCTTCTTGACACCAGGCTGTTGTCCAAAAGTCTTGGCCTCACTGTGCGTGCAGATGCTCTCACACCAAACTGCTGCCATTCCTGAGCAAGCTCTGCACTGGTGGAGGTATGATTCCGTAGCTGACTCCTCAGGAGGAGATGGTCCTGGCTCTTGCTGGACACTCTGGGACGTCCTGAAGACTTCTTCACTGCAGTTGAACCTCTCTCCTTGAAGTTCTTGATGATCCGGTAAATGGTTCTTTCAGGTGCAATATTCTTTGTAGCAATTTGCATGTGAGGCCATTTTGATGCAAAGCGATGATGGCTGCACGTGTTTTTTTTTGTAGGTATCCATTGCTAACAAGAACAAAATTATTGGAAGCGCTTCTTCCCTCCTTTTATAGCAATCAGTCTGTATGATAGTGATTAACCTGACTAGTACTCATTCACACTTTCACATGTGCTGCTGATATGATTAGTCAATTAATGTTAGCTGGTCATTTTGTGTCAGGATCAAAAAACAGTGAAATTTGTTTTTTTGTGAAAAGTTTATTTTTTTGGCCAATGAAGCTTTTAGCAATTATTTAAAATGCATCTGATCACTCTACACAATAATCTAGAAACAATGTGAATGAACACCACAACAGCTTAAGCAGCAAACTTTGCAAAACACAAAATTTTTGTCACTGCCAAAACTTTTGGCCATGACTATATATATATATATATATACAATTGGTGAATTCTGGAATACATTTGGCCTAACAGAGGCAGGGCTATTCAAAATGTCTTTATATATTTTTATATAAAAACGGGCAAATGCAATTAAAATATCTTGGCTAATTTGTTCCCTCTCTCATTGCTCACAGCCAATTAAACACTTTAAAAAACTAATACTACTACTAATAATATAAATTAAATACAAATAAATAAATACAAAACATACAAACTTTTGAAATTTGTTGTACAAAGAAAAGAAATGACAACTTCACCATAAAGATATAAACAACAAATTAAAATTGAAATATTGTTACTATGCCATAAGTATAATCTGCACATGTATATGTAAATATCAAAGATGTCAATGACAAACCATCAAATGTGAGTCACACACAGAATTCTGGGAATATCTATTTATAGTTTTCCTTGTAAATAAGTATTTTACTGTCAATTCCCATTACAGCTATTACAGTTTTTAACATTAACCAAATAACAGGTCTGTATTGTAGAATAGAATAGAATAGGGTGGAAATTTGTCATCGGCTATCCATCTATCTATCTATCTATCTATCTATCTATTTATCTATCTATCTATCTATCTAATGTTTTCATCGGAGCAACATCTGGGTCACATTGTGAGGAGAACTGGGGTATTCATAAAATACAAAATAAATAAGTCATCCATATAAACTATACGTTTTTAAGTGCCAAAACATCAAAGCAGAAGCACATTTTATTGTATATTGTGCAAACATCTAAGCTCAGTGTCTTGAAACACATGAAAAAAATCTACAATTTGATCCCATAAGCGGAATTGTCGCTGTTGTTGCATCTGCTAGCACAGACATAATGACATGCATGCATGTTCATCGCTCGATTTGTTTCTCAGGCTTTTCTGCTGAGAAGGAACTAAACAAACTGAAGCTCGCCATCTGTCTGAGCGTCAGGCTCCTGAAGCTCTGAAAACAACATACGCGCTTCTCTTCCACGGGTGACAAGTGTTGGGTTTGTAAGGGACGTTTTAAGGATGGACATCATCCATTATTGGTCTCTCCTGAGAGACATCAAGTGACAGCGGTTGATGAAATACCGTCTACACCTGGTTGGTTATTGTTTGTGTGTCGTATACTAATTCTCAACACTCCAGTGCGCTGTATTACAAAGAGGACAGTGAAAAAAAGGCAGGTTGGAAGACATCGGGAGATGATGCAATAAATTTAATGCATCTTCCGAGAGCAGAAGTCAAAGTCGTGACTTTATGTTCTGAGTCAATTTCGAACTTCCTGACCTCAGGAAAAGGAGGCAGGTACAGTAATCAGTGTGCAAACTGGCAGACATCACTACTCTAAGGAGAACATGTCTGTCACAGCAGCTTGTTCATTTTTCCTTCTGAATGAACGTCAATCGAATAAATCATCATTATTGCACAGAAAAGGATCATGTTCAAATCGGATTTATGCAGGATGGGCTGTCTAAGCACATTCAAATCGCTGCTTCTTTTGCTTCTTTTCATATTCCTGCAGATTTCCTGTCAGCAGCTTCACATGCCGTTCACACAGTCGTATGCATGTCCCTCGTGTGGTCTGTCACACAGCTGCATTAAAGACTCCAGCGTTAACTCTGTTACCTGCTGTTAGACTCGCCTCCATTTTGTGAAGAACACCAAACGCTAAATCTGAAAGTCGAATGTTCTCGCCTCATGTAGTTTCATTCAAAACAGAGTAGCACAGACAGACACTATTTCACAAAGAGCTTAAAGACATAGTCAAATCAAAATGTATCCTACTTATTTAGGGTTAGTTCACCCCTAATCAAATCAAACAATGTTATAATTTACTCACTCTCATGTACAGAGCCAAGCACATGACCCGTGGAGGAATAAAAAAGATGATCCGTAGCAACAAATTTGATCCCACTGCTTATTAAACTGTTCCCTCACTTTACATTTAAACAAGGGAATTAATTAGTACTACGTGACCATGATTTAACTAAAATGAGGGAATGCATTAATAAAAATTACCACAATAGAGGGTATAACGTGTGGGAATTAATTCTAAATCGTGGCCACAATGTCTAATTTGTCTTCCTCATGTCTGTACTTGTGTCATTCCAACCCTTTCTTATTTTTATTTATTTAATAATATATATATATATTATTTTTTTTTTTTTTTTTTTTTGACGCCCCCATGAAAGACAAAAATTATGCAGAAAGCACAGTGAAAAAGTGATTTATAATAGAATATCACATTACCATATTCGACATCAGGGGTACTCCAGTTGGCCGCATTTAAATCACATAAAATGCGAAGGGCCACAAATTACAATTTGCATCATCAGACTTTATTTAAGACAATATTTGCAGATTTACTGATTTAGAAATACAGTTTATTACTTATTTAAGTCTTGCTTGTCCTATTTAAAATAACAGAGCATAGAAAATTTAAATATATATATATATATATACTATATATATATATATATATATTCTATAGGGTCAAATCGGAACAAAACGTTTGTTTTAAAGCTATATTGACGCAAAAAATGCATTCATACTCAGATTATTGA
Source organism: Sinocyclocheilus anophthalmus (assembly GCA_018155175.1). Lineage (NCBI taxonomy): Eukaryota > Metazoa > Chordata > Actinopteri > Cypriniformes > Cyprinidae > Sinocyclocheilus > Sinocyclocheilus anophthalmus. The sequence goes on from JADLZN010011555.1 coordinate 222,054, forward strand.
ACAAACTCAAGATGCTAAAACTAAAAGCATTCTTGAGCAAATATAGTTCACAAATTTCATTAGAAAGAAGCATTATTTTCATATTTATATTAACTATGTTGCATCAATATTTTATTTTTAAAATATATATCACTATTTTCCCACTATTATTCTGAAAAAAACCCAGACAACTAAACAAAATAACACGTAATTTACTGGAGTTTCTAGTAAAAATTGCTGCAGTATATTTATAGAATACAATATTCAACAAATTGATTAAAAAAGTTAAACAAATAAAATGATTCATAGCTCATAACTTCATGACTTGCTCAAAAAAGACTTCACTTGTTTCATTCCTGAATGAATCTACGTCTTTTGAACGAATCTCATTTTAAGTCACTTGTCTCCATCTGCTGGCATTACGTTGTAATTGATACAATCTTTATTTGAAGCACTGCACTGTAAAAAAACAAATCTGTGACATTTACGGTAAAATACCGGCAGCTGTGGTTGCCAGAACTTCACCGTAAAATATATGATAGCAACATTTTAGGTTTTACAGACTTAACTTAAATTCACAACAAAATGCCGTATTTCATTAACTGATGTAATGTTAATAAACCAACATATTGAAGTGTTAATATCTGTTCTGAACCATTGTAATGCACTGATAACCACCAAACATTGGTGGTGATGAGAAAGTCATATGATGAACCAAAGCTCATCACAAACATCTTTTCTACGAGCTGAGGAGGGCATTACTTTTATATAGAAGGTGCACGGTGTCATTCACACAAACACTAAACCCCATCATGGTGACACACATGATACTGAAATAATGAAATAAACATTAATTTAACAACATACATTAGATGTAAGATAAACCCTAGTGTAACACAACAAAAAAACTTCAAATATGAAATGTCATGCAGGGAATTCTGTGAGTGTCAATTTACGGTTTTTCACCATAAATGATACAATGACTTTTTCTTTTTCACTTCCAAAAACCGTATTTTTAACAGTATTTTACTGTAAAATCACATTAAATGTAATTACATTTATTCACCGAATATAGTATGGAAACTTACTGTTAACCAGTTAACAGGTTTTTACTGTAGCATTTTTACAGTCTTTTACTGTTAAAATCACAATCATTTTTTACAGTGCCTTCAAAAAGGTGCTTATTCTATTTTGAATCGCTTCGGTAGACAGGCAGTGTTTATATCCAAACTATAAACTTTTATTCTAGTACTTCTGTGATTATTTGAATGTTTGTAAGACAGAAATAACGATACAAAATACTTTGTAAAGATGTTTCATATAAATGCTCTCTCTGGATCAGCGGCAGCGCGAACGCAGATTTGAATGTTACAGTGTGATTAAGACTTTAATAGACATAACTTAGCTGAATCCTGTCATTTATGACCAAGATTGCGTGGGTGATTGAATCTGTTCACGATCTGGCTATTTATTTAAATATCCAACAATATACGACAGTAAACATACAACGCGACGATATATGGTTTATCTGTTCTTCAAGCCATCTCTGGTATTTTCATAAATAAGTATATTTATAATCCAATGCTAATTGAAATAGCCTTTGTTACCGTATAGAATATATTATCTGCTCGTTCTGTGACAAAAACCGCACATCAGATCACAAAAGTTATTTAAAAAAACACGACTGATTTTGCTGAGTAAAATCATGTTATCAAATGTCCTCTTTTGTTGGACAACGCTTCTTTTTAAGTTGTTTGGGGCGTGCCGCGTGCCGCGTGTCGCTTTTTAATTGCACGTTGGTTACAGCGCTTGCAGAGATCGAGCAGCTATTACAACTGCGATTGTATACATTTAATTAAAAAAATCAAACTGCCTAATATTTTGAGCGCAAATTGTAATAAAAATACATTAATCTTCAGCATGACACGGGCCACAAAATGAATGCAGACGGGCTGGATGCGGCCCGCGACCCCTGTTCTACATAATATAAGCCATAATGTTGCTTATAATGAATGCCGCTATAATTTACATTTGTTTTATACTTATAGTTTTCATGTTCTGTTGTGAAGTGAGAGGATTTTATTATTCCAGAATTGAATAATAAAATGTGACTTATACACCTTACTTTCCAGAAGAAGAAAAAAACTTGCCCCTTTAAGACTTTAAAAATTGCACTCTATTCATTTACTAACTGCTTGTTTTCTTAAAAAAAAACAAAAAAACTAACTAACACTAGCTTCTCTATTCTTATTCTTTTTCTATTCTATCTATTCCTTTTCTTTGTATTTATTATACATTTAGCAAAAGCAAAAAGGCCTCTAACACTAGCTTGCTCTATTCTTTTTCTATTCTGTCTGTTTTCTTTTTAATTATTATATAATTATACAAAAACCCTTGCTACGTGTACTAAGTTAAGCTAACTTATTAGAGTCTTGTTATAGCACTTGCGTATCATTGCTCTTTTGTTGATTTTGTTTGCTTCCATTGTCCTCATTTGTAAGTCGCTTTGGATAAAAGTGTCTGCTAATTGACAAAGTAAATGTAAACTTATTTTGTGTTTTACAGTCTGAACATGATATTTATATATGTATATGCGCATGTATTTATAAGTGCGCACACACACACACAAATAGCATCATAAGCAAAAGATGCCTTAAAATCCTGTCTCCTCAGCAGCTTAATAGGTTTTGGAATAGAGCACATGTTACTTTCTGTAGTGAGGAGGTCAGTGTGAATTTATTGCTCTCCTCTTTGACCTGGTTGAGGATGAGGTGGTTCTGTTAGCTCATGTCTATGTCACTGCTCTCGGACTGAGTTAATCTGTTTTCTCCATCAGCGGTTCAAAACCAGTCCACTCTCTTTTTCATTAAGGGCCTGACAGAGTCCGAAGGCGGAGTGGCAGTGCTGGCAGAGAACTCAAGACATCCATCTCACAGCTTAGCTTAGAACATACAGACACACGCAGATAAAAATAAATAAATAAAAACATACACAGCAATGTACAAGCACCCAAATAATGTCCCAGTCAAAGCTTTACATGTTTGTGTTTGTCTGGCAGAAACATATGGAGTAGGCTTTATTATTATTATTGTTAGCTAAAAATTTACTCATCCTCAAGCCATCCAACATATAGATGAATTTGTTTCTTCATGGAAACAGATTTGGAAAATGTAGTATTACATCACTTGCTCACAAATGGATCCTCTGCAGTGAATGGGTGCCGTCAGAATGAGAGTCCAAACAGCTGATAAACACATCACAATAATCCACAAGTAATCCAAACCACTCCACAGTCCAATTAACATCTTGTGAAGAGAAAAAAATATTTGTAAGAAACAAATCTGTCATTAAGAGCATTTTAAATTTAAACTGTTGCTTCAGGCCAAAATAGCATTCCACAATCCATAAAGCTTCTTCCAGTAAAAAAAAGTCCATCTCCTGTTGTTTTCTCACATCAAAATCCACCAACATATTAGTTTAAAACTTGTTTCACTTGTAAATGGTGCTTGAATCTGCCTATTTATTTACTGATTCAGATGACTTTTTCACTCTTGAAAGCAATATTATGGATAAAGGACTCATATTTTAACCTAAAGCAATGGTTTGAAATTAAAAACGTCTTAATGATGGATTTGTTTCTTACAAACACGCAGCATTTTGCTTCACAAGATGTTAATTGATGGACTGGAGTGGATTACTTTGGGGTTATTGTGATAATATAATTGTGTTTATCAGCTGTTTGGACTCTCATTCTGACGGCACCCATTCACTGCAGAGGATCCATTGGTGAGCAAGTGATGTAATGCTACATTTCTTTAAATCTGTTCCAATGAAGAAATAAACGCATCTACATCTTAGATGGCCTGAGGGTAAGTACATTTTCAGCAAATTAAAATTTGGGGGTAAACCATTGCTTTGAGCAGTTTCTGTTATTCTTTAGTTACGTAAATACAGTAGTTTCCATGGAGTCTGTATGCGCAATGCATTATAAAAATATTAATTGTAATGTTTTATAATACACCCTATAAGTTCTTGCAAAAACGGAAGCAGTTATAATACATTTAGTTACAGCTTCAAAGGAAATAATGCATTGAAACCCTTTCTTATACTTGCATGATACTCTTTGAAGGTAAAACCATAAATAAGTAACTATTATGATGAATAATATAACTATGGTTACAATTATTAATGAACAGATGGAAAAAAAACCGCTTAAAAGAACAAACATAAATATTATAAGGCATTTTAAATGTCTTTATAATGCATTATATATACAGATTCAATGAAAGTATATTTTTCTGCATTTTTACATTTTCATTGTTATTGTAATTTTCTATGTTGAGCTTTTTTACTAGCTGTATGTGACAACACTAGAATTTCGATCAACACACACACACACACTGAAGATGAAAGGCCTGCAAAGATCCATATATGAACCAGCCAAGCAAACAGCTCCACTATATCATTCCAATCAATACTCTTGTGAATCTTTTCATCCTGTATGAACAAACCACCTCTGAACTCGCAGGCCTCATGCAGAACCACACCAGTACAGGAGACGCGTGCTGTGCCTCCTGCTTGCTGCGGAAACACCCCTTATTTATCTGAAAGAAAGACAGACAAAGCGAGAAAGGGAGAGAGGGAGGGAAGGGTCCTCTCCATCTGTCTACGCAATCTTCCGGGGGCTAATTATCCTAATCCCCGGAATCCAGGATGTGGGTTGGTGGCATGCGCCACGTCCCACGACACCAGCGTTTTGCCTCCCAGTTAAATGTGAAAATTAATTACTGGGGGTCGTACGCCGAGGGGAGTACGACCATGACAGAAGTGCTGCTCCCTCTCATCACAGGCAGCTACATGAGGGGGCAGTGTGTGTTTTGGTTCATGTGGTCAATGCACGTCAGACCTTATAAACGTCCAAAGGTAACGCAGCCTGAACAGAACGCAACACTCTTTCGGGCTTTAAACTGATGCAAACAAATGACTGTAATCAGTATCATGGAACCGACTGGACTGTGTATTTGAATCTGTTTATTAAAGGGATAGTTCACCCAAAAATGAAAATTTGATATTTATCTGCTTACCCCCAAGGCATCCAAGATGTAGGTGACTTTGTTTCTTCAGTAGAACACAAACGAAGATGTTTAACTCAAACCGTTGCAGTCTGTCGGTTTTATAATGGAAGTGAATGGAATCCCGGCTTTGAGAGTCAAAAAAACATACACAAACAAAACCAAATTAACACTAACAATTGAGATTGTAGATAGATTGTGAATGGTCCATTTGAGAGATAGGTGGCAGTAATGCACTTATAAATCTGCGATATGCCATAAAGCAAGAAGAAGAAGAAGACGCATCACGCCCCACCGGCTGTTGAGAACGCGCTCAGGACAGTTCGGACATTGCGGTGAATCAGAGGTAAAAAACTATATAAATACTGTTCAGTTTCTTGCACAGACCGATCGTTTCGTGTCTTTACACATCACTGTATCGTCATGAGCCAGAGGGTTTCATTTGTTTTTTTTTGTGTATGTTTTTTTTTACTCTCAAAGCCGTGATTCCCATTGATTTACATTATATGACTGACAGACTGCAGCAGTTTGAGTTAAAAACCTTTGTTTGTGTTCTACTGAAGAAACAAAGTCACCTACATCTTGGATGCCCTGGGGGTAAGCAGATAAACATCACATTTTCATTTTTGGGTGAACTATCCCTTTAATCGCGTTTGCTCCAAATCGCTATTATTATTGCTTATACTTAGCATTAGGGGTTCGTTCACATTTGTTCCAATTATAAACTATACCACATAACCTTATTTGTGCTACAGACATACTAGATATCACAAACTGTGTGGCTTGTTGAGGAAATGTGTGCTATTACTTTTCAAAGCAATTGGATTTACCGTTTTCACCTGGCGGACAATAAAATGGGTGGGGGAAAAAATCACATAGACTTACACACTGAAGAGAGACCGGAGCAATATACAGACCAGAATATCCAACACAGGCTCATTGGAAAAATGTGCCTGCGGCGTCATTTTGTCAAAATTATATTACATTGCTTGCATGTTTTGGAAGAGTTTCAAAGTGAAATGTCCAGTGAATAGAGCAGTGCATAGAGTATTTTGTTTGATCAGAAACAGATGAACTTGTATCGGACAACATTTTATTACGTATCATGGCAATTCGGAAAAGAAGTGCCCGGTGAGCGGTGCTAAAAGATTAATTCTCTACTGCATCTGAAAATACGTATCACCTACACTAAACCCTACTCTAAACCTAACCGATAGTGTTAAGAAAATCAAACGTGAGATAAAAATTTATTTGGTGTAGCAACCGTGCCATTTTAGCTTGCTTCGAAGTCTTTGGGCTCTTTTATCATGATTTTGGTTTTATGGGACTCCACTTTGCAAGTGCAATGCTGTACCAGGTGGGCTACCGAGCAAGTTTACTATGTCGTTATGTGATACAAATGTGACAAAGCATTGTGTGACGAGAGGGGTGGGACCGAGAGCCATGGGAACGGAACGAGGCCGGTGGAGTAATTGATAATGAGCGACACCTGCACCACTCACCGGTCTCGAGTCTCACGGAGGAGCTCCGGAAGGATAAAAAGGAGTGACGACAGTGAAAGATGAGAGAGGACCAGGCCTGGAGTTTATTTTGTGTTTTGGTTTCGTTTGTGCGCGACAGGCGTCCGCGAGGGGCTGTCGCGCTATTTTGTGTTTGGTTATTTTATTAAAGTTTCCCGCCTCCTTCTTCCCGAACTACTAACTTTGTTAGACATTGGTTTACAAATCATAGACTATGGTGCTAATAAAAGTCATTGATGTTTTACTGCTACCATTGTTTTTAGCTAGAAACTGCATTTTATGTATAGCCATATGTTGAGAATATCTGGACAATAAGCCGCCACACAGAATACCCTAGGCACCAGCTTGTCCAGAACACCCTAGAAAACATATAGAAACCATAGCAAATGTATCCTGAAAACCCTTTGAAACACCTTAGCATTGTGAGCTTTGTAGGGCTGAGCACCACTCAATTTTCCTGAAAATGTCTAATTAATGATTTAATCAGTCATCCCGCTGTGTCAGTTCTAATGATTCCTACAAAATGAGGAATAAATTGCATTTCTGTCAATTTTACATTAGCAACAGTTCAGGCCAGTCCACAAAAAGAAGGTCTCCTTTAGCTCTTAAATCGTGTCGTTAAAACGAACAACGCGATAATCAAATAGTATCTTCTTGTTTTCAGTTGCGCGACCTCCCGCTATGCGGAGCTACGATGCTGTATCACGTCCACAAAAGAAATCGAAAAAACTAAAATATCCGTGTGGCTCATCTAATGAGCACATCTTTGTAGAACATTTAATATTTACAACGAAATCAGAGATTTCACTTTTAACAAGTTGGCCAAACACGCAATGGATGTGCATAAAAAATACCCAGAGGCAAGTCTCTTATCCATTCCCTCAGTTCTTCCCAATTTTTCTTCTCTATCAATTAAACAAACAACGCTGTGATTGTTTTAGTCTCTAGCCGACAGTCATGCAATCAAACAGAAATGCTTCCCAAACCCGATGCGTCACGTAAAAACAGCTGCCCGCTTTTCTCACTTTAATAACAGCTTAGTAAGTCAAAGTGGATACAAATGGGAAATTGCCTCCAAAAGGAGGAGCGTTTCCTGTCAGCTCGACTTATTTTCAGCTCATGCTCTCAGCGGCCTTCTTCTCCTCCAGACATCGTTCCCTTTCCCGCAACACGCAGCGCGGCCTGTCACCAACCACCCAATCAACTGTGCACCGAATCAGAGAAGGCATTTTTCCCCAGTGGTGCAATTAACCCCTAGCTGTGGGTAAGTCGCCCCCTTTGGCACGTCTGTCCAGAAACACAGTGGCATGTTCCTAAAGAGGAAACCCCTAGTATCACGCTACGCCCTCTATCTTGCCTTCAGCGAGTCCCAGCCTCACATCTGTGTGTCATGTCACATCGAGAGAGATGAGCCTGATGGCTGAACGGGAGTCAAAAAAACAGAGAGCCTATTTGTCCGAGATTGAACTTGTCTCTTACTTAACTGCTTTGTAAAATTTAATGTCCTCTGAGTAATTGAGAGCTGTAGGGTTTTCTGGAGAAAGCTGTTTTCACCCGATCAGATCAGCCGACGACAGGCTGCCGTGAAGAAGAGCAGGTGTTGAATAAGGTCGCCTGTCAGCAAGGTCACCCTTAGCCGGGCTGGCAATCGAACAGCCAGAGACAGCGGTGTGCCACGTGTGATAATGTCATTCTAGGTCAATGTCTACATGCAATGACCATCCCGTATTCGACAAGATTCCCTCCCGCCGCTTCAATGCGACTACAAAGACAGCCTAAAAAGTGAACATTCACCCTGTTTAGTTTCTTAATAGGTTTTGTCATATGTCACCCCAAAGTAAAAGAAAAGACAATTCTATTGTAATTAAAACAAAACCTATTTCTGAAACATTAAGACTGAAAATAATTTCATTAAAAATAGGCTTAATTTTCATATGCACAATTGAATTTATTTTGTGAGATTCCATGTAAACAAGTACAATCATTTTGTGAAAAATGTCAGTTTTTATAACCATTAAAATAAGATGCTCTGGCTCTGAAACAACTGCTTTTTTTCTGTGTACCCATATTTTCTAGAAAATAAGTTGCACTGCATCAAAATTGCATTGTTGAGAGAGAAAAAAAAAACATGATCATGATCAAATTTCATTATTACATTCGGTTCTAAACAAATTTATTTAAAGGGGTCCTGTTATGCTCTTTTACAAAGTCTTGATTTGGTTCTGGGGGTGTACTAGAACAGGCTCTCATACTAGGTTGTTCGAAAAACACATTCTTTTTCACATATTTTACATTATTACAACACCTCTCCCCAGTCTGGCATGAACGGCTCGAATAGTTCCTGTATCAAATGAAGGCCCACCTTCTGAAATACGAAAGGTGTTGTGATTGGTTAGCTGGGCCAGTGTGTGTTGTGATTGGTTAGCTGGGCCAGTGTGTGTTGTGAGTGGCAGCCTCAGCGCCTGGTCGGGAAATGTCATGCCTTAACAAAGCCGCCTGCGAGCTTCAGTGTAAATATTGCGTCAATATCAAATAAATTTGAGCGCGATTTAAACCCAGATGATTGTAACCACTCAAAAGCTAGCATGTCTCCGACATAGTGATAACCCTCGTTGCCTTCTCTAGTGCAGCTCAACCAGGTCTCGTCCCATTCGTCGATATTTGTGATATCTCAAATCCTGGAAAATATGCGTTGTAGTCCAAACGAGTCGTTCGTTGTAGTTTTTGAAAAGTGATTTCTGTTAAATAAAATATCTCCTTTTGAATTAGACTTTGAGCTTTGTACCTTTGCAGATCTTTTTTTATGCTCAAACAGCAACATTACAGACTAACTAAAGTTGAAAAAGTGAAAAAGCATAATAGCACCCCTTTAAAGCAAAACTGAAACTACTTTAGTGTGTGTGAAATGCGCCAAACAAAAAAACTTGGGTTCATGTAACTCTCTTATTTGGTACAAATCTAAATGCGTGTGTGTTTTTTGATGCAGGTTTTGCATACCTTATTAGTATTATACTTGTTAATTGCATTATGCAAGTCACTTTGGAATATAAGTCGTAGCCCGTATCTGATGACAACAAATTTATAAAAATGCACTGTATGTCAAATTGTCTGCCAAATGTAAACTACGATGGATAAAATCAAGAAATTAAGCTCCATCACCTCATTATATCAAGCCGAATATTGAAAACCTGAAATTTTCATCATTAACCCTCGCTGACATTGTCCCAAAGCTTTGATGGAGATTTTCAGTAATTAAAAACTTTTATGTGTGTTAACACTTTAGCATAGGGGAGCAAAAACAAGAATTCGTCCTGGGTTATACTATTTTAGCATGCCTATTATTAACATATTGGCTGTTTATTAGTACTTATAAAGCACATATTCTGCATGACCATATTCTACATCCCTAATCCTACCCAATCCCTAAATTTAACAGCTACCTTAATATTAATAAGCAGCAAATCAGGAGTTTATTGAGGCAAAAGTCATAGTTAATGATTTGTTTTTTTTTTTGTTAATAGTAGACTAGGAACCTTAAAATAAAGTGTAACATATGTGTATATTCACATATATTGCATGATTTCAGAAGTACATAGATGGGTTTGGAACGACATGACATTGAGTAAATGATGACAGAATTTTCATTTTAAGATAAACCAACCATTTAAATGCATTCAGAGGTGTTTCATGTTGTCTTTAACACATGCAGCCCCAGTGCTCCCACTCTGAACTAATCTGCTGGATTTATTAAGGCTTAATTGTTTGACAGAAAATCACAAGCTAATACTGCAGCGTGGGGTTGATTAAGGTAACAGGTGGTGACGACCTTGGTTGACTACGAGGACTTTTCTACACCAAAATGAAATTAGCATTCTCCATAAGTGCGCACACGCTGAGCTGGACAGATAGAGGTGAGATCCCACCCTTAAATAGACCCATTAGTTTTTTTTTTCGCTGTTCATTAGCTGCGTAAGTGCCTTAATTGATGCTCATCCCACAGACAGATGACTTTCTGATTAGCAAATGCCATCTTCTGCTTGCCAGGGGAACAATGATCTATTTGTTCTGCACGAGTCTCAAAGGTGCTATTGTCTGCTAGTGGTCAAGTCGGTTCCTGCTTATATGACACTTTGTGCAGGCGAAGAGAGGCCTGTAAGCCTGTGGCCAGAACAGTTAGAGCAGTTAATAACTGGCCCTGCTCTCTGTCTATTTAGCTGCTAAAGCTCAGGCTTGCTTTACACTGAGCCCTCTACCTCAAAAGTACACATCTTTACTTGAAAGCAGTGTAAGTGTTATATTACTTGACATGTTTTAAATATTAAGCTTAAGTGTGCAATTTCTAAGCAAGTTGTGAGAATAATAACTGTTTTCAACCAGCATCCGCCATTAGTCAGACAAACACATGGCCATGCCCCAAATTCACGCCATTGGTTGTGGTGGATTTCTCGAAAGCATTGTTAGCCAACTGTGGGCTCAGGTTCCATCAATACCAACATAGTTCAATATTTTTTTGTTTTGTTTACTAAAACCATAGTTACAAATGAACATATTTGCAAACAGAATTGCAAATTTAGTTTTTGAAACTATAGCTTTCAACATGTGCTTTGAAAATGCATTTGGTGCTAAAATAGTACCGTCAGGATTTACTAAAGAAACGCAGTGAAGAATTAGTGTTGAAAAGATGTGGACAGTTTTTTTGCGCCTGACCTTATTGAATATGCATTTGTAGGAGTTTCCCTTTCAGACCGAACATTTATGGGAGGAAAGTATTAAAATGAATCATGCAACGCAATTTACTAATGTTTGCGCTTGTCAAAATTACTAGTATTTGCGCCATTATTTACAGCCCAAAAAAGCATGTCTTCAACTATTTTGCTCCTGTGTCGTAAGTAGATCACTTGCACCTGATGAGCATTGGCTCTGCTTATTTGTGACTACGCTAATTTGCTCTGTGCTTGGTATACAGCATTGGTCGATTGGTAAATGAGATGTTGCGTTTGTGTTTTTTAATTTGCGCGTTGTCGGTAAATCACCCACATACATTTCCACGCCCATCGGTCTTGTTTTAGAATTATGCTAATTTGGCTCATAGTTTCTTTGTTAGTATGACTTTAATAGATCACACTTTTGGGCACAGTAAGAAAGGTAATCATTTCAATCTTTCATTCCATTTAAATATATATACATTTCAATCCATATACTAGTGTGTTGAGAATCAGCACTGATTTTGAAGAGTGAGATTGTACATACATTTGTAATGGCACCCCAGAGTATGACATAAGCGGGAACCTGCAATGAATCAGATATCACATAAAGCAAAAATGACAGGGAACAAATATAGTGAAGTAGTCCGCAGATGCCATGTTTATTACAGCAGCATCACAGAGAAATTAAGTTGTCAAGAAAGCGGCTGACTGAACGAAGCACATGTGTACGGGAGTAAAGTGTATACCAATTACATACTGCATAACTTGATTTAAACAGCTTTCTGTTGTCCGTGTATATGGACTATAATTATCTTACATTAATTTGGATCTCACATAAATTAATCAGCAGAAGTTATTACTCCACCACCTGCATGTGATGTCATTAATGTCACAGTCCTATGTTTTTAAGCCAATTTGGTTCAAATGATGGAAATGCGACCATGTTTTTGGGAAACAGTTGTGACTGGTTAATTCATTTCTCCAACGATACATCATACCATGGTGGTTAAGCACCAAATTACGTCATTATATAGGAAACACAACCCTGGTTGGGATGATTCATATTTTGCACCACAGAGACCTACAAATGCCTTACTAAAAGTTAGCTGTAAACATTAAGAAATGATTTTAACACTGGAAAAATAACTCCCATCACATCCCATTCATATGTCACAAATGCAGATGGCTGAAACATAACAGGTAAAATACAACAACTTTTGTCCATCTTCGAGTGCACTCAACAGACAGGTAAATTCCTGTCATCGACAACTGTCTGTGGTCTCTATTGGTTTACATTATGAACAGTTAGCATTATGTGATTAACTGACAACACAACAAAAGAAAACAATGCAACTTGATGCATCCTTCTAGATACAGCGAATGAAGGGAGCTAAACAAAGTCTGCTTCCCAAGTATCCTTCAAATTCAGACACTGCCCAACGATGCTTTATGATGTGCAGCCAGGATATGCAGGCTTACTTCTGATTGACAAACAGCCACTGTATGACCTCTCAGTGCAAGTAAATCGATGGTTTCCTCATAACAAAAAAAAAGAGAGAGAGAGAGAGAGAGAAAAACACTGTAGGTCTGAAAGTGACATGTGTAATGTAATTCATTAGGTGGATATTTTTTTCAAAATCAAATTTCATACACTAATCTAAATATCACTGCTAGTTTGAGACCAATACACTACAGGAAAGGAATAAAGTTTAACAGCAGTTTCATTGATCCTTAAAGCTAAACAGCTATCTGTGCTCAGCAGCATACGCTTGTCCCCCATGTTTGCACTCGGGCATTCAAAATTACATTAATTACCATCTGGAGAGACAATCTCTACAACAAAAAGAGCACAACAACATCTGACTGCCAGGTACACCGCAAGGCATATAACGCGCTAATGTATCCCATTACACCCCATTTGGCAGAATGGGTATTCTCTTTGTTGAATCCCAACACCGCTCCCAGATTTCGCATGGACTCGGCATAATGGTTCTGGGCTTTATTCTCTTTCTTTATGAAAGATACGCGGGTAACCCTGCTGAGAGTCATTAGGAGAGCATTTACACGGGCCTTTTTACCCTTTTTACCCACAGACATTTGCAGTCTTGTTACCGTGGCGCTTTGAAGACTCCACAGAGATGCTCCGCCTGTAAAAAGAGGCCTGGAGCCCCTCGAACAACACACCAAAAGACCGTCCAGCTCCCGCCTGGATACCCTGGTAATATTTTTAAAGAAGATATGGACTTTGTAATACCCCTTAAAGTAGATAGGCTTTGGGAAAAAAATTGAAGAAATCCCTGGCAGCCGAGGGTTGGACATAAAACAAAAAAACGGTCGTTTGGCCTGCTTTTGCGGAGCATGAAACATGAATTAGCACGCTGTGACGCTGGCGGTGTGGGGGAAATCACAGCGTTCTCTCTTGGCTTCTCTTCTCTGGCCGCCACATTACCATTCTGTCCTAAAATTGAATCTGCAACTGATTTGAATTCCACCACTGTATAACCTCTTATTTATTCATTGCTTTTCTCCCCCTACATACCATTAAATCTAATAATTCGTTTTCAATACTGCTACAGCACGGTCGGCCAACTCCACATCCTGGGGCTCATGCTCCAACCATGAAGAGTGAAAAGAAAACGAATGAGAACATGATCAATAATGTTTTAAATACCATATTCCATCATCGCTTTGATAGCTAATGTCGAGGCTGTGTGTGCAAGTTGTTGGTTTGGCCGTTTTTTTTAAACCGCCGACGTGGATAATTCATTATTGTAATGAGAACAGCAGATTCTATGAACATTTTCTTAGACACCTGCGTCCTTGGGAAACTAACTGTATCGTCTAATTAGGCTTATAACTGTGACAAAACACCAGAGACAACCGAGAGTACAGTTTATGCTGCTAAAAATAATATATCATTGAAAAATTGTGTGTATTAATGCTATTATTACGCATAAAGAAAGTCTCAAAATGTCAGGCTGACGATGCAAAGTTTTTCATTTGAGGTTTAAAAAAAAATAAAGTGCATCCACATTTTATCCATTCTCAAAATTAACAGATGATCACACATCAAGTGGGGGGGGAAACATGACAGTACTTTTTTTTTTTTTTTTTTTTTTTTTTTTTTTTTTTTTTTTTTTGATGTAAAATATCTTTTCACGCTCACACTGGAATAAAGCACATATGACAAGCTTCCAGACTTGATCAGCATTTTCATTACATAAATGCATCATAAAAAACATTGTTCTAAACATATTTCAATGAAATATAAAATAAATAATTAAAATAAAATAAAATAACATTTCTGACCTATGGTTGTTTAAATAATGCCAGATAACAAATATGTCACATTATGTCAGATAACAGATATCAGTGTGACATTTCAGGGACACTTACTCGTACAGAGCTGCGAGTTCCTCATGTCAAAATGAAAATGCGGAACAAAGTATACAAGCTTACTCTTAAATTCACATTTTAAAAGTCTGGATGAATATAAATGCAGAAGACAAACAATCCGCATGCACTGCAGCAAAGCGCACAAAATATGTTTTTTTTTTTTTTTTTTAAATCAAGACATCCATTAATGGTAAACATGTCACATAAGACTTATTCTTCAATTATGATGGCATAAAGCAACGCTGCTGCTGTATTCACTGCCTGCCCATGGACATTATTCATGCTAAACGCTCATTGGTAAATTTACAATGAAATTATACAAACTAAAAGCAGCTTTACTGTGCTCATTATTATCTGATGGATAAAAAAATTATAATAATAATGAAACAATTGAAGTTAGTGGTACAAAGACCAAATAACAACAACACATGCTGCTCGTACATCATTACAGAGCCATTGTAAGAATAAAAGGACTAGTTTATGCACAAAACAATAATGCAATTCAAATGGCAAAACCTCCAAAGAGGCCCGTATGCAATTACACTGAAGCATGTTTAGAAAATTTAAATCAAAGCTCTAAATCAGATGTAACACCTGCGATCTTCTATTGAAATACAAAGTGAGATTCCCACTTATAATATTGCCATGAAACAACTACTCAATCACACATCACAGCAAATCAGCCGAGTGGTATGTCCCATATGTGCAACCTAGAGAGCACTTTGTGAAATAGACATCATTTTATTCTGTATATATTCTGAGCTGTAACTACATACACATTCAGACTTCCGTTTTCACAATTCAAATATATAATCTAAAATGACACATCCACTTAAACTGACAGCGACTCTAGAATTGTTTCCAAAGCAACGCCCCTTAAGGGAAGGTCATCTGACGTACATATAAGTATACAGCCAGTTGTCATGAATTTTTGTATTTATGAATTTGGCAGACACTTTTATCCAAAGCAATTTACACTGCATTCAAGGTATATAAGGTGTTGCATTCTCTGGGAATCGACCCATGACTTTGCTGTTGCTCGTGCCATGCTCTACTGTTTGAGCGTCATGAAGGCTCATGGCAAGGTGGTTAAACATGGTTTACATAGTAATTTAAGCCAGCAAGCATGCTTTAAAAAAAGCAATAAATCACAAGGGGCTGCACATAACATTATTTTAACAAGGATAATGAGAAAAATCCATTTTAACCATTACTGTAATATGGATATAACTGATTTTACATATTTTTTGCCAAATAATATAGTTCAACTACTTTAAACAAGGTTCAGTTTACAGTCAGAATTATCCATTTAAGGCAAGGAACATGTGAATAGGGTACAATTGTGTAGATGTAACCATACTTTCCCAAGTTTATTAATCATGGCATATTACTTTTTTTTGTAAAATTATAATTTTATACATTTTCTGAAATTTATGTTAAAAATTTGACGTTATATTTCTGTAAAAACATTCAGAATATAGATGTTTGGCGCATATAAAGAGATTTTGGAGTGAGTTTGAAAAAAAAAATGCAATTGAAATCTACACATGCAACTACATATAGTGTAATAAAACAAACACTTAAACATGTATTTTGGATGTTTTCTTTGCACTAATCTAAAAAAAGGCGAGTTATGGAAGCAAAATCGGCCAAAAATCTTAAAACTGACCAGTGCCTGGAAAAAAAAAAAAAGATTTTGCCTGGAGCGTCTTGCCTTCCCTTTGCATTTTCATAAATTGGCATCAGTCAGAGTTTCTGTGTCCTGCCATGGAGGTCCATGCAGGTCAACTGTTCAAAACTATTTTTCATCAGCAATGTCTCCAATACAACCGAGAGCAAAGGTCTAACCTGGTTTGCCTTTAGACTGGGATTTATTGACATTTAGAGTAGACATTTTTTTATTTTTTATTTTTTTGGTGAGAATGCACAAAAATCTTTGAAAAATCCAATCTCACATTCACCAAATCTGGACACATAAGACAAACCGCTTTCAGCTGTCACTTATGATGTCCCTCCGATTATAATGCCGTTCACGAATATTCATCCATTTTTAAAGGTCCTCACCCAGTCTTCACTGAACAAACATGGAATGCTACTGCAAACTACTCTTCTGCAACTGACTTCCACTTCTTATGTAAATGCAGTTTAGAGAGCAATCGGGATTTATTTTCCTCGCCCTCTCCTCTCTTGCAGCGACACAGGTCTATCATCAACACAGACACGTAGTCCTCCGCACTAGCACGTTTAATTATACAAATTCAGTATTGTCACATTGTAATCTTCTCTGAGGGGACAATAGGAAGGAAATTTTCACAGGGCAAGACAGGAAAACTAGAAAAAACGACGTGCATGCAAATGCATGAACAATGTACGAACTAGATAATTGTAGAGGAAGAACCCGAGACAGGCTGCAGGAAGAGAGAGCTCATCTCATCCTCTCCAATGGAAAGAGAGAATGTGTGAAGAGATGCCGCTGACAAAAACATTAGGGCACAGATCCAGCTAGACACAATTCTAGCTTTTACCCGAAGGGCTACGGAGTAGACATAGGGAGTTTGGGGATGATGGAAGAAAAAAAAATAAAAATCGGACTCCATTTTCAACTGAACACAAACTTGCCTGCAGCTACAGTCACCACTTCATTTAAAAAAAAAGATTAGATAATAGTTGGCAGCCGGTGAAATGCAATTGCACACATCAAGACAGTAATCTTAAAAAAGTATGCATTTTTACAAGATGTAGAGATTATCCTAGAAAACCAAAAGCTTATGGTTCCATTTAAAAGATAAATGAAGAAAGAACACCCACTCAAATCCATTATTGTGCATGATGACAACACACAACACGTTAATTTTAATCGGAACATGATCATTATAAATGAGGGAGAAAATGAGATGGTTGTAATCCTTTTTTTCTTCAACTTGCGTAGTTTAGGATGAAATGTATCTTGAATTTTGATATAATGCTCCCCACAATAGTCTGGTACAAACTACAGCTTAACCCTAAACTATGTAAATTAATCTCGAGTGCTGTTGTTACAACCTACATTACTGAGTTTTAACAGTGGGTTTTGGTGGGTTGTAACACACACACAAACACAAATAAACATTATTTTGTTAAAACATGACAAAAAATTTATACCAACTCCCATCAAACCACCCCCCCCCCACAAACATACATTTATTTTTAAACATTTTGAAAAATTGAAAAAAAAAAAGAGATACCGTGACGAGATCCTGAGGCCCATTGTTGTGCCATTCATCCACGACCATCACCTCATGTTGCAGCATGATAATGCACGGCCCCATGTTGCAAGGATCTGTACACGATTCCTGGAAGCTGAAAACATCCCAGTTCTTGCATGGCCAGCATACTCACCGGACATGTCACCCATTGAGCATGTTTGGGATGCTCTGGATCGGCGTTGCCAATATCCAGCGACTTCGCACAGCCATTGAAGAGGAGTGGACCAACATTGCACAGGCCACAATCAACAACCTGATCAACTCTATGTGAAGGAGATGTGTTGCACTGCGTGAGGCAAATGGTGGTCACACCAGATGCTGACTGGTTTTCGGACCCCCCCGGACCCCCCAATACAGTAAAACTGCACATTTTAGAGTGGCCTTTTATTGTGGTCAGCCTAAGGCACACCTGTGCAATAAATGTCTTAGATCTTTGAGTACAGCTCATGAAAAATGGGGGCAAAAAAAAAGTGTTTTGTTTATAATTTTGTTCAGTGTCTATATAGTATATATAGATTTTTTTTTATATATTTTATTTTTTTTGTTTTTTGTTTGTTTGTTTGTTTGTTTTCATGTTTGCTTTATGGTACGGGTGTTCATTTCTAACATTTGATGATTTGCACACATTTTTATTTTCCCAAATTGTATGACAAACAACTTAAAGCACACAGAGATACAGTACCACAAAGAGATGCATCTCTGTATGAAGCTTGATATGGTGAAGTAACATTGATCAACATCAAA
Organism: Sinocyclocheilus anophthalmus; assembly: GCA_018155175.1. Taxonomy (NCBI): domain Eukaryota; kingdom Metazoa; phylum Chordata; class Actinopteri; order Cypriniformes; family Cyprinidae; genus Sinocyclocheilus; species Sinocyclocheilus anophthalmus. The sequence goes on from JADLZN010011555.1 coordinate 240,716, forward strand.
GGCACTGGTTAGATAATAGTTTATGATGGGTTGGAATGGAAAGGTCACTGTAAGTTCACCTTGAACTGCAAACTGTAACTAGCTTCTATGCAAACTGTACGTCCAGCACCTACTGGCTATTATTAAAGTCAATATTGAGAGTTTGTTAACGACGTTGTTGACAACCTTCAGAGTTATGTTCTGTATTTAGTATTCCCTAGCAGTTTCCGCCCTACAGAGGAAATGCATTTCCATTTTTTTTCCCACATTGTCTGGCGTGAGCTTGTTCCTCTATTTGTCTGGTTAATGTCTTAAACGTTCTGATAGATAGTCTGAGATTCAAGGCAAAAGCAGATATCACAATGAAATGAAACTTCCGTGAATACACTCTCCCACGAGAATAATACACTAAAGAAAATAACATTGAGTCCTTCATATAGATTAACAAAAGAGAAAATGGCTTTTTCTTCCTTTCATTTTCACATTCTCTTACTTTCAATCATGTCTCCAAATGAAATTATCGTGAATGCTATTAGAGATATTCTATTAAAATTGCCTTGCTAAAAAAGTCATTACAGCTCCTCCATTTTGTGGACGGATCATGTGATAGTTGAGAAAAACCTGGTTTCCATGTCAGTCATTGCTCAAAACCTGACAGCCAGAGAGCAACTAGCAGTGGTGTAATGTAACGAAGTAATAATATTTCGTTACAGTACTTAAGTATTTTTGGGGAGTATCTGTACTTTACTTGAGTTTTTATATTTCAGCCAACTTTTACTTTTACTCCACTACATTCCTATTTAAAATGTATACTTTACTCCGATACATTTCCCCGAAGCCTATTCGTTACTTACTACAAAATAGACTGAAGTCAGAAGAACACAGAATGCAGGAAAGCAAGTTTGACGAATCAGTGGTCTGGCGTTTGCAAGTTGGACTCCTAAAAACACCTTTGCTCTTTGCTCATTTGCAAACAAGTGTGCGCACAACCGCGGATGATTCATTTTCCACTCAAGTCGAGTCTGGGGTGTGCGATACAGCATTGTCTGCGATAATATGGTAAGTGTTGTTGTAATGATGTGCGATCTGACATTATCAAGTAGGCTATATCACCAGATCACACACAGAGTGCACACACATTGATGTATTAGTCTATTAAACTCAAAATTCAAGGCATTCTAAGTTGTAGACGGCAAAAATGCTTCTGTATACTTTTTATACTTGTATAATTTAATGTAGTTAACCATATATATTACACAAAGAGTACCGTTTTTTCTGCAGATTTCAGCATGAACACGTTTAATAATCAGTTTATACAAGTTCAGTAAAGCAATAAGTGACTTACATTTTAGACATAATATTGCCTGTTTTTGCTCAATTTTGCTAATGAAAATAGTTCCAAACAAAGATCATAGCACTGTTTTGCGTCTCTGAGCAATGGACGGTGTTTACTTATTGAATGAATCAGCTTTTTGAACAAATCGGTTGAATAAATGATTCAGTGATTCACTCATTAACACAGTCAAATGTTTTGTTTCTGAATGAATCAGTCGTTTGAATGAATATGTTGAATCTCAATGACTCACTCATTAGCAGTCACTTGCTGCCACCTACTGGCGATTTTAATTTCACATTTTGACTATTTTTTTTCATGTTTTAAATTATTTCAAATATCAGTATTCAACGTTTTATGTTAAAAACAAAACATTAGGCCTATTTATGCATCTGTAACTGCAGTTTAAATGCATCCATGTCCCCTCTGAGATATATATAAACTGTGTAAATACATCTAAATGCTATTTCAGATGCAGATTCCAGAAACTTTTTCTTATGTTGGAATGAAAGACACTAAGTACCGGGATGAAGTGCTTCTTATTCTTACCCAAACATGCAAAATGGAAGAAAGGGTTCAAACTGAACACAATCTTGCTACTCAAGCCATGTATGAACTTGTTTTATATATATATATTTATTTGCTTCTTTTCCATTTTGCATTTACTTGTACTTTTACTTTCAATACTTAAGTACGTTTAAGATTTTAAAAATACTTTTCGTATTTAAGTACAATAAATATCACATACTTTAAGACTTTTACTCAATTAATATTCTAAACGGTGACTTCAACTTCTACCAAAGTCATTTTCTGGTAAGATATCTGTACTTTTACTTGAGTGTGGCTTTCAGGTACTTTATACACCACTGGCAACTAGCACTTATCTATTCTAGCCATACATTCCCACAATGCTCTGCTCTGACATTAGCGCAAATCTGGCTGATGACAGAGCAGAACATTGATATTCCGTCAGCTGACCCTAACAAAGTACAGTATGCATTCATTCAAAGTCAAAGTGCTGTTGCATAAAAAAGTGGTTTGATGTGTTCACTCTAAATGAAGGATATTGTAGGGAGTTCACAAAGAATAGCACTGATTATTCACTGGAATTATCTGGAATTATCACTTTATGAAATTCACATTGATGTAATTCCTCTGTGTAAAGCTGTAGCTGCAGACTACTGCACGTTGGGATACTTTTTTTTTAGTTTTATGAAAATTTAGTTATATGAAAAACAGACAGGGCTGTGGTTCCAAAAAAAGCATTGCAAGCCTAAGTAGATCATGGAAACCATTGGTGGCATGCTTCAGATCCATGTGAAAATGCTCATTTGAAATCCAGATATATTCATACAAAACTATATTTTAAACATATTTCACCACCTTACCAGCACAATATAGTACAAATACAGCGTATCAGGCAATCACTACAAATTTCAGCAGGTAAGCTGTACACAAAGAATCTTACCTTAGAAATCCATGCAAGAATTTGACAATAAAAATGCACAATGCAGCCTACTATTGGTGAATAATAGAATTGCAATGAAAATAGAGTACAATTTATAATTTTCTGCAAATTTCTGAAACAACATTCAAATCACTAAAGTGCAATAATAAAACACTTATTGGACTACAGCATCACTCCACAACTGCAATCCAAGCTCCTGAATTGACTCTTTAAAATGGAGAAAGTGCACTCGTCTACCTCTGGATATATGCCTAAAATGCTCTTCTCCGTTTAATGAATGAGTGCTGCCATGATCACTAGAAATTGTAGACAAACGTCTCTTTTAAATAAAATTCAGTTTACTGCTTGCATTCTGTTAAAGCAAATTGTATTTGTGGCAGAAAACTAGCTCTGAGATTTGTGAATAAGATTACACTATATAAGTCTAAATTACATTAGGCAGGATTGCACTGCACAAGGGTGAGTATTATGTCGTTTACATATATACTTGGTGCAGCGCTATTTCAGTGCATTTAGCACCTGGTTAAACTGGACTGCAGGTAGGTTTTGCAGTGAAATGCAGTGTACAACTGTTCACCACTTTGACATTTTCTTGGTTTGCTACAAAAAAAAATGCAATGCAATAAAAGTTGTACTCCAAAACATCCAACCAAAGCTAAAAGCTGATGGTCCGAACACTGTGCGCATAGAACACAGGACAGGGCATTTATATCATGTTATTCGAATACCAACTCATCTCTTCATCTTTCCAAATAGTGTCTGGAGTCCGCTGGTTGAAACGTCTATCACCCTTTGATAATCTAACATGGACACAGCATTTGTGAACTGGGGCAAATTCACACAAGAGAATTGATATACTTAAAGCTCGGCAGGGCAGATAAAGTCTTCCAGTCATGAGGACTTTGTCAGGTGTACCAGCGCTACACAGCTAACATGTCAGCCAGCACTGTGAGGACCAAGAAGCCAATCAGTCCCCAGAGGAGCCCGTTCCTTCTGTGGGGAGAACACTCTGACTTGCCATCAAGACCTGGGGAAGGCAATCAGCGTTTATTCCCTCTAGCTGAGACAAATCAAGCCACTCAGATTACTGGAAAATCACAGAAAAGGCATACTTTCGTATGGCATGACAGAGTCAATAACTGATGTCACAGACCAGAGACACTGGGATTGACTGACTGGATGGTACAGTAGTTTGGGTGGTTGGTTAGCTAACTGAATGATTGATTGACTTATTGGATGGTTGGGTGTTTGATTCACTGATTGACTTGATTCAAGCACTGATGTCACAGACTACAGATCCTGGGATTGACTGGCTGGTTGGCACGGTAGTTTGGGTGGTTGGTTAGTTGGTTAGTTGACTGCCTGACTGACTAGGCTTGTTTGAGATGCGCCACCAAATGTTGGTGAGAGTAGGCGGCTGCAGTGAGGGGAGGAGTGAAATAAGCGCAGGTAAGACGGACAGTTCTGACCTCTAGAAGTGGAACAGATACCAACGAGATCAAAGACAGATATCGCGTTATTCTCACTCGCGTGCTGTGTTGCTTATAAACATGATATAATTGTAGTTCTGATACTTTTATATGAAAATAAATATGATGAACAAGACATTTAAAGTGCTTGCTATTTAATTCCATATGAAAGGTGTATTTATCATCCATTTTTACTTTAATACAAACATGTATTTTAGATTTTTATAGAAATATGACAACAATCACATATCTCACACAGAGATCGCACTGTCATAGTGTTTGGGAACATTCATGCATAATTTAAATACATAATCATATGAAATCAGATAAAAATAAAACATTTTAGAAGAGAACGCAGCATCACGGTTTTCTGAACCAATGAGCATTAAGCTGTGACGTCCGTCAGTCATTTCCCATCATGCTTTTGATCAGCGCAGTCGGTGGAGAGCAAATGCGCTCGACTGCTCAATCTGACACAACCGACTCGCCATCGCGAGAGTTTTTTTGCACACGTCAGCATGACATCAGAGCAAGTCGGAGGTAAGTCAGACACTTTTCTAACCGGCATGCATCTCGCGGTGATCACCGGTGATCGATTCTACGCAGAATTTGCTCATCTCAAACAAGCCCCCTGACTGACTGACTGGTTGGTTGGTTGATTGATTTAATGAATTGATGAATGAATGGATGAATGATTAATTGAAACATTGACACAGTTGGTTAGTTGACTGACTGATTAAATCATTGGTAAATATATATAAAGATGTGTAATTGGCAATCATTACTCAAATAGAGACATTATAATCCAGCCAGATGAGGCAAGGGTTGGATGAGAAGTGAACAGACCATTGTGTCCCGGTGGGGATTACAACCATTTGCACATGCTGGATAGGATTAAATTAGCAATTTGACAGGATGAGGTCTACTTTGCAGTTGAGTCCCACACAAAAACACTTTCCGTTTCAGTGTACGGGGGGTGTTTTTCTTCAGGACTTTGAAACGCTCAGCCCTGCATCGCTGATCTTTAAGGAAAAGAGATGAGAGGGCTGAGAACGAGGACGTGGAGATCGAGGGATGAAGGAATGAGGAAAGAAAGCCACTCTATATCATCGTAAGGCCTCTGAAAAAGAAGTCGATGTGTCGAGAGTATGAAAGGGCTCAGCCTTCCCAGTTCCACTCGATCACACTGGTCAAGAAGCCCCATAATTGCAGGTAATATCTTCTTAAATCTTTCTTTTCAAGTCTGTCAGCAGCTCAAACAGATCTCGGTCTCTAATAGGCCCCATCCTGCAGACGTTCGCTGTGTGGATTCTGTCATCTTTGTAGAGTTGCAGCCACACCGGATTCTTCCCGAGCGCTAATGCCTATTTCTATGCACGAGGCGTTCCAGATGTCATTACCGGCTGGGAAAACGACACAAAGACCCACTGATTGTCCCCTGGCCTAGACGTGCCTCTTTCTTTTCAATCACTGCTTCGTTTCATGTTGTTCAATCACAGGGTTTCATTCATCCTTTTTAAGACCCACAACCTGGAGTGAACTAATGTCAAACACAACCGATGATTTATCACTGAAACTTTAACGTGTTCATGTGTGGATCATGACTTTTACGACTACAGACAAGTGCGCAAATGCAGACACGTACACTGGTCTGCTTTTTTTTTTTTTTAAATATCCAAGGCTCAAGCTACAACAAAGACAAATCAGAATTATGATAAACGTCATATTTACAACAATATTGAGCTGTGCTTGTTTACATTATAGAGGCGCTTGTGTGCGGCTTTCAGTAGAAACCCTGTCTTCTGAATCATTTGACTGTCCATGACATTTAAAACTAAATAAATTTAGGCATTTCAAAACATTGCTGTTTCTGAGCTTTACAGTGGTCCAATCTTTTTGTAGTACCTTTCAAAGTCCAGACGTCGCATTATTGCCAATGGCAAATGCAAAAGCCCTTGTTTTCTTGTGTTTATTGGTAATCTTTTAGCTCCCGAGATCAGAGTTCACCTTGCTGCTCTCATCTCCTGCCTGAATGACTCTACACTACTCCTGACATTTCCCAAACTAGCTGTTGGCTTACGGTTCAGTAATGACTTTGTGTTAGTGGCTTACAAGCTAGTGCACATTGTATAGACATGCCAAAAATAAAATATTGTATCTCTCAGGGAAATAAATAATTTCAGTCTGCAGTTTTCATGAGGTGCATAAGCAGTCTTAAATGTTACCCTACAAAACTCAATTCCAAAGTTTTGTGATAAACCATTCAGCATGATGAATAAACCAATGCAACCACAACAATGCATGTCAAATTAACAGCAATGGTCTCATCGCAAAATTATTTTTGCCGCAGGATCTGGAGAAGAATGAATATTTATTTACCTTGCTTTTTAAAGCTAAATAATACCCATTGATTACCAACTGTGTCTATTCATGCAAATTTCATGATCTCAAGTTCACGTCTGATGTCGATCAATGAACAGAGTGTTAATTAATTCAGCTAATTATTCGGTTTCACCATCATTCTGTATTCAAACTTATTGTTCAACAAAGTCTATTTCCATGCAGGGATTGTTTTTATTGAATCTTTACAGTGCTGGTGATTTTTTTTAATCTACAGTTTATTATTTATTTCATGCAAGAGCATAAAAACTGCCTATGTTGCACAATGAATGACAACAGAAAGCGAGACTCTTGTGATTGGTTATTGTTCTTAAGCAAACAACACCATCCAAGACTGTTGCATATTGTCACCAATGAACACTACAAAACTTTTAATTGTTTAAGTCTCTTCTTTTCCAGCAACATCATATAACTTATATAATATTTCACCTTTTCACTTCGAAAGTGCTGTTTGGAGCATCCATTTGAGAAGTTATGGGACTTGTGGGTCTCTTGACCTTCACAAATGCTATATCTGAGGTCAACACTCTCTGCTCCTGCTCCAATCTCTCCTGCTACAAATGCACAGAGAAGTATACAGAGAAAAACTGGATGGATCCATAAAAGCCTTGTTACACTTTACAGGATAGCTTTTAAAATGGGCATTTTATTTGTGGTTGTTCAAACAAACCTAGAACTGTCTAACTGCGTTTCATTTTATGAAAGTTTTAGTCCGACTTCCGATGTAGAATTTCTCAATAAAATAAGTATCTTATTGGGAATGGAACACATCTGATGCAAATACCTTTTTTTATTGCAGAAATGCTGAAACACAATAGTTATGTTCTGTTAATTGCATGCCTTCATAACCAGAAACGTTCCACAGCACTTGTGGATTCTCAAAAGGACAAAGGAGACATGGGAGAAAAGAGCTGTTGCTCAATAGAAATTCAAAGGCAGCTCTCATTCAGCTAAGCTCTGGTTGACCTCCACAGACCTCTTTGAGTGCCAATGGACTGATGATCACAATAACTCATGTCTTGCCTGTAGATCAGGGGTTAGCGGTTGTAACAGGAGCATATTAGGATAAATAACACACCGTGTTAATTTCCAGGTACTTCAGACTGACCATCAGGTATACTGTATGTCAGCATTCCTCCCATGAAACTCATGAGTGGCTATTTTTGGCTAGTTTTAATTTGTGTATTGTTATTTGACGAAATAAGTTGAACTGTTGAGACTTTAAAGGCTAGAGCTCACCCAACAGGAACATTTTATTCTGATGCTCTTTCATACCTCAAGTTTCTCTCAAATGCTTCTCCAAAATTGATACACGACACAAAATTTGACATAAGACAAAACACAGAGCTACAAAGTGTGGATAGCATAGCTCAAATAATTTGGTCGTGGGAAAAGGAAAAAAAACTAACATTTTAATATGCAATTCTCGGTTATTGCATACTTTGATGTGTTAATACATCTGAGTACAGTTTGAGATCTTTTCTTTAGATCCAGTGGTGTTTCTCAGGACCATCTAAGATAAAGACGTGAAGTGAGTACATTCTGCATTATAAAATAATGACTGTTTTCAAACAGACTTCCAAAAAACCTCACCATGTCTGACGTTAGTTGCCCAAACTTACACCCCATTGCCCTCTCCCCCCTCCGGCTCCTTGGCCAGTCACCCTCCACAACACAAGAAATTTCCGCATATTTTTATTTTTTTGGCCGGGCCGGGGGGACAACTACATCCACAACACTGCTTTTAATCTGTCTCTGTACATCGTTTAGCCTGCGAAAACCGAGAACCAATCTCAATAACACTACACCACTCACCTTAACAAAAGCTCTGTCTATGATGACGAAACACACCCAAAAAAATGCACCCGTTTATTTAAAACTGAACCCCCACCCCCCGCTAAAACACCATACACTATTAGACCATTTACTGCCACTAATTCATGATGCTCTCTACATCCCACTATGACACGTTTGTCAAGTGGCCCAGTTAATCCTTTTTGTGCTTGTTGCCCGACAACTGCAACCCCCAAGATCACATTTCCTTCAGCGCATCTAAACCTAACTGGAAGCTCGATTATCTAGCTCCCACAGACCCCAGCTTCGTGCTCTGTCGCAATCGAATGACAACAGAACCCCCTACTAGACACCATCATACCCGTATCGGCCTAAATACCAAGCTAATGCGCGGCACAGATTATGGTGTATGTCTGTTGTGTTTGTGTTTTTGTGGTGCTGACTTTGATAATTGCATTGCAGTTCCCCAGTGAACAATTTCAAGTAAAATAAAATCCCTATATCGACTTAGTAACAGTACCCCCCCTACTATATATCCCATCAGATATGAATGTATGTATGTATGTGTACGTGTTTGTGTCACTATTATTAACCTTTTTTTCAGTGCATCAAATATTTTACACATTTGAAAAATCAACCAACCCCCAACCAACCAACAATCAATCAATCACATCAACAATCAATCCATCAACTCAACTCAATCACATACATCAATCAATCAGTTCAGGCCAAGCCTATAGCACAACCAACCCTGAGGATAATAAACGATTTCTTCTGTGCAATATTATTCAACACCCTGTGGGAAAATGTGTGCGTTACTATAATTTAAGTTAGACCCAATAAATATTTTTAGCGCATCACATAGTTCACACACCAAGAAATGCCTACTAAACTTTAGAAATGTAAGCAACGTCTCCATTGCTCTCAACTTAATCTTATTGTCTCGTAGAACCCATTGAGATAATAAAAATAAATCTCTTTTGTGAATTTTCATGTCAACACTGTGGGAACTGTATATCACAATTTTATGAAGTTAAACCAACTGACTATTTTAGTGCATCAGATATTTAACACATCAAAGAAATTGCACACTTAACCTTCAGAAATTTAAACAAAATTCTCAATTTGCTGTGTCAACTTTAACTAGTGGGTTGGTAGAACTGATGAGATAATCCTAAAAGGAATCCTACCTGGTGAATTTCCAGACGCCCCCAACACCCCTAATGTGCTAACTCCTATTCCACTAATTACATTTAAACTCAATATACCCTTAATGTCATCAAATGTTTTCCAACCACGAACAGTACGGGGGGGGAAACAACACACCCCCCAGCCGAAGGAAACGGACCGCCGCTGTATTATTGCAGAAACGGGTGATCCATACTCTAACGTGCGTTTCTGCGGGCACCGGGCATGTCGGCAGACAGATAAGGCAGCTCGCATCAAACGGGAGGGAGTATGTGAAGGGGGAGGACTTGAATGCCACACTATTTGAAAAGCAAAGGGGGGAAATGGGCTCCGTTTTATTTTGCTCCAGGCAATGCACAAAAGAGGCGAGTGCTGCAACGTGGCAGGTTTTTAAATTGGGATCAAAAGGTTCGAGCTAATTAACAAACTAAATAAGAGTCTCCCAAGCTTGCTTTCTCCTTTCACTGCTTCTCAAAGGCCGAGTCACAGCAGATATTTCGTCGGCACGTGACCGTCGATCGGAGCGCTTGTCTGGTCGCTCGCATGACTGAGAAACAGTGCAACGGCATCTCATCGCGTCTTCGCCTTTGTTTATTCCGCCTGCCGCTGTGACCTGCGATCACACAGGAAAACATTGCCGGGTTTTCCCATTTGGACGGTTTAATTCTGTTTGACTTTCCCAGCAGGGGCCGGCTGACGGGAGTGAGTGGGATTCGGATGCGTTAGACAGGGGCTCGTAATAAAGACAAATGGGTGGACATGAAATTTGATTCTGTCTGCTGGTGTAGCACCTCCCACAACAACAAAAAAGAGTAACGGAGAGAAAGAGTGAGATTGAAAGAGCGAGACGGAGAAAACGACTACATTGACAAGCTATGTATTTTTCCGAGAGCTGTCATATTCAGAAGGTCACACACATCCAGGGACAAGGGCCCACCATTTCTGTTGATGAGATCATAGACTACTGATGTATTATTTGATTCTAGCCCACCCTTTCCTCTCCAAGGAGATGTATGCTTGCATCGGTGTACGATTAGTCAGCTTATTATTTATTATAAAGAACATATGTTCCCGAAAGACCTAGTGCTGTGGAGCGCACACTTTGTAGTGTGATATGAAAACACCATCTGTTCTGCGAACAGTAGAGGGCTCCTGGTGAAAGGGAAGACCTTATGTGTCAGTGAATTAGTTCACTGTTGTGCCATCATTGTAAAGTTATCTCTATTTCCTGCTGACCATCTTGTTAGGCGACTATGGAAAGAACAAGGCAAGTTTGCATGTGCAACTTAAAGCTGGCATTTGATTGGCCAAGTGACGTTCCAAGAGTAGACCGGCATTGGGACGCTTTACTCTTTGTATCACTCCACTAGTCTGTATTCATGTGGAGTGGGAAATGGATCTTCCTGGAGCGAGGTGCGGGTTTTTCAGAAGTTTGTGTTGTCTTTCGCTCCGTGAAAGACAACAGAAAAGCTGGAGCAGAATGTTTGCAAAAAACTTTGAGGAAGAAGAGGAACTGTCCCAGACCACGTTAGAGTATGTGTAATAACCAGCGTTGGGGAAAGTTACTTTTAAAAGTAATGCATTACAATATTGTGTTACTCCCTAAAAAAGTAACTAATTACGTTACTAAGTTACTTTTTTATGGAAATGAATGCATTATGTTACTTTTCAGTTACATTTTTTTTTTTATCTAGGCTGGGCTTGCTTGTTTTTTTGTTTTGTTTTTTATATAAAAAGTTATTTTTTTACAAATATAAAAGCCCTTTCACACCAAAAGTGAAATGAATACGCCTCAGGCTGAAGGAAATGTAAATTCATGTCTGTACAGTAGAGGGTGCAGCTCAAACTAATTGCATGAAGAATATGGCGCAGGAGAAGAAAGTTCAGCACTAATCAGCAATAACAAAAATGAAAAACAAATGCGTCATTTTTGCTTAGTATGGGCAAATTGGATCATCGAAGGTCAGTAACAAAGACGATTAATAAAATGGGATTAAATACATAAATGCTATTTGTCTTATTTAACATATTTAATTATTGCAGGTTTATATAATATTCTGAGATTGCATTTGACTGTTTTTATATTTATTTTGAGGAATACTGAATCTCTTTTTGTGCAAGTGAGATGAGTAAATACATGTTCATATTTAGTCTAGAACTACAGTAACATCATGTTCACACTGCGCACACAACGCCTCTACACTTACTCCCGATTTCTCTCAACATGGCAACACCAGAGCTATCAATCAAGACATGGAAAACAAAGTAACTGGTGTTAATTATTTTAAAAAGTATCTCAGATATTTCTTTCTAGATTAAAAAGTAATGCATTACTTTACTAGTTACTTAAAAAAAGTAATCTGATTACTTGTAATGCGTTTCCGCCCAAACACTGTGGTGACCACCAAAGCTTGAGCTTTTATACTTTGGAAAGGATTTTCATTGGCGGAAAAAAAGGAATATAGGATGAAGGTTTGTCTCAAATGCATGGAAAGTTACTTATTTATTGAACTGTTGTTTAAAAAATACCACACCCATCAGTACGGCTGTTATTACCAGCGGCCCTGTACAATAGTACTCTGGCTTATGCGATATTGCCTAATTAAATTACTGATTTACAAAGATGAGTTGGAGTTTTTTTGTTAAATGCTTTCTCCTACTACCCCAGCTTAAAGTTGTGATTTAATGGAAATAGCAACCAATGTTTTCTTCCATATTGTTATTGCCATTCGAGTGAAATGCATTATCGAAAAGAAAAAAAGTAGGGTGGTAGTTCAATCCACTGGGTATTGATTGGATGGAAGGAGATCTGGATGCGAACTTGCAGTCGACTGTATAAAAGGGGTTAAAAGATTGATATGTCACCCGAGAGAAGGTGGTCGTTTCACTGGGAGATTAAGATGTGCCATTTTGACACTACAGTGGAAAAAATAAAACATATGCATGGCTGAATCATTCACAATAAGATCAATAGCATGCATTTAGAAAATAAATAGGGTGAATTTCCATTTCAAAACTTTAATAAGGAGAGGCAACAATAAGTAAGTCATTTGTAAACTGACAGAAACACTGACTCAACAAATGGTGTGAGACTACATATTTGTTCAACCATTTGCAGATGAGGCAAATCTGTTTTTAAAAAATCTATTTGAAAATGCAAAACCCATTGAGTGCATATCCATTTGTCCATGCTGGTACTATAGTGCACATATTACACACTTCACTTTACCCTATTGCCAAGATTTTAAATGACCTAAAACATTAATATAAAGCAATAGCTATTTGCCTATGTCTCCTTTAACCAAGAGCCTGTATAAACTAGGTGATAGTAAAAAGGAAAGTAATTTCAATCACAAACACGCTTAAAGAGAAATAAAGACAGGAATGTGTATTAGGAAAGTAAAATGGGTCTATTTCGATTCTTAAAGCTGTGATAAGACAGTCATACCTGCTTAAGAACCAACCCATGCCTTCTTTTCGAATCAAAATGCTTGATTATCAATTCTTCGGGTGTGTCAAAGTCATACCCTCCCCGAAACCTCAAGTTCTCATAATTATACTCTACCTAATGTATAGATTTTCAGATTAAGCTTCAAACTCATGTAATGGAGATTTTCTGCTGCATTAACATGTAATCAAATCATGCCACATGATGTGTCACTATGCACCATTTGGTTTTCTTGTCATTAGCTTATGTGTGTGTGTGGTGTGTGTGTGTGTGTGTGTATACTGCATTTATGCAAAAACCTGCAAGTGTGTGTGTGTGTGTGGTGTGTGTAGTGTCTTAAGTTAGATTCAGCTGTGTGAATAAACAGGTGACATGATTGAGAGAAGAGAGCACGGAGCATTTGATTCAGGGTTTCATGTGAACAAAACCGACATCTGCTCGCTCTCATTAACGGCACTGAAGCTAATCGGCAGGCCAGAAGTGTGCTGACTCTGTAAATGGAAGCGCATGTACAACAGCTTCAGTGAAATCACACAGCTGTGTGCATGCGTACAAACCACATGCATTTCGGTATGTACGTGTGTGTGTGTGTGTGTGTGTGTGTGTGTCTTGTTTGTGTGAGACGCTGCTGTCTCCCCACATCTCCGCTACAATAGACAACGGCGGACATCAAAGAACTTGTGCACTGGACTCGAACCCTTCCGCGCAGTGTCTTGCACTTCACACACACACACACACACACACACACAGCACAGACGCATCAACCTCTAGTCTCTGCCAGAAGAATTCTGTCTAAGCGCGCCCACGACAGCTTATAGATTAAATTTGCACAAAAATTAAAAAATAATTTTCACTGTGCATCTGATGGCCATCTTTTACTGATGGCGCAATTCTTGTTGTCAAGCTTCTTTAGAAATGTATCTCCACTTCCTGTGCTCTTTTGTCATGCGGAAATACAGTCGCCCACTTGAAACACGTTTAGGGGACACACTATCATGTGATTTTAATGTGAAGAACATTTTAATTGCTGTAAAAGATCCAAAGTGCTGAGATACTGTTATATGAAGCATCATTATATATGTCAAATTCACTAAAGAAGGATTTTTCTGCTGCTACATGTGATGTGGATTTGCAGCTAATTTGTGTTTTAAATGAAGAGTCTCTAGAGTATGAAGCAGCCATTTGAAAAAAAAGGCTTTTAATCTTTTCCAAATTCAAGTGTGCCGTGAACCAAAATATCAGGCAACCTAAAACTGCACTTCATGTGGTCAACAGCTAAATTAACTGAATTTTTACGTAAGATTTTAAGACAGTTAGAATGATTCAGTTACTATATAAAATACTACTAAACTGACTACATAAAAATTCAAATATTAGTAGTATTATTTGATGAAATTAGATTAAGCTCTCTTAGATAACAATGCATGATTTTATTGACATTTTATATAAGAATATGTGAAAATGTCTCTTTAGATGGAAAGCAAAAACAAAAAGTTTCAAAAACCGTGTGTGAGATTGATTAACTGTTCATAATGAAGCACTGTAACTCTTAGGTTGATAAAGCAATTGATTTTTCAATAAATCTTTCTCTGGCGCTGATTCTCTCATTTAAAGGCATTCAATTTATCCCATTACTCGTATTCTTGAACAACAACCGAGACAGCCTAAATGCACAAGCTTATCTTAAAAAAAAAAACATGTTCAAAATATACTACATTTATGAAGCCGTGTGTGTAAATGTGTACCAAGGTTTTAGAAAAATCTCATTCAGCTGGCTCTTTCTAAAGGTCAAACGACGCCAGATAAATTCCTTCAAATTAGGATTACAAAAAAACAAACCTCTTGAGAGTTTGTCATCATTTTCCAAGACATATGCACTACTCTGCAGTGACATTTGGATGAGGTCCAGAGCCGTTCGTGCCAAAACTGGAGTGGATTCTGATAGGCTGCAGCTGCCCTGGACGATATTGAAAGGTTTGAGTGACAGCTGCGAATCCAAACTAGACTGAAAAGTCAAGCTGGGTATTGAAAACCCATTGAGTTTGACCTCAAAGGCTGTTTTTGGATCTGGACGACTGTCATGTGACACGCAGTTTGGCGAAGCACAAAAACACGTGACCCTACTGAGCTCGTTTCAGCACATATGTGAAAATGCACGGTCGTATAGATCGTCCGGTTTGCGATTCTTCTCCTGCACTGGTGATGCATTATATATTGCTCAGCTACTCCAGGCTTCTCAGTACCGTATCAATCGAATCACAGTTTCTGCCATGCCAAACAATCCATGCCGAGTGCTCAATCGGTTCCAAACAACACAGATCTAAATACTTTGATTCTGCAAGATCCTACAGCTCTGCCACAAACAAACGTCGTAATGCTATAATGAGCTACCGCATTGTCCTTTTCAAAGCGTTTCCCATTTTAGTTTCATAGCAGGAGGGCAAGACAGCTAATAACACACAGGCACAGCAGAAACGCTCTTCCCCTCGACATTTACAGTCTTGCGGAGTGAGTTTGATCGACCATCTGGCCTCTGAGAAGTGCGTTGTAAAAACAGTGAAATCAATGGAGGCATGTCTACTGTGGATGCCCACCATTACACAAGCCGTGTTGATGGTGTAACACTTAAGCTAGCACACGGCGAGCGGACGCGCATACAGCCTCCCCCCTGCAACCTGCCTGCTCTCGTTGGACACAAGCCTCTCTAATGAATCTCCATGCTATGATGCTTGCGATGTGGCAAACAAAACCTCACGCAGGCCCGCGGGGGAACAGTAAGCCCTCTGGTGGTACCACCGAATGCCTGTACACATAGCATCATGCGTGCAGACTTTAGTTACTCCGCTGCGCAAATTTTGTGCGAGAGAAAAGCACAGGCGATACTTGTATATGCACTCCCACAAAGTCATGCATTTTGAAAATCACATTTACAGGGTACTTTAGAAGTACCCACAGCACACTGATCAAAAAGGATACAAAATTTGAATTGCATCGTGTCTGTTTAAGAGATATTATTACATTTTAAAAGCAGATTTCGCAGGGATCTGTCGTATTTGTTTCCTTTCAAATGTGCAGTGGAAATATGAAAGCAGCTGTTGAGAAAACATTTCCGTTTACACTGCCGCAACAAAAAAATACATAGATCTGAGCTGTCAAAAATCACAAATCTCAAGCACAATGTCATTGAAGTCACAGCCACAGTCATCAATCACATCCGTAGTGGGGGAGAACCGGAACATACAGTACGAAAGAAAAGTCCTCATAATGCGGTGTATTATTTCAAAGAATAAAAAGGCTGAAAACGGAGGCTGACATCAAAGTAAATCTTTCAGACTAAATGTAGCCTAGTTGAAAAAAAAAATGCATTTAGTGCCAAAGTAAAAATGCAACTACATCAAACAAAAGTCAAACTGTAAGTATAAATGGAGCAGCTAAGTATAATGTTTAAATTATGTTCTGTTTTAACGGCACAGATGCAACACTGTCTCTTATTTGTTGAGGCTGTGCTTGGACATGTTAATGTCTCATAATGACATTTAGAGCCATTTTTCTGCATGGCATCGAACCACTTGTCAAAAGTGATCTGCCTTCAGACAAAACTGTATTGATCTTTATTGGGCTCCTGTCTCTATGCTGCACACATATTTTAGTTTCTCAGACTGAGAAAAATCTTTCTTTGTCAGATTGCATGAGTGCACTACTGTTGACCGTATTAACGAGAACCTTCAGTCTGGCTACACGGTGCGTAAAGGTGAGGTTTCCAGGCACACTTCGGCGCAACGTTTCCTAGATCACCTGTTAAGACTGTGAACTTGTGTTTCAGGCGGTTTAACAAGAAACGCAGCAATTCCAGCGTCCTTTCCAAATGTCACTCATTTCTAACGTGCTGCAATTTTAACACTAAAACAATATCTTAGAGGTTGTGAGATGTTTGTGAGATCACAAAATCGATGCAGCACCATCTGTTCCTCAGACGCACGGCATGCTGATGGACGCGCAACTAAATTTCCAGCGCTTAAACAGCTCCGTGCAAGACATTTATTCTCATTTTCCACTGAGTTGTTACATGCAAAATGTAAACTGACAGCAGTTGGACCCAAACGACCAGCACAAGCACTTTCAACACTCACTAAAAACATTCGTTTGTTCAGTTAAAGAGTAAGTATCCATTACGCACTCTCTTACCTATCCGTATGACATGGGGCATCCCGGCAGAGCTGTGAATCCAGAAGAGAGACACTATAATCACGCTCCAGTATTCCACATATTCCCTCCTGTTCTTCATGACTGGAAAACACTGGGATCAATCCAAGGAGCTCTCCAAAAACTGCTCATCAAATTTTAAATGGCTGGGAGTCATATGAGGATTGGACTGACTGCGACAGATTTGCTCTCATTGTAGTTGGTTTGATCACGAGCTCGCTGTATTAATTGTTTAATTTATTAATTTGGGCGAGTGAGTGAGTGAGTGCGCGCGCTCGGCTGTCAGACGAAGCTCCGGGTCGGTGCGCGTCTCCACCTGCGAGTGCTGAGCTGCTGAAATCAGCCTGCAGGAGTCCCTGTATCCCCTCTGTATCTCCTCCTACCGCTGATGCCGCAACAGCCGGGCTGGAGTCCCGCGTCAGTGTGGATAGGGACTAACGCTTCACGTTACGCCGTCCGCGTTGCGCGGTTCGCATATTGCGCGTTATTAGAAATGCAATGGCGATAAGAACCGCCAGGCATATGCAGGGTCACTGTGATGTGCACTGACAATTCTCGATTATATAGCCTATACAACATGGGTCCAAAAGTATCAGATCAGTGATTATTTTAATTGAAGCTTCGATATAAAGAGTTTTAGGATTTTGAAATGTAAAACGTTATGATGCGAATTTCAGATTTCAGAAGGCACTAATCATGTCTGTGATATTGTCCATGTGCACTTCTTTGTATAAAAGGTCAGATTTGTATTGCAGCTCAAGATGCTCTTTGGAACATTCTCAAATCATGCTGGATAACATGGATCGTCGCGGAGTGTGCTGTTGTTACAGCAAACGAGCGGCACACAAACAAATAAATAAATAAATGAAAAACTTGTCATTCATTCAGCATTTTTATAATTATTACAAAAATGTAATAATGCAATAAATGTTCAAATCTAGCTCTAAGTTAAATTATATATCAATTACGATTTTTAAAAGATGGAAATCATATTAATAGTATTTTATCACAGTTAAGTGAATGTAGGGTGATTTTTAAATAATTTCAGTACTTTGGTGTTAGTCATTCTTGCCATTTTTATTATGCACTGGCAATTATTTAGAAATATTGCAAGTTTATTTATAATTTTTTTTTATTTTGTAATATATAATACTGTATAGTTTTTGTTTGTACAGGCTGTTGGTAGCCTCAGAGTTTATTGTAGCCATTGACTTCCATATTATTTGTTCTACACTTTGGAAGTTAATGGCTACCAGCAACTAAGAATCGGATATGGATTTACTGAATTTTATGATATTAGTTGGTTTGTATCATTCTAAACATTTAATCTCACAAACAACACAATCATATTAATGTCATAGTGTTCAAATGATACTGCAGAAAAGAAACGAGTCAGCTATAAACAATTATGCTTTAAGTGCTTGTTGTTCATTAGTATTACAGTATTTACATAGCAATTACAGTGTAACATGAACGCTGTAATGTAAAGTGTGACTCCAGAGGATTTTCTTGACAGT
Source organism: Sinocyclocheilus anophthalmus (assembly GCA_018155175.1). NCBI lineage: Eukaryota > Metazoa > Chordata > Actinopteri > Cypriniformes > Cyprinidae > Sinocyclocheilus > Sinocyclocheilus anophthalmus. The sequence goes on from JADLZN010011555.1 coordinate 259,515, forward strand.
GTGAGCAGGGCTGATGATAATACGCCATTTACTGCACAGATCCGTGCTTGAGTGTCCTCTCAAGTGCAGGGCGGGCATGTGAAACAAATATTTGCATGGGTAGAGTGGCTTTGTTTTTAATGCTCAACTCAACAGCGACGGCGTGAAGCGTAGAAAATCTTGGCATTTGAAAAACAGCTCTTTTAACACAATGTGCTGAGTTAACTTCATATGATAGAGTTTCATAAAGACTCGATTAAATGATGGTCTTCGTAATTGCCTCTGGTGTTCACACTTTGCATGAAACGTTTAGCAGTGTTAACATCGGCCGTGTGCCACCTGAGGCTAGTGCAATATTATTACGCAAATGATCCATCTGTGAGATGCCCTAAAATGCCTATTTAATATCTATTAGTATCTTTCATATATGCCTTAACTAAAAATGAGATGTAATATTGTGACTTAGCTTGACTTCCCTCAGTCTATCTAAATGACATTTAAATTGCCTAACAGAAAGAAAAAAAAAGTAATTATAATAGGACACGATTAAGCTGCATCAACATAAAACACTATTAGGGTGACGAACGCATACGACTAAAATGAAACACAATAAACTTAAATGACATAAAATAACCTAAAGCGAATAAATTAATAAATAAGTTGACTTTTCACACATGGAAAGTCATGCAAAGACTTCTGGGAATGCCAACTTCTTTATACATACATTGTAAAAGCCTGCTATTGTTACCTTAAAGAGCCTTTCTACCTAACTTAACCCATAAAAACTAGCTGTGTTGGTACAAATTATTTTTAATAGGTTGGTTAAGTGATGTGAAATAATATTTGACTTGAACAAAGCCAGATATTATAAATGATAAGCCATTGTTATCATTTTTAGGTAACCTTTTTTTTTTTTTTGGTGTATTATATACAGAATAATAATAGATGATTGGAAACACACACACACACACACACACCGGGAGAAATGAACTGACAGATGATTAGAATGCCATATTAATTATAGCTAACTAGTCTGCAGCTTAAATATTACTTTCAGGCATAGAGTAAGAGTAAATAAAAGCTTGTTACGCCACATGATTGAATGAATGAATGAATGAATGAGTGAATGAAAGATAACACTTTCTATGAAGCCCGCATTATGTATGCATTATGCATTCAGAATACCTGTAAAATGCATTGCAAATACAGGGTTCATAGAAAATGGTACCAAATAAAAATAAATAAAACCATAACTTTTTCCCCCTACAATTCTGAGAAAAAAAATAAATAATAAAAACTCAGAATTGCGAGACATTAACTCAGAATTCAGATTTTTTTTTTCTTGACTACATTAGAGCTTACAGTTGCAATTTTAAAACATGTTTTTCTGATAATTTAAATCTCGCTTTATAATATATATATATATGTATATATACATACAGTCGTCAGAATTATTGGCACCCTTGGTAATATGATCAAAGAAGGCTGTGAAAATAAATCTGCATTGTTAATCATTTTTGTCTTTTACTTAAAAAAAATTCACATACATCTAACCTTTCATTGGAGAATAAGAATTTAAAATGTGGGGGAATATCATTATGACATAAATATTTTTCTCTAATACACATTGGACACAATTAATGGCACTCTTTTATTCAATGCTTTTTGAAACCTACATTTGGCATAATAACAGCTCTGAGTATAATGCCTGATGAGGTTAGAGAACACATGACAAGAGATCAGAGACCATTCCTTCAACCAGAATCTCTCCAGACACGTCAGATTCCCAGCTCCATGAAGGTGCTTCTCCTCTTCAGTTCACCACACTCAGGTCAGGGAACTGGTATGGCCATAGCAGAAGCTTGGTTTTGTGCCCAGTGACCCATTTTTGTGTTGTTTTTATTGTCTGGTTGGAAGATCCAAACATGGCCTATTATAAGATTTCTAACAGTCAGTCACTTTTTGTTGGTATTTGATAGAATCAAAGATGCCGTGTATCTAAACAAGATGTCCAGGACCACCAGCAGAAATATAGACCCACAACATCAAAAATACAGCAGTATATTAAACAGTATATTGTACACATGGGATACTTTTTATCCCTGTGTGCACCAAACCCATCTTGAGTGTTTGTTGGAAAAAATGAATTTCTTTAGTTACATCTGACCATAGAAGCCAGTCCCGTTTGAAGTTCCAGTCGTGTCTGACAACAGAATATGCTGGGGATTGTTTTTGGATGAGAGCATTTTCTTTTCTTGATATTTTTCTTGAAACCCTCCCAAACAACACATGTGGCATAGGTGCTGTTTGATTTTTTTTTTTTTAAGGTTTTCTGACACTGAGACTCAACTATTTTCTGCAATTATCCAGCTGTGATCCTTGAAGAGTCTTTAGCCACTCAAACTCTCCTCCTTACCGTGCATTAGGACGATATAGACACACGTCCTCTTCCAGGCATATTTGTAACATTTTCTGTTGATTGGACATTCTTAATTATTGCCCTGATGGTGGAAATGGAAATTTTCAATGCTTTAGCTATTTTCTTAAAGCCACTTTCTAATTTGTAAAGCTCAATTATCTTTTGCTGCACATAAGAAATATATTATTTGGTTTTTCTCATTGTGATGGATGATTAGGGGAATTTGGCCTTTGTTTTCCCTCCTGTTTATATTCCTGTGAAACAGGAAGCCATTGCTGGATAATTTCATGTTCATAATCATCCTGGTGTGCTCAAAATTGTGACTATGAATGGGAAGATACTTCACAGATATTTTACTCATAAGAATTGCTAGGGGTGCCAATAATTGTGTCCAAAGTTGTGTATTTGAGAAAAACATTTATTTAATAATGAGATTTTCCCCCATTTTCAAATGTTTTAGTTCAATAAAAGGTTAGATATTTGTGATTTGTTTTTAAATAAAAGATCAAAATGATTAACAAATGCAGATTTATTTTCACAGCCTTCTTTGATCATATTATCAAGGTGCCAATACTCCTGACCATGGGGAATGTGAATAATATAATGTGTGTGTGGTGTTGTGTGTGTGTGTGTGTGTGGGTGTGTGTGTGTGACCTGGCCACAAAACCGTCATAAGGGTAAATTTTTCGAAACCGAGTATAGTTTGTTAGGATAGGACAATTTTTGGCAGAGAAACATCTATTTGAAAATCTGGAATCTGAAGGGTAAAATTGTCCAAACGAAGTACTTAACAATGCATATTACTAATCAAAAATTAAGTTTTAATATATTTACAGTAGGACATTTACAAAATATCTTCATGGAACATGATCTTTACTTAATACCCTAATGATTTTTGTCATAAAAGAAAAATCAATAATTTTGAGCCATACAATCTATTTTTGGCTATTGCTACAAATATACCCCAGCGACTTAAGACTGGTTTGTGCTCCAGGGTCACATATATATATGCGGGTCGTGGTTGTAGGAAAGGCGCACGAAGAAGGAGTAGAAGTAAAGGAGTCTTTAATAGACATCAACACACTTAGACCGTTGAAAATAACATCAATCCAGCACAAAGAATAGACAGAAACTGAGGGCTTATAAGGACAGGCAAACTAAGGAGCAAACAAGATGAATACAACACAGGTGATCTGAATAAACAAAGATTAACTAAATGAGAACAGGAACTGAACCAAATAAGGGCAGACAAGAACTAAACAGAAACAAACTTGTGACAGATATTGCCCCCCTCCCGGAAGGCGCGTCCCGCGCCGTAACAGTAACAGGGTGGGCGCCCTGGGGGCTGGTGCAGGACAGGAGCAGGGCGGAGACAAGGAGAGCCTCCAGGGCGGATTAGGGAGTTCGGGGACCCATGGTGGAGCAGGCAGTTCAGGAAGCCATGGCGGAGCGGGCAGTTCGGGTTGCCATGGCGGAGAAGGCAGTTCAGGTTGCCATGGCAGAGCTGGTAGCTCAGGAGGCCATAGCGTATCAGGGGACTGCCACCCCCCAAAATAAAAATTTCTTGGGAAAAACTAGAAATCCTGAGGGACGATCTGGAGGAGCGTGCACTTGAGGGCGCTCTGGAGGGCGCTTATGAGGAGTGGACACTGGAGGGCGCTTATGAGGAGCGGGCACTGGAGGGGGCTTTCGAGGAGCCAGCTCTGGAGGGCTCTCTGGAGGAGCTGAGTTCGCTAACACAGGGTGCTCAGGAGACAAAGGAGGGCTGGACAGGACCAGCGGAGACGATGGAGAGCTGGATGGGACCAGCGGAGACGATGGAGAGCTTTCTGGAGCAGACTCTGGAGAGAGGATGGGGCCGAGAACTCCGGAGGCAGCACCGTGTCCAAGAGCGTTGAACCAGTGGCAGCCGGCGGGCTTGAGTCAGCGGCGGCCGGTGGCCTTGTGTCCTTGTTTCGAGCAGCCGGTGAGCGAGACTTCGTAGCGGTCGGCGCTCCTGGGTTGAGGATTACGGTGGAGTTCAGGAGAACATGGGGATGCCTCGGTTTGGGCAGGTGGTCGGAGCCGTTGGTGAGGCATGTGGGGGTTCCTGGCGTTAGGTGAGCTGGGGAGATACGGCTTGTTCCAGAGGTGGCTGGATGAGGAGACTTAGAATTTACTTCTTCCACCTCGAAGTCGGAATCATTTAAATAGAGGACGAGATTAATCAGCTCGATCAGGGGAAAGTCACACGTGGGGAGATCGCAGCGGATTATATCATCGTCCAGCCCCAGCTGGAAACACGCACCAAGTGAAGATCCGTGCCAGCTCACCTCGTTGGAAAGTGCAAGTAATTCCTCCACATATCTCTCCAACGTCCGACCACTCTGCCGCGACGCACACAGCTTGTCCTCATCTGTAGTCATCTTTATCTGTTTAAGGTGCTGGATTCTGTCCTGTGCTAGTGGTTGTAGGAAAGGTGCGCGAAGAAGGAGTAGAAGTAAAGGAGTCTTAAATAAACAAATATATATGTGTGTGCTTTATTCACAGAAATTTGAGAAATAAACTCAGAATAATAAGAAACAATGTCACTTGTGAGATTTAAAAAAAAAAGTCACAATTACCTTTTATATTTATTTATTTTTAACTTGTGACAAAAACAAGCTTCCATACGTTTTATATAATGAATGGTTACACCATCGTACATAGAGCTGAGTTTTGGTCATTAAACAATAAAACTGTACAGGATTGGGTTGCATAACCCATAATTCCGCTCGGCATACTGTACCTGTCCCTACATTCATTAAATAACATTGTGTTTATTGTGACAAGATTTTCCGGTGTTATAATCCGTATTTATATTATTTACTACGCTGTCACTATGGTTGCATGGTTTACAGCTATATCGAGAATATAAAAGGAGCTTGACTTGTCTTATTCATTCAAAGCCTACAGTCAGTTAAGCCGCTACTGTGAGCTTTTGAACAGGACGATTTAACGTGTTAGTTGTCAATCCCCAACACAGGCTGTGTGAAGGTAACCTGCATGCTTTGTGCATAACAAAGGTATTAGACAGGCGTCAACGTCTTTAAAACCCAGCTAAAACTAATCAGCTTGTTCTTAGAGACAAAGATTAATTCTAGGTGACTGCCCGGTGGAATGAAGAAATACGGCAAACCATTAAAATGATGGAGAACGATACCACGGCTACAAGGGAAGAAGCTGTTGACAGAGAACGGCACTTACACTCTTTATTTGCGCCACTTGATCTGTGTCAGTGAGTACATTAGGCCCACATAACTGCTCATTGTGCTTATCTGTCTTTCCATTTCTCATGTTTTATGTGATGCCGTCAGCCGCACGCCGCTGGTGAATCATGAATACCTGCAGCCCTTCCCCCAACACCATAGGCTAAACCTCTGAGTAATAAAACTGAATAAGTGTATTTATTCCCGTCTGTGACATGAGCAGTTCATTATGACATGATGCATTCCTAATAGTACGTGTTCGGTCCTTTATAGTGCAGAGTGCATTCATGTGGCCATTTGTTGGGAGAAACAAGATGGATCATAACAACAGAGGGTCTTGTCTGATTCGACTTTCCTAGAATTCCTTAGCAATGTGAGACAGCTGGTGACATATAGAGCTATAAAATGAATGCATATACACTAGCATAGCTCAGACGATTTGGTCTTCGAAGAATTTAATGATAAACCTTTTTAAAAAAGGCAAGAATGGCAATACTGGTTTACTTGGCTTAATAGGCCAGATAAATACAGATTCCTTTTTTTTAACAATTGGGTAGTTATGTATAAATGATGTATATGAGTTTGCTTTACATTTATTTATTTGTAAACTTGCAACTGAACTTAGCAATCAATGATTACATTTTTTTTTTCTTTTTTTAAACAATTGAAATACACTTCTTGGAATTTATAGTAAAAAACTGGAGTTGTGTTGGCCAGAAATGGACAAAAATAAATAAACTAATAAATACTCTAACAATGTTTCTGGTTTTACAAGATGGCAAATTGGTGCCTGTATATTTTACACTTTATATATTTCAATAAGTGATATAATTTGAGTAAACCTTTATTTACTCACCCTCAGACCATTCAAGATGTGGATGTGTGTTTCTTTTTTTAGAACATCAGAACAGATTTACAGAAATTGAGCATCTCAGCAATGGATCCTCTGCAGTGAATGGGTGCCGTCAGATGAGAGTCCAAACAGCTGATAAAACAACATCAATAATGTCAATTAAAATACCAGTCCGTAATCCATAATAACACTTCCTCCTGTGAAAAAGTCCCTATTGTCCTTTCACATCAAAATCCCCGTCATATTTGTGTTGAACTGTTTTGGACTGTTTGATTGTGAACGGTTTGATCTGTGCATATTTCTCTCCTGGTTCATACAAGACAACTTTTTTTCACATTAGAAAGTTTGAAGCAACAGTTTGAAGCTAAAATGCCTTAATGATGGATTTGTTTATTTCAAACACACAGCTTTTCACTTCTAGAGACATTAACTGATGGACTGGAGTGGTGTGGATTACCTGTGGATTATTGTGATGTTTTTTATCAGCTGTTTGGACTCTCATTCTGACGGCACCCATTCACTGCAGAGGATCCACTGCTGAGCAAGTGATGGAATGCTACATTTCTCCAAATCTGATGAAGAAACAAACTCATCTACATCTTGGATCAAATTTTCATTTTTTGGTGAACTATTCCTTTAAAAAGCAACCGCCACAAGAATACAGGTGGTGCAATGACACATGATGAATAAAAAAATATCGTAAGTGGCCTGTCTATAAAACATATATTCATGAGCCAATATTCATATATAGCCGGTGCACACACATGACACCAAAATAATGCAATAAACATTTACTAAATAAGAGAATGTGTAACACGAAACATCCTAATGTACGTTATTGATAACAAAAATGAAAACAAACACGATGTACCTAAAATATATCCATGTGTCATGCAGGAGCTTCTAGGAATGTCATTTTACTGTTTTTCCACATAAACTACAAGGTAATTCATAAGTTTTATTTGTAAAACCATAAATCTGACAGTATTTTACAATAAAAACACAATTCATTATTAAACCTTTTGCAATTTTTTACTATATAAGGTCATTTTTCAGTTAACCAATTAGTTTTTAATATAGCCGTTTTACAGTCTTTTCTGTAAGATTACAGTATGCAGCTTTGACATTTTAACAACTACCTTTGTGTTTTACTGTGGAGAAAAAAAAATGAGGTGGGTAGATGGTGACAGAATTTTTGGTGATTAAAAGATTAAAAGAAAATTACACAAAACAATTTGAAAAGGGCTACTCACCCAAATTTGGAGATGTGAATTTGGTACAGCAATTTAGACAAACATGATGAATGAGCACGATGCTGTTGTAAGGCATATTTGATTTGAATGGGAAATTAAAAGTCCATTTACCATAATTAGTGCTTTTAACTTTATAGATATCTTGAATGACCTCAAGCATGTTATTTTAAGTTGCTGTCAAACTGTTTGTATCATTGGAACTCTCTGCAGCCGCTGGAGTTGACTGTCAATGCATATTCATGTCTCCAGACCCAGATTTATAACTGCCTGGCACAATATAAGGGCTATCAATGTGAGTTATGTGCCCAATGCTCGCACATTATCAAGATTCATTGACTGCCACTTTCAGAAATACAAAATGTACACTGCTTTGGCAAACAAAATGTTGTGCGAAGGGGCCTGGCCCCTCTGTCAGGAGGCCTGTGTCTGGACTGTTCATTAGCCTGAGCGATAAATGGAACTGATCAATGATTCTGATCAGTAATTTTGGCAGATGGATGCCAGACAGCATGAGAGGGAGGGACAAAAGGAGAAATATGCCATTATCATCATTTAGTTCTCCTCTATGAATATGTCTTCCTTCCATGAAAGCGTCATCCTACTAGAGCAGATAATATTAAACATATGCTCTGTCATAATTGTGACTTCCATGAAACTATTATAGAGGAGAAATTATAATTTATAGTGCTTCTACCCATTCTGTCAATAGACTGTGGCACATTAATTGGTCCCAGTTTTAATAACGTCCTTTAACAAGAACTTCTGCCACTTCCAATGTATCAGTGATATAGAGCTGAGCCACCAAAACATTTTCTAAACCGCCTATGTGTGTACTGACAATATTACTGAGCTGGTTTAAAAGGTTCACATCACACAAACAAAAAAAGCTTGTTTTTCTGGAACAAAAGTAGTGATAATTTAGATTTTTGGTTACTATTTTTCACTGCTGTAACTTTAAGATTTCTATGTAGCGTCCCTCTTTGCATGTGAAATGATATGCAATGCTTCAGGCTCCCAGTTTGTTGTCATGTCCAATATCGTTGGAAAAGCACAACAGTTGTTGGACTTTGTCCATGTGTTACTGTTATGTAACTGCATAAATACTGGAATAATATTAAATTGTTTTGAGGTTTGAAATATCTTGCTTCACTATTACTTTATCACTGGTGAATCATATGTCACTTTTCTTTTTTTATGTAATTAATATTATTTATTGCGTAACTTCTGACCTGTTTCAGCTTAAGATGTAATAAAGGGTTAGTTCACCCAAAAAATGAAAATTGGCTTGTGTTTTACTCACCCTTGAAGCATCCTAGGTGTATATGACTTTCTTCTTTCAGACGAATCCAGTCGGAGTTATATAAAAAATTGTCCTGGCTATTCCAAGCTCTATCATTGTAATCAGCGGGTGTTGCAGTTGAACAATCCACAAGTCGTCAAATAAAGTGCGCGCATTCATAATAAAACGTGCTTCACATGGCCCCGGGGGTGAATAAAGGCCTCCTGAAGTAAATCAATGCATTTTGTAAGAAAAATATCCATATTTCAAACGTAATAAACACTTTTCTCTCACTTCCGCTGACTGTCATACGCGGAAGGCGTTCTGGCGGAAGGTGTATGACGTATGCGCAGAACTCGCGCCTCTGAGATATGCTAGTCTCACAAGTTTGTTTATAGGAGCAAAGGAAGCAAAGTTTCCTTACTTTAGCAAAGGAAAACCAGTCTCCTCGTGGCTTATATCGAAATCCTCAGATATTTTTCTTTGCAAATCTTCGGTTTGTACTTCTAAGTCATGACCGGCGTTTTGTTTGTGGCTCTCTAGTTCGTTCATAATCACGAAACACCGACGTCTACGTCATCGCCGGGCACGCTTGACGCATATGACCGTTGGCGGGGACGTGATTTAAAAGTGTTGATACATTTGAGCTATGGATATTTTTCTTACAAAAACGCATTGACATCACTACAGAAGGCCTTTATTCACCCCCCGGAGCCGTGTGAAGCACGTTTTATTATGAATGCACGCGCCTTTATCTGACGACTTGTGGACCGTTCAACTGCAACACCCACTGATTACAATGATAGAGCTTGGAATAGCCATGACAATTTTTAATATAACTCCGACTGGATTTGTCTGAAATAAGAAAGTCATAGACACCTAGGATGCTTTGAGGGTGAGTAAAACACAAGCCAATTTTCATTTTTGGGTGAACTAACCCTTTAAGAGACTTGAGCAGATAAAGTCACGTCAAAGTCTGCAGTGATTAGAGATGTGTGTATGATGATAATCACAGTGTGTGCTGGTTAATGGCTCAGAGAGCTCACTACTCTCTTTGTAAAGCCTGAAACACTGACAAGTTCCAGTTAGTTGACCGGATTGATCAGCAGACATCATTTCGTTCTAGGGCAACTGCAGCCGAACGGAGAGGCGATCAATTCTTGATAGGTGTCCTGAAGTTTCTGCATGAACTCCCACCCTGTCATCGGCTAGCAGGAGAGACGGCCGCAAACTTGTGAGTTTGTTCATAATTGTTTGGAGAAATAGTGGAACTTGTATTGAGCATACAAAAAGAGTCTAGTGAAACATTTTTTTTCTCATTGATTTTCATTTGCTCCTTTAGAAAAAATATAAAAGACTTCTCCACCCAACTGAAGATAATGTCAGAATAGAATGCCTCTCCACAAGAAAAGACTAAAATGAGCCAGTCTCTTATATTTAATGTGGCTGTGAATAGAGTGTCATTCTCTGGCCTGCTTTTGAAATAATAATTGCTTTTGTGGTGCTGTGCTGAGTGTTTTGTGTCCCCCTCCACCCTTTTTTTTTTTAAACAATATGCAGTACTTTCAGTCAACTCTAATATAAGTTTACTTGAAATAATGTCTGAAAAACAAACTAGCACAGTGAAATGGTTGGCAAAAGTTTTTTTGTCATTTCATTTGTACTAAATTATGCATTTACAAAGTTAGAAGCACAAACACAGTCGCAACTATGTGGAATGCATTGTACTTTAAGGTTGTGTTTTTATGTGTGTAGAAATCTCTTTAGTTCAAAATATACTACGCTACCCTTAATGTTATAAGCTGTTCTCATGATAGGCAAACAGGATTTTGTTTGTTTGTAGCAAAAAGCATTTTGAAAATGTAAAATAGTTGTGTACATGACTTAAGATTATCTGTGAATCAAAGCTCTCAAGAAGTCATATTTTCTAAGTAAATTCAAAACTTTTTACATTTTACATTTAGTTATTTAGCAGATGCTTTTATCCAAAGTGACTTACAGTTGGGGGAAACATAAAGCAATTCTTCTTAAAGAGGCAAAAAGAACAGGAAAGTGCTTGTAAGAAGTTTTAGACATTGTTAAACTAAGTACAAGCTGAAAGAGAGGACATAAAAAAGAGAGAGATATATATATTATATAATATATATATATATTTTTTATGATGATGATGATGAAGTCAAGTAGCTTCGAAAGAGATGAGTTTTAAGCTGTCGCTTGAAAATTGTCAGAGAATCAGCATTCCGGATAGGGGTGGGAAGATCGTTCCACCAGCCAGGAATGGTGAACGAGAATGTTCTTGAAAATGATTTTGAGCCTCTCTGTGAAGGTACCACGAGGCATCGCTCACTAGCAGATCTCAGACTTCTGAAGGGGATGTAAATTCATAGTTGTGAGTGGAAGTAGGCGGGTGCTGATCCTGTGGCTGTTCTATACGCAAGCATCAATGCCTTGAACTTGATTCGGGCCGCAACCGGTAGACAGTGCAAGGAGATAAAGAGAGGTGTAACAAGGGCTCTTTTGGGCTCGTTGAAGACCCAGTCGTATACCGCTGATCTGAATAATTTGTAGCGGTTGCTTGAGTGATTTTTTTTTTTTTTTTTTTGAAGTCCAGCCAGAAGAGGCATTGCAGTAGTCCAGCCTAGAGATGACAAGGGCCTGTACAAGAAGTTGTGCAGCATGCTCCGTTAGAAGGGCCTGATCTTTCTGATGTTGTACAATGCAAACATGCAAGATCGAGCAGTCTTTGCAATGTGTTCTTTGAAGGTCAGCTGGTCATCAAAGGTTACACCAAGATTCTGACCGAAGTTGATGGAGTAAAATTGTAGACGAACCTAGCTGGATGGTGAAATCATGCTGTAGAGCTGGAGTGGCAGGGAAAACAAGAAAGCTCAGTCTTTGCCAGGTTGAGCTGTAGGTGATATTCTTTCATCCATGGCAAGATGTCCGCCAGGCAACCTGAGATCCATGCAGCTACCGTTGGATCATCTGTTTGAAATGAGAGATAGAGCTGTGTGTCATCAGAATAGCAATGGTAGGAAAAGCCATGTGCCTGTATGATGGGACCAAGTGATGTTGTGTATATGGAGAAGAGAAGCGGTCCAAGAACTGATCCCTGAGGAACACCAGTGACAAGTTGATGTGCTTTGGACACCTCCCCTCCCCAAGACACCCTGAAAGACCTACCAGAGAGATAGGATTCAAACCAGCGAAGTGGAATCACTGTGATGCCCAGTGATGAGGGGGCAGACAGGAGGATCTGATGATTCACAGTCTCAAAAAACGGAAGATAGATCCAGCATAATGAGAACTGATGATTTGGAATCAACTTTTGCTTTTTCATAATGAGAAAATAAATATAATTACTGTTTCTTGTGCTGCTTTTAATTTAGAATTTAGAATTTTTTAAAAAGTGTATTATTGTAAGAGAATCTACAAACTAGAAGAATGATTACATTACAGTAATGGAAAGTGGGTACTTAAATAATGATCTAAATTTTAATGGTAAAAAGACCTTTTCAAAAATTTGTTAAGTTATGGGTAATCTATACGGTGAATATTGTTAATAGATAAATCTGTAAATCGGACATAATGCAATGTAACAGAAAAAAAAAAATGTAATTGCCATGTTGGAGTGAATAAACAAAAAGAAGTTATTAAAGTGAAAAAAAAAAAGATTAACAAAAATAGTGCAATACATTTGACATCCACAAAATGTCGTTGACAGTCATATTTGATGGGTTATCACTCCATTTATTGTATTTATTTATTATTTTAATTTTCACTCTTAGGCAATGTGAAATTAAATGGATGTTTATTGCACTTGTCATTTTGTATTGTAATTACCTCAGCTTGAGGAAAGCTACGTGTGATGAACTTTGTTTTGGGAAAAAAATAAAATGAATAATAATACTAATAATAATAGGTTTGGTATTATTTCAGTTCATGAAATGCACTTTTGTTACTGTAAATTTACTTCCCATTGTTTTAACAGTATAATATTACATTTAATAGTTGTTAAGGGTCAAAAAAAATTAAATAAAATAAAATAAATAAATATAAAACATTGTGGTCTTTTCTTTATGGCAAATATGTTGGGTGGTTTCTTTTGATTCCTGTGTAAAATATGAACTGAACATGTATCTTGTTAGTTTCACCCTGGATCTGGAATTGTCTGTGCTTTCAAAGAGGTCATCTATTTTTAATTTGACAGAAATATACACATTTCTGAGTTTACTCCTTTCAGCAGTTGAGTGTCTGCTTTAGTGCACTATACCATTGTCCCTGTGAGGCAGTTCTCTCCTGTTGCTCTAATGTCCTTGCAGCGTTAGCAGACAGACACAGATGATTAAGTGTCTATTTACTCACCTATGGTTTACGAGAGCAATGTCGCCACTTTACCCAATGCTGACAGATTAGACGTGGACTGTGGCCTCGTACCGCAGCACTCAAGACAAACTGATGTCTGCAAGCCGGCACATGAGGAATCGTCCTAATTTTCACATTGATCATTGTGTTAGCCTCAGCTCTGGCCCTTTCCAGCCAACCGCAAGAGATCGCAGATTCATCCCCACTGTTGGAATTCAATGAGAGGACTCTCAAGAAAAGAAAGATTGTTAAGGTGCAGGTTAAGAGACCGGGCTCTGTTTATCAGCAGCTTGGGGATCAAACTGTAATAATGAGGCCTGAATGCTCACGAGCGCTTTATTGGCTGGCTTGATGTTATTTGAACAAGTGCAGCTGTACTAGAGGATAAATCAATAGCGCTGAGAGAGGAAGGAGCCCACGGCGTTGACTCAAAGGACACACTGCAACAGACACCCGATCACCGCTTCTATGGATTCTGCAATGTTTGGACATTAGTCTGGGATAATACTCTCTCATGTGCGTGTGATACCCGAGTGGATCCTAATGTAAAAGCAGAAATCCTAAACTCTTTAAACCGTTGTTATAATAATGGTGACATTCTTTTTTGCTCTTCACTTGTGGTAAAAAGAAGCTGGAAATACCTGAGCAGCGGTTTACTGTTAGCAAACAGTTTGCGCTGCTGAGAAGAGCGTCCAGGGAGTATTTACCTTTTGGCTATTCATTTACACAAAAGCATTTTGGGAGCCTGAAAACGCAAACCTTTAAGAACGGATTTCATATATATAGTAGTGTTATGGCTTTCATTAAAAACAGCTGAAACGTTCTTGGAAATAAGCTTTTTTTGTCTTTTACATTAGAAGGAAAAATCCTGCAGAATAGGAAATGTTCTGTTTTAATGTTAAAATGTATCACATTATAAAAGTAAAATGGGTTTCGGTGTGGGCTCATAGTGCTCCAAATAGATTGGAAATGCTGATCTAGGGAGTATTTACTGCATATTAATGCAATATAGAACGTTCAATAATTGTGATTTTGTTGTGTGTTGATCTGTCATGCAGTCGTACAAGTTATAAAGGATTGTAAAGGGGTTTACAGAAACTAAAAGAGTATTACTTAAATATTAATTTCCTTGTAGTCAAGCATGTACTGTAATCTTGAATAAAGTAGTAATAGTCTAAATTTTTTAAAACAATAAACTTAATGTGTATATACGTTTGGTCATAAGTGTCTTCTCTAATAAGGCAAAACAAATCACATATTATCATTATTATAGTGAAGGTCATACCTGATCTCTGGAACCTTTTGAGTAAAGTTGAGGAAGAAGAACTTTACTGGAAGAAGGGTTTTTATTTTTGTTTCATGCTGACACCTTACAATAAAGTTCCATTTGTAAAACTATAGTTAAACTGAAAATGAACAAAATTACAGCATTTATTTATGCATTTATTCTTATTATTAATGTTAATTTATACTATTGTTCATTGGTAAATTGTGTTTATTCATAATGCATTAATGTTCATATAGCAAATGTTGAAATGTAACATTTACATAAATTGAATATTTAGATCATGATAGAAAGAAACACATAATGTCTTAATAAACTGAGTTAGGTAGTGCAGCACCAGGGGGCATATACAGTATTCCCTTAATTGTGATCAGTTTTAATATTTCAACCAAAGCATTAAGAGATATATGAAGAATAAATGGCATGCAAGGAATGGCCTGTATCACAATTCACTGCATTAGTAGCCTTGTACATATGCTCTTATTGTAAATTGTGATTTTTGTTGTTTTGGTTTCCATTTAATGCATAATCAAGACGAAACGTCTCAGGTTATGCATGGTTCCCTGAGAAGAGAACTTCAAACTATGTCCTCTAGAGGTCGCTTTGGGGAACGTCTTCATCGTGACCTGTGTTTGAAGCATACATCTAAACACAACAATAACATTGGCCGGCTGCTCACACCCGCCTATGACCTTTCATTACCCAGTCGCCGATCCACAGTATCAAATAGTTCCGACCGGGAAACATGGCTGGTCCTTATGGCGCTCTTCACTGAAGCTTGAGTCCGAAGCATGGCAAGGGAACTAGAGGATGCAGTGTCTTGTTCCCTTCTCAGGGAACCATGGTTACATACGTAACCTGAGACGTTCCTTTCAGAGGGAACTTCGAACAGCGTCCTCTAGAAGTCGCTTTTGGGGGATACTGTCATAACTCACCTGCGGACATGCTGCTGAGGTGAGTGAATGCCAGAAACCACAGCGAGCACTAAGTACCAACTCTACGATAGCCATGGGAGTTGCCCCAAGGACGCCTTGACAGCTGTCAGTGACATTATCCCCTCGGCCAAGGGCCTGAGCTGCATACCCTAAACAACTTACCTGTTAAGGGCTGGGCTGGGAAGCCCGAGCCTAGGGCAGAGCTCAAAGGCTTGGAATCAGAAGAAGACAGTCCTTTGAGGGGATACGACCAGGTGTCTAAAACCCAAACCACACCCTAGCCTGTCACCCAGGGGGCTACCGCCAGTTCTGAATGAGCTTGCTTAAAGAACTGGCTAGACAAATTTTTGGTAGCAACACCGTGCTCAGAAAAGAGAACCGGGGCCTAAACCAACTCAGAGAAAGGGAACGAGGCTGACAGCACGCAACCCTTAACATACAGGATTTTAGAAAGTGTGCAGAATGCATAGCGTGCACACTTACCACAATGTGGATTTTAGAAATACCATTACTAAGGGTAACCGAATCTTTCACTTTGACAGCCTATGAACCATACATGACTGAGGCACGCTCAGGGAGTGACAGTTAATCCAGCGGGAAACCGCATGCTCAGAGTGCATGTGGATTGAAAAGGCTTATCTCATAGAAAAACCCTCCATGTGAGGGGAGCATTGCCAACCCAACCATAGCAGTCACAGAACAGAATCCGGAGCATCTGCTCATGCATAACTAGAAGGGGTGAAGCACCCAGCTCTCAGACTGAGAGGGGGACACCAACGCCCGACTGGGAAGCAGCGTGCTCATAGATAACCCTTCCAGGGTGAGGGGAGCACTGCTGAGCTCACCAAAGGAGCAGCCTAAGAGGAAGGCAGAGTCCAGATGTGCTACCCAGCGAAGCCCACAGAGTCAAGGGATTCGCGCTCAAATGAGAGTGAGCTTAGAGCTCAGAAGGGAGCGGCGTGCTCGCAAGAGACTCTCCATGATGAGGGGAGCATAGCTAGCTCACTCAACAGCAATCCGCCAGGGAGGCTGAAGATGGCCCAGCAACCTGGCATGACTGCTAACCGAGCGCAAATGACGGATTCCCCAAATCCAAAAATAGAGGGGACCTTTAGAGCTCAATCTGAGTTCCCCGACCACCAGTAGGTATGTTATAGGGACATATACATTGAGTGGCATGCTCATAGTGGACCCTCATTGTGATGGTTCACCGCTAGCTGACCAAAAAAGCGCCTCGGGAGGAAGAAGTGGCTCGCACCTGGCATGACTGCTCCCAGAGCTCAAGGAGCAGAGTCCCCACTCTCAAAATAGGAGAGGACTCAAGATCCGCGTTTGGGAGCGGTTGCTCATATAAGGTTCCCTCTAGCGGGAGGGAGCACGGCTTAAGCTCAATTCAATCAAGGAGAAGCCGCCAACAGGGCGGGCAGAGAGAGGCCCTAACGAGTCTACTGCCCAATGAGCAACCAGGGAGCGAGGACCCCCCTATAAAAGGAACCTCAGATGATCCACTTGGGAGTGTGATTGCTCAAGGTGACCCACTAAGGTGTGGGACACTGCTGCCTAAGACTTCACCACAAAATGAGAGCAATTCCTACACAGGGAGGGCAAGAGAAAGGCCTAACACCTTACTCTCCTGCTATCTCAATGGGACCTCCATAAGCGTAGGGCTACTGAGGAGCCTCCGTATCTCAAATTGGAGTTGCAATGCCACAAGAAACTCTTCGAGTGCAGGGTATCACTGCAGGCTTGCCAAGAAAGGGCAACTGTTTCAGGGAGTCGCAAGCGGTCAAACGCACTTGATGGTGCGCGCGGCGTTATGGATGGATCTCTCAAAGAGCGGCAGGGCTCGACCCTAAGCAAAGAGAGAGGAACCCAGCTTGACCAAGCGATCATTAGCCCAGGACAAAGCACCTACTCTCAAAAATAGAGAAGGACTCACATAATCTAACCCGGACCGGCAATGCTCATCAAATACCCTCCCGCAGTGAGGGGATCACGGCCATGTCTTGGATCAGATTGACCGCAATTGGTACATCAGAAATGGGATCCAGGTTAAAAGGGGATCGCACATTCCAACAGGGAAAACCAGGATCCCAGCATAGAGGCAACTGACCAAGGAGGCGACAGGAACGGGCATAGCAACTCAGTATTGTTTTTCATGGAGTTCTTGGAAGCAGCACTCTTGGCTCCCAAACTGAGGCAGACCCTCAAAGCACAAACTGGTAGCGATAGGCACATAGCTAACCCTCGTAGTGAGGGGAGCACTTCCAAGCTCGACCAGAAGGCAGCGCTAGATTAGAAGGGCAGTCTAGCAGGGCCCAAAGAGAGACCATCAACTGATGCAGCTGAACGCAGTCTTATGCTCTCTATCTTGAGAGCATGGGTCCCGTTTGACCAGGCCCAAAGAAAACCTGTAAAGGCAACGGGACCCAATAACCCATTCATGCATACAAAGTTACTGCTCCGGAAGGGTTTCCGAAGAAACACATCTCACTCATACCTCAGGGAACGCAGCGTACTCAAGCCCACTCCGTGAAGGGGCGATTCTCTGGTTCGACCATAAGGGCAGTGTGACAGGGAGGTCCCGTGGGAGTCAAGACATGAGTAGCACATCCTGGCCGGGGCAGCTTCTCGAAGCAAACACCCAGCCAGGACCTCAGGGAGCACGTTACGAAGCATTATACTGAGAAGAATGCTCAACCTGAATGGAGGACCTGCAAGTCCTGAGGTCGCAGCATAATACTGGGGACCTGATGACTAAGGAGGCTCCCGCAGAAGCCCAGCGACTTGGCTGTGTGGTCCAGTAGGCATGAAGCCGAAGATGTAGGGCTATCATCCAGCCTGGATCCAGTACCGATGGGTGGGACCATCACCACAATCGGTCAACAGCACGAGGTTCTGACTTCAGCAGGGGAGGTGCTCGCAGAGGTCCTAACCCTAAAGCAAAGTCAGAAAAACAGAAACAGGCCCAAGTAGCACTGTAGAGAAAACTAGTTAGTGAATTCACATAAACTAGCAATAGAGTAGATGAAATGGATCATACTCACCAACCATGGCTCCCGCACGTGACTCAACCTCACGGATATAATCTGAAGGCGAAGTCCGAAGAGCGCTTGGGTCCGGACCACCAGTAGGTAGTTATATGGGACATAGAAACTAACCAAAAACATCATAGGTTCAGCATGAGAGACTGTAATGCGAGTGCAGGAGGCTCCTACCTAACCTTGGTCAGGTGGGTGGCTTTAGGGGAATTAAGGGGAGGATGCTGAGAGCAGATGTTAATACTCTCGGAGGGAGGTGAGAAGATGGCTCAGGTTTTACTCTGGTCTGGACAAGAGCGTTGAGAACGCCTCGACTGTATCACCTCCCTCAAATCATGCCTGTTACCCTTTGACTCACGCCTCCTTTGAGCCCTACCTGAAGGTGAGGGAGGGGCGCAAATCGTGACACAAGTCTTCTGTGCCCGCCTCTGACCCTTAGATTGAGACGGGCCAGGACCCCTTTGTTGTTCGGGCTCAGACCTGGAGCTTTGAGGAATAAAGGATTTAATGGCTGCCAAGTGCGTCTTGGGCTCCTTAAACTTCTCAACCACCATCTCGACGGAAGTGCCAAAAAGCTCAGAAAGGGTAACTGGCGCATCAATGAGAAAGCCCTTCTTTTTCGTCCTGATATCCGCCAGGTTCACCCACAGATGCCTCTTCATAACCACCATGGCCGCCATAGATCTGCCAATGGCAGTGGCGGTCTGCTTAGTGGCACGGAGTGGGAGATCTGTGGTGTGACGCAACTCAGCCATCTCATCAAGGGATAGACCCTGACCTTTATCCAGGTCTTTCAACAGGTCAGCCTGAGAAGCTTGAAGCACCACCATGGTGTGCAACGAAGCTGCGGCCTGATCTGCTGCTGCGAATGCCCTGCCATTCAAACCAGATGTATCTTGAAGGTGTTTGGATGGCAAGGAGGGAGCCTTAAGAGAAGATGTCTCAACAACAGAGAGATAGCAGGTCAGTGTCTCTTCAATGGGGGGCATCTTCTCATAACCATTCTCACTCATCCCCTCAATATTGGCATAACTAGTATGCTGAAACCTATGGATGCAGGAAGATCAGGAAGAAATGGGAGACTCACTTGAGCTGGAGGGCTATGGTCAGAAAGATAACGCTCATTGATGTGGCCTCGAGGCGCTACTTTCTTGACCCGCTTCCACAGCAAGTCGAGCCTCGCCGTGGCATGTTCCATAACCTCAAGCAACTCAGAGTACACAGGGCAGGAGGAATGAGAGGACTCAGTCTCAATTTCTTCATCCTAATCTGACATCTCCTGCTCTTACTGGCTTGGAGCCAGCAGAGCACTAGCTACTGGATCAGACGATGTAATAGAAATAGCATCCAGCATCTCACTCTCATCCGTGACTGATGAGCGCGAAAGGGAAAGACCCTTTTTCAATGCATCAGCCAGATCCACCTGCGATCCCCACAAGCTCATTTTCCTCTGTGCCTCAGCAGCGGCGGGTCCTGAACCGCGGGGAGCTGATGGCTGTCCCTCTTTCCTCGAAAAGAGAGACAAACGAGAGTGGAGCTTTTTCATCGAAAAATGCTCACAATGCACGCAGATTGCCCCCTCGAGGACATCGCGCGCGTGCTCTTCACCTGGTTGCCCAGGCTGTGGATTAAAGGTAGGCTAATACTGTTGTAAGTAGTGTTCAGTTTCAGTACAGACCGTAGTCGTTTCACATTCATAGACCTTCACTGTAATCACCAGGAGCCACTGTTTTGATTGGCATTGTTGTATATGTTTTTTTATCTCAAAAACCGGTAGCCATTAGCTTGCATTTTATGAATCACCAAGGGCAACGGTTTCACCTAAAAATCGTCTTTACTGTTCTACTGAATAAAAAAAGTCACCCACATCTTGGATGACCTGAGGGAGAGTAAATTAACAGTAAATTTTCATTTTTGTGTGAACTATCCCTTTAATACCAAGAACTGAAATTAAATTAGACGACAAACAGGCCGCTGTCTGTTTCTAACCATTTTCTATACCACAAATGAAAATCCTGAGTTATTGTGCGTAAAATCTCATGGATGAACCACACTTAGAAATGTACCAGAATTAAGGTGGTTCATTAAGTATTAGGCTAACTAATACATGATCAAATCCATTAATACAGTGGATTAGGGCATAACATTCAGCTCTGTTATAATGTGCATTAACCTGCTCCATCTGTGATGCAAGAGTAATTATTTCTCACAATGCTCAATACACCCAATAAAAATACTGATTACATACATGCATCACAATATTACAGAATTCAAAGCAAACACAGTCTGCAAAACTTTTAGATTAGTCCTTTACAATCTAATGGATATTGTATTGATAATGAAAATCTTTGTATAAAATCACAATATATAAAACAACTGTAACTTGCCCAAAAGAGACATTTATGAAGAATCACTGTCCTGAGAACAGTTTCACAAACAAATCTTGTTTTAAAACCAACATCCAAATCTAATCTAATCTAAAAAACATGCATGTGTGATATCTTGACCCCCTCAAACAAACCATGAAACTCTGAGTTATTTGAGACCAATTTTGCTCATGCAGGCAATCTGCAACATTTGTTCAATTGTTAGAGTCCCACACTGAATTTGGCAGACCCTCCATCTGCGAGCAATAAAGACAGCGGGTATCTGATTAGCCGCATTGTCTCCTAATATCTGTCAGATGCTTCAGTGAGACTGACTTTGTTTTTGTTTATTCTCTGTTTGCCTGTCATTGGCTGACATAACCTGCTGCCGTCTATTTTAATATTAATTAAAGACGATATACTGTACAGGCAGAAAGTGTGGCTCTCTGCCAGTGTTTTGAAGTAAGACTCAATTAACCTGAATGACCCTAGCCAATACAAACAAGGCAAATTAATTACATTACATCTATTCCACGGGAGCTTAGCGAGCTCAGAATGGCTCTTAAATACTTTAGGATGTAATCTCTCTGGTTTGATTTATACCTGCGTATTTGTCAAGCCATGCAAGTCATTAATGATACAAGAGCATGAAAAATTCACATCAAAGCAGACACCACTGATGGGGTGGAGATTCATATTAGCAATTACCTCTGTTGCTTTAACAAATGCTTTATGCTTTGTTGTGTACACTATTATGTTTTAGGATTTTTGAGTTATTATGACACGTGGATGGAATAAGTCACACAACAAATGTAGACTGAACCCGCCCCCCACCACACACACACACCAGCACACACACACACACACACATACACACAATGGTCAAATGTATAGCACATTGTACAAATAATTGCAAGTAACATGAAATGTTGAGGTAAAAATAATGAAATTGTATTTTCTTATACTCCAATATTCTTTGTTTTATTTATACATTTTACTTTTTTATTTTATTTATTTATTTATTGTACAGTGTCGGCTCATAGCAAATAGTGCCTGGCTGACATTTCTGCAAAATAGCATCATTTTGCCTCTTGATGAACATGAATCTTGCAACATTTATTACACAGGTATTGTGGGATTTCATAAATGAAATGTCTGTTGAGTGATGCTAAAAGATTAATGCTCTATCACATTTTAAAATTAAGTACCAACAAACAAAAAACACATAAACAAATAAAATAAATAATAATAATAAATATTTACTGAATTAACCATGCAATTTTTTTTTTCTTGCTTCTTCACGTCTTTAAGTTCTTTTACCTTGACTAGTGTTTCCCTTGAGCGCACTTCCCTCATCCCTCACTGCAAGTGAATGTGTATTTTATGTAGCTTTTGGCTTAAATTTCACTAGCTACTATCAAGTGACAAATGCATTTGTGCTAAAAATACAGTAGAGTTTGATTGAACATACAACCTTTGATGTCAACACACAAAGATATGGGAAGCTTTTCCTCCCTTTTAAAAGCTCATATTTACTCTGCTATCCTGTCGATGCACAATTGTATGGTAACTGTCTGCATGCTGCACACGACCCAATCACAACAGACCTGCAACCCATTTAATAGTTTGAAAACCACTGATATAACAGAAAATAAATAAAGCATCCAAACTTACTCAATTACTGTAAAAGCTTAATGTCTATCATAATGTCTATATACTGGGTTTTCTGTAAAACCCCAGATGATGAGTCTAATCCAGGCTTAAAGAAATACTAGAACTAACAGATTAAAGTAAGACCAGAACTAAAATGATTAAAGGACTACATGAACTAATAGATTAAAGTAAGACCAGAGCTAATAGACTTTGCAAGTCAATGTGTTTAAAAACTACAACTCATTGTGATTAGATAAATAGACTTACATATGTCAGTAATGATACTGAGATTTGTAAATTTTATTAATATTTATTTGTATTTAATTTTTGTCAAACTTTATTTGGTCAGTGTAATTACAAATGATTAAATTTGTTGAAAAGTTGGATGGATAAATAGACGGACGGATGGATATTAATAATGTTGCTACTCAATAAACAAGATATCCGCCTCAGCCCGTTAAAAGACAAAATACTAAGGACGAACCATCATTTCACACAGGCATGCCAATGACATCTGCTGCTACAGAAAGTCTGTTAGCGATGCACGGCTCGTTGTGTGTCAGGTAAAAACACTTGAGTCACAGCTGATATGACTGAAGTGTTGCCAATACGAGAGAGAGGACATCTGTGTGTGACAGAAGCGCTACTGATCTTAAAAAGTATCTCACTGCGTCGACTTCATGCGTCTTAGACAACAGCATCACAGACACTGGGTCCAAAACGCAAAGCAATCGTCACACAGTAGGGCCATTTTTTTAACTTAAATTATAGGGAACAACTGACAATCAGTCTAACTATAACAAAACCATTCCTCTTAAGGCATCAGTAAGCTGTCCTGTGCTTTCAAACTGGATCTTTATAGATTCATCTTGATATGTGATGAATAAACTCTGTTATAGAACCCACAGCTGTGAAACACAATATGTCACGCTGGACCACATAACCAGTCATAAGGGTCAATTTCTCGAAATTGAGATTTATACATCATCTGAAAGCTGAATATATAAGCTTTCCATTGATGTATGTTAGGATAGGACACTATTTGGCTGATATACATCTATTTGAATATCTGGAATCTGAGGGTGCAAAAAATGTACAAAATATCTTCATGGAACATGATCTTTACTTAATATCCTAATGATTTTTGGCATAAAAGAAAAATCGATAATTTTGACCCATACAATGTATTTTTGGCTATTTTCATATATACCCAAGCGACTTAAGACTGGTTTTGTGGTCCAGGGTCACATATTTATTAGACTCTTTCATCTCAGATCCACTGTTAGCTTCATTGAGAATGTGTTGGTGTAGTACAACAGAACAGTAGAGCAGGTGAAGAAAACTAAAGTTGACAACACAACAACATTTACCCACAGCACTACAACAACAGAACTGAAACATTTCAGAGAACAGCGCATTTCAGAAAGCAATCCATTGCCTGCCATATTGCAACAGTGCATTAGGACACAAAGCAACAGCTCACAGCACAACAGTAACAGAAACAAAACATGTGCAGAGTGGCACACAAAGAACAAAATGTTACAGGCAGCAAGATGACAAAGCTTGGACTGATGGATCATAGGAAAAATGACTCAAACATGGAGCCAGTAAATGGACAATGTGATTTGCAAAACAAACACAATGACATCAGCGAGCCACACTTTCCCTTCTTTATGTGTCAGAAAGTCATATTCATTGACATTTGACTTAAAGGAATATAATGATAGTGCAGCAAAAAAAAAGAAAACCAATTGTTACAAGAATGTCTTAGCGACTGTTTTCACTGTTATGAAAGACAATGAGAATTAAGGCTGAATTAGGGCTGTTCAAGATGTGGATGAGTTTGTTTCTGTTCTTTCATCAGCATTACATCAATTGCTCACCAATGGATCCTCTGCAGTGAATGGGTGCTGTCAGAATGAGAGTCCAAACAGCTGATAAAAACATCACAATAATCCACAAATAATCGATATGACTTCAGTCCATCAGTTAACATCTTTTTATGCGAATAGCTGCGTGTTTGTAAGAGACAAATCCATTATTAAGATGTTTTGAACTTCAAATCATTGCTTCTGGCTAAAATATGAATCCTCTATCCATAATATTGCCTTCTCCCGGGAAAAGGTTGTCTTGCCTGAATTTTTATATTCAGATAAAAATCAAAACAAGTCATAAGTAGCACAGGTATGTTTGTAGCAATAGCCAACAATACATTGTATGGGTCAAAATGATTGATTTTTCTTGTATGCCAAAATCATTAGAATATTAAGTAAATATCAGGTTCGATGAAGATATTTTGTAAATTTCCTACAGTAAATATATCAAAACTTTGAGCTGGAGGGCTATGGTTGCTAAGGTCTTATTTTGGACAACTTTAAAGGTGATTTTTCTCAATATTTTGATTATTTTGCTCCCTCACATTCCAGATTTTCAAATAGTTGCATCACTGCCAAATATAGTCCTATCCTAACAAACCATACACAAAAAATGACTGGTTTTGTGGTCCAGGGTCACATATCTGTAAATTGTGAGAAAGCTGTTTGAGACAAAAGGCGTTCATGTAAACATACACTAAGTGATGCACAATTGTGTGTTGTCTAATTTCCCCATAGTGATGCTGTAAATAGCAAACATGGAATCTGAGGATTACTTTGCTATTTTTGTTTTAAATGGCCTGCTTTTATTGCAGTGATGCTTTTGGAAAACCATTCCAGACAAGCTCAGTTCTTAAGTTCAATTCAGTTCGGACACACTGGTTAACAACTCACTGGATTGGAACATTATCAGGGAAAAAACAAACATGTTGGCCTGTTCATCACACATAGCTATCGCATTGCATCAGAAGAGTTGGAATATAGTACACGAGTCAAATGGACTACTTTTATGGAGCTTTGCAAAAATAAAATAAAATAATAAAATGTTAGGCC
Organism: Sinocyclocheilus anophthalmus; assembly: GCA_018155175.1. Lineage (NCBI taxonomy): Eukaryota > Metazoa > Chordata > Actinopteri > Cypriniformes > Cyprinidae > Sinocyclocheilus > Sinocyclocheilus anophthalmus. Next base: position 285,097 of record JADLZN010011555.1, read on the forward strand.
CCATTTATTGTAACTACATGGTTAAAACTGTCATTATGCAAAATATCTATTGTTGTGTACTGCAGAAGAAAGAGTTTGCAACAACATGAGAGGGAGTAAATGATGACAGTATTTCTATTTTTAGATGAACTATTTCTTTAAGATGTAGTCGCTGCCCTCATGTCACCTCAAATCACACACTTTCTTTGAAAATGAATGACTTCTAGTCGCTTTGTCACAGCAAATCATTGTCTATTTAAACACACCTTCAGGTTGACAGACAACATTCTCAGAAAACACACAGACACACATCCACTTTGTTAATTTATTTAGCGCTAACACTTAGCAAATTTGTTTTCCCAATACATTTGCATGAAAAATACAAGACTCTATTATCCAGCATTAGCTCTATTGCTAAAAAGCCTAGACCAGTGATGGGCAAACTTGGCCCTTCCAGGCCACTTTCCTGCAGAGATTTGACATGACTCACCTGACTGTAGCCTTCTAGTAGTCTTGAAGACAATGATTAGCTGGTTCAGGTGTGTTTGATTAGGGTTGGAGCTAACTTCTGAAGGAAAGTGGCCTGAAAGGGCCAAGTTTGCCCACCCCTGGCCTAGACATACCTCTGCTAACTGCTAACTCCCAGATTATTTCCTAGTTAGTATAATAACATAATAATTCCTTACAAACAAACAAAAAGTTTCAGTTCAATTTAAAGCGCTTAATTGGTATGCAACAATGTATGGATTGCCAAAGCGTAAAAAGAGTGCTAGAGGTCTGCAACACTTGAGTGACTGCAAATTAAATCTTTATACAAAGGTTTCATTTCTATTAAGTGCTGTTAATGTCATGGTGTTGACAGTTCTGTTTGCTTCTTCTCTGTGTTGTGATCCTCAAGGCCATAGTAGGAAAATAAGTTTTGTAATTTTACCTGAACACATTGCTAGTCTACAACTTCAAAACAATAATAATCCAAAGACTATTAGTGGTATTTGCTAAAGCAAGCATCACTGTTACTATTTATCTTAGTTTGAACAAGCCCATAACCTAAGTATTAAACCTGAGCACGTAACTTGTGCTGCAGACATGAATGATTCCTCAAATCATGTGGCTTGCTGTGGTGTGCTATTACTTTTCTAAGCAATTTAACACACGGCTTACAAAAACATATCTGGCAACCATAATACCATAGAGACATGGGGCTGGGCTCTTTTGACTTGGGTCAGTAAACAACCACTTATCAACCATCCAGAACATTACAGAGCACTGTAATACGCTATAACACCTTAGAAACCACATAGCAACCACTGAAAAAAGTCTCGCACTGAAGTGGCAAGAACATAAAATTATTCAGCAGAAATTTAGCTGTAATCAGTGATAATGTAAACTTTCATGTAAAAAGAAGTTTCAGTGACACTGTAGCGTAGGAGTCGTGATGACGGAGGTGTGGATCCAAATGCAGGTTTTATTATTAAGACGTACTCAGACAGGTAGGGTCAAAACACCAGCAAACAGTAGCGCACAAGGTAATCCAAAAGGGTAATCCAGTAACAGGCGAAGGTCAGGGCTAGGCAGCAAACAATAACAAAAGGAAACAGTCCAAGATCAAAGAAAACAAAGGCAAGGCAAGGAAACACAGAAGACCGGGAAACATTACAGGATAGCAAGCAACCGCGATGTGAGGGTGTTTGTGTGCCATTCTTATAGTGTGAGACTGATAAGGTAATGAGAGACAAGTGACTGCAATTGATGATGAGTGCAGGTGAGTCCGGGAAAAGTATATTGAGAAATGGAGTCCTGGGTGAATGGTAAAAGTCAGGAGTGCCCACTGGTGGAGTTCATGGGCACTCCAGCTGGTGATTGAAGCAAAACTGGTGGATCAGGGTACCAGGGCAGAGCAGAGAGCCAGGGCGAAGCAGGGTGCCAGGGCGGAGCCAACGGAGCAGAGGGCCAAGGCAGAGCCAATGATCACCAGAGCAGAGCAGAAGACCATCATGGGGGGAGCAGACAGAGCTGAAGATCACCAGAACAGAGCAGAAGACCACCAGGTTGGAGCTGAGGAGCACCAGGGCGGAGCAGAAGACCACCAGGTCGGAGATGAGCACCAGGGCAGGGCAGAAGATCACCGGAGCGGAGCCAGGCAGAGCAGAAGACAACCAGAGCAGGGTAGAAGACCACCACGGCAGAGCAGAAGACAACCAGAGCAGGGCAGACGGACCGGGTGGAGCAGGCGGGACTGGGAAAAGAACACAGAGGTTAACAACAGCCTCTGCGTCCGTAATAAGACCGGCAGACAGCTCAGAAACGGTATATATTACCATAATAAGGTAGGAAGAGAGTTCAGGGGCAGTCTTTTTGACTATGTTTGGACAGTCAAAGAGTTCGGAAACAACATCCATGGTCATTACAGAACAAACACAGAACTTGGAATCGGCCTTCTTGTCCAGGACAGGACAAACAGGGAGTTTGGGATCTGCCTTATTGACCATGGCAGGGCAAACAGAGAGTCCGGGAGAGGCCTCTTTGAATGGGATGGGACATTGAGTGAATTCAGAAGTTTTTTTGTGATTATGACAGGAAGGACTGGGAGTTCATGATTGGCTTCTTAGGCCGAGACGAATTTGACAGTTGATTCACTGAAGGTCTCCATGACCTCATCAGGACAGACGAAGAGTTCATAAATGGACACCCCTGTCTTTAAGGTAGCTGATGCGAACACCCACGCCACCTCAGGAGGCTCTGCAGCGAATGCCGCCACCTCTGGAGGTTCTGCAGCTGTAGCAACAGACACTTCAATAAACATATGAAATTCAGAGACTGCACTTGCAGCCGTAACAGAGGCATCAGGAAACAGGGAGGGTTCAAAAATAGGATCAGAGGTGACTGGGGACTCTCGGGAGGAGCTGGAGCGGACATCACTGCCTTGGGAGATTCTGCAATGGAAATTTCCATCTCGGGCAGACTCTGGAGCGGGCTCTGGAACAAACTCAAAGAGTAGAGGAGGCTCGGGAATGGGTTTGAGGAATTAAGTGGATTCAGGAGCAGAATCAAGGACTAGAGGAAGCTCTGGAACAGATTTGGGGCATAGAGTGGATTCTGAAACAGATTCTGGTGGTAGAGCTATATTAGTACTGTGCTCAGGAGATAAAGACATCATTAGATTGCTTACAGAGATCAGAGCCATCACGGGACTAAGATCAGGGGTAGAAACAGACGTTGGGCTTTGGTCAGGGGCTGGAATAATCTCTGGGCTAAACTCGGGAACAGAAACCCTCCCTGGGCTAAACTCGGGAACTGTGGCACGGTGTGCGGCCCAACCACATCATAAAGCAATCCCCATTATGGGAAGCACTACAGCCAGGGGAATCCGTTCAGGAACAGGAGGGCTAGAGTGGGTTTGGGGATACCAGCTGCGCGTGTTGACACCAGCGGTGGTCCTCCATGCTGGATGCCAGTCTAGGATACTAAAGAACTGACCTTGAAGATCTGGGTGCAACAGACAGGACAGGACTATTAGTTGGTTATTTGTTTCTGTGTTTCTGCTGGGATTAACATCCCGTGGTAACTAGGATTTACACAAGCTTCAGTCTGGATCCAGAACACCTGAGAAGAGAAGATGCAACCCCTCAGAGGACCTCAGATGATGCCAACCCTGAAACAACATACAGAACTACCACATTTTGCTATAAGTTTGATTGCATCATATAATAATTGCTGTTAATATTATTCATCGTCTGTTTTATTACGTCTTATATTGATTTTTCCGTACTGCTGGTTGTCTGGTCAGAGGAGAACTGGCCCCCCGACTGAGTCTGGTTTCTCCCAAGGTTTTTTTTTTCTCCATTCTGTCACCAATGTAGTTTTGGTTCCTTGCCGCTGTCGCCTCTGGCTTGCTTAGTTGGGGACACTTCATTTCCAGCGTTATCGTTGACATGATTGCAAAGATATTATTTAAACCTGGCTGGATGTTGACATCACTGAATTCAATGATGAACTGTCTTTAACTGAAAAATGAGTGTTTACTATTGTCATTTTGCATTATTGACACTATTTTCCTAATTAATGCTGTTCAGTTGCTTTGTCACAATCTGTATTGTTAAAAGCGCTAGTGCTTGAGGACGGTCAAGGTACTTGACTTGACATGACAAGACTCTTGAAGACCAGCTGTGACCTGACATGACTCTGGGATAACAGCTGTGACGTGACGAGACTCTGGACGATCAGCTGTGACTTAACTTAGAAAGATCAGCTGAGACGTGAGCAGGCTCTGACTTGGCAGGCTTGACGTGAGCAGGCTCTGACTTGGCAGGCTTGACGTGTGCAGGCTCTGACTTGGCAGGCTTGACGTGAGCAGGCTCTGGAATGGCGGCCATGACGTGGGTAATCTCTGAGCTAGCAACCATCTTACAAAAAGTCTCTGGGCTAGCAACCATTTTGTGACGAGGCTCAGGTACAGGCACCACAGAACAGAAAGTGCTGAAAACATAGGAGTAGGGACCTTCTCAACCTCCCCAACTGTAAAGGGAGATCCACAAAACTGCTGGACAAAGTCAATAAACTGTGCCAGGGTCCAGCATGGGACTTCCTCCGGTAAGACTAATGTTAGTATCAAGTCCACTCCAGAAACAGTCCTTGACTGTAGCCTCATCACCAGGTACAAGGTGGCTATACAAAAGGAATTCCTCCACATAACGTTCAATGGGTCGGCCATTCTGAAAAACAGGGTCTGGTCATACCTGGTCTGGCGCTCAATAAATCTGCTGTATCCGGTTTTGGCGGTTGATTCTGTAACGTAGGAGTTGTGATGACGGAGGTGTGGATCCAAATGCAGGATTTATTATTAAGACGTAGTCAGATAGGCAGGGTCAAAACACCAGCAAACAGTAGCACACAAGGTAATCCAAAAGGGTAATCCAGTAACAGGCGAAGATCAGGGCAGGCAGCAAACAATAACAAAACAAGGAAACAGTCCAAAATCAAAGAGAACAAAGGCAAAGCAAGGAAACACAGACTGGGAAACATTACAGACTAGCAATCAACTGTGATGTGAGAGTGTTTGTGTGCCATTCTTATAGTGTAAGACTGATTATTAATGAGAGACTGTGACTGCCATTGCTAAAAAAATATGAGTGCAGGTGAGTCCGGGCAAAGGATATTGGGAAATGGAGTCCTGGGTGAATGGTAAAAGTCAGGGATGGAGTTCATGGGCACTCCAGCTGCTGATTGTGACAGACACGTTTTATTTGTGTAAATATAATGCATTAATTATGCCTTGTAATGCACCTTATATTGCATTTAAATATCATGCATAATAGTAAACAGTTATAATACATTATGATATATAATTTGTACACCTGGTATTTGTACATACCAAAGTATGATGCATTAAAACATGATAATCAGTGGAAACTGGAAATTCATAAAATCTGCAAATATTATAATCCACTTTATTTTTGCTTAAATGATTCATCAAAACATAATGCATTGATTATAATGCATATGAATTCCTTTATATATATATTACATTTGACATAAAGGCTTCAAGTAAAGTGTTCGTGAAGTTTTCAAAAGAATGTCCATCAAAATTTAAAATCGGCCATCTTTTTGGCACAATCAATCATCAATCCGCTACAAATAAATAAATTGCCTTCCGTAACCTGTGTTTTATATAATTATATATATAGAATATACAGTATATAACCACCAGGGGGGGGGGGGGGGGGGTGGGTACGACGGCAATTATTTATTTGTAGCGATTGATGATTTCAAGTTCTTTAACATTTGAACAGAAATGAAATAACTAGAATTGAAACACATTATTGGTGATCTCCTCAGATGCGCTGTAAAAAGTGGATGCACTGTACACAAATATTAATTGAATATAAGCATTTTTTCATTGTGTTGCAAAAGTAAAATTGTGCATTCTCCTCCATACTCTGCATTCCCAATTGGCCACATTTTGAATCAGGGGTGGAAAGAGCACCCCATTCAATGAAATTATCACTGCCAGAGATCTCACAAATCATGGAGCAAGAGGAAAAAGGTCATTTGTGCACCTGTTCTCTCAATCAACGCAGCAGACGAGGCACATAGCCTGAACATGGGCAATCACTAGAAGAGGAATTTTTACGTGATTTACATTTGCATTCTGAAATACAGGAGTCTTTTTAAATTGTAATCCCTGAATCTATGAAGCCCCAGTCAAACCGCAGCTAATGGCTACATCTGGTCAGCTAGCATCAGCATTTGTCAATGTCGGAACAAATTCAGTTGCTATATCAGCAGACCGCCAGTTATATTTAAAGACTTAACACATCTTTAAGATTTACCTCCTCATGTACTGTCCTTTACTAAGAAGAGCTTTCACATGGTAGCTTGTAGGACAATATTTTGCTGTCAACCCATTGTGTTCATGTGACAAATGAAGTTCAACAAAATGCAATTATATCACACCTCTCCAGTCTAATAATAATTATTAAAGCATCCATTTGTATGGTAAAATACTGCTTTTGTAAGTAATAGTTTATAAGCTACTCCCGGTCTTGTTGGGTGTTACTTTAGGCTACCTGACTTCCTTGAATGGCCTAAGGGTGAATAAATGTTCAGCAAATGTTCCTTTTTGGGTGAGGTATTCCTTTAATGTAAGGATTCAAAAATGCAATGTACTGTAATTACCAGCATTGCACTTGAATCACTAGGCCACACCATGCATGCAGGCCTGAATTAGTTTATCTTGGAGATGGAGAAGAAGGGGTTATAGTCTGGAGGTCTGTATGGCATATTCAGTACAAAAACAGTTCTGTAGCCTCAGGGTTTCTTTTATCAGTCTGTTTTTAACACAGCTACACGCTCTTGAGCCTGAGGACCTGATAGTTAAGCAACCCTCTCAGAGCTGTCAGAAATGACGTTCACCAGCTTTACTAATATTTGTTACACCCATCTCATGAAAACTTGACTGCAGGGCTGAGCAGTTGCAATCCAGGATACAGTGTTAGATTTATTTTTTAAGGTGGCTTAGAAATGGTGAGTTTTAAAGCAAGCTGTCCAAACTGCGGCAAAAATGTAAGAAACTATAGCAGAGAGTTAAACACCCCATGCTCAACGTAATTATGATGATGGCAGGCACCGGACAACACTGAAAACGGTTTTTGAGCAGTGTGTACTAACAAGAGCACAATAATAAAATAAAACAAATATCTACTAGTCACCATGCAAAATACCTAAAAGAAAGGATTAACCCAAAAATTAAAGTCCTGTCAACTCACCCTCCTATCATTGCAAACATGATTTCCTTTATTCAGCGGAACATAAAAAGAATGTTTCAATGTAAGATGATGGATTCCAAAAGTTCCAAAAAGGACATAAAGCTAGTGTAAATGTTATAAACTATGACTGAAGTGATACGATCCCTTTCTAAGATGAACTTCATTGGTGTCATACTGTTAATTCATGTGACTCATTTCGGTGTCATGACATGCGTTCGACTTGATACAGCGTTATGCAGACCGATCGGTGTCAGAGATTGGCAGGATTCACCGATGACAACTGTTGAGTGTCTTTCAGATTTGTTTTGACAACTTCAGTTCCACTTATACTCAGAAATACATACTGTCATAAAAAAATATATATATTTATTGTAGCTTTAACGTTATATTGTGTCATGTTAATCAAAATTATTAAATATGTAGACCCATTTTATTGGTAATTTAAAAACATTGGCATATTTTAACTTTATTCTTGTATATAGAGCTGCTGTATTAAGCAGTAAATAAATTATTGAATGAAAAGTGTTTTTGTTGCTTCATAAAAATGCCTGAAACATCTGAAAAAAATATATTTTGATATTAGGAGATCTATGTAATCTGGGGTAAAACATCTACTATAATAATAATAATAATATATTTATTTATTTATATTTTGCAATTTGTATGTTGCTTGAGTAACAGAAGCCAGCTGCTACAAGTTCTGCAGGTAAACCTCACTCCCCTGACCTTTAGCGTCCTTGTTTGTGTGCATGACTTCTATGCCAGCTGTTGCTGGTTCGAGCCAGTTCCACTCTGAACCGATCGCATTGGTGCCATGACCCGGATGACGGTGAGTGTGAAGGAGCTTATCTGAACTGCAGGAAAAGCTCACTGCCAGGCCTCAAGAGACATAGTAGTTAGCACAGTCAAACAAATAGTATTTTAAAAATATATTCCGGTTACACTTTATTTCCATAGTCCACTTTAGACATTCTACTAACTATAAGTAACTTTGAAACTACATGTCAACTACTTCTCATTAATTTGGATCTACATGTCTACTAACTCTCAGAGTAGACTTAGGGTAGGTTTAGGGTTAGTAGAATAAGTTGACAAAGAAAGTGTTAGAAGATATTGAGCGGACAGTCTACTAATACTCTACTAACTGCTAGTTGCCATGTAGTTGCAAAGTTACTTACTGTTAATAGAATGTCTATCGAAATAAAGTGTTACCTATATTCCATTTGATAGCATGTGTGAACACATGCAGTTGACATTCAAAAGTTTCATCCTTGTTATGAGTGCTAAAGATGTTTTTGTGCTCATTTAACTAGAGTCGTGTTTATCTCTTAAGCCAAATGGGCATCTCCAATCATTATATTTTGTGCTCTCTCTCTCTCTCTCTCTCTCTCTCTCTCGGACTCTAAAACATTGAGTTGAGTGTTGCCACCTTCTGGACAAACTAATTTATACAAAACATTCAAGGTGCATGAGTGAGCTGAAAACTAACAGTACTAATGAAGAAATTCACATCACGCACGCTGTATGTATTCCCCAGCATATGCATGAAAAAAAAAGAAAGGTATAACGTGCTTTAGTGTGGCTTACCTGGCTAAACTTTCATGCAGGTTCGAGTCTCAATTGGAATCTGCTGCACAAAACAACATTGCATAAGAATACGCCGTTAGCTTTGAAAAGTAATTAATGGAGAAATGCTGGCTGAATTCACAACAGCACAAAAAATAAATTTATATGAAAGAAATGCAACAATTTTAATTAGGGAACAGTATTCACTATTAGCTGGTTGCTTATTAGCATGCATATTACTAGCATATTGGCTGTTTATTAGTACTTAAGAAGCACATATTAATGGATAATTATGCATGACCATGGACCAGTTGCATAATGGTCCATAGAAAAAAAAATAAAAAGACTTTATTCAACAATTTATTCTCTTCTGGGACAGTCCTCCGACATTATCGACGTATGTGCATCGCTTTCCTAGGTGCAGTGCATGCGTTTTCTACGTCAGCAGCACCACGCGCATGCATCGATAAGATGAAGGACTGTCCCGGAAGAAAAGAAATTGTTGAATGAAGTCATTATTTTTGTTTTCTCGTAGCTTCGTAAAATTACGGTTGAACCACTGATGTCACATGGACCATTTTAATGACGTCCTTACTACGTTTTTGTGCCTTGATTGTGGTAGGACCCTTGCTGTCTGTGAAGGTTAAGCAAGCTCTCGGATTTAATCAAAAATATCTTAATTTGGTTTCCGAATTTTGTGTAATTTTGTAATGCGTTTGTAAAAGTAGTAATTCAGATACTATATCTACACATATTATGATTTTTTCTGTTGAGAGGAATTACTTTCTGCAGCTTTCACAAGCAGTGAGGTGTCATTAGCGAGGAAGGAGATTGTAAAAACTAGATAAATCTGTCTAAGTGTTTGGTTAAAGAAATTGATGTTATCAATAAATGTATAATTTTTTTTCTGCATGAAAGTGTCAAATGTTTCAATTTGTCCGTTGTGGTTACAATGTTGCCTTTTAAAAACTTTAACTTTAAAAAATAAATAATTCAATTTTTTATTGATTTTGTCCAATTTTAAGCAGGTAAATTATCATATTGTGTACCATAGAGGGTTAAGGGAACACATATTCACAATTAACTGAGTTTTGCCTTCAATAAACTCCCAATTTGCTGCTTATTAATAGTAAGGTAGTTACTAGTCTTACAAGTTAGTAATCTATTTTTTTAAGACTAAATTCAATTACATTAAATTGTAGATTAGTCTAAGCTGAATCCAAAAATAAAACTGATTACCCATGTGTTAATCTAAAAAAGCTACCAGAATAAATTATAAAAGTAATACTGTAGTATGCTGTTCCGAATTCGGCTTACTTTTTCATAATTTAATAGTGTAGTTACAGCCTCAACCAGCAGGGGCTAACAGCTCATGCTAACCAGTAAATGCTGATTAGCGTGCTGTGGACATGAATAAATACTTAAAATGACATTCCTTGCAACCAAGAAGCCCTGAGAACTACCTCAGTCAAATGGATGCACTGGCTTCTATTGCGTTTTGTGGAACCTCTGCTTCTGAAGTGAACAAAACTACACATCCCTTTTAGCAGTACTGCGAGTATACACAAACTTAGCCCAAATCAAGTGAAGTTTTTCCATTCCCTTCTATGTTATAGTTTCCTGCTCCACGCACCGAAGCTTGAGGCACAATTATGCAGCTGTTTCGTGTAACTGCTTAGAAGGAACTGACGCTACAGCGACTGCGAGAGACAGAGGATTCAAATGAAGCCTCCCACAGGAGCTCAGCAAAGTCTTTGTTTCCCCCAGTAAAAGCTGTTCCCATTGCTCTCGCTGTCAGAACCGACAGAAGCGCACTCTGAAATTTTGTGAGTTTGGTGGTTGAATTCCCTGGGGGAGTGTCATTAGGAAATCTCTCTAACTATCTCCGGCACTAATTAGCATGTGGCTCAATGTGGCATTTGGAACCCTCTGTTTCAAACTGGACTCCCGGGCCTCCAGTTTCAAAGAACTATACAGATGTTTAGAGCCCTCCCTTGATTTACCAAGCAATGCTATGGGGGAAAAAACATCCAGCATTCACCATAATTCACACTAGAAATAAGTTATGGCAAACAACAGCATTTTTGTTTGAAATGAAGTCATTGGAGCTCACTAGAACATATAGGTTGTTGTCTGGTTAAAGACAGCAAACAGACATTGCCATTACATGACATGAAAATGTTGACTTACTTTCATAATATGACATTTTTAATATTCCATGCAGAAAGCTGTAAAGCAGTTTTTGTTATAAAATAACTTTTTCTGTCATAAAAAATAACTGGTTTCTATGGCTTTGGTCATACTGCTCCAAAAAAAAATAATTGCAAGTGATCAGGGCTGCGTTTCCCGATAACACCATCTCTTAACGCACTACGAGACGTAAAGGAGGCCTAATAAGGTGCTACCATTTCCTAGGTGTGTTACTGAGTATCCTAGGAGATTGCTTAAGATATACCTTCTTACGTGCGAGATTACCAGGTGCTGTCCATGGCGGTGGTGCTGAATTGGTTGATATCAATGGCTCGAGAATCGATTATTCAATCTATGCACGGGCTGCTTCACTGCGTTATGTGAGAAAACGGTGTTCTTTATAAGATTTTAAATAAAGATACGGAACTCTATCCTGTTAGAATGCAGCAAAACTTTTACTTTCACGTTGCAACATACATCACGTCAAGGAAGAAAACCAAGAAAGAAAAATATATGCCCAGAGCACCTCCCAGTGTTCACCACATAAAATGCAAGGAAAAAGCCTACATGAGACACTGCTTAATAATTTAACAGCTTTTAACAGAAGAGAGAGAGAGAGAAACAAAATAACAACCTCATGCCCAAACGTAGCCTATATAACTGGCGGTATGCCTTCACTGGTCTTCGAATGGCTCATTTATATTATCCTAATATATTTTCCATAGTGTCTTCATAACCAGGGTTGATTGCCCAGAAGCTGCATCACATATTGTTATAAATCACTAATTTCTGTTATTGGATGTTACCTACTCAAAAACGCAACAGGAGAAACATATAATTAACAGCTACTATTGCGGAGAAAAAGAGGGAAAGAGAGAAAGAGCAGAGTCTCAACAAAATCAGACCAACAAGATCTAAAAGCCACTGAATTTGCTGCCATGTTGTCGAATTTTTTGTTTTTTTCCCTAAAGTTTTAGTGAACATATATACTATATGGTTCTGCAGACGGTGCCATCATTGATTTTACCTCAACACAGCTTATACTACACTGATATACAAACTAGTATACCATTTTTTAACTGATATGTTAAAATACCAACCTAGTGAAGTAGTAAAATATGTTTGTTTTTTTTACCTTTATACACAACTATCAAAAAACACAGGTGGCGATTAGAAAGACACAGGATGTATCAAAACTCGTCACAAGTAGTATGTAATAAACATTAAACAGTATTTTACTGTAAAATAACATTAAATATCCAGTTCACTTTAATACACAAGTTTACCAATAACCAATTCAAAGTATTTTACCATAGCATTTTTGGTCACACTTTATTTTAACGTCCAATTCTCACTATTAACAAACCATTAATTACGACTTTTGCCTCAATAAACTCCTAATTTCCTGCTTATTAATAGTTAGTAAGGTAGTTTAGTTCAGGTGTTTGGTAGGATTAGGGATGTAGAATATGGTCATGCAAAATATGTGCTTTATAAGCACTAATAAACAGCCAATATGTGCATGCTAATAAGCAACTAATAGTGAGAACTGGTCCCTTTACTAAAGTGTTACTGCATTTTTATAGTCTTGACTTGTACTATTAAAATTCTGAATATGTTTTACTATGTAATAATAGGTGTTCAACATTATTTTGTCAAACCCCTGTGAATTTTAAAAGATCAACATTTTTTGAAGGGTGTCAGGGCCCAGCATGTCTCAGTTCTAGTGAACTGAAAGCTAATTATAATTGTGTCTTTTTGAATGTTTTTCAGGTTGTCTTCTCTACATCCACAAACCCTTTACACACATTCTTATAAATGTTTTGAGAGTGAATGTTGTTGGTTTTCACTTGATAACCTTCTGTTTGCTGTTCCATTTTCACAAGCCTCCTGATCATAGTTAAATTTGGTTGCCACGGTTACAGAACAGTTATCATTTTGTGTCTTGGACAGATAATTTTAATGCATGAGCATGAGAGGATCAATACAGCGACTATGTTAACATTGACTGAATCAATTCAATCAACTTAATATATACCCTAAACTCTACTACCCAATGAAAATATATATACATTTAAATGTGAATCTCATGCATTGTAAACAACATTATTGCAATGTGAAGAGTGCCAATTTGTGTCAATGTTACCATAGCAGCGAGAAGTTTGCGAGTGGTCCTGTCAGAGAAACTCATGAGTCCGCTGAGTAAAGAAGTTAGGAGACTCAGCATGGCACCCCAGTGTGTAATTGGCATGTTTGGCTTTCTGACACATCTAATACTATGCCAAGAATGCTGTCATCTTATGGTGCTAACTTTACTAAACAAAATATGAGAATTAGAAGCATCTTCCTGAAACTCTGTCTTGTGTAAACATATTAGCTGTTTGCCCATTCCTCCTTCAAAAACTATAGACTTCTCTGGAAGAGAAAGGGTTGGTGCGAGAATGTTGTCCTTCAGGAGTTCATGGTTTTGAAACGAAAACAAAATATTTGTAATGACATGGCGTTTTTATATTGTGATTTAATGAAATACGGTTGAAGCCAAACACGTACTAATGCATGCTGCTATTGCTTTATATGAATTAGGTTCTTGTGCCAAGTATTGCATCATATCAAATCAATTCGGGTTTCCTAAAAGCATTCAAAAAATGTGTTTATTCTGCAAAGGAATGCAGTGTATTGTGCATTTGTATAAGATATTTTAGAATATGATTATGAAAGTAATCAGAGTTCACATGTTTATTTTTGTCCATTTAACAGCTTAAGATATCCACATATTCCAGTCTCTTCTTTGTACTGCATTACTACACCACTACACTGTAAAAAATGACCGTGAATTTAACGGTAAAAGACTGTAAAAATGCTACAGTAAAAACCTGTTAAAATGGTTAACGGTAAATTCCCCTGCTATATATGGTGAAAAACTGTATTGGACATTACATGTATTGGACATAAATGTTACGGTAGTATACCGTTTTTGAAAGTGAAAAATACTGTATATATAATTTACAGTGAATAACTGTGATGGTGTTTAGCGTTTGTGTGAATGACACTGTGCACCTTCTATGTATGTTATTATTTAAAAGCTGCTTGTGATGGACTTTGGTTCATCATGTGACTTTCTCATCACCACCTGCATTTGGTGGTTATCAGTGTATTACAAAGGTACAAAACAGATTTGAGTACTTCAATAGGTTGGTATATTAACATTATATCAGTTAATGAAATTACGGTATTTAACTGTAAATTTAAATAAAATCTGTAAAACCTAATACGTTGCTACTGTATTTGTTACGGTAAAATTCCGGTAAGCACAGCTGCCGGTTTTTTACCGTAGATTTTACGGAATTTTTTTTACAGTGTACTTACCAAGTTAAAATACATAAAATATTGATTTGAGTGTGAATTATTTTGATTCCACAAAGAACGGGCATATATGTGTATGCATTCAGTTGCCTAGTATAACTGAGCAATTTATCATATTATGCTAAATGATTTGACACAAATTAACAATCACATCACAATCAAATTTTCTAAAGAGCCATGCAATAATGCATGTCTTCCTGTGCACTTTAGCTGATATTATGCTACATTCAAATCTCCGGTTGTTCAATGACAAACGCATTTGTATTTTCGGCTATAAAGAATTAAAGATTTTGAGGTTTTGACCCTTTTTACAGGTTACAAGCAAACCAATGAGCAATTATATTATAACAAGTTATGTGGACATTTATTTCTGTTTTTATTGATAATTGTGCTTTGCAGTTTGATGTCCATTTGCTGGAAAGCACCAAAATGTATCTCAAATGTTCTTTATATAATCCAATATCACCTCATTTATATTCATAGGTATTTCTGTGTAAGTGTGGCTTTAGCCTGCAATTATGTTTGTGTTTGGTTAGACACTGAAATGTGTCAATGTATTGACAGCATCTACAACATAAACCCTTTTATGCATGAACAACTTACAAAGTAAGACATTTTATGAATCACTTGAGGTTAGAATATAGAGTGCAATGATTGATTTCACATGGACATATAATAAATGACATTGATTGGTTTATTCAATGCATTTTACAGTTAATACAATTATATGATGTGACATTTAAAGGCTTTCATTTTGTTCTGGGTGATTTCTAATGTATGGTCGATAATCGTGACAGTACAAATACACACAAATCTGTATGGGCTGAGCACATACTAATGCTACATTGCATCTATATGAGGGTAGACTAAGTATAGTTTTGTCCAGAATAAATATGAGAGTTTTTCTCATGATTTGTCTGTCTACCAGCAAAATCAAAACATTTTTCACAATTAATGGTTGAAGACACAAGGAGTGATTTTGTTACAATTGCTCCCGTGTCCGGGACTGATACTGATATAGTTTAGACTTGCATGTATCAGTTCTGTATTTTTGTGACTTTATGCTCCTAATATTTTTCACTGTGATGGCAGATATACACTGACATACCATCAGTGCAGTCAGCGTTAGTTCATGATGATTTTTTTTTTATTCCTAGCATGTCCCAAAATTACAATTTCAGTTCAATAATTACAACAGGCAAAGTTTTTTTTTTTTTTTCATGATCAGACAGGAATAAGAATGTGGACCCCTTTTTTAACATAAAAAGTATGCTAATGTGCACGTGGATGATGACAGTTGCATGAGAAGGGACATATCCACAGTGTTACAGCTGTGCCTCTTTACAACTGGACAGTACAGTCAGTTCACTTGGAGGCCATGCTGCCAAAGCCTCTGGGCAGCTATTTTGGTAATGCAAACCAACTCCTATCTGCTTGAATACCAAAATCTTAAATATTTGGTCCAGCCAATGGGCATGTGCATTCCTGAGCTTAAGTCCCAGAACACTAACTGTTTCTATGGAAACCAGAGCTTCTAACATCAGCTGAAATCTTTCATTTAGAAGGCGGGACTTCGTTCCATTTTATTTTAATACTATGTTAATACTACTATTAATAAAACTATTATGTTTGTAACACATAGTGAACTATCTTGATCTACCTTATTTATACAGTATAGTATACAGTATATTACTATTATCAAATGCAGATCTGGGTTTCATTCATACGTAAATTGGCCTTAAAAAAGGTCCCAAAAGAGTCCCGCTAATGTATTGTAGTGAGAATGATGCAAAAGTTCATGCAATTCCAGTTCTGAATAATCTTCACAGGATTTAAAGAGATTTGTATGTTTCTATTGTGGTTTTTTGCACTTTATCTTTCTTTTGATGTGTAATATAGGCAAGAGTCCGTGTAATTGATCTGCAAAGTTGCAAAGCACAAAGTCCACACCAAAGTTAGATAACCTCTCTTAAACACCTGCCTGAACCACCTCATTTGTAGTCCTAACATTATTTCTGTAACTAGATCAAGTCACACAAGTGACTACAGGCTACTCTCTGCTCGCAAAGTAGTGCTTTTTCAAAGGTCTAGACCTTTCGGGGGCGGGACTTGGGCGCTGAGCATGCTGATTGGTTGAGTTCACACAGCATTGTGTTTCAACCACCATATATTCGCATTATTATGTCATGAAATGTAGTTTTAAAAGTATTTCTGGCAAAAATGTAGTTGTTTAAAACTCAAATCTGCGGTTTATTTATAAAGACAGCGCCTATTTGAAAATGTGCTTCACCGAATTCGGAGATGTGAGGTCCATGCGATCCGCGTGCGCTCAGTGCTCATGTATCCCGACGAGAGCAGCCTCACCTTGGCTAGTCCTTCTCACATTTGCCGCTGGCTCTGATGTCTCTGTAGTGGTTAAACATAAAATGTAATTCGTTTTGGATAAAAACCCAAACGGGTGATCTTTGGTCTTTATTCTATTAATCTATTAATATGTTAAAATGAAAATGAAAAGAGGCAATACTGTTTGATATAATATTTTGTTTCACTGTAATGTATGTACGTTCCCTGAACTACATTTCTGCGCTATTAATATGTTTAAATTAAAACGAAAAGAGGCAGTGGTGTTTGATATCATATTTCATCTTGAGGAAACAGTAAGGAAAATTGAAGTAGCCATACAGCAAAACTGATGCCATTGTTAGTCACAGTGGTATTTACTCACCGGTTAGTGCATTCCCAACAGACTTTGGGCCAGCTGACCAATCAGAGCAGGCTATAGTTTTTGGAAGTGGGTTTTAAAGAAACCGTTAAGACAGAAGGTGAAAACAGGGGCTGCAACATTGTAAATTACAAGATAATTGATGAAAAAGGTCATACATTTTCAATTTTCAAAAATGCATACATGTGTGCTTTGCATGTGAATTCCTATGAATATGAATGATTACAAATTATGAATAATCACATTCCACTCAGGAATGCTGACCAGGTAGTGATACTATATGCAATCACAACAATCACAGCACTCTTCTCCTTCAATTCTGCTGCTCCTCGGCTCCTCCCTCATGCCACCAAAACAACATTTATTATTGATCGGACCTCTTTTGGAGTGAAACTTGAGAAAATGTATGTGGTTTCACCTGTGTTTCCTCTCTTGTTAAAGTTTAATGAGAACTGTATGAGCCGTCTGGATGCAGCACATGCTTGGAAAGTCAACTAAATGTGCCACACACAAAGACGGACACAAGACAGGGAAAACAGCACAACAATGTGCTCAAGGATTGCAATAAGATGCTTACTTAGCACATTTAGTTGCATCTCTGAAAGGTGGGATGGGCGCTTTTGAACCTTTGCCACTGCTCTGTGCCAACCGAATCTGTCTTATTCCCTGTGAGTAGGTCCACTGGCAGCCGTTCTGTCCGCACATCATCCCCTCGAAATCTTAGTCCACCGGCCCACACTCCTGCAGGGGATTACGGGGAACCCGAGCAATCGTGGAGTAGCTTTACTAATATGCTACACAATAAATGTGTGAGGCTGACAGTGGCTGTCTTGACATTTGTCTAACGTTGCTTCACCAGGCGTGTGAAAAAAATAAATAAATAAAAAAAATGATTGTGCATGGTAGACTGAAGATAACGTGTGCTACAAGGGCTCCCACCCCCCTGAGCATTGTTATTCTCATCAGAGACAACCCTTCTCAATGTGTCCCAGCAGAAATTGGCTCAGCGCCAGGCACAAGAAAATGCCAAAACAGGAAATTCTGACGCTTGCAGACAGGTTGGAAGCATATTGAAAGAATGCACTTTGAAGAAAAGAAATGTAGTCTTTTATCTCTCTTGTTGTAGACACTGCGTTTATGCACTGAGCTTGTTTGCACGGTCACATGTCTTTGAGACTTAATGTTTGTGTTGTTCGCACCATTTGAAACGAGGATGGCTAAAATGCAGTTTTATGTTAGTCGCGTGAACAGGCATCATTGCATCCTAATCAGACCGGTGTGGAGGCAACTAGTATGACAAGTAAATGCCGGACTCGAACTGCTCTGCCTCTGACTCTGGCTGTCATTTTATATGCCAAATGTTTGCGAGGAATGACAACATGAACCAAAACCATCATGCAAACTTGTATGAAAGAAGGTGCGTTATAACAATAAAGAGTAAAGGACAGATGCACCGATGCACAGTACGACGCTCAAAAGATCACAAATTAGCTGGTTAACTGTCAAACAGTAGTATGTTGTTAGACAGACATAACTATTAGTTTTATCACTATACACACATATTGTCGATACTTATTTTTTTTTTTCAAGTGACATTCATAAAATATTGGACAGACGTGCAGCTTTGCAAACAAGTACAGAAAACCTGGATCTAAAAATATATATATATATGCACATATATAAAAATCACACATTTTAAATCACAGTTTAAATCATGATTTAAAACACATTTTTAAATCACAGACTTGAATTATCGTCAGATTCCCAACTATGTAATCCTACAAATATTCCATAGACTAGGTTGTAAAAAGGTCAAATCAAATGGTATCTTAAAACTTGGCAGTGCTGCATCTCACATCAGGAAGTAGCTGTTTTTACGATTTGGCTCATTTGGATTCAATGCTGTGTTTTCACAATAGTTAGCATAGATCAGTGCTACTCAACCTTGGCCAGGTCAGGAGCCGAGAGGACAAATTTCCTTTGTTAGTAAGTAACACATTTCAATGGATGGCGTTCCTACCAAGGACAGATTGTGGTCCTTTATAGAGGTCCTATATTATCCAAATAAAAAGAAATTACTTTGCAAATATGAGAAAAATGCAATTGTTAGAATAAATAAATAATGTTTATAGAACATTGTAAAAGAGACAATGAGTATCAAAGCTGCAACATGGTGTTGAGAGGGCATTGTTACAGCAGCTTGTGAAGTGACGGTATTTGTACATTTGGATAAACTCTGAAACATACAATATAGACATATTGACAGTTTTTGAAATGAAAACATTATGATGTATTTACAGTTACAATATTTCTTATTTTATATCATGCATATATTTGTATAATTACATTGTTACCATTTTATAAGCATTTATAAGTGTTTTCATATGACAATTGGTCAACACACCTCCTGTACATAGAGCTCTTAGATCAGAATCAACCACTTGATTGGCTCTATGACTCTCTCTCCTCTCCACCTGTAGCTGGTGTGTGGTGAGCGCACTGGCGCCGCTGTCCTGTGGCTGCCGTCGCATCATCCAAGTGGATGCTGCACACTGGTGGTGGTTGAGGAGAGACCCCCCATATGATTGTAAAGCAATGTAGGGTCTGTCAACAACCATACACGAGATAAGAGCGCTATATAAATGCATCATTCATTCATTCATTCATTCACTAATAGAATTAACACAGTAATTCCAGAAATTCAATATTCACAGAAATTCCTAAACATCTGAAAGTTGTTAATATGTAATTAATTTATGTTTTAGATGATGTCAGTATCAGGACTGTGAATAAGTAAATGTACTACGCATGTAGGTTTAGAACCACGTTTTCCGTAAACGAAATAAAAATGTTTATGAGAAAATGTTGGTTTTAGGGGCCAGTAAGAGTTCTTATTTCTTTGTTTATTTCACATGTACACACTGGTTGTCTATACATTTTACATCTGCAGTGGCTTGTTTCCAGGTTTCAGGCCACTGCAGGCCTCTGGACCTACTGGCCCAGTCCATCAATCATCCTTTGCACTCTTGTCTGAATGTTAGATACTGATCTTTATATATCCAGGTGATGTTAATGTTAAATAAATTTAGCCTAAGATATAGAGTGCAACAGTTGGGCACAAGAAGTAAAAACTGCATAGGGAAACTGACTTTTAATAATGTATAAACCTTTAAAGGGGTCATAGGATGCCCATTTTCCACAAGTTGATATGATTATTTAGAGTCTTAATGAAAACAGTGATAAGATATTACCACCCAATAAGACTTTGGTTACAATTTCTCAATGGTAGTGTAAACAACACCCTTTTTACCCTGTCAAAAACAGCTCTTTTCAGAGCAAGCCATTTTCTTGCATGCCGCTTTAAATGCAAATGAGCTCTGCTCACCCCGTGCCTCTCTTCCGAGCCGCTCTCTAAGAGATGGTAAACTTTAGCTGCATTCATCGTGAAACTTGCTAACTAGCATTATTATATAGCATATTAGCGAAAGTGGCACACAGTGATTGCAAAGATTCATAAAAAAAATGTATACTACTTCTGGAGGTGAAGCTGGATCACGAATGATTCGCGTGAGCATAGACACATTTAAATAGATCGGGGGCACATTCCCTTCAAAAACAAACGTAATCAACTGCGTCTTCAGCGGCTCAGATGTCAGGAGTAAATGACGACGTAGCATAGAAGCTTTTTCGTGTTATTTTCATAAAGGTCTTCACTTTACTGTCTTCAGTGTGCAAGATAAAAGGTGTGAAATCTGTGGGCCTCAGGTTTGAAGTTCTATCAGTGGTCAAGACATGATGTTCTGCGAAGATGATTTCTTTTTGTCGTGCTCTTATTCCACATTGTTTTAGCAGTGCATTTTCCACATTGCTTAGGTAGGATACCCTTGTTCTTTGATCAACATAATCATATGGATGTCGATCCAGGAGCATGTCTTGCTAGGCCACATTATAGGCTAAATCATAACATGCTTGTGTCACAGTTTTATCAGTCGAATCTGATAGGAAACAAATCGTCAAGTCTGGTTGATGTGATAGTGGTACTTTGATGAAGGTGGGAGAAATCTCGCGGACTTGAATGAGATTTTTTTATTGCCTTTTTCAGTTATTTCACATTTACAGAGGATCCAATATGCTGTGAAACCAATATAATATCTTGCCTTTTTTGGATTTTACTGCAGAATAACAGACAGCAACAAGAGAGTTGAATAAAGCAAGGCTAAAAAAACAGACCTATGCTGTCTCTTTTCCATGATTACAGCACATCATGAGCGTAAGGAGCACTCAGCACCCATTATACAAAGTGACTCATATCTTATAGCTGTTTTTACATAATCATCTGACTGTTTATACTTGTTTTTTTTGTATGCAGCTTTCTTTCTATCGTATAGGTAAGCTTACAGATGTTAAATACAGTATCTATACATATTTAGTTTTTGAGCTTGTATTTATTTATTTATTTTAGTTTAGTTTTAATATTTTATTTTATTTAAATGATTTATAATCATCACCAAAACTTTGAAACCACACCATCAAAACGCAAGCGATGCACGCAAGAGACAACAAAATTACACACTATGCCAGTAATGATTTGGAAATTGGCAAGTTTTGGACAAAGCAATATTTTTATGCCTTCTGGCAACAAAAAAGAGTGTAAGCAATCCTGAATGTCGTGCTGTATCAAATATGTAATTTTGCTGTGTGGGTGCAGACCGTGAGAATGTGGGTCAGGCCTTGTAACCTCGTTCTGCGTAGTTTTATTGGCGTCCCCAAACAATCCAACCTTAACCCAACCTTACCATAGCAGCGAAAATGCAAATATGACAGTTTCCCAGATGAGGCTTGATATCTAGCTACAAAAATTGGATTAAAGTATCATGTCAAATAGCTGAAAAAAGGAGGAACAATGGAAAAATTAGGCCAAAATAATTCAATGCTTTGAGTATGGATATTAAATATATATAGATATATATAAATATGTTACACAAAAAACAAATGGTTTACCCAGCTAACATTTTCTAAATGTTGGTTCATGTTCTTTCAAGGTTCTCTCAAAGTTATAAACAAACATTCTTTGAGTAACATTCATAAAATGTTCAACTTTATTTAATAATATTTTCAAAATGTTAGTGTCATTGTGATGCAGGCAAGGGGAGAGTAGATGATTGGATCCAGTTGCAACAGCTGCATTTTATATAAAACATTTTTTTTAAAAACACAGCAAAGAGTTTACTATATATAAAACCAAAAATCAAAAAATCATACAAAACTCAGGAACACGGGATTCACACCAATAATCAATTAACATAAATTATAACCTACAGACTCAATCTACAAACACAGGGTGATATATGTAAAAGTGACCGAGAAACTAAAACAAGAGAGAGGTGAGTAACACAATCAGTAACCAAGGGAACAAAATGAGAGCAGCCTTAGTAAATAAGGGGGTGTTTAGACAACAGCAGTTTCCACAAATATTGAAAAATGTTTGTGTTTTGGCTGTTCATTTACATTGGGGTGTCCAATCCTGTTCCTGGAGGGCCACTGTCCCGAAGAGTTTAGTTCCAACTTGCCTCAGCACACCTGCCTGGAAGTTCCTACAGTGGAGATCAAAAGAGAACAATCTATAAACACCTGACATTTTCTGAAATATTGTTAATCTTCATTGCTTAAAGTTCGAAGCAATATTAGCTGTGGGTATACCACTGCTATACTATCATGTTTGATCAAATAACCAAGGCATTTCATCAAAACCCTTTATGTTGTGGAAAACACAGTGATCAAAAGTATAGAACAGTAACCACTGTAGCGCGAAAAAAGATGAAATGTTTGAAAAATGTTGGATGGTTACAGCTGTCAGAAATTAGTAGGAAGTGTAGAGGACCTTGCTTTGAATGCATTCAGCACACCTGCACGCGCAGGATATCACTAGTTTCTCACACAGCGCTGGTGTGATCTTGGTCCACTCTTTCTCCAGTCGCTTCCATAGTCTGGTAACTGTAGTGGGTTTCTTAGCCATAACTTTGTCGTCAAGGATTTTCCAGAGATTTTCTAGAAATTAAACTTACTCTGGACCAGTTCTCATCTCTCCACACAACATGCTCCTAAGAAAAGGTGAGCCTAGCCTTTTGATTATTTCTGCTGATGAGAGGTTTGGTCAATGCACTCAGTGCACTTTCAGTCCGACTTCCCTTTATATGTGCCGAGGCAGACCTTTATGCTGTTCAGCACTGAACTAGAAAGCAATTCCAGCTGCAGTGTTGAACCAATTCCACATTGAGAGTCTCTGCATTTTTTCACTTTGTCGATTAATTTGTCTCGTACATTGACGAGACACCGAATTATGGGGATACATTTGAAATAACATGCAAGGCAATGGTACACGCCTGACAATATTCCGAGAACAAATCGCAAGATTTGGAATGAGCTATTCTCTGTGCAGAGTCTGAAAGGATCATCCTTTGGCCTTCATCTGGACAACTTCCTGTTGCAGGGTTTCAGTCACCTTAGGGCAGCCCGCCATCTTGCAATCTCAGTGAAAATTGGAGGAATGCTGCCAGTTAAATAGGGTTTGTTATATAATTGAGGAAATTAGCACCAGGTTCCAGATTAACACCAATAACTTGGAGGTATATGTAAGTGTTCTCTAATTTTGAAAAGTGTAAATTTTTTAAATATCTCATTCATATCATTTATATATATTATATATATATACAATATATATTGAGAATCTGGTGTCACAATTACAATCTTGTATTGAATTGACGCTTAAAAAACTTTCCCTTCTTACGACCCGTTAGGGATAAGACCTTACAAACAGGGCCTAAGCAAGTGTACCTTGGTGAAATTTAGACGAAAATATAGGTTGTTCTTAATTATTGAGGCTCCACTGTAGTATTTAGTAAGAGCTTGATTAGCTGGTTCAGGTGATTGATTAGGGTTGGAGCTAAACTCAGTGGACCTCTAAGAGGAACCAAGTTTGTGTCGGACGCACTACCTCGGTTCACATAACAACAGCACGTTGTGTGGGCCTGAAATTGAAAACATGACAACTGTGAAGTTTTGAAATGGAATGTTTCATAAATAAACCAAGCAAAAATGTTTAGAAGAAAAACACTGTTAAAACTGGGATGGCTATTTGTGAATGTTCAGCTTGAATCTGAATGTTAGCGAAACCGTGTGCTGTTAGCTTGTAGCGGGGGATGTAGGCGTGGAAGCCTGTTTCCGCCACTGAATAACATTTTTTAAGAAAGGTTATTGCG
Source organism: Sinocyclocheilus anophthalmus (assembly GCA_018155175.1). Lineage (NCBI taxonomy): Eukaryota > Metazoa > Chordata > Actinopteri > Cypriniformes > Cyprinidae > Sinocyclocheilus > Sinocyclocheilus anophthalmus. The sequence goes on from JADLZN010011555.1 coordinate 309,441, forward strand.
ATTTTTTATCTCACAATTCTTACTTTTTTTCACAGAACTGTGAGATATAAACTCACAATTACAATATATAAAGTCAGAAGGCGAGAATAAGAGTCAACAATTGCGGATAAACAACCGTCGCCAATTACGACTTTTTTTCTGCAATTCTGACTTTTTATCGCCAATTCTGACTTTCTACAGATTCTTCGGATGTGAAATAATAAAACTTGCCCATGGCCAAGCGTTAAAAGTACAAGTTTTGAAGGGTGGGGGAAAAACTGAATTGCGAAATGTAAACTCAGAATTGTGAGAAAAAAAGTCAGAATTGTGAGTTTATATTTCGCAGTTCTGACTTTATTTCTCAGAATTGCGACTTTATGTCTCGCAACAGAACAACAGAAACCATCATATAAATTCTAATGGTTTCCACTACAAACAACATTACAAACATAACAAACCATCAACTTTTAACCATTAAAAAAACATTAAAAATGGTTTTTTGTGTTTTTTTGAGGTGTTGGTGTGGACATCTCCCTTGGGAATTTAGTTCAGGTTTTAACCAAGAACACCGAATAGAAGACGGCAAACATACAGTAGAAACCACGTAAGGAGTCCAGTACCTAGATTTGCCATAAACCCAATACAATTCCCATTATAACCAGTACAACTGTTTCTATTGTTTTTTTTTCTTCTTTTTTTTTCAGCAGGGATGCAAATGTTTTGGCTGAATCTGAGGTATTCACATGAATTTGAGTGCATATCATGTGCTTCCATTTTCTCACAAAATGTGTTTTCCTTATACTTATTATGGGTCAATACTGTCAAATACTAAAAAAATATGTCAAATATTTATTATAAATATTTACAGAACATTCAACAAATGAATGAACTGAATCTACTGGATGGATCCAAACCAATTTTCAGCTCCATCTATTGAATTGTCACAACAGTCAGAAAAAATGTTTGGCTTTGACAAAACGGATGCACTGTAGATGGGAAAATGTATCTGATCTCAAATGATCAAATCCCAAATATTCTCTATGACAGAGTTGACGTATCATTGATGTATATAAAAATATAAGGGCAAATACTATTTATTAAATGATCCTCTTCTTTAGAGTCTGATGGATTTATGTATAAGCAATAATGTTACTGTAATGTTGTCTTGAGATCATCCTTGATTCATCTTGCTAAAGCTTGAGAATTAATTATTAAAATTGAAGAATTAATATAATACATTTATAAGGACAAGGAAATTAGTTCCAAATATATGTACAGTCTCTATAGCTACCATCACACTAAGCAAAGCTCCACTACAGCTGCAATGTCTCTGGTGAAATAATAACACACTCCAAGTAAAGGTTCTCGTATGTAATTTTATCATTTGTCATCTCAAGTTTAGCAGTTTATGCAGCTGGATTTCTGTGCAGCATGAATGTTTTATTAAAGTCATCATTGCCCCGTGGCATCGCATTTTCTTCAGAGACAAAAAGAGGAATAGTTTTGGCACCATCCTGTCAAGCAGCGATGCCTTTTTTGACTTGAATAAATTCTCACTTCATTCCCTACATTAGCCTAGACTCTTGAGTGCAAATGCCCTCTCCTCTCTAACCAGGGTTTGAGTTATTTGTCAGTCTGATTTACATATCTGTGCATGTGGGACACAATCTGACAACCATAAACCGCACGTATCTGCCAAACGTTTAGCTTGCGGCTGGGAGCTATAAGCAGGGTTGGGGAGCAGGGCTCTCTGCGTGATGTGATCTCGACATCTTCTGGATCAGTGCACACACAGCCCGGATCCCCGAGCCCGGCCCGAACGTCTCTGCGCAAGCCCTGACTGCAGGGGAACGCATGCATGTGTGCTCTCAGCATCCCGCTGAGGAAATGCAAAACCACAATCCCAGCAAATCTGGAGGGCTGATGCACATGTAAAAACACACAGGCGTGCGCATCAGCCGAAATCTCTCAACAGTCAAAGCAATTTGCATGATGTTACGCTATATGCTTGTATGGCATACATTGTCATACTTGTATGACGATGCAGCAAATGGAAATTACAGTGCTTTTCTGGAAATCATAGTCTATTTGATTTAATGTACATTTAAACAGACATGAATAATATGAATACAAAATCAGCCTGTTCGTAATAAAGTGGAGACTGGTGCTAGTTGTCACACTTTTGACTCCAGTGAATATTTCTCATAGTTTTGTTTTTTTTCCAATACATATTTGCATATTGTTTATAAACACAGTATAGAACATTTAAACCACATGCAACATCCAGCCACAACAAGAATGACCTTGACATGGCATTTATAACAAATACCCCTGTCCTGACAACACGAGTTCAACATTTCATTTAAAATCTACCTTCAATATAACTGGTCCTTTTAATATTTATAGTGTGGTTTTATTGTGCTCAAGTGTTTACCAAAATGTAAAAAATAAATAAATAAAATCTAGCAATAAATAAATAAAATAAATAAATATACATAAACATACAACATAAACAAATTCAGTACTGTCCAAAAGTTTGATGTCAGATTTATTATATTATATTTTATTATTTTATGACAACTTGCAGCATCAATCATCACTAATCATCCACATTTCTATAAATAAAAGAATCCTGAAAATAAATCATGAAAAATAAAATGTATCACAGTTTCCACAAAATTAAGAAGCAGCACAACTGTTTTCAACATTGATTATAATCATAAATGTTTAATATGCAAATCAGCGTATTAGAATGATTTCTGACGGATCATGTGACACTATTTATATAAAATATACTTTATATTTATATTATAATTATACTGTTTTTTTATGATAGTATATATAAATAATAAAGATGAGATTGGAGCTAGTTGTCACAAGGATATCTTTGCGATAACTAGCCCCAAACTTATTATTTTATTGTCAAAGGAAAGATATGTCAAAAGGCACAGAATCATAACCTTATTCAATGCTATGCTGTCTTAATGCATTTTATGATTGCTCGATGTGTAGATGGATGAATCTGTTCAATCTAAAAGGCCAACATCCATCAGCATAACACATATTCACAGACACCGTACCTGTGATAACTCTTACTACTAAGAACTAAATCCATAATTCCCACCAGATAACACGTTAATGTCTCAGGCCTGACCTTTTGATATCACAGAAGAGTGATGGCTTTTGTCCTGTTTTCATCGCTGCATTCTTCATGCTGCAATAAAATATGGAAAAAAGCGGAAGAGATTACGGTACAGGAATTCCCTTTGACGCTAACAGATTCCGAGGGGCATCAGCTTCATGGGTTCAGATGTGCTGTGTCAAATCTTCAGAAGCGTTCGGCTCTGACTCATCCTCACACATTGAGGAGACAAGCAGCACAAATTTATAGTGTGCTGTGTGACATCCTAACATGATCACTCTATCTGAACAAATTTTTCTGCAAAATGGAATGCTTTGATAAAACTTTTAGAGGTTAGATAAATGTAAGGCACTTCATTGAATAAAAAATAGGGAGAAATATAATGGGTAGTGGAGCTTTGCTGCATTACAAAGCTCGTTTATTATGCCCTGCTCAATGTAAGTCATGAACATGAACATACTCATACAGAATTTGAGTAAATTAATTTATTGCCTCCCTCAGTGTAACCAAATCATCTAAAAAAAAAAATATATATACATATATATATACGTATATGTGTGTGTGTGTGTGTGTATGTGTGTGTGTGTGTGTGTGTGTGTGTGTGTGTGTGTGTTTATTTTTCAATTAATCCTAAAAAATGCAGCATTCTCCACAATAAATAAAGAAATTGTCTTCAACATTGATAATACATGTTTCTTGAGTAGCAAATCAGCATATTGGAATAATTTCTGAAGGACCATGTGACACTGAAGACTGGAGTAATGGCTGCTGTAAAAATAATCTCAAAATATCAAACATGTTTGATATTCGACTAGATGGAATCATTGTCTGAAGTAAGTAAAATAAATAAATACATGTGCCTATCATACACTACAATCAGCCAACTCACACTGCCTAAAATCTGCAGACTGGCTCTGAATCTCTGCGACTAGTCTCAGCTTCTCCAAACTGTAAGTAAAAATTGTATGTTGCATTCCAGCCTTTAGATAATCTCATATTTTCTCAGGCACTCGTTAAGTTGTTCAAAGATCTTCTTCACCTTCCTTGTAGCTACATGAAATCAAATATTATAAGCTGCCAATGAAACATAAGGATGTTTGGTCGCATGAGACAATGTGTAAATAACAGTTATTATGCATATAAATAGGTTGTAGTAAACAGATTTGTCTTAGTTTTAACAAATTATTCTTGTCACACTGTGATCTGCCTCTCTGTGGAGTCGTGTTGGATTCTGCTTCAATATCAGTATTAACAAACCCTTGAGACGGCTAGTAGAGACTGGCCTCATGATACACGCTGTTTAATTTGAGTAACTGTCACAACAGATGGGCAAGAAGTTACAAATGAGACTTCAGTTTTATACTTTATTTTAAAAATATTCTCAATGGGCCTAAGTTAATCAAGGATCAACCATTTATTATAAAATTGCTTGCATCAGACTTGTTGGATTACTGGAAGAATAGGAAGCGGCACCATTGTGTGGTATTGCTTGTATACAGTTTCTATGAACAAAATGATAATATTTTTAGTTACCATTTACCGATTGCCAGTTACTTTGTTTCTGATTGCCGATGACAATATCTCCAAACACAGCAGAAATACTGTGATCATCAATAGTAGTAGCATTTCATTCCGAAATGATAGAGTGTTTTAAGCAAATCAACTGAATGAATGATTCAATGACTCACTCATAGTCAGTCATTGCCTTATTCAAGAATATATCTGCATTTTTGAGAAACAGGTTGAATGAATAGTTCAATGACTCACTCATAATGACAACTACAGATGTAGCGATGAACCGCGAGCCGGTTGAAAATCGACTCAAATATGTGACAATTCAAAATGGTTGAGATGCCAAAAAACACGATACAATTGGAGTAGGAGTTTATATGAACATATCTCTGAAGGGAACTGACTGTTTTTAGGAAACTCATTAATAAATGGTTCACAGGTGTTTACTTTACATTAATGCTCACTTTCACAGGTTATTAACGTTTATATCTCATTAATAAATGGTTCACAGTGTTCACTTTACATTAAGTTTCACTTTCACAGGTTATTAACGTTTATAACTCATTAATAAATTGTTCACAGGTGTTCACTTTACATTAAGGTTCACTTTCACAGGTTATTAATAGGGGTGGAACAGTTCAACTTACGGTTCGGTTTGTATCACGGTTTTAGAGTCACGGTTTCGGTACGGTTCGGTATGTGCTATGTTAAGGGAAAAACTATACTGTCAAATAAAAATAAAGCAAATAAAAATAATCTATCTAACTACAAGCAACATCACAAATAAACAACAGAGTAAAAATACAAATAAAATAAACAGTGATTTTCAATGGATTCTACAGTAGTTTTTAGGGGGGGTACAGAAATTGAATAAAGTAATGAAATGTAAAACAGCATTGCGTATTTGACTGTATAAATTAAAGATTCATCTTTATTAAAGTTACGAAAGCTGTTCGGTCAAGAGCAGTGAGTGATTTCTTTTTTGTTGCTGTTTGATTAATATTAAGAAAGTGCTGTCACTTTAAGAGAATGCACTGATACGGTATGTTCAGCCGGCTATGTCTGCTATAGGATTACTTACCAAGACGGGCATTTTGACAATTATTGTGTGAATTTGTCCATTTAAACACAATACATATTAAATATAATAATATAATAACGCTATATTGCGCCAGTTCTGAGGGCAGGTTTGCTCACTTCGATGAGCGCACCGCCAGAGGGCAAATCTTCCTCACTGCGCGTTGCAAGCTCACGTCCTCTTTCTCATAACATGTTTTAATAAATGAGTTAGTTTAAACACAGATATCAACGTGTACTGTTTCAGGTCTCACCTGTGTGTGCGTACTATCAGCACCCGGGTGATGATGGAATAAATGACTGCTCATATTCCTGCATACGGCATTCGCATTGAACAAGAGTGAATGGTTTGTCCACTTTTTTTTTCATCGTTGTTATTGTAATGTATTAGGAAGCCAGAATGCGCATCGATTAACAAAAACATACATTAGCCGAACCCTGTTTTTTTAACGTGTTATTTATAAGAAACCATATTACAGATGCGTTGTCAGATATAAGTTGAACCACGGTCCTAGTGTGTGGTTTTTCCCTCGAACCTTTCCAACCCTAGTTTAACGTTTACAAATCAGTAATAATGGCTCAGCTGTTCACTTTGATTTAAGTTCACTTTCACAGGTTATTAACATTTATAACTCGTTAATAATTGGTTCACAGGTGTTCACTTTACATTATTGTTCACTTTCACAGGTTATTAACGTTTATAATTCATTAATAAATGGTTCACAGGTGATTACTTTACATTAAGGTTCATTTTTAGATGTTATTAATGTTTATAGATCAATAATAAATTGTTCACAGGTGTTCAATTTACATTAAGGTTTACTTTCACAGGTTACTAACGTTTGTATTCATTAATAAATGGTTCACAGGTGATTACTTTACATTAAGGTTCATTTTTAGATGTTATTAACATTTATAACTCATTAATGGTTCACATGTGTTCACTTTACAATAAGGTTCACTTTCACATGTTATTAATGTTTATAACTCATTAATAAATGGTTCACATCTGTTCACTTTACATTAAGGTTCACTTTCACATGTTATTAACATTTATAACTCAATAATAAATGGTTCACAGCTGTTCACTTTACATTAAGGTTCACTTTCACATATTATTAATGTTTATAACTCATTAATAAATGGTTCACATCTTTTCACTTTACATTAAGGTTCACTTTCACATGTTATTAACATTTATAAGGCATTAATACATGGTTCACAGGTGTTCACTTTACATTAAGGTTCACTTTCACAGGTTATTAACTTTTATAACTCATTAATAAATTATTCAAATGTGTTCACTTTACATTAAGGTTAATAAGTTATGAGATATAAATGAGAAAAATATAAATAACACCCTTCAGACTCGCTATAAAAGTAAATTGTTGGTGCATAATTAAATAAATCAGGAATCTGGTTTTGAGTGAATTAAGTATTTATAAATATATTTGTTAAGCATTTATAATATGTGAGTTTAAAATGGCTCACTATTTGGCAGGTGTTGCATTAAAATCACCTTTTTTATTCATGCATTTATAACTGCTTATCAATTATTTATAATGCATTTGTAAATTAGTTATTAGTCATTTATGAACACCTTTATAAACACTTTATTAAGGGAACCTTAATGTAAAGTGTTACCATTTTGTTTGTACCCATGTGCTCCACATCACTAGATCAGTGCTGTACCAGGTGGGTAGCAAGCAAGTTTACTGCATCAGAAAAGCCACACATATGGAGCTGGTTATGTGATTGTTTACAATCAGCACTGGGTCAAAGTATTTTGAGTCCATAACATAATATCAAACAATATCGTATATATATATTGTAGTTATATATTTTTTTTGTTTTTTTTTTAATTTTTTTTTTTTTTTTTTTTTTTTAAGTTTTACTGGCAATAGTTTCATTCAGCGTGCAGTATTGCATTATAGGTCACATTTGGAGTAGGTAAAAATGTAAGTAAAGGCATGTTTTTCACTATAATAATGGACAAGCCAAAAAATATCTGAACCTGCCACCAACTGCAACATAAAGCACAAGCAAACATCCAATAAAAGGTGGCCAATTGTTTTACCAGGTCTTGAGGCTGTCTCACAGACTTATAGGCCAGTTCTAGCCCTACAAAGCGTAAAGGTTCATCCTCTCTGTTCCAGAAAGTAATGGTATAGTGGAGCATACCACTAAGCCGTTGTATTAGCATATATTAAACCTTCTTCAACTGCAACTGTTCTTTCGAACCGTTATGTTCTTAGACCCATTTAGCATACAGCTTACCAAGTTTTGAGTGCAATCACTGTGGAACAGAGCAAATGTACACTAAATGTAGAAACTAATTACCATTTGTGCTGCTTTTATTACAGTGAATACACACTATGACTTCTTGAAGAGGCTGCATGGATTTGCAAACATCTTCTGTCTTGCGAGATGAGAGTGAGGTCCCATAAGACATAGCAAAGCCTACATTGGCAGTATTGTCATTTTCTTACCCAGATTTGGTTCGTCATCTCTGTTTGTAAAGGATGGGAACTTTCAGAAGCTTGTTTTCAAATCTTTAATTCAAGATTTATTCAAGGTTCAGTAAAGAACAGCTGAAGATTGTCAGCATTTGTTGGCCTAATCTGACACACACAAAAAAAAAAGCTCCATCGACGTGCATATGCATATCTGATGAAAAAGTTGGAACACTTTATTATTCATTTTCTTCCTCCCACATGTTAAAATGAGTAATAAGGCCACCAAAACTACAAAACAACACACATGGAAGGACTGGAATAATGTAGTTAAAAAATCAGAACTATTGGATATCAGCTTTTCTCACTAAGGACATTTTCTGATCTTTCTTTCCTTTTAGTCTTTTGATTCCCATGCTGCTAAATAATTTCAGCTGTTTTGACTTGAAGTGTTTTAGTAAACAAATAGTAAAAGATACAGACTACCATGATTCTGTAATACCTGTGAAAGTTAAGACTGACTATACAAACACATTCTTTCTGCTGCAATAACCTTTTCTCAAACGGAAACACTGATTCAGCTACCTTAAATCCATTTGCATAAAGGCCAGTGCTGCAGTGCTATCCCGACTATCCACAGTATGCATATTATATATTTTTGTTTTATCTGAGGAATAATAAGCAGCATAATAATGTTAATTACTAGGGTCAGATTAGCAGTGAAATGTAACTCATTTCAGTTGCTATATTTCTTCAGACTTGTTCCAAATAGCTTAAGGGTAGTATTCAAACTTCTGCACTCATGTAACTAATTTGTTGTGAATGGTGTAGTCTGCACTCTTTCCTCCTCGACGTCCTCCTTCTTGTTGCTGTATATCTTCAGCCTGAGTCCTCTTCCAAAGCCGGTTTCTCCACCATTACACTGACAGATTTACTCTGCTGATTTAATTCAATCTATCGGACAACAGACTTGATATATTCCAGCAGCAGGACAAAGGTTCGGATATATTCAAGTTGTTCTATCGGGCTGAGAACAATTAAACAAATAACCTTTGAACGCAGCCATGGTTTTTTCATTAAATTAAGTGGCCTATTTCATCCTGGGCAGTACTTGAAAAGATAAACTATGTGGTTTTTATTGTATGCAGCAAAACATAATTTTCGTAATTTTACTGGAAAGCAAAAAAGCGAATACTAAACATCCTTACAATTTACTAGTCTAACGAAATTGAATGTGGTTTATTCTTAAATAAAAAAAATAATAAAAAATTGGTGGTAAAAATTCAACACATACTGCAATATTAAATACAAAGTCTTACACAAGTTTGCTTCTGAAGGGAATTGATATTGCTTTAAGGATGTTTAGATCTTTTTACTGGACAAAAAAGTTAAGAAAATGATTTTTTTATTTGTTTCTTGTAATGTTAATGGTGCTTTCCTTTCAATGTCAGATGTGGGATATTTCAACTTGATATCTCCTATAAAGTAATTTCATTACTTAATACTCAGATGATGACATAAGGAAGCAAAATGTCGATGCTAACATTAGTTTGCAGGTGTTCATTGACAATATAATCATCTCCTAGCAACTAAATTGTAAAGGATAAAGAATGCTGTACAGCACATTTGTTTTGCAGGTGTAAGAGAGGGTAATTTACCATGTTTTAAACATCTGTGTCCACATACATTTGTTAAACAGGTTTTATTACCCTGTACTTCGACTTTAAAGTTGAACTGTCAATTCAATGTTTATTTAGTGTGTTATATATCAATTCCATAATCAGAACTGTTGAGGTAAAATGTTTAGTTGTTTTTATGAATCCACAGTAAATGTAGCCTAAGCTGCTATACAGGCAAGCCTTGACATTTGCTTTGCTTTCAAAGTGAAATGTCCAGTCAAATGCACAAAACTGATAAACACAAATCCAGCAGCATTTTATTACACTGATGGAAATATTCGGTGAGTGGGGCTAAAACTTTAATGCTCGTGTCTGAAAATACCGTACAATCTACACGAAACCCTACCATAAACCAAAACAACATACCATTTTACCTTGCTTTTACAGGTCTTTGTGCTCTCCATGCATGAGCATTCTACATCATTATTATACTGCTGCACCGGGTGGGCTACCAAGCAAGTTTACTACTCCAGAAAAGTCATGCATATGAAGCTGCTTATGTGATGCAAACAAGGAAATGTATTAGTTTACAAATCTTGCACTATGGGTCATGTCTTTTGTACTGGGAAAGGAACTACATGAAAATAAGTCTTTATTAATCAATATTTTGCCCTGTATAATATTTTTTGTGAAAAGTAATAAAAGTTGTTGGTGTGTACTGCCTCTGCTGTTCGTTTCAGCAGGAATCTGCAGTGAATTGTATGTATAGGAATGGTTCTTGCTCAAATATAGATAAAAGTGTGTTTTTCCAAAGAGCCCATGTTGGAACTTACACACAGGTTTCCAAGCTGAAAGTCCAAATACTGCATTTTTCCGAGTAGGAAGTTTAGCATCGATTTCAGAGATGAATGGAACATAGCATAAACACTGGAATATTTGTAGAAATAAAAAGGTCAAAGGTCACATGAAAATACACCTTACTTGATCACATGACACTCAATTGGCTATTTCGCAGTCTCAACAAATTCTGTTTTTCCCTCCAAGCCACAAAGCTGCTGAGAGGTGCTGTGACGGAGACAAGGTTGGTGTACGAGACTATGGACTGTCACCGACAGGAGAGAAAGAGAGAGAGAGAGAGAGAGAGAGAATGAAAGTGAAATAAGAGAAAACAGGTACATCTCCCCCAGGTCTATAATGCCGAGATTACTGTTTGCTCTGGGGCTGTCTCCTGCTTTCCACTCCACCTATACTTCACTTCTAATCTCCCAGACCCCAGCTGTCTGCCAATTGATTTTAACATTCTCTAAATCAATTACTCCTCTGTCCAAGGTCTCAGTGCCAGCAAATCTCTACTCTACACACACACACACACACACACACACACACAATATTACATACTCACACATTTAAAAAAAAGAAAGAAAGAAAGAAGGTAAATGAGAGAGAGTCTGACAGCTTCTGTCAGCTACAGATGATGGAATACAAGTTTCATCAACCGCACTTCGCTGTCCTGTGTCTCTCTGACTGTCTATCTGCTCTCACACGTCTCACGCTGTCCACTCTGGAATTGTCTGGTCATTATCCAGGGTTAGACTGGATCACCTACCGAACTTATCAGCTACAGTTTGTCCTAGAATTCTTTACAGACTTATTCAGTGGTGCTTTGGTAGAGAAGAGTCTATATTTTACAGCTCTTTTAACCGTTTAATGCATTAATTATTAGATCAAATGGGGAAAATATGCTTTTTGTTTATCTTTATTGCTTTAAAACCAATAAAAAATGTTCCTCATTTTTTGTAACAGTATGCATTGTCCACTGCAATTAAAATAATAGGAGATATTGTATGAATTCATAAGCAATTTTGAATTTACGTTGGCATGCATTTATGAACAAATGTTACTAGAAATGGGCCGTTGAAAGAGTCAAGCCAATACTAATGTAACTGAAAATCATGTAAAATGTAATATTTACAGAGTCAAATTATGTTGGGTTTCATAATAGGTTGAGAGCCCTCATTTTTCAGATTTTGATTCTTTGATATGACAAATATTCATTTATTTATTTAGAATGTCTTTTTCCTTGACATTTTACAGGCCATTTATGATTCATAAAGAAAGGAGCAAAAAGCATATCAACTTATATACGTATTTCATTTAGTATTTTGTGAACAAACAACCTTTTTGACAAAATGTCTGACAATTTCCTAGAATTAAGGTTGCTTATTAGATGAAAATAAAAATAAAAGCTCTGGCACTTTTGATTGTGCATATTTAATAAAATTGTGCCCAATTTGAACATTTTAAAAGGTTAAACAAAACCAAATATGCTTTTATGTGTATTTTAGCTCTATGTAGGCACAGAACAGTTGGACTAAGCAGCGTGAGGTATTTCGTAGAGAGCAATTTCATCACATAAAGAGTAAAATATGAATGTATTAGCTGGTAATGCTACTGCGTCTATGAATGAAAAAAAAAAATCTGTCCTTGTACAATTTCATTACTCCTGTCTGGTGTAACTGTCGAAAGACATTCACCCGATACCCACTCAGCCAGTCAGTCAGTCATTCAGTCTGTCAGCTCCATTTTCTTTGGCATTTCAATTATCTGAGATACAGCGAAACTGATGCTATTCATAATGGGATACTTAAAAAGCAACACATTTAATTACATGAAACCACAGAAATAGGCTTTATGAAATTCCATGAACTCATCAGTTGATCCGAGATCTTATAATATAGGTCATAGATGAAATAAACCTTTAAGGAAGCTGATGCACTTTATGGATTTTGTACTCTTTAAAATCTGTAGCTTAAATAAATATTGAGATGAGACTAGTGTGGTAGAATTGCTTATTAACCTTGTCTGTGCAAAGTTTATCCTTTCAGCTCTCATCTTTAATGACTGGGTAACTTCATAATATCCACACAAGTAGGGATGTGACATACATAACTGTAAAGCACGTCACTGTAAAGCACTTTTTAATAGTGTCACTGTTCTTTGTGGATTTTAAATATGATATCACAATGGTATTAGACACTGCACTGCCATCTATTGTGTGGTTCAGCATGACTGTCGAGTTTGGTGTAAATTGCATTGACACAAGTTTCAGAGAATAGTTTACACAGCATTTAATTTTAAGACGGCACCCATTCACTGCAGAGAATCCACTGGTGGGAAAGTGATGTAACGCTACATTTCTCAGAATCTGAAACAAACTCATCTACATCTTGCATGACCTCAAGGTGAGGACATTTTCAGCAAATTGTATTGTTGGGTGAACTATTCTATTAGATGTGCGGAGATGCACATGTAATATTAAATTACAGTCTGGATTAAAATGGGTAAATTAATTAAAAATATTTATGTCTCATCTTGCTCTCACATATATTTATTTAAGCAAATGCTCTCTAGAATAAGAATATCCCTTCCACTAATGCTACTTTCCACTAAGTATGGTAAGTAGGAAGTAGATTTTTAAGAAAAGGAAGAAGCACTAACTTCCTGTTCCAATATTAAGTGCATCAACAAAAGACAGAAAATGTCTCTTGTTAAGCAGTTTTCATGGAGTCTTTAAGATTTCTGATTGCATTTCCATTAAAAATTGGTTTTGGGGTAGACTGTCAAAAGGTTAGATTTATTTGTTTCGTGTTTGTTAGTATGCCATTCATTTTCCAGCTGCACAAAATAATTGCAGTTTATTGCCAATTAAAGTAATCAGTTCCAAAATAGCCCCAAGTACTCGGCTTGACATACGAAGGAACATGAGGAGATAGAAAGGAGGGGGGATAGTTGTATCCAGCCAGAATGCTCCTGAGTGTGTCCCCTTAGGAAAAGTGATTCTTCAAGGCTGTGGAGATTTGGCTATGGCCTCCTTGCGTTCTGTCAGACAGATGTCAACTGCAGACCTGGCTGGCGGCGCTCTACGAGGAAAATATCATTAATACTTCATTATGTTTTAGCTAAAATGTGGCAGGCAGATGTACACAGATTGGGCTGAAGGTGCCTCTTGTGACCACGCTGTTGTTATTTTAGGAAGGAGGGGACAGGAAAGACATCAGCCAGCACAACAGTCCCATTACATCATCAATGATTTATGCAGGATGCACTTGATTAATGCACGCACAGAATATGCTATACCAGACAAACATGACAAGTGACATTAGTGAGGCATTTCCATGGGCGTTTGTGCTGGTCACTAGGCAGAATGTCTCACAATTACAGAATGTCTCGTAATTTAATCTCATTTTGCAGCCCGACAGTTTGTGGGATAATAGCCAGAGTGTTTCCATTAACACTTACGCATGATGGATGGGTTTCAACCTTAGGTAAATACTGAATGTTTGTTGCTGTAAATACTGAATGACAGATTGCTGTTGAAAGCAGATATCAACGTTTGATTAGGCGAGTGAGATGAGGCCAGCCTGATGATTATGAATCTGATCTGTTGACGTGAAGGTCAAGGGTTCAAGGCTGCAGCCCATGAAAGTTATTAAAACACTCCTCGTGACTTACTAGTGTTTTAACCTTGAAGAGGGTATTTAACCGCAGCTCTCTCCAATGAAACTACTGTTCCTGTAATTAGTGTACTGCTATAGCTTTGGATAAAAACCATTTACTGAATGACATTTGACCTAGTAAAAACATTGCATCATAGCCTCAAGTCATAAATAAAAGAGCTTATTTACACTTATTAGTTGTGTTTTCTAAGGCATGTATCACAATTACTATTGCTCATATTTAGATTCAGGGACCTCTAACCTTTGTATTAAACTTTGTTGTGTACCTTCTCCGGCACCATTTGTGCTACAGATTTGAATGCTAGCTTGAAACTTTGCTGTTAATTCACTCAAGCAGGCCAAGATGTAGCTGACTTTTTTCCCTTCAAATGTAAATGTAAGTCCCTAAAGCATATACAGCAACATAAAATGAATACCCGTGGCTCCTGACAAAATACTGAGATCTTATGACGCGAAATGATCAGTCTGTGCAAGAAACTTTACATTGTTTACAACATTATTACCTGTAATCCATAGACTCTGGGAAAAGCTGATTATTTTCCATGAACTGGTTCTTTCAATTAACTCATTAAAATAACCAGTTTGTTTATTTTATCACGCGATGACGTGGCATGTATGCAATTGTATTATTAAAGGGGTCATATGATGTTGCAAAAAAGAACATTATTTTGTGTATTTGGTGTAATGAAATGTGTTTATGCGGTTTAAGGTGAAAAAAACACATTATTTTCCACATACTGTACATTATTGTTTCTCCTCTATGCCCCATCTTTCTGAAACGCATAGATTTTTACAAAGCTCATCGATCTGAAAAGCGAGGTGCGCTGTGATTGGTCAGCTATCCAGTGCATTATGATTGGCCGAATACCTCAAGCGGGTGACGGAAATGTTATGCCCCTACCATACTGTGATGATGCTCTGTCAGGCCGGAGCGATGATTCAAAAACATGAAAACCCATTTATAAACGAGGCATTCGTTGCATCCAGTGGGGACATAATTATGGATTATAATGACTTATTACTGTCCTTTTACGCGTTGCATCACGCCGCATAAACATAAAACAATGTCTGCATTTGTAATCAGAGAAATGACAAACAACAAGCCCTACTCTACACTGCTTAAAACTCGCGTTTGA
The DNA here is from genome assembly GCA_018155175.1 of Sinocyclocheilus anophthalmus. Taxonomy (NCBI): domain Eukaryota; kingdom Metazoa; phylum Chordata; class Actinopteri; order Cypriniformes; family Cyprinidae; genus Sinocyclocheilus; species Sinocyclocheilus anophthalmus. The sequence goes on from JADLZN010011555.1 coordinate 324,876, forward strand.
ATCATCAGTGGCAAATTCTTTAAATATAAAAAACGTACTTACAATCTGTGAGTCAGAACAGCCGGCATTTTAGTCTACTCTACCAGGATCAAAAAACAGTCCTCCATAAAATGCGCTGCACACAATTGAATATTTGGGTGAAGTGTTCTGGAACAGTGTTGTAAATTTAACTTAACCACTGATTTCTAGTTGTCCATTTTTGGAAGGCCAAACAAAGTGATTTCGCTTTCACAACGAAACACAGCAACACACACGCGCGGCCTTGAGTGAGCGGAGGGCCGGTGGGCTGTAGAACGGCTTGAGGCCGGCGGATTCGACAAAGGAGCATCCAGCGGGCTTGCAGCAACCACATGTAACGACCCCGGGCTAGACTCCGCTTCGCCCACATTGAAAGCCGATCCGGCGATCCACAGCACAAAGGTGTAGTATTTCCTCAGCGACCAGCACAGATCAACTCCAGGCATGACGAAGCAATATCGTCCTATTTTGGAAGGCCAAACAAAGTAGTTTCGCTTTCACAACGAATCACACAGCGCCTTCACGACATGCGGCAACAATACTACAGCGAGAATAAAAAGTTACGCCTTCTTTCTTTGCATGAATATTTGGGCGGCGTTAGCCAAATCTTCCCACATCGTGACGTAGAAATGTGGGGGCATGTTAGAACGAGCCGACTCTTAACTTTTATAAAGAATATACCTTTGGATTTGAGACTTTAGTCTTTGCAAACTTTACAGATTTTCTTTATGCACCAAGAGCTTGTGACTCTCCAAAGAGAAAGGAAAATTTTTTTAATTGCATCATATGACCCCTTTAAACAATAAAAATCTAAATAATTAATATCAAGTAAACAAGATATGCAGAAGAAGAGCTATATATTCGCTACGGTTTTTGAGTCATATTTTTATATTTTACTGTGTGTAAACTATTTTATTTCTGTTTTAGTTTTAGTTCTTTTAGTACATCAAGTTAAACTAAAAAAATGGAAAATGTTTCCTGGAATTGCTATTGATTGATTGCTTGACTGACTGATTGACAGTTAGCATATTTTTATTAAATTAACCATTTTTTATAGTTTTGGTTTTGGTTAAAGAAAATAACCCTGGCACACTGTTCATTTAATTGATCTGTGCAATATTGCTTGACGTATTGACTATGTGTAACCGGTGTAATCTGCGTTGTGTGTTTTCAATGAGTAGTAACCAGACGGACATCAGCTGACGGTTTTACTCTTCTTTTACTGATAAAACATAAAACAGTCTTTACAGTGTGTTTTCGCCCTTCTTGTCTTTTCTGTTAACTCTCCCATGCAGAGACAGTGCAGAAAGGGCAGAGAAAATGGTATAAAACTGGCATACAAAATTAATTTAAGGAGTGACAAAACAGCATACCTGATAAAACATAAAACAGTCTTTACAGTGTGTTTTCGCCCTTCTTGTCCTTTTGTTAAATTAATGTAAAGTGCAACGCAATTAGTACGTGCTTCAAGTGCATTGATCGACAGAAAGCTGATCAAACTTAGTGAAAATACAGAAATAATTAAATATACACGTAAAATAATGTCACAGATATGATTTAAACAGAGTATAAAAGTGATTTTTAAGCAAAGATGAAATTAGATTAATCAGAGCTAATTAAAAACCCACCTCTCCCATGCAGAGACATTGCAGAAAGGGAAGAGGAGGTGCAAAGACAGCAAATTAAGACTAACACTGCTGTCAGATTTAAAGGGGAAGGTGCACACACAGACAGACATATCAGGTATACATCGAGAACATTTGTGTAATTCTACATATGAAATTAACATTACTTTCCATACCTGTTACACTCACCCCTCTAGAATTACACAAAATTCTGAGAACATTGGAAAACTCCGTACACTGGTCATAAGAATTACATGGTCCACACTATAAACAACCAGTGAAGACAGTCAGCAATCAAAAGCTACCCAATGAAAGGATAAAAATGTTTTGAAATCGGCCAAATTTCATCACATTCTATAGACTTCATCAAGGTGCCCATTACACCTCATACACTTAGACCACATACTCAATGAAGGCAAGTTTCACTTGGGAAAAGAAAAAAACAAACAAAGCAAGTTCCGAAAGCTGCATGTACTTAGGGTCAAATTTCAAATTTAAACATGAATTACTGTTGACCCAGAATCCAAACCTAACAGGGTTTCAAGTTGAACCATAGATTCAATAAGTCTGCGTACTGGTCTGATAACTCTCCCAAACCTCGTAGAGTAACGATCAGCTGTATTTAAACCAGCTACAGGACCTTGCATAACAGGTACACTGTCAAAGACAGGATTTTGGGTAGAATGGTCAGCACCAGCACCAGCCACAGTATTGTCATCAGCCACTGGCACAGCAATATGTGAATTTGGCTCCTGTTGGCAGGGCAACTGAGAATGCACCCATGAAGCAGTGCGGTTATCATCGCATGTAGCTACATTGGAGATGTTGGACATAGAGTCTGCTTGCGAGAGTTCCTCAGCCTCATTCCGCTCATCATCTGCAGGCTCAATCTCGGCAGCATAGGAGCAAGCATCACTGTGGGTCTGGGCAGTTAAACCACCAGAGCGTGTTGGATCAGACTGCGAAGGGACGCTGCAGGTAGGTGTTTTAGCATCCTCTTGACCAGAACTATCGGAGTCTGTATCAGGCAAAGGTAGGAAATTCACTTGCAAAAGAAGATTGCGATGTACTGTTCGCTCATTACCAGCTCTGTCACAGATCCTATAGATGTGTATGGAAGGCTTTGAGGCAACGACAGTGTATACAACAGGCTCCCATCTGTCAGCAAGTTTCCGTTTCCCTCTACAACCCTTGTTAGCCACAAGCACCTGGTCACCAATGGCTAGAGGAAGGCCTTTAACTCTTTTGTTGTACTGGTTTGACTGGTGTTTTTGTTCTTGAACAGAATTCTTCTGCGCCACTGACATAGCAGACTGGAGGTCACTGATGAGCGATTTAACGTACTGGTCGTAGTCACAAACTGACTTGTCCCGCAGAACACTCTGGAACATAAGGTCAACTGGCAACCGTGGTACTCTGCCAAACATTAAGTAAAAAGGGGCAAAACCTGTTGTTTCATGCGCTGTACAGTTGTACACAAACGTCATGGTCTGTACCAACTGCGGCCACTTCTGCTTAGGTCTAGGTGTAAGGGACCTCAGCATGTTACCTAATGTCCTGTTGAATCTTTCGGTACCACCATTCCCCATCGGGTGGTAGGGAGTGGTTCTAGACTTGTCAATGCCAGCCAGTTCGAGAAGCTCCGCTATCAGTTCACTCTCAAAAGAAGCCCCCTGGTCAGAATGGATGCGTTGGGGAAATCCATAAACACAGAAGAAGCCGTCCCACAGTTTCTTGGCCACTGTTTTTGCTGTTTGGTCTTGACACGGAAAAGCATGTGCCAGCTTTGTGAAGTGATCCGTGATTACCAAAACATCCACAGATTTATTGTGTCGATCCTCAGCAGACCAGAAGTCGATGCAAGCGAGCTCCAGTGGGGCTGTGGTTTTAATACTCTCCAAGGGTGCTCTTGCGGCAGGCTCTGGAGTTTTGCTGAAGACACACCTAGTACACTTCTTCACATAATCACGCACATCACGCTCCATATCAAGCCAGAAAAACCTCTGACGGGCCAAAGATAAAGTGCGTGGCTGCCCTTGATGACCAGCCAGGTCGTGAACGCCAGAAAGTGCTTGACATGTCAAGGTCTCAGGCACAATTAACTGAAATCTCTTGTGCTTGGTGAGCGGGTCTTTAATAGCTCTGTACAGGATTCCATTGAGCACTGAAAGTTTGTCCCACTGCTTCAGAATCCGCAACACATACAGGTTTTCATTGGCACGTTCACGTCTTGATGGTCTGCGCTTTCTGTCAACATAATAACACACTCTGGCAATGACAGTGTCTTTGTGCTGATGTTCTCGTAAGTCGGTTAGGGAAAGGGAATGAAACACTTCTCCATCACCGCTAATCAAAGAGTTAAGATGTTCTGTGAATGATGCTGCTCTACATTCAGTTCCTATGTCCCATTCGTCACAGGAGGACAGAACTGAGGACACGTCCTCGGCGGACAATGATGTATTCAGCCCGACGTCAAGTGTACCTGATCTTAATGTTTGCATTTGGCAGGTAAGTCAGAACATTTCTTGCACACTTCCATCCTCAACACTGTGTACTTGCCTCAACAGTTCAGAATAAGGCTCTGACAGAAGCCACTGACTTACTGGCCTGACAAACGGATTTCTACTGAGCGCGTCAGCCACCACGTTGAGTTTCCCAGGAACATATTTGATCTCAAAAGAATATGGAGCAAGTTTCGAGACCCAGCGCTGCTCACATGCATCCAATTTCGGCTTGGTCATAATGTATGTAAGCGGATTATTATCCGTCCACACTGTAAACTCATGGCCTTTAAGCCAGTGACTAAACTTGTCACACACTGCCCACTTAAGAGCCAAGAATTCTAATCTGTGTGCAGGATATTTTGTTTGGCTGCGGTTCAAAGCCTTGATAGCAAACGCTATTGGTCTCGCCTTGTCTTCACCAGCAGGTATCTGAGAGAGTACAGCACCTAAGCCGTCCAAAGAAGCATCAGTACAGAGCAGGAATGGACGTTCAAAATCTGGATGAGCCAGCACCACACTATCGACAAGGGCCCTTTTCAGTTCTTCAAAGGCCATGTTACAGTCCGGGGTCCAGTCCTGAGATGTCAACTCCCGAAAAGTGCCTGCTCTCCTACGACCACCAGCACCTTTCATTGAACGTTTCAGGCCAGCCGTCAGATTGAATAAGGGTCTGGCGATACGAGAACAACTTGGAATAAAGGCTAGATAGTACAGGGCCATACCGAGAAACGATCTGATTTTTTTTTGTGAAGGCGTGGTTCCATCTTCCCTCATTAGATCCTCCTTTCGAAAAGCAGAGATGACTTTCACTTTCTCTTCATCAACTGAAACACCAGTACCATCTATCACATGGCCTAGAAAATTTACAGACTTCCTCAGAAAGTGACACTTTTTAGGAGCTAGCTTTAGGTTGCTGGATCTCAATCGAGAAAACACGACCTCCAAGCGCCTCAGTGCCTCCTGTTCAGATGGAGCGAAGACCAACAAGTCATCGAGGTAACAAAGAAGACTGGAAAAGTTAAGGTCACCGAAAATACTAAGCATCATGCGCATGAAAGATGCGGGGCTATTGCAAAGGCCCTGAGGGAGACGATTATACTCATATAACCCCATTGGCGTTGTGAAAGCGGTGTATCGTCGGTCAGACACATGGAGTGGGATGTTGTAAAATCCTGAAGTTAAGTCCATGGTGCTGAAAAAGGCATTACCTCCAGTCAGCTTGATGTGGTAAAGGGTGGGCGTCTTTGAAGGTTTTAGCATTGAGCCAGCGGAAATCGGTACAAACCCTCAGATTACCATCTTTTTTCCAGACCATCACTAAAGGCGATGCGTACTCACTGACAGACTTGCTGATTATGCCTTTCTCCTCCATTTCTGACAACACTTCTCTCAGTTTCTGGTAGTGGGCAGGAGGGATGCGGCGATAGGGAAGACGGAATGGGCGCTCATCATAAAGATGGATCCTGTGCACAAAATCCTTTGCCTCTCCACAATCCATTTTATCCTTGGAGAAAACATCATGGTAAGACACAACAAGAGCTGCCAGCTCTCTCTTCCACATTTGTGAAATTTCACATCCATCAATGCCAATGTCCGTCAGACCATAGTCTTTCAGCAACTGCACGGGATCAGTGGGCGAGTCAGTTTCGAGGGAATCTGAATTAGGAATGTCACAATGTGTTCTACTCAATCCCTGCATAACAGTGAGGTCTTCGACAGCTAGACAGGAAGAAACGTCAGCCAGTTTAGAGTTGCGGCGAAGTGTCACTGATGTTGGATTAGGGTTAAGTATCTTCACTGGCACCCATCGATCACCCCACATTGGTGTTACTACTCGTCCGACAAGAATGCTTTTAGGTGCTGAACGTGTAGTGCTTGGCTCAACTATTACAGTGCTTCCCGGGGAAACAGGGACATTTGCGGGCAATTTCCCCCAAACAAGGTACTCATGTCTGGGAAGTAGAGTGACTGCCTGACAGAGTTTCACAGTACCAAGTTTATCAGGCTGCTGAGGGCCAGACCATCGGGAGATGCAGCTCAGAAGCTCGAGGAATTGCTCACACTCAGGATTACCGTTACTGCAGGAAACAAGTTCCCAGTACTTGTCATGAGATTTCATCTTCTGTAGAACGCATTTGATCACGTTGCTTCCAATTATGAACTCGTCTCTTTGTCCAGGCACAACAAGAGTTGGAACAACAAACTGAAATCCATAAACTTCAATCTCCAAGTCGTATGTACACTTTGGCTGAATCGCAAGGCCACCACAGCCAACCAGAACCACATTACTTGGAATCACTTGAGGATGTGGAAGAATACCATCAGCTTGCAACATGGACTCACACTCTTCACTAAGCGTGCAGGACATACTACCAGAATCCAGTAACCCCTTTAATGTGTAACGGCCACAAACTGTCACAGGAGCATAAAACAACTCACTTGCCCCATCAACTCTCTGAGACCCCACATATAACACGGTTTTGTCTTCTGGCAATGACTCGCAGCTGTTCACGAAAACATTTTGCACATCCACTGCTTCTGTGAGGGAGGTTTTATTAAAATTGCCCATGTTACCCCTCTCATCACATGGGCTATTCAGTTTAACTGAGCGGTATCTGAGGGAGTCGCAGGGCATGCTGCTTTGGGACAGTCACTCTTAAAGTGGCCAGGACTGAGACAGTGACGACATAGCCTGTCACGTCTACAATGCGAGTACGTAGTGTGTTCCTTGGATCTACAGACCCTACATGCAGAGCCTAAATTGGTCTTGAAGTCTGAAGTTTTGTCTGCGTGAACCTGACTGGGTGAAGTTAAAGAGGCAGTGCACAATGACAGGACTCTATCCATCATGCCAACCACATGTTGAAGACTGGTGTCTGGAGAGAATGGAACAGCATGAGGATTAAGATGACTTACAGGAGGCAGAGACTGGGCTGGCATAGAAGCAGGCTGCTGAGGACAACTGGACACAGAATTGGGACATGCTGTAACAGTGCACTGGTTACAAGTTGACAAAGACATGGTGTGCTGCATCCTTGATGAAACTCTCTTTAGATTCCTCTGATGACTATCCAACCACTCCTGGACCTCAGCGGCGCTCCACTTCTCAGCTGGTTTAAACTGAAAAGACATAGCAAGACTTGGGTCTGGACAATGCGAAATAAACATCATGACAGCTTCTGCAGCAGGATCCTCGACGCTCTTATGACGTCTGCGCAAGCACTCGTCAGCAACATCTATGGCCTTGTTAAGACGTATCCAGTAATCCATGGGACTTTCATCTGCTCTTGGGACAGTATTATAAAAGTCAGCCATAGGCATATTTGAGTAAGCCAACTCACTGAAGTTGCGTTTCAGTATATCAAACACCGCACTTGGAAGTTCACTGGCATTCAGTTCAGGGCGGCTTCGTAGGGACACCTTGACAACATCTCTCGCTTTTCCAGCCAGTCTGCTCATGATGAGATCAGAAACATCAGTTTGCGTTTTGGATTTCATTCTGCTTAAATAACTGCACATCATATCCTCCCATTCATGGACCGTAAACAAATCACTCTTATCGCCCCTGAAGAATGGTGGAGGTGCTGAATCTTGCTGAACTATCACCTTCAGACTAGATGCATCAATACACTCACTGGAGTGCTGAGACTGGCAAGGAGGATTAGGCCGTACTGGGCTGGGCTGGTGCGCAAGATTAAGGCTGGCTGAAATACTCTCCCCTATTTTGTGAGCCAAATCTGAAATTATGCTTCCTAATGCCTCGGAAGAAATGACACGTTCAGTATCCGGGCGTGTGATTGGGGTGGAGCTGGCTGTTGGGCCTACAGAAGCACCGATTGCTGAATCAACTGCGTGCATATAGTCAAGACCCACACTAGCTAACGCTCTCCCTCTCCCATAACCATGAGATGTAACTTCAGACATCTTCCTGTTGTGATAAATTTCAGGCCCGCCCATTGGAAAAGTTAAATTAGGTTGTTTCGCAGGGCTGAAATCGTCACTATCAATATCCTCAAACATGTCTCAAAAGTTAAGTAAACACACATAAAACATGAAAAATGACTACAAATGAATATGCCTCAAACAGCAAAACCTTAACTGATTCACAAATTTTCATATATATTTTATGTAAGATCCTGGAACTCTGAAATCAAACCAACTCAGTGAATTATCAGGATGAATACAGTTCAAAGATTCTCGGAGAGAAAAGTTGTCGATCAGGAGGTCAATTAAACTCTTTACCGTTCCTTTAAGATGAAACAGACTGACCCGCGTTATCACGCGCTGTTCATCTCACACACGCGCCCTCCTTATCTGCGAGCACGGAGCCGCTGTGAGCGATGGCGGTGAGGAAGACCGGGAGAGAAGATCGGTGAAGCAGGCGAGCCGTCATGCAACCACGGCGATCTGCGAAGCGCTGATCTGGTCATCCGAAATGGTCACGGGCACCACGTGTAACCGGTGTAATCTGCGTTGTGTGTTTTCAATGAGTAGTAACCAGACGGACATCAGCTGACGGTTTTACTCTTCTTTTACTGATAAAACATAAAACACATTTACAGTGTGTTTTCGCCCTTCTTGTCATTTCTCTCCCATGCAGAGACAGTACAGAAAGGGAAGGAAAATGGTATAAAACTTTCATACAAAATTAATTTAACAATGAGTGACAAAACAGCATACCTGATAAAACATAAAACAGTCTTTACAGTGTGTTTTCGCCCTTCTTGTCTTTTCTGTTAACTGAATGTAAAGTGCAACGCAATTAGTACGTGCTTCAAGTGCATTGATCGACAGAAAACTGATCAAACTTAGTGGAAATACAGAAATAATCAAATATACATGTAAAATAATGTCACAAATATGATTTAAACTGAGTATAAAAGTGCTTTTTAAAGCAAACATGAAATGAGATTAATCAGAGCTCATTAGAAACCCACCTCTCCCATGCAGAGACAGTGCAGAAAGGGAAGAGGAGGTGCAAAGACAGGAAATTAAGACTAACGCTGCTGTCAGAAATTTAAAGGGGAAGGTGCACACACAGACAGGCATATCAGGTACACATCTGAAAATTTTTTGTGTAATTCTACATATGAAATTAACATTACTTTCCATACCTGTTACATATGGCTCTTTATTGTAGTAAACTGCCTTGGGCAAATTGTTTTCACAACCCCTTGATGCTGAGATTTTGCCCAAAATTTACATTTTGTGCCCTCATGTTGGATTAAACCCCCAGAAATTAAGAGTCAGAGAAGTGATGGCTGCTGATCTGTTCGTCCAGAAGCAAAGATGGCAGTTTTCAAATTACGTTATTCTGGGGAGTCCTGTGGCAGCAGAATAACTGCCATTGAGATTAATGGGAAAGCTACTCCATGAAGCCAGCATGACTAAATGGAAAAAGTTCTGGTCCATATTGCGACTTATAAGGCCAAGAACTGCCCACTTAGACAAGAAGATTCGTCGGTCTGACATGTAAAGCGATTAATCACAGCTCATTTTGTTTTTATGTCCCTGTTAGAGTGGGGTTTATCAGATTAGAGATCGTATCACAATAATAAATACTACTACTGCTATTGCTACTACCGATACCACTACTAAGACATTAATTAATCAGGAATAGCCAGACATCTGTAAGATAAAATATATATTACCGAAAACTATACAGACATATATATAAAAAAAAGACAAAATCACACAACAAAATTACTTAAAAGGTAAATAAATTCAAATTAAATCATAAAAAAAGTACATAAAAACAATTCAAACTCCAAACAGCGCCACCTACTCCACTCCCACTGTTAGCAATTCTCCAGGACAAAATATGAAGTAATTTTACACCATTAACAGCTCTCCAAAAATGGGTTTTGGCACCCATTGTTTTGAGTCTCCCAACCAATCAACACAGAAGCTTTTGTTTACCCAATGGCATGAGTTGGGGGTGGGGCAATCTGTTTCTCTGACCAATAAAAAAAGAGACGTGAGTGTTCAGAAAACCTGTTTGAAAACAGTTGCTATTTTTGTAATTCTATGTATTGCCATTTGAGTCATAAATTACTAATTTCATCTTTAAAGAAACTTGCAATTAACTTAAATTTCAGATAACATTTATAAATATGGTCTGCCACAAGCCTGTATCTCATTTGCCTTTGAGAAACATAATTATCCGTTCTTCAAAAGGATTCGACTCTGCGGCTTCGAGAATAGTCTCTTTTTTTTGTCATATACCACAGTTTATTTCAGTGTCTGCATTTCTCTTTCATTTCAAAGCACGGCTGAGAAAAGAACAGGTGTGCGAGTGTGCGCCCCGTCCCTCCTTACAACTGGTGACGGTTTATGTATCTTCCTCTCAGATGACTATGTGACTGGAAATTCTATTAAAGCAAACATTTAACCAGATTCAGTCTTTAATGAGACCGTCTCTAATTTTATCACATTTCCTTTCTAAAGCATCGCTCCGACTCGCCCACGCTCGCCGAAGAGCGTCTCAGCGCCGGCCTTCCTTATCAGCAGAGACAGATGGGATTGTTGATAGTTGACAGACATGCTGATAGTTGATCTCATTTTATATCTGTTTTATCTAAAATCACTGAAAAAGCACTGTGAATCCTTACCGACTGAATATTCAAAGTGACTTAAAGGCCAGTTACACAAGCAGGTTTTAAATGATGTTTGTGCCATTGAATCATTGGCCACACATTAGGACGTGACAATTATAAATGTAGTGTAATGTCTTCAATTGGTAGAAATATTGTATATCCCAATACATATGTTTGACATCATTTTTATTTCAGCTGCACAACATTGAGTAGACAACCTGTTGCGAGACCTTTAAAGCCAGGTAGGTGTGTTATATAATGCATAAAGCGGTGTGGGAGGATTCATCTATTGTTTTCATAGTGCTCAAATAGTGCTCATTATTTCTCGCAGATTATGAGTGTGCAACGCTGACTTGCACTGCATAGAGTTTGGCTATTAAACTGTGAACAGACTGTTTAGAATAAAGATATGATATACAGTAATTACCTTTGCTGAAAACAGGGTGTCCATCCGTCCGGTTTTGAAATATGTTGTCTGTCTATTGGTACACGCTTTCATGTTTATAATGTTTTTGAACAAATTGTGTGGGTCACTGATTCAAAAAGCATTCATGACTGCATACTAGTATATTTTTTTTTTTTTTTTTTTTTTTTTTTTTTTTTTTATACGCTTACTATTTTTAGCATATCCTTCTGTAGCATAAATTGGTACCAAAATCAGTAAGTCACTTATTCATTCCTGAACGAATCAGCCATTTTGAACAAATTGGTTAAATGAGTGAATCGTTAAGACACTAACTTTCATATTTAGTTTCATATTTAAAGAATAATTTCGTAATTCTATGTTCAACATATTTTATATTAAAGCATTAATCTCATAACATTATTTATACAATTGTGTAAATGCACCTGTCGCATCTTTGATCAGCATTAAACAGTCTGTGTAAATACCTCTACTTTTTATTGATTGATAGATTTAACATGGACAGAAAATGTACCATCATTTGTTTTTCATGATTATCATCCACAAGACACAAATCCAAACTCTGGCTACTTAACCCTCTAAGTGACAAAGTCGCAAAATTGCGACAAGACGTCATACTTAATAAAATAGGCTGTAGATCCTAATATGGTGTAATATCTCATTTGTATTCCCTACCACTAGATGGCAGACATGTAGTACTTCGATCCTAGACCAAAATGACGTCATGTTCCTATTCAAAGTGTTTCGAGGAAATAGCAGAGCAAGTGAGCTGTCGTGTCATTGTTTTTTTTTTTTTTTTTTTTTTTTTTTTTTTTTTTTTTTTTTTTTTTTTTTTTTTTTTTTTTTTTTCATGCGGAAGCAGTTCCGTCATAGCGTTGTGAGTAAATTGTGAGATTTGTGAGAGAAAATCGCCAAATGGCTAATAAAAAGTTGTACCGTGAGGATGTGTTGCAAATGTTATTCGCCGATTCTGACTCTGAAGGGGAATATTTGACTTTTGGAAATGGTCGTCGACTGGAGTGGTGTGGATTACTTGAGGATTATTGTGAAGTTTTTTTTTTTATCAACTGTGTTTGGACTCTCATTCTGACGGCACCCATTCACTACAGAGGTTCCATTGGTGAGCAGGTGATGGAATGACACTTTTCTCCTAACCCGATGAAGAAACAAACTCATCTGCATCTTGGATGGCCTGAAGGAGAGTACATTTTCAGCTAATTTTCATTTTAGGGTGAGCTAATCTTTTAAAGTTGACAAGAAATGAAAATACACCCTATTTTCTGATGAAGTAACAAACGCATCTGATGCTCAGATTCATGGATTATATCACCTCAAAATCTATTGTGTTTTTATCGTTTGTTTTTGTTTGCAGCAGACGCTGTGTAGAACCTTGTAAAATAGGAAAGTATGGTAATTAGCTCTTTTTTGTTTTGCTGTTGTCCTCTCAAATGGTAAGCGGTCATTGAGGGTGCTTAGGATCACATCCAGGGTCACTGCCCTTGAAACAGCTGGGATTCGAATGCCCTTCTCATGGGTACAATGGCTCTGGCGAGGGTACGACTGTGGCCCTGCTACTGGGCAAGCTTCTGCTAAAAGACAAATGACAATAGACAATAGAGCCTGTCATTTATCAGGTTTAACAAAAAGGTTACATAAAAAGGCTGAAGTAAATAGTCTCAGCTGGTTGTCAGTTGTAGTTACACAGCCATTCAAAGAAAGTGTACACAGAACAAAAGCTCAGAAGAGGCTGAACTGATATTTCTGTCTTTCATATATATTGGTTAAATTCTCTGGCCCTCCCTGATCCCAAAACGCTCTTTTATTATTATTATAGCAACATTTGTAGTGGTTCATGGACGATCTCGGAAGTCAAGCAATCCACAGCTATTATGTAAAAACATACATGTCCAAATATCTGTCTGTGATCAGGCATTATGCTCTCAGCTATAAATAATTCAGCCTCATTCAGCTTAGACACTTCAAAAAGAATATAATCAAATCACATGAAGGAGAAAATAAAGGCCTGATTAATAATTAATGCAGGTGTCCCAGATGTCGTTGCTTTAAAAACACAAGACTGATCATCTCAGAGAAGATAAAAGTAAATACATTTGTACGTGTTACTTCCACATATTTTCCACAAACAACAACATGTGCTGCATTAATAACAAAATAATATAGTCAAATATTCTCCAACACCTCTGGTTTTTAATCTATCGGTATATTTCTCTGTTGAATACACATTTTCACAGTAGGAAGGGCCCACTGATGGACAGACTGTTCTTGTTCATCATCACCCTGATTCCATCTGTTGCACATTTGGAGAATCCATTCCTGGTGCGCTTTAATAACCTGCCAAGCACTTCCTCTTTAGCAATTCTTAATAATGTGCACAATATGCCTAAAAGTCATCATTTAATGAATTTTTGGCCCATGTGGTAATTTTTCAAGTTTGACGGATGGGTGAAAATCAAACATTCAACACAGGTTGCGCTGGGCCTTGACAACTAAACACAACTGTATCTATTAGGAATAATAACAGCTTTGAAGAAGATTTTGAAAACTGTTTTCACGAGTACCGAAATGGAGCTGTAATGTGTTTCAGTCACAGGAAAAATTTTACTGTTTTACAAAGTTCATAGGATTTTGTATGATGTGAATTATACAAAACATGCACATTTTTAAATAAATAAATAAAGCATGAAGGATCACCTAGACACCACCCATAAAAATAACCATCACTAAGGTGTAAGCAGATCACATGAAAATGTACAAATAAATCATAATAAATAATACCAATTCAGCAAATATGTAATAGTTTTAAATAGTCATGATATTGTGCTGGTTATTTGCATGCCAATCTGGCATTTTGTTCTGTACCTGTTGTAAAGACACCTTTCCACCAACAACAAATGGCAAGCAACAAACCAAAAGTCATTGATTCTACCTTATTTTTATGAGACCAGGTTGCATCAATTTCATATAGAGCAATAATTTCCAATAGAGCTTTTGAGCTTTGGAACTGTTGCGTATGCAAACTCCTGGTTGGATGTAATACATTTTAAATAAAATGTTGAAAGTTAAGTGAGAATTGCCAATATTTCCCCACTAAAACATTATTCTTTAAACACTTTTTTTTCTGTTAAATGGGTTGTTATGAGTGTCTGAAATAATTATTTTACAACTATCAAATATAAAAATATTTAGTTTGCCTTTAGATGAACCCATAACTGGAATAAACTCCCACCAGAAATGGAAGATATAAAAAGGCATTGTAATTAAGCATGCATGAATGAAAGAAAGAAAGAATGAATACATACATGCATACATAGGTTGGTTGTGACAAATATTGTGAACATATGGATTTTTAGTGCTACAATTTTATTTTGTTTTGTTTTATCATTAACCTGCCCTTCCTTCCCTGCCCTACCTTAACTAAATCTGGCACATTTTACTTGTTCATATGTGACCCTGGAGCACAAAAGCAGTCTTAAGTTGCACTGGTATATTTGTAGCAATAGCCAAAAATACATTGTATGGGTCAAAATTATAGATTTTTCTTTTGTGCCAAAAATCATTAGGATATTAGTTAAAGATCATGTTCCATGAAGATATTTTGTAAATTTCTTTATGTAAATATATTAAAACTAAGTAATATGCATTGCTAAGAACTTAATTTGGACAACTTTAAAGGCGATTTTCTCAATATTTTGATTTTTTTTGTACATTAAGATTCCAGATTTTCAAATAGTTGTATCTCGGCCAAATATTGTCCCATCCTAACACACCATGCATCAATGGAAAGCTTATGTATTCAGCTTTCAAATCTCAATTTCGAAAAACTGACCCTTATGACTGGTTTTTGTGGTCCAGGGTCACATATTGCTCCATGTACTGGACAATCTCATAAGGAAATTTTTGGATATTATGAACTGACCAGAAGCTTCTTTTGTGTTACACATGAAAAAAAAAATCTAACAGATTTTGAAGAAGATGAAGTTAAGCGGGTAACCTCAAAGTAAAGCAATGGAATCCTTCGAATCTAACATCAGAGAGTTGTTATAGTACTATCAGGATAAAATTACTAGAGTAACGTTTCCTCATGAGAGAGTGCCGTCATGTATCACGGCATTGAACCTTCCTTAAATGTCCACGTGAGAATACAGTTAAGGTTCAATAGCGCTAAAAGAACTTATTTGATCTTGCCCTTCAGATGATTGGGTAGCCACCGGGAGCGACGCTGAGTGTCAATGCTAAAGAGATGACCTAGATGCTAAAAAAAGCAAAGGTGCTCGTTGACTGTCAGTCTGAATTTAATGCTCAGTTAGACTGTGCTTTGAGACTCTGTGCTGATTTGTAGGGCTTCGCAAAGTTTTAGTCCATTATGTTAATAGCGAGCTACAAAAGTACCCCGGGCAGTGCAGCTAATTGTCATCATGACAATTTTAACATTAGCATCCCTTGGGCTAATTTAGCTACTTCTTATGCTTTGGATTATTGAGCTAATGCCAGTTAGGATCATGCACAAGAAGTGCTTTAAATCTACAGAAATCATGAAGTTTTTAAAAGAAAGTTCCCTGATTGTTGATGAAGGAAATGAATACCGCAGAGTGAGAAAAGTTCAGTGACTGACTGGCAGAATACAAGCTTTTGTCATTTATTCATTTGAAATACACAAACCGCCGCACAGCCAACTGGCTTCCTTTCTCATTTGCAATGGAGATCGTGCTTGCCTCTTTGAAAGGCCTTAGCTCACTTCATCCTTGTCACAGAATTGGTTCCCATACCCAGGGTTCCCTCCTGGAGCACATGTTTTCACGATGTCAAGAAAATTGAATCACCCTGCAGTGTATATTCAAAGCATATCAGAGGTGTCGGGTTATAAAGGCTGCTATTTGACTGGACACGTATTTGGTGTCTAATGCCGTACCTCAGTTAACTGCCAGCGGCCATTGACATTTTAGAAGTTGCATGCATACGAGAAAAGTAACTAAAGTCAAAACTTCTGTGTTCATATAAACTTAAATACTGTAATTCACCTAAAAATAAAAATAGTCATAATTTATTCAAAAACCCATACACTTACTTTCCCAACAAAGGCTCATTGGAAAAATATAATTCTGTATACATTTTTGCAAAGCTACAAATACAATTCATTGGAGTTTCCAGCTGAAATGAACACTAGTAGCAGTAAAACACCAACAAATTTTAATTCCGTTTAACACAAATTATGATTACAGGATCAATAATAATAAAGACTTATTTTTACACAGTTCCATGGTTCCATTACACACCATAATGTATTATTTGTAAACTAATACATTTTCAATTTGCATTATACATATGCAGCTTCTAACATAGTAAAATTGCTCAGTAGCCCACCCAGTAGAGCACTGCATTTATCGCGGCATGCTCTTAGAAACAAGCTCAAATGGCATGGTTGCTTTAGCAAGCTTTTTTAACACTATCGGTTAGGTTTAGTGTAGGTGGTCCGCTATTTTCAAATGAGATAGAGCATTAACCGTTTAGCTCCACTTACTGGACATTTTGTATCCACACTGCCACAATACATGAAGCAACCAACGTAATTCAATGTTGCCAGATTCACCTGTTTCAAAGAAAATTAAATGTACTTTTGCCACCACTCATTGCACATTACACTTTGTAGGTTCTGAGAAACGTTCAGATTCCAATGAGCCTGGGTTCTCCTTTCCTCTGTGGAATACACACAAAAAAATATGTTTTGAAGGATATTCACACTCCAATAATGACAACATGTGACATGTTTGCTATATTACAACTTATCTAAGGTCATACGGTATCTTTGTATGATCAACAGACTAAAAATGATTCACTGATAATCCACCTCTCCAAACACTTCAACCTTATCAGCTAAAATCACACTTGCATTTAGATTCAGAAATGGCATGTTGACACATCGCACCAAGTTAGACACCAAACGACGTTGGTTGTCAAAAAAGTTACAACTAAATGAGACAAGCCAGTTTGAACATAAAACTTGGCAGCTGCAGACAACACAAAACTTCAGTATGATTTCACACAAGTTTTATACTTTTATTTATATTTTTCTTCCTTGGGCTATTTGGAGCTTGACAGTGATAGCCATAATGAATTGTTGCATTGAAAAGAACTGTGTGAAAAAAAAAAGAAATACATTTTCTAAACTAATTTCTACACTTTAAAAAAAATACACCGGAGATTTGGCAGTTGTGAATGGGGCACATTTTCATTTTCGTTTAACAGTTATATTAATTTTATCTGTTATATTTCATAATAACGTAACCTAACATGCACACTGTGTTCAGTTCAAAGAGTGCAAAAATGAAATACACAAATATAAAGGAGTATAACATGTCTACAAGCTATATGGTCAGGTGTCTGATCTAACCATGATCCGTTTCTTCCCATTTTTCCTCACATTACACCAGGCGAATTGTCTCTGGGCCCCAACAGCCCACTAACTAAGAAGAAGTTCGGGGCAAGCGATAGGAGTTAGCGAACATGCTGACCAGCACTTTCTGCACTGTCAGAACCAATCAGTGTCTGTGCAGTTAATGGAGAACACAAAACCTGTTTAAAAGCTACATTTACCACTTGGCTGATTCCATTACATTGTGTAATTTCCAGGTGTCACATTTCCCCTCCACATGTCTGTCTCAATGCTCCCCCAAGCAGCCCCTGATTAGTTAGACTCTACTGACTTCCCAAATCCGCCTGAACCTCAGCGGGAGAAACCCACCAGCAATCCTGGAGAGCAGATGAAAAACCTTGTTTTTCTCACATCTACCATTGTTTGATCTATATTTCTTGACGCATAAAGAAACTTTGCCAGTGGAATTGGACATACAAAGCCACAAATAATTTTTGCTGATGTACTTTTTTGCAATTGGAATCTAGACTGATTACTACAAAGAATGCCAGTTGGCAAGAAAAATCGCAAAAAAGGAGATCTCTTTAATATATCAATTGTTCCTTCTAGACAACAGCGTGATTCAACAGAGAGCAAATTGTGACTTCTGAATCTCAAATTCACGCCTCCGAAAAGGTCTCCAGTGAACTCGCATGTGTTTCTAGAAAGATCTAAATAACATCTCAAAGGAAGCTCAAATTTGCCAAGTTCATGAAGTACGCAATTAAAAGTCAGATATGTCAATGTGAACTCAAATATTTCAAATGTGTGTCATATCAAATGATTTGAGCTTTATATTCTTACTGCGTGTCAACTAATTTTTCATATGTGCATTTTTTTAAACACCCGTGAAAAAAAAAGTGATCAATTAGTCAAGGTAATATGCCTTTCCATTACTTTAATTAATCTTTTTAAGTTATATAAGACTCTTTTTTAAGTCTGTTTAATATAATTTTGGTTAAAAACACTTGTATAGCCAATTTGATTGTACTTAAACATATTAAGGCAGCTGAATTTAAGTTTTTAAGTTGTAGAATAAGTGGTTAATTTTTTTACAGACTTACAGTGCACATGAAATATGAAAGAGCAATATCTGCACGATAACATTTTACCTAGGGGCAGTAAATGTGTGATTGTATCTCAGATCATCAGCATCAAAATCCTACATGTTTATACTGCGCAATTGATGATTAATTTAGACAAACAACAGTCGGAGTGCATGCTCCCTGACTTGGAGAGGTTGGACAGAGATGCTTTACATTTTGTCATGCCACATCGCTTCAGAAACAAGCAGTTTTGAAACACAAAGTTTGAATTTCAGGTTAAGATTGATTCACCAGCACCATCTGTTTAGGCGAGCAGAAAGCCATTTGTCGTTCACTATAGTTACCTTCTTTTCTTAGAGGAGGGAGGATTTTTAGGTTTAATCAGCGGAGGCCTGTGATGTGCGGGTTGGAAATCAATTCCCTGTAAGGATACAATCAAGTGGATTGTTTGATTTGTGGCATCCCCCACTTGGCCAAGCCCATCAAGACCTTCAGAACAAATGAGGAGCAGCCATTTGACCTGCAGGCCAAGCCCTTTGAATAGATTTAACCCTATTGATCCCACAATTTTTATTTCTCTTTGGACAAACATATAGGGACAATGATGATGTCTTTGTTTTTGTTTTTTGCCCACTTTTTTAAGTATCTTTAACAAGCTATGTGCTTACATTTAAATTAATTATTTGGCACAATGCAATTACTGTGACCATACGTGTTTTACATTACTTTATATTTACTTATATACCTTCCTGTAGTTATATATGTAATTAGTTTATGTATAACTTGCCCCTCACTTTAACCATATCCCACCTCAATAGCAGCAAACGTGTTGTGCAATTCAGTATGAGTTATACTTTTTTTTTTTAAGTGTCCTTGTTACAGTGTTAATTAGACATTTAGGTACTGAGTAATATTAATTAACTACATGTACTAACTGTATGGTTGGGGGTTAGGATTAGGGTTACTTGCATGTAATTATGCAACCAATTTTTTCACCCAAATCCCTTTGAATCAATTAAATGGCATATCTCCATAGTTCACAATTCTCTGATGATGGATAATTGTCACATGGCATGGAGATAAACATCTTTTTTGTAAGTGTTTTATAAGAATGGTTTTTATTTAAAAAATATTTTAAGTTTGCATTGTTATTTCATTATTATTACACAGTCCACACAACTCGAGAACTGTGAAATGTACTGTGCATTCGCAACAGAACTAAGAGCTGAGAGTTTCAGACGCTGGCTCATCGATGCTCAGGGCAGGCGGCTAATGGCCACATGGATTTAAGTATGGGTAATCATTGATATTGAACAGCCGCCGTGATACACGGCATTCCCAGCTGGAACAAAGGCAGCAGGCAAAGGCAATTAAATCCAACATAAAGAGCAACATACAGGAAATCCGACATTAGGGAAACCACTGATGGCTTTTCATCAACCTTATTTATAATTGTATTTTAAACATTAGATCCAGAGCGACTTACATTACATTCAAGCTATTCATTTTAACATTGTATGCATTTATAAAGTGTGCTGTCTCTCTAGATTTTAATTGTGGCCAATTACAAATCACGATGCACACAATGTCCAAATAAGCAAAGTTTGAGAGTGAAAATTATATTTAATAAAAAAAATATTTATATATATTTTTCATTTGTGAAAAAAGTACATTGCATTCTTAAATTACTTATCACAATAGTATATATATATATTATATATATTATATTATATATATTATATATATATATATATATAGATATAGGATATTTTTAAATTAACTTTAAAATCAATACATTTAATAGTGCACATTTTATGTAATTTTTCGCACCTTTAATTGCATTATTTGTTGTTGTTTTTAATCCACTTAAGTATAACTTTGTAATTTCATAAATACTTCTATTGTCTATGAAATATGGATAGAGTGTACTGCTGAATACACCAAAAACCTTTTATTGGAAATTAAAATCTAAAATATGTCCAAAAAAAAAAAAAGTTAATTTGTATGGCACATATCTAAATATATTTTTAATTACACATTTGGAATGATGAACTTATGTTATTATGTAAGTTCAAATAATCCAAATTTACATAATACGTTATTACGTTAATTTTAAATGTCATATCGAATAACATGGTTCAAATTAAAAGCAAGCATTTTTTTCACAAGGGTTTACTCATTCGTTACAGTTTTATTCAGTGAACATACAGTATACCAATTTAAATCCCAACATCGAACAGAACAAAATTCAAATGCGCGTCAGCTATTGATTAATTATAAAACAGGCCACTGTAGCACCTCAGCATCTGTCTGTAATTATGTCTGTAGGATTTGACTGACAGACCAGAGCTAGTTAGAGGTTACTGAAGTCTATCAGCACTTTTAAGTTTGTCTCTCTCATTGTAGTCCCTTTGCCTGGCGATGTGAGTGCCACGCTCTTTACATCTGTCTCTTTTAACAGACGGAGTAGGGTGGCACGTTTACTGATCCCCACAGGAGGCTGATTCACATTGAGAAACAGAAAACCTCCTTAACAAAGTTGGCTCTCCCCAGCAATAATGGCAGACTAATAAAGAGCGAGCGTCAGAAGAAAGAGGAGGGGGGCTTTGCTAGCTTTTATTGCTGCCGATCTCCTCTGGTGCAAATTGCAGGTCAAACAGGTTGATTTGCAGGTTGACCCGTCCCTCCCGGCTGACACCTAAAGCATACTGCTGGGAAAGTATATTAAACATACTCAACAGGCCCCTGGTGGTTACCTACCTTTATTTGTAGTTAAAATGCTGCCAGCCTGAAAATTAATGTCTATCACAAGCTAATTAATCCTTCAGCCACCAACAATCAAATTCCACTGGATATTAAAGAAATTATTATTCACATGACAGTTTTCTTTGTGTTAAATTCCCATATATATATATATATAGATATATATATATATACACAGTGGATACGGAAAGTATTCAGACCACCTTAAAATTTTCACTCTTTGTTATAATGCAGCCATTTGCTAAAATCACTTAAGTTAATTTTTTTCCTCATTAATGTACACACATTACCCCATATTGACAGAAAAACACAGATTTTTTGACATTTTTGCAGATTTATTAAAAAGCAAAAACTGAAATATCATATGGTCCTAAGTATTCAGACACTTTGATCAGTATTTAGTAGAAGCACCATTTTGACCTAATACAGCCATGAGTCTTTTTGGCAAAGATGCAACAAGTTTTTCACACCTGATTTGGGGATCCTCTGCCATTCCTCCTGACAGATCCTCTCCAGTTCTGTCAGGTTGGATGTAAACGTTGGTGGACAGCCATTTTTTTTTTTTTTTTTTATGTCTCTCCAGAGATGCTCAATTGGGGTTAAGGCAGGGCTCTGGCTGGGCCATTCAAGAACAGTCACAGAGTTGTTGTGAAGCCACTCCTTCGTTATTTTAGCTGTGTGCTTAGGGTCATTGTCTTGTTGGAAGGTAAACCTTCGGCCCAGTCTGAGGTCCTGAGCACTATGGAGAAGGTTTTCATCCAGGATATCACTGTACTTGGCCGCATTCATCTTTCACTCGATTGCAACCAGTCGTCCTGTCCCTGCAGCTGCAAACCACCCCCACAGCATGATGCTGCCACCAACATACTTCACTGTTGGGGTTGTATTGGACAGGTGATGAGCAGTGCATGGTTTTCTCCACACATACCACTTAGAATTAAGGCCAAAAAGTTCTATCTTGGTCTCATCAGACTAGAGAATCTTATTTGTCACCATCTTGGAGTCCTTCAGGTGTTTTTTAGCAAACTCACCAATTCAAAAGAAATGGACAGCACCTGAGTTAAATATATGAGTGTCACAGCAAAGGGTCTGAATACTTAGGACCATGTGATATTCAGTTTTTCTTTTTTAATAAATCTAAAAAAATGTCAACAATTCTGTGTTTTTCTGTCAATCTGGTGTGCTGTGTGTACATTAATGAGGAAAAAAATTAATTTAAATGATTTTAGCAAAAGGCTGCAAAATAACAAAGAGTGAAAAATTTAAGAGGTCCTGAATACTTTCCGTACCCACTGTAAGAGCCATTAATCCCTCTTAGACTCTAAAAAACTGTTTTCTGAAAAATGACACAGTATAAAGAAAAGCAAAATAGACAGTTAAAGGTAATCACAACAGTTTAGTCCTAAATGGCAGAAAGTTGTCCAATGACGAGTGTTGCAGGTTGGAGTCTCTCCGTTTCTAGCCCATTTGGAAAAGAGCCACTAGGCAAATCCCCATCCCCCCCCCCCACCCCCCACACAAACATACACACAATTATATATATATATATATACACATAGACACCAGTTGCTTGTCACATTAAAATTGGTTGTCATAGTAACGGCACTAATGTGTGGAGATTCGGCACATTGTGAGTTCCACAAATCTGAAGCATTATTTGTAAATTGACTGTTTAAGATAAACATTTGGCACAATTTAGTATCTGTAATATTAATTGTGTGCTACTAGAATGCCTGTATAGCCCTATGTAACAACCCCTAGTGGCTAAGACATTGCACATAATGTACATAATTTACATAAATCACACATAAATTAATTTTATACAATTTTGATTTGGATACTATATATTATACTACTACATATTGTTTAGATATGATCAATGACTACTTTTTTGTCTTTATCTGTTTTTTGTTCAATGTTTTGTTGTTGTTTCTTGAAACATTGATTTAAAGTGTCAGTTATTGCCTTATTATTTCAGTCAAACCTATAAAACCCATGTGCTACCCCAAACAGAAAAAAGCTTTATCAGTGGCATAAAAGTAACCAGTGCAGCTACTTAATCATTTGCTACTCGTTAACACGTTAACGTCCCCTTTAAATAACGTGACGCTCTGCCCTCTATGACGCTGCTCCAATTAAGCGCTGTTGGAAGTGAATTGGAATTGATTCACATTCTTTTTTTTTTTTTTTTTTTTTGGACACCTCCGTAGGATGGGTCTAATAAATGATGTATTGATCTCATGAATTAGCTATTTTACTATACAAATATTTTTTATGGGATGTTTTAAAGTTTATATGGAGATACATGACACGTGATGCTTAACAATCCATGCGCAAAAAAAACACACACCTTTTGGACAACTCTCGCCAAAGATATTTGACAAGTGCCACAAATACTGTTTAAACAAAATACTGATTTTGTGCACTGTATTTACTGTACCAATATTTTAAATTGGCCTTTGAACTTAGCTTTATTGCATGGCAAAAAAAAGTGTTACCTTGCCAAAGTCTGACAGAGCCCACTGATCTAATGGCGTTGTTGAGCGCTCCAAATGCAGACTTTGCATGCAACAATCAAGCAGCAATTGACAGCACTCTGATCCAATGGCATACAGGCATCATCAGAATGACAGTACTCTAGCCCAGTGATGTTGGGGGAATGATGTGGGGGCTGCAATCATACTTCAGGGTAGCCCTGCCACTCTTTATCACAACCCTGCTAAAAATGCCAGTACATGTGCTCATTGGCGCCCCTTCAGCTGGTGGCGCCCTAAGCGACCGCCTAGTTCGCCTATGCCTAGAAACGGCCCTGCCTACACCTGTATCATTTGTGGTGTTTTTTATTAGTTTTTTAGTCACCGCATATTTACCACGTCCCACGGCTAATAAAATAAATATAACATGATAATGATAAATGTAATATTTTATTGTGTATTTTTGTTAGAAAGGATGAAATTCTTTGAAACAATTTGGTACCAGGAGTCACACAGAACATAATTAAATGTTTGTCTAATTACAAATTAAGTAATTGGGTCAACTGGTAAACAAGTGCAATTGAAAATATTATCTCATTGATCATAAATACAATAAAATCAACCTATTAATTTCAATAATAATAATAATAATAACTAATAAATATCCATAGTTTAAATAAGAATTCATGAACACGTTCATATGTTTTAGATGGTGTCAATATGTCAGTAGTTAGTGTCTATGCAAACATTAAGCTGCAGTCTGTAACTTTTTTTTTTTGGTTAAAAATTATACGAAATCAATTTTTGAGAAAGTACATAACCAACCAGTGTTCAAAACCATTGCTTACTTTAGCCAGAATCACAACGGTTAGCTTATAATAATGCTTTCTAATTTGAGTGGTACTGGTAGGAATTCACGGGAAATTCTAGCATGTCGCTGCGTCGTTACGTCACGTCTGTAAACATAAAGAAGGCGTCTACGCTAGTATTGCTATAGCGCATGTTAATGCGGATCGTTTTATAGCCTTTTCTCACAGCAGCTGGAATAATTAAATGTATCATTTTGATGGCAGATTGTAATCTAAAAAGGATTATGTGTTTATGAAATGCAAGTGACTGAAACTAGATTATATTCCAGTTTTAAATGTGCATCTGATTACAGATAGCCTACATGGGATTACACACGTTTTGTATTCCAAAGAGAACCAGTTCTAAGAAAGAAAAAAAAATATTTTTGGGTTAAAATAATTTCTTTATATTAAATTAGAATAGTATGACAATTAGAGATTAGACTGTACAGAAATTGAAATCTACATCTAATGCTAATACACACTACATACACGCAGTCACGCAATGCCGATGTTGTTAACATGAACAATTTTAGAACAAAGTAACAGTAATAATAATTAGCACTTTTTGATGGGATATGAGCCAACCGATCATTAGATTTAATCACCATTGTATAGCACGATTTATTTCTAATGCTTTTTTTTAATGACTTGTTACTTACTCGTTCGGATGACAATATCCATTGAAAATTATCATTTGGGTCATATATACTCGGCAAGAATCTGAAGTACAGGGAATATCCACACCGGTGTGGTGACTGACAGTCACACATAAGTTACTTCTCAAAACATTAGATTCATCCGCGCTGGAGCCATGCCGGTGCACAACCCACGTTAAGAAAATAATTCCGCAAATAAGTGCAGTTGCAGGTTTCAAACAGAGATAGTGACAAAGAGGCAAAACTTACAGACTGCAGCTTTAAGTAAATGTATGTGTAGTTTAACCATGTTTTACATGAAATAGCCAACATAATATACATTCTTATATTATTATATAACATATTTTTCTCCATCTATGCAGCTTTGGTGATGTCAGGAGAAAAGTGAGTGAAGAACTTTTTTTATTTTATTTTTTTTACAGTTGCATATACTGATGAATGTAAAATAGGATGCGAATTTTGCATTAAAAAAAAAATATGATTAAAAGGGCAGATTGTCGCGTTTCTTTGTACAATACTATGTTATCATCTCAAAATGCTTTTACCATAGTGTGTGATTTGTAAAGTAATACATTTAAAAGTGTGTATCACCTAACCAGCAAAGTAAACTTGCTCGGTAGCTCACCCGGTACAGCATTTACAATGAGGTAAAATATTGAGCAAATACGTTTTTCTCACACATGTTCTTTCGTTAACATTATTGGTTACATTTGGGGTAGAATTTAGTGTGTTATTTTTTTAACATGATAGAGCATTAACCTTGTAGTACACTCACCAGACATTTCACATTGAAACTGCCTTGAACTATGCAAAAAAAAAACACCGTTATATCATTTTTGCTAAAATGTTGCCACAAGCACATATTTTTTTATGAGCCTGGGTTAGATTTTGATTCATGTTGTCTGTGAGTGTGTTACATTGGCTGGATTCAATGTGAACAGCACTGCTGCCCTAAGGTTTCAACTCATTGAATGAACCGCTGGCATTCATCTTCCCGTGGGAACGCCACTGGACACTGGCCCAAAAGCTTGATTTACATTGACAAAGTATGATAAATGACTGGAGTCTATATCCTCGAGCTACTTTCACTCTTGTAAATACAGCCAAACAACAGAGGCTCCTCTTAATGGTATTTATTGCCTTAGCGCTTATATCTGAGTGCATGCATACCCAGCGGGCTGAAATGAATATTCATATGCACTGAGAGCACATATTCATCACTGAATGTGTAACTTGGCATGTATCTCTGCTGCCCCCTAATTGAATCAGTTGGCCTCAATGTGGAAACACAGCAACATTAGGGCCGTTTAGAGCAACGTACGACTTTCAGAAGCAAACCTCATTTCCTAAATGCGACACATGCACCACATTTATCTGTTTGCTTTCAGAGAGAGAAAAAATGCTTATAGTCTGGAATGGGCAAATTCATTGATATATTTGGGGTTTTTTAAATCTGCTTTCCATCATTAATGAACACTAGGCTATGATTATAATAATTCCTGATTTTGTTATGACCATTATTTAACGGGCAAAAGAAGCATGTCTTAAAACAGGCGGTAATTTGCACTGCTCTTGGTAGATTGCGCTGGTCATTATGGAAATTATCTGGCTGCGTCTGTTTTCACATGCAACATTTTTCCCTTCCATTGGCACTTTTATGGAATTGTGCTCTAACGCTAATTTGCCCTGTTTAGTAAATCTGGCCCTTAAAATCTTAGGCGATGCCATTAATGGTGCTGTTTTTTTAAATTATGCTGTTTTCAGGACCCAACAGTTCTAGTTTTAGACTGTTTTTATTTATGTTTTAGACTGTTTTTATTGATTGACTATTTAACCTTTTTAATGCTCTTAAACACTACTTATTTACACATTTTTGTTTTCACACCATGGTATAATTATCCATATGACCGTTGGGGTCTGTTATTCTGAATGGTAATTCAAATAAGAATTAAAATGTGTTAATGAGGGGTTGATTCGATATGTTGCATTACTGAAAACACTCCTAAAAAATAAAATGATTTCTGTAAATCCAGTAGTCAATTTTCAAATTGCAAGTATTTTTCGTTTACAAATCCAGATTGCATGTAATCGGTTTAAAAAAAATATTGTACAATGCAGGTGATTTTCTGCAATGTGGCTATAGCATCAGTGTGTACGCATATGCGTGTTTATATAGTTGTGTTTGTAAGTCATTTGTCTGTCAGTTTGAGGCATTATTGCTGTATTAAATCCTGCAGTTAATGACAGTTCTACTCTAATGGGAGCCCAGTGTAGTGCGGAGAGTGACAGGTCAGTGGGCGTCAAACTCCTCCTCCCACTTCAAATTGAGTCGAAAGACGTTCTGGCAGACGGCTTGACACCCCGCGTGCCGGAGGGTTCCCTGTCGTGCGAGCTGAAACATTATTCACTACATTCATCAAGCTAACGTTGCACAGGTGGTTAGGCAGGAAATTTCCATTTCCAAAGCTGCATCGTTTTCAACGTGGTAAACACCCCTTCACGAACCACAACTTCTCGGATGCCGCCTCCGTCAACGATTTCTCTTCCTGACACAGGCCTCTCTGAAGTCTCTGGCAGACGTTCAGCCAGCACACGGCGCGTGGCTACGGGAACGCTCACAAATCCGTATTACAAATCAGAGCAGGATAAAGACAGACTATTTTTAGACCGCACAAGGGTTTGCTTTTTCTTTGATTGGAGCATTTGGAGACATCTCGTGTGGAGACGATGGTATCGCTTTCCTTGCTGATCAGGAATCTGTCAGAGCGGAAAGGTCTCAGAATAATTTTTTAGCTCTCATGCAGATGTTCGTTTCTTTCACCTTCAGTTGCAGCATTTTAAGAGAGTTTGCTTTAGTTCTGCTGCAACGGTTCGCTAAATTAAGCCTGATATTGGCTCTGTAATTAAATCAATAGTGAGACATGAGGAGGGCCGTAACCTTTGTTTCTTTAAAGGCTTAGCCAATCACCCCCAGAAGTTAATGTAAACGGGAGCACCAATATAGTGCAATGTTTCTTTTTATTATTATTAATTAATTATATTATTATTGTTAGTAGTAGTAGTAGCGTTGTTGTTGTTTGTTTGTTTCAATTAAACTGAGAACTGTGCTTTTTTATGTTTTCATTGTTAATCACGATAAATTACAGTTGTAGCAATAATATGACATTAAGGGCCAGATTTACTAAACTGGGCAAATTAGTGCAATTCACAAATTAAAGAACACAGGCGCAACATCTCATTTACATATCGACCAACGCAATATACCAAGAGCAGCACAAATTAGCGTAGTCGCAAATAAGCAGAGCCGATGCAAACGATATGTTCGGATAATGTGTTTTTCTGGTATTCCAAATAAATTAATGCATGTGGAAAAAATGATCTTCCTTCTACCACGCACTTTCTGTTCTCTGTGGTGCTTCCTACTAGCAACAACAATTGCAGCCATCTCAAGTGCAAAATAGTTTAAAGGGGTCATCGGATGCAACTTTTACAAGTTGTTTGAACTGAAATGTGTGTTGGCAGTGTGTGTACACAACCACCCTATAATGAGAAAAATCCACCCAGTGATTTTTTTTTATATAGTATTTTTTTTTCGTTAATAGCTTTCCCTTTCTCTGTCCAAACCATTCTCAGTGCTGATCACAGACCAAGGCCCCTCCCACGATTATTGATTGACACTAGCGTTTTACCTTAGACCCGCCCTGAGAGAGCTGTCATCAGTCCGCCATTGTTTCACCTCCGGAGCAGATGAGATAAGAAGGCCTCATAGAGCGATTGAGTTCTGTTTTGGATGAAAATGAACCATTTCTAGCATCGTAATTTACTCCTGACCTCGGAGCCACTGAAAACGCATGATTACTTTTGTTTTGGAAGAGAATCGCAGATCCCCTATCTGCCTAAATGTGTCTATGTTCGCTTGAATCATTCGTGATCCAGCCTTATCTACAGAAGAAGTGACTATAAGGTTATTTTATGAATCTTTGCATATCACCTTTCCTAATAACATGCTATTTAGCAAGTTCCGTGGCTAAAGTAAACAGTCTCATGAGAACGGCTCGTCACCCCACGGAAGAGAGGGGCTGGATGAGCAGAGCTCATTAGCATTTAAAGGAAAATACACCATAACGGCTTGCTGTGAACAGAGCTATTTTTAACAGGTTAAAAGGGTGTTGTTTTACACTACCACTGAAACATTTTAACCAAAGTATGTTATAGACTTTCATTAAGACCCTAAAGAATCATATCAACTGGTGGAAAATGGGCATCCGAGGACCCCTTTAAAAATGTACTAACAGATTTACTAACAGCTTGCGCCAGCACAAACCATCTTTTAGTGTTAAAATAGTCAGGATTTACTAAAGATGTCCAGAGAAGAATTTGTTATTTTTGCACCTGACCTTATTGAATATGCATTTGTAGGAGTTTCCCTTTCAGATGCAAAATTTATGGGAGGAGAGTATTAAAATGAATCATGCAACGCAATTTACTAACATTTGCTCTAGTCAAATTACTGGTATTTGCACCATAATTTAACGCCCAAAAAAAGGAGGCAGTAATGATCTGGCTGCGTCCGTGTTCTTTAATGTGCGCATTCATAGTAAATCACCTGCAGAATTTTCTCCTCCCATCAGTGCTTTTACGTAATCGTGCTCTAAATTGAATTTGCCCTGTTTAGTAAATCTGGCCCTAAGACTTTGTGGGCATTAAATAATGGTGCAAATACCAGAAATTTGATGACCGCAAATGTTCATAAATCACGTTGCGTGATTCACTTGAATACTCTACTCCCATCAATTTTTAATCTGAAAGGGAAACTCCCACAAATGCATATTCAAGAAGGTCAGGCGCAAAAATAGCTGTCAATGCATTTTCAGCACTAATTCTTCACTGTGTGTCTTTAGTAAATCCTGACAGTACTATTTTAATACCAAAAGACGGTTTGCAATATTTAGGATTTACTATTTCTACACTGTTCACTCAGAATTTGTTTTGTAAGTTTTACAATTAAAAATACATTTAAAATGACATTGAAATAAACATGAAATCTTGAAGAACAAAGACTGAAAAAAGTTCAGTTCAAACTCTAATTATCTTACAACTTTGAAAAATCAAAGATTGTAGATGACTAATCAAATGTTAACAAATTCCTCTGTTATACATAGTCAGAAGATGCAAAAGATGCTCTGCGTAATTGTATTTAGTCACACTAAACATGGTAATTTGGTTTTGTTCATGTAAGCTTGAGTTCATGCTCACAATAGGCAAAGCGAAAGAGAGACATGCCGGAATTTTCAAATTCATTACAATATAGATATAGGCATACAACAGACTGTTTATGGTTTTCAAGCAATGTATCGACTTTGTGCTTTAAGCTGCTTTCTGACTCACAAGATCCCTACACAGAGTTCACGATGAACATGAATATGCAAATAAGTCCCCGCCTCGATCCATTCGCACCATCTCGGACTGTCGGACTGTCACTCACTTAACTGAAGTATTAAATGCTACAACAATGGCAAGTGCCAGTGTTGGATTATTTCAGCCATGTTTTAACTAAAAACTGAAAAAAAAGGAAGAGTGAATTATACAGGGTCATCTACATGTCCATGTATCAGAAAGGTAATGCATTTTATGTATCAATTCATTATCCAAAGATCATTAAACAAAAAAAAAAAAATTTTTTTTTTTTCAAATTATCCTATTGGTTCTTGTAGCTTCTCATATGATTATATATATATATATATGTATGTATGTATGTATGTATGTATGTATGTATGTATGTATGTAGATAGACAGATAGATAGATAGATAGATATCTGAAAATCACAGCTGGTTCCTGGGCACCATTACCGTATCTGCTTATCTCTCTCTAAGTGATGTGTGCACTGCTGGTGATTGTCAAGTGGTCTTTTCCTCTCATCAGGGCCTCTTGAGTTCAGGCAATCAACAGTGGCCCTTACCTGTGTTACCTGGCCCATTTCCATAGCAACTATCCTCTCTTGATCAAACTCCTATTCATCGAATGACACTCCAGTGACCTATTAGTGCATCAGTGAAATACGGCCTCCTGGGTAAAAAGTAGTAATGATACTTACACATGTCCACTTTATCGGCTTCAGTCACTCTTTTTTAAAAACCCCCCATAGTGGAAACGGAGTGGGTTCTATGAACAAAAAAACATCAAACATGTGTTTATGTTGAGTAATTCTATGATGGCCTTTGGCCTTGAATATTGGGGTAGAGTTTTTTTTTTTTTTTTTTGTTTAAGTAATACAAAAAAAAAAATAAATAATTCAAATAAATGCTGTTCTTTTGACGACTGTATTCATGCAAATAATTCTGAAAAAAAATATGTATCATGTTTTTCACAAAAAAAAAATATTAAGTGACAACAAGGTCTTTTCTGGAGATGGGATTTCTTGAAAATCAGCTTTTTCCACGAATAATAATTTACATTTGTATTGGATTCAATATCAGAGAAATAGTTATTTTAACTTATCTAATATTTCACTTTTTTTATTTTATTTTTTTTGGTATGTGGAGACTTAGAAGAGACTTCTTGCAAAAAAATTTAAAAAAAAGAAAAAAAGTTATATTTATAATTAAATATATTTTGACCTCATATTTACCACTTGCATATTATTTTTTGGACCTGTATGAAATAGCGAATGATTGTAATGCAAATATATATATATATTATATTTATATATATGCAATTTCAAGGTTTACATGAGCGGCAAAAATAATTTGCTATATCAGAAACACTAAAGCCAAAGTTCTAATCGTTAACAAAATATATATGACGATAAAAACTCGCAAGTGAATGCATTGATTTTTTTTTTGTCTAGTCAAGTGTGGCGCATTTGGACCAATCAGACACACATTTGTTCATTAAATTTAACAAATAAATTGTTCATTAGATTAACAAATAATCACAAACCCTCAACACAATAAAACATTACTGGGTGCCGCATGTTGGGAAAAGACCCAGGGCCTCAGCGTCGCCAGACCAGGTAAACTTTATGACTAATGGCATGTTGAGGAGATCTCACCCTCTCATCCATCTTTCAACAATAGGAAAAAAAATAAATGCCATAAAATGGACTCATCTCTAATTAAGTATAGGGAAAAACCGTTCTTGAAGACACACACTCCGTGCAGATACCTTGGGTATGGTTGTTTACTGGTCTGTATATTGTCCGTGTATTGTATACGTTTATGCAGGCTTATGATCGAACCAACGTCATGGAATCTCAAACCTATACCATGTTAGGTTTATTATGAATTCGTATTCTAGACGAGAGTGTATATTATATGTTGGTACATTGGCAATATATTAGTGTTCTAAGAATTTTTAGTAGTTTTTGCATCAACACCCAATCTAATTACATATGCAAAATACCATGCTCTGAGACAAAAAGAGTTGTAAACTTTCCCTCCAAAAGTTCAAGACACAATTGGCTCTTTGTTCTCCCAGAGGTGTGACCTCGATAGAGGATAAAGGCAAACACATCAACATATAGCCCTTCAGTCTGCAGTTCTGTTAGATTCTGAAAAGATGAGGATGTGAGCTAGAACTCTTCTAAGGACACCCTAAGTTCGTGCCAGGCCTCAGCCTTGACTTTAAATTCACCAAAGATCCTCGGATCTCAGCTGATGTCTCTTAGCTCTTTTTCACTTTCCACAGGGAAGAAAGTCCCAATCACCATCGAGTCAGAACATTTTTGGAATTCATCAAACCCGGAATAACGTGATCGCAAGTCCAAAACCATCAAAACTTTCATCTGAGACTGCATCCGGACACTCGTCAACGAGCAAGGCAATGCAAGTATCGTACATTTAACAAAACGAAACAGAGGTTTAGTATAAGCTGTAGACCCCGTTATAAACGGCGCTGATGGTTTTACTCAGATGGTTAACTGACTCTTTTCATAGCTTCATTCTCTGGTTTTCCTGATGGTTTCATCCATCAAGTCTCATTTGACCTTTCCCCATGTATGAGTGTTTGTATGTTTGTCTGTTTAGATTAGTTATGTGTGTTAGCATTTAGTTAATACAACTTTTGCGCACAGATTACATGAGTTTCTGATCCTGCTTGTGAATAATGTCCCTTTACGATTTTGATCCTTGCTACATTCTCTAATGCATTGTTAGGCTACTGTAAGAAGGTTGTTTTCTGTGGCCACGAAAATATACTTTCTTAGAGTAGATATGAAATTACACTAAATGTTCGCTGGACGAACAGATTAGTTGATGGCAGTTTAATTCTGCCAGAGTTACTACTGGCAGCTCATATAACTTTAAAAAAAAAAATTTTTTGTAAAGTAATCCCTAAGAATTGTAATTATTTTGATATACAGTATATTCCCTTTTGAGCTAATTTGCTACAGTTGCATGTGACATCATAGATGCAATTTGCAGTTCTGTCTTATAAAATGAATCCTCAAACTATACCGCAAGTACATTTAGTGATTTTCAGTAAATAAGAATGTCACTATTGGACTTTTATTTCTATGAAAGGAAATTTCATAGAGTTGATTTCATAAAATGACATAACATTGTGATTTATTTTCAAAACTGGTTGTTCTTGACAAGAAAGAAATCTTGACAAATATCTTCAGCATTTTAGAATGGAAAATATAATTCTGGATCCCAGACTGCTGAAAAAACAGGTTTAGTTCAGTGCCTGGCATTACTTATGCTATTATTTCCTCAGTGTCTTGCTGATATTTTATTATTATGTCCACATACGTGTACCCTGCCTTCAAGATAAATGCATAAAAGTAGCCAGAAAAACAACACCTTTTATCTCCCTGCATCCCCCTGGGAAAGGAAGAGGCAGTAGGTGTTAGACCTTCATCATCTGAGCACTCAGGGGCCTGGAGGGGCCCCGCAGGAGGGACACTGCGTGTGCAAGACAGACAGAGATGCTGCCTGGAGCTTCAGTGTGGCGTCTCACTCACCAGAACAGCAGTCGTGACTGTCACAGGAAGCACCGAAGCATCACTTACCCCTCAGGCTAGCAGCTGGTCAGACCACCGGCAGTGACCCTGGCAGCAGAGATTGAGAACATCATACACTGACCTGACTGCACT
Organism: Sinocyclocheilus anophthalmus; assembly: GCA_018155175.1. Lineage (NCBI taxonomy): Eukaryota > Metazoa > Chordata > Actinopteri > Cypriniformes > Cyprinidae > Sinocyclocheilus > Sinocyclocheilus anophthalmus. The sequence goes on from JADLZN010011555.1 coordinate 359,358, forward strand.
GACACATTCATTACCTTCACAAATTGTGCTGCCAGAGAAATCCATTGTGTGTGTGATTGATCATTCATCACTCCATCTGTTTATCTGCAGCACTGGCGAGATGCTGGCCAAAGATCTGGCAACGTGTGCTGGGAGCAATTATATGTGAATGCCATATCCCCTATTATAACCTCTGCAGACAGAGATGCTGTTCTAATGGAAATGGTTTGGAAAAATGCTAGTCATTGATATATACGTTTACATTAGACAAATAATGAATTAGTATAGGATAGTGCAGTTAGCTGGTAATTTTCACAAAATAAAATGGGTATCCAATGACCCCTTTAAGGATGTTATTGAAAAAGGCAACGCGAACATTCTCCAAAATGCATCCTTTTGTTGCCCAAGGTGAGTAAATAATGACAGAACATTTTTGGATGAACTAACACTTAATCTTGTTGAATTCCCTAGTGACAGTGGTGGACGAAGTACACAAATCAAGTGCTTGAGTAAAAATACAGATACGTATAATAAAATATTACTCCAGTAAAAGTAAAAGTACTCCTTTTTAAATTTTACTCGAATGAAAGTACAAAAGTACTCGATTTTTTATGCACTTAAGTAAAAAAGTACGGTAACACTTTACTTGAAGGGGTGTGCATAAGACTGACATGACACCTTCATAATCATGACATGACACATGTCATGAATATGAAGGGTTTTTTATGCTTGTTTATGACAACTGTCATTAAGTGTAATTTCGCTCAGTTATGTCATTTTTAATGTAAATATGACATTATTTGACCTAACCCTAACCTAACCCTACCCCTACCCTTACCCCTAACCATAGCCCATAACAAAGACATCTCAAACAATGTCATATTTGCATTAAAAATTACATAACGGAGTGAATGACACTTAATGACAGTTGTCATAAACATGCATAAAAAACCTTCATATTCATGACATGTGTCATGTCATGATTATGTAGGTGTCATGTCATGATTATGAAGGTGTCATATCAGTCTTATGCACACCCCTTCAAGTAAAGTGTAACCAAAAGTACTGATAGATAGATTTATTTAGAAATTTTATATAGGCTACTTACCGTAATTTAACTTGGTATTAGCACATATTTTTTATAATCCTTCTGCTCAAAATACCTGGGATTTTCCCAAAATAACCATTATATGGAGTCAATATATAATTTTGTTGTTGATATGGACTACGTTGAGGAGAGTGATGTAGTAATGTTCACTGTGAAGATTACACTGCGATGTACCTGAGAGAAAACAGATTTGAACATCTGATTTTCACCAGTAAGAAAAAGTGTTTTAACGGCTTGTTGTTTTGCAGACATCCCGTTATATATGACATGAGAATATTTTCATAATGATTTTTTTTCTTTTCAAACCTTGTCTGTGGTGTAAAAACAAACACCCCTGGCCAAATGCCCCCAGAAGGCATCACTACCCACTTTGATAATTACTGTAGTTACCATGTTCTGAACATCACATCCTTTCTTTTCCCCCCAGATGTAATTTATCTAGTTGGTTGAATAAAAATATTTGGACTTCATATTTAAAAATTACCTCATGTTAGCATCAGGTAGCTAGTTAGCTAACCAGTTAGCATCAGCTAACAATTTTACTACTTTCAGTATGGTATGAATAAAACATTCAATATCGTCTAATCAGCTAGTTTAATCAAAAAATAAAAAGTATACTGTTGATTAAACAATATAAAACAGATGTAACATAGGGATAAAGCGTAGCGTTGAAGAAAACTGTTAAGTTATGGGGCGGGGAATTAACATGCAGCAGTTATTTTATTTATCTGTTATTTTAATGGTTTAGTTCTAAATGCTAGAGACACGATGTTGCTGTGTCTGCATTCAAGTATTCAGTGGGCTTAAAGGTTGTCATATTATGATTGTAGCGCATCAGCTCATGGGAAATACTGATAATTAACCAGAACTCGTTATAAATTAAACTATTCATATTTTAGATCACTGGTAGATATTAGCGACCACTCAGGCGCCACGTCTTGTCAATTCTAGAAGGTACTTTCCGGGGTTAAGGGAAATAACTTTCTTACTGGACAATTCTATAAGTTTGTAACGTAAATACGCATGATTATTGACTCAGGTTGAGTAAACAATGAACACGTCAAGTGTTATACAAGTAAGGTATTATTAACTACATAAACACTTAAACTAATCTAACATTCTATCGTACCTAAAAACATCAGCGGTCTACACATTAACATACACATACACACACACACGCAAACAGTTGGTATAGGAAAGGGTTAAAGTTTACCTCAGCATAGAAAGAGGCATAAAGAAAGAATTTTATGGAACACTTTTGCATATTCAACAGATCAAAGCCTTCAAGGATACGTCAGATTCTTAGTTCAAACAAACATTGTAAAAAGGTGTAACTGATACTTAAAATATCAATTAATAAGACTAAGTTTGAAAACTTGCAAGTCTCATCTGTCTGAAAGAAAAGCTTGATGCAATCTGAAAGTCCCAGTAATCTTTGCTGAAGTTGGTTGATGAAAAGAACCAGTTTGAGTCAGTGTCACTTGATGAATGGATGAATGGAAAGGACTAGGCCGAAAGAAAAGGCCTGGCACAGATGCTTTAGTATCCTGAAGCGTTTTTCTCACATCATCATCTTTGCTTCTGACCGAACCACCAACTGGGCGGGTCACATGAAGTACGGCCTTTAAAGAATCCAAAGATTCACGCCTCTCAAGATGGGATTGTCCAATGAGGAAGTCCGGAATCTCAAGTGGGAGTTCTGCGGTTTTATGGCCCTTTGTCTCTAAGCATTGTATTTTGCATATGTAATTCACTTGGATGTTGATGCAGAAATTAGTAATGATTCTTAGAAAATCCATATGTTGCAGAGGTATCAGCATGTAATATGCACTCGCAGTTAGATCATCCGAAGACGAATTCATAGAGATACTAGACATGGTAGAGTTACTTAAATGAATGAGTGGTTTATCGTAAGCACGAAAAAAAATAGTCTATAATACAACAGATTAAAAACAACACAGCAATAATATACACAATGACCTGAAAGATACACTGTTCATTCAAAGAAAGGTATTCCTATGAATTAATTAGAGAACAGTCCATTTCTCCTGTGCATTTGTACCCCATGTTTCTGGAGAAAGAAAACAGAATGAGAGCGGCTCGCTTCACAAGGTGTAAAGTATCGGGTTACCTGAAACCAGGGTATTGTCGGCCGTCATGGGGTGTTCAAAGTATTTGTGAATTAGCTACAACAATATATATGTGAGTTGGCGTGTTCCAGACGCTACATATGATGCAATTTCATTTTTTTCTTTTCTCTTTGGAGTGTTACACGCTCTTGGTGCATAAAGAAATCTGTAAAGTTGCAAAGACTAAAATCAAATCCAAAGAGATATTCTTTATAAAATTTAAGAGTCAACCACGCCTACCTAAAAACGGCTCGTTCTAACACCCCCCCACAAATCTACCTCACTATGTGGAAATATTTGCAAAATGCGCCCAAATGTTCACGCAAAGAAAGAAAACATAACTTATTCTTGCTGTAGTATTGTTGCCACCGCCACCATGTCATGAAGACGCTGTGTGTTTCGTTGTGAAGGCGAAACTACTTTGTTTGGCCTTCCTAAAAGAGGACGATATCCGCTTCGTCAAACCAGGAGCTGATCCGTGCTGGTTGCTCAGGAAAAACAACAACTTTGTGCTGTGGATCACCAGATCGGCTTTCACCGTGGACGAAGCAGAGTCCAGCCCCGGGGTCGTCACATGTGGTTGACGCAAACCCCTGCGCGGCCGTTCTCAAGGACCAGACCGCCTACCGCTCACTCAACCCCGCCCCGCCGCCGCTCACTAAAAGCGGCATCCGCTCACCTCTAGCACCCCACCTCCGCATGACTCAGCCTCCGGCCTCCGGTCACTCTAGCCCACCGTGTGTTTCGTTATGAATGCGAAACTACTTTGTTTGACCTTCCAAAAAAGGACACGACTAGAAATCGTTCCAGAAAGTTCAACCAAATATCAGATGTGTCAGTGCATTTATGGAGGGGACGGTTTCAGGATCTGTCTAGGGTAGACTACATGCCGGCGGTTTGACTCCCGGTCTGAAGTACGGTTTTTTTAATTTAAAGGATTTGCCATACGATCAAACAACAAGATTTGAGCAGTGTGCGTAGCACTTGTGTTTGTTTTCTCTGATCACAAATGCAGACATGGTTTTATGCTTACACGGCGCGATGCAACGCAACACATAAAAAGACAATATAAGTAATTATAATCAGTAATTATGTCCCAACTAGATGCAACAAATGCCTCGTTTATAATGGGTTTTAATGGTTTTGTGACACTGGCCGGGACACATGGAAACACAATATGTTAAGGGGCGTAACATTTCCGTCACATGCTTGAGGTATTCGGCCAGTCACAACGCACTGGATAGCTGGCTAATCAGAGCACACCTTGCTTTTTAGACCAATGAGCTTTGTAAAAATCGACGCGTTTCAGAAAGTCGGGGCATAGAGGAGAAACAATAATTACATAATAGACCCCTTTAAATAGATCACCCTTTACAGCAGATTTTGTTCTCAAACAACTGACAGTTTTGACCTAAATATGATTTTCAGTTACAATAATTAATCCTAAAATTCGAGATTAGTAACTTACTTTTAGCAGCATCCGTCGCGCACTCTCACAAGATCTCCTGGGGCCGGTTGCACCAACTGGACGTACACCCGGTTGTAAGACTAGGCTGGATGTAAAATGTGTTTTAAGTCGTGCGTAGAATTTATACCCGTTGCACCATCTCTGCTACGTCTGAGACTAAATCTTACGCCTAGTCAGAGGTAGGTGTAAAGTGAAAAGTCATGATTTGCTCGGACATTATTAGTTTTTAGGATTCATTTCTGTTAGTTAATTATTACTGCAGACGTGAACTGTAATGTTTATGGTCTTTTCGGGCAGGATAAGCGATATCAATCACGAAGCTCGGTGTAGACTATACCACACTGCCGACAGTAATTGACCTAATAAAAACTATATTTCTGTACAGCATGTAATTATGCAGTAAAATATTACATATGATCTGGGATTATTAAAAGAAACTGTACCATTCAACATCTTGCTTGGAAGGATGGTATAAATGCTTGTAAATGTTTCACGTCTTTAATTCCATTAATTCTTTGTAGCGTGCCTGCCATTCAATAATCACAGTACGTTTTGTGCTTTGTTACTTTTAATTAGAAATAAAGTATCAGCTTTCAAATTCTGTCAGTTTCATCACAAAATACAAACTATAAATGTGGTTTTTCAGCCACAGTAAGACGTCAATAAAACTATGTCACGTAAAGTCACATTTACCTCAGAAAAAAAAACATATTCTGTGACCATAAATTCATTAGTAAGCTAGAAAAAAATAGGTAATGCTTTAGATTACAACCCGCAATGTACTGTGTAAGTAAACAGAATTTACAGCATAACTTTTTTGTAATTACAGTGTACCTATTCAGTACCTCCGTGTAGGTATAAGGTAACAATATGCGAAGTTTGGGGAATAAAGGAGTAATAATCTGTAAAATTACAGATTATTTCTACTGTAAGTATTTTGAAACTAAGGGGTACCTATTCTAATATTACAGGGTATGTATGACCTCTTATATTTGCAAACGATTAAGCAAAAACATACACTGTGCACTTTTTTATAACCTACACATATAAAACACGCTGGTAATTGTTTCAATCCAAACGCTCGGTTGAGACTGTTGGGTTAGGAAGCTGGCTTGATTTGACCCAATTTGGGTTGATATCAGTAATAAGTAACCCGACATTGCTGGGTTATGAATGTGGAGGACGTGAATGAGAGCATGCAGCAAGTCACGTGAGTTCAAACGTGAACGGCTCTGTGTGCGACGAAATCCATGACTGCGGTGCTCAAGACGGGAACATGTGTGGAAAATAGGAGAAAACAAATCGAAGCGCAGACAAAGGACAACTTTTAAACTGTCTGGAGTGTGTTCCTTTAAAACTGCAACAGTGAATGTGGTGAGCGCGAACTGGAAACATCTGGAATGGCACATGAGACGAAATTATCCGTGTTTGGGTGGGGGGAGTTGGTGCTCATGACAGGAATAGGTGTAGAAAAAATACAGAAAACTAATCGACACTAAGAGGAGAGAGATTTTTGAAACTGACTGGAATGTGTTCTTTTAAAACTGGAGGGTTTTGTCCGAGTATGTTCTAACAACATTGAGCAGCGACTGATGAGCGGTAAAACCGGGAACTGAAATATGTTAGTCAAAATGGTGCTTGAGGATGTGGATCAAAACGGTAAATCAAAGACAGTAAAATCCTGTCAGTTCGCTATAATACGCAGTTTAATCTTGACTTTCAGTGTTTTTTACTGTGTTTATTGGCGTGATGGTTTGGGCATAATAGTTTAACTAGTCATTATTAGTTAATCAATTGGTCATTAAGTCAGTGGGTGAAAAACATCTAAAATCTAAAATTTTCTAAGGAATTTGGTTTAACTGTATAATCTGTTTAAGTATGGAGTTGCTTTGCTTTTTTTTCTGAACTGGTGTAATACATTTGTATATTTTATTAGGTTATCTGTTGCCTGTGTTGTTACTGTTGTCATATAGTGTGATTTTAATTTTAAAACCCATTTTAGGTTAATTTAACCCAGCAGTAGGCCTACAGTAAATTGCAAACAATATTTGAATTAAATAAAACAATCCACCATTTTTATTGATACATTACTTGATATATAATGTATGTATGTATGACCTACTATATAAACAATCGTTTCAGAACAATGTGTTGTAGTCACTTACCCTGTAACTACATGGAACAAGGGGGGAACAAAGCACCACTTTAATTTACAGCACGCAAATGTTGTATTTACTCTGTAACTACATGGAACAAGGGGGGAACAAAGCACACTTTAATTTACAGCCCGCAAATGTATTTACCCTGTAACTACATGGAAAAAGGGGGGAACAAAGCACCACTTTAATGTACAGCCCGCAAACATTGTATTTACCCTGTAACTACATGGAAAAATGGGGGAACAAAGCACCACTTTAAATTACAACCCGCAATTGTAGTATTTACACTGTAACTACATGGAACAAAGGGGGGAACAAGCACCACTTTAAATTACAGCCCACAAATGTTGTATTTACCCTGTAACTACATGGAACAATGGGGGAACAAGCACCACTTTAATTTACAGCCCGCAAATGTTGTATTTACCCTGTAACTACATGGAACAATGGGGGAACAAAGCACCACTTTAATTTACAGTCCGCAAATATTGTATTTACCCTGTAACTACATAGAACAAGGGGGGAACAAAGCACCACTTTAATTTACAGCCCGCAAATGTTGTATTTATCCTGTAACAAAATACCTGTACACCTATAATAAAATAACTATATAAAATTATAAAAAGTATATATCATCTTTCTAAATCATTCCCAAGTTTTGCAGGTCGCATATCTGGTTGTTACCCCCTTATTACCCAAACGTAACACATTGTTCCCTTATACCTACACGTATGTTCTTTATAGGTACACTATAATTACAGAAGCGTACACCGTAAATTCAGTATACTTGCAAAGTTCTTTGCTGGTTGTAATCTAAAGCGTTACCAAAAAAAAACTGAGAGAGAAGAATGGCTATTCCATCATTATATTTACTTAACCGCGGCCTTCGTTTTAATGTTGTTTGAAGAAATTCTGTGAGGGAATGTGCAGGGCACTTCAAGATATATAAAAAAACGCCGGACTTGTTAGAAAATGTTTAGCAATAAAAATCATGGCGCGCAGGTGACTTCATTGTAATGATGTCGTGAGGCAATGCAGTTTTATATGAGTAGTTGTAGCCAGGCGGTGAGTGTCGTATCAGCCATCACTGCGGGAGAATGTGTCAGCATGGATGCACATTGTCTACGCTGGGCGTAGTTGCGATCGATCGTAGTTTTAAGTGGTTTGCAAAAGATGTAAATTTTATGTAAAGCTGGATGTGGCAAAGCCCAGTGTAGATTTACACCAGATTTTTCGTTAGATGGTACAATCCGGCCCAAGGTTCTTACTTGTGAATTCAATTCAATGAGATCTCCACTAAACGCGTCAGTTTTTAAATCAGCGAGTTGTCGACTCGAGAACAGCTGCAGTCGGCTCATTCTAATTCATGAATGAATCATTTGGTGCGATTTGCAAACCGATTTAAAAGGTTCATTGAAAAGAATACGTTCGTTCTTGAATCAGACATCGCTTCTGCATGTCAGAGCACATGATATATTATAAGGAGTAACAATATGTTTTATGAAATGTAGTGAAGTAAAAAGTACAATGTTATGATTTTGAATGTAGTGAAGTAAAAGTTTGTTTCCCAAAATAAAAATACTCCAGTAAAGTACAAATGCTTGAAAAATGTACTTAAGTACAGTAACAAAGTAAAGCTACTCGGTTACTGTCCACCACTGCCTAGTGATTATATATTTTGCTGTTTCATTGTCAACCCTGAGCACACAATGCAACAGAAAACATCCTGCATATGTTTAATGAATGTATCCTTGTCTGTCTTGACTGCAGCATGAATTTAAAACAACAATGGACTTACGCCAGCCTATTTTTTCCACATGACAACAGCCTGTGTCCTGGTTCATGCACACACATACACAGCCACCAGACAGAAGAGTGAATCACTGCAGCAGGAGCCTTACTCTTAAAGTAGAGTTAATGCGATATGACACATCCTTTCCTCAACAGGCCCACAGGTCACATGTATGCGCTGTGCCACTCCGCAGTCCCACTCTTTCACCTCACTCCTGCTGTCTACTCAGGTCAACTATCAGTCCACCTTGGCTGGGTGTTGCTGCCCATAGTCAGGCCTGAAGCCCCCTGTGACCCGTGCAGCCAGTCCCAACAGGCCCCCTGACCAGGCTCACCATCCGAGCCCTTACCGACCAATCCAGTGTGACAGAATAAGGACCTGAGCCTATACGAGTGCCTGTTTGTGCACAAACAAGCCCTGACAGCGCTGCTGACTAACAAAACACGTCTTCATGTAAACCGACGAGCAGGGCTATTTTTGACAATGGTAAACATGGCCAGATGACATACACTGGAGAGGCAAGATTGCAACCAAAAGTTAAGCAGCTCTACAATGCAACTGAGAAACCACCCCTGGCTTCGCCTAAACTATACAACTCTGATCCAGCAATATGATGGTGCTAGAGTTGGTGCCTATTCTGGCTGCATTCCGCAAGAAGTTTTAGTAAATATTCTGTTAGTATTCCCTTTCGTCTCAATGGCAGTTGCTCGGCTGGTGCATGCAATCAGGGAAAAACCTTTTGTGGAAAATGCATTAAACATCTGTGGTGAAACATCTACCATGATACAGTTACATATTTTTGTTTTATGAGTTAGTTTGTTTTTGTTTGTTTGATTGTTTGTTTTTTTTTTTTTTTGTTTTTACCTTTATGTCGTCAAAGTAATGCATTACCTTTTAAATGTACAACAAAATATCTGAGTTACGTTCAAAATAAGTAACACAAGTTACTTTGTTTTCCCATTTATTCACTGACACCTATCCTGTCCCTGTGTTGAGAGAAATTTTGAGTGACATGCAGAGGCACTTCCTTCAGGCAAAAGCTTATTAATTTCACTTTTGATGTGAAAGGCCTTTACATTTGCAAAAAATTTAACTGTTGATTTGTTATCACAAAACTAATAAGCAGGTTTGGCCTTGGTGACAAAAAGTAACGTAATGCATTACTTTCCATAAAAAGTACTTTTTTTTTTTTTTTTGGAGTAATGCACATAACTTCCCCCAACACTGGTCGTCAATCCTAAAACTTTTATGCTCTAAAACTGACACAAATGTGGAAGCGTAAAATTACTTAATCAATACCATTCAGTTGTTCTATTCTAAGTCTGACTTTATTAACTTTCAAATCAATTCAACACGCAAAAACAAAATAAATAAAATAGTGTGATACTATGTGATCGTTTTTCAAGATATGTTTCCTGGTTGGGATTTCTAAATTGCCTAAAATTTCTGGGTTTGCATTGCTCTCTAAAATCCATGTACATCGTGTATTCATATTTGCATTGCTTTTAACATTTTCTGTAGATTCCAGGCCCGTTCACACCAAAAATGATAACTAGAAAAATAACTATAACGAACCAAAGGACAATGATGTCATTGACAAAATTAAACATTGGCAGCCAAATCAATGTTTAACTGATTATTAAGTCAAGTCAAGTCAAGTCACCTTTATTTATACAGCGCTTTTAACAATACAGATTGTGTCAAAGCAACTGAACAGCATTAATTAGGAAAATAGTGTCAATAATGCAAAATAACAATAGTAAACTCAATTTTTTCTGTTAAAGGCAGTTAATCATTGAATTCAGTGATGTCAACATCCAGTTCAGTTTAAATAAAATCTTTGCAATCATGTCAACGTTATCGCTAGAAATGATATCGCTATCATTATATCGCTGGATTATTAATCATGCACCACTAAGAATATTTAGAGTCAGTGGTATATATAATCCATGGTGTAATTAATCTTCTTTTATCAGATATGGAGATTTTTCTCTACTGAATAAGTATCACCCTATTTCCAGATTGTCTGTTATGCCAATGACACCAATACTACTGGCTGATAAAAAAAAATAAAATAAAAAAAAATATTTAACCAAAGCATTTGATTCTGTGAATCATGGTCTTGCAGGTATTCCTCAAGGATTTATTTTAGGACCAGTTTTATTTTATATAAATGGTCTTGGTGTAGAAGGACTAGAGCCAGACACTTTTAAGTGGATAAAACTATTTTTATTTATTCCTTCCTTATTCATTCATTTATGCTCCAAGTTATCGCTTATTGATTTTTTGATTAAACCACTTGATGCCACTCATCTTAAGAGGGTTGCCATACCTTGGTATCTCGCTTGACTATGTTTACATTTAGTATTCATATTGAAAAAAACTCAGACCAAGGCTAGATTTAAATTTTTGTAAATGATGCTGCTTTATGATTTGTTACTGATGCATGTGTCCATGCATATCATTGTAAACTTATACGAAAAGAAACAATGGACTTAATTGGGCTTAAGAAGGGGAAAAAATTTATATGGTCATTTTTATTTTTTAAGTGCTGTCAAACAATTAATCGCGACTAATCACATCCAAAATAAAAGTTTTTGTTTACATAATATATGTATGTGTGCTGTGTATATTTATTATGTATATATAAATGCACACATGCATGTATATATTTCAGAAAAATATGTTATGTTTATAATGTTTATATGTTATGTGAATAAATATAGACATTTAAATACATATAAATATTTTCAAAATATATACTGTATGTGTGTATTTATATATACATAATAAATTTATGCAGAACACACACTTGTATAATGCATGTTTTTGTTTTTGTGGTTGATTTGGGGGGGGGGGGGGGGGGGGGTGTAAAGCTACTACAGGAACATCAGAAAACATTTATCAAGACCCCAAATTTTATGCACCAATCTAGGTAGAACTGTCATTTTTGTGTAAAATGTACCTCAAATCCTGCTGGTTTGGAGAATGGCAAGATAATGCACAAACCATACTGTACTTACCAGATGCTACACAAAAGTAGATCATACAATACTGCATTGCTGATATTTCACTGTGTGTAAATCCTGACAGTAAGTCAAATATTGCATTGGTTCTAGCTGTTAGTAAATCTGAACATACAACTCATAAACTGAGACCATAATGGGTATGTTTGTTTGTGGAAATATATGTATTTCAATAGTTAGTTGTATCATTGGGTGCTTAAGTCATAGCTACAAGCTGGTCCGGAGAGAGGATAAACAGATTCTCGGTCGAGAACTGACTCTGCATTTGTACCATTTCTGTAGACAAAGAAAGCGAGGTTCGGATGTAGATACTGCTGTGATATATAAACTGAAACCGCAAGATGCCATACACAAGACCTGCAGGAGTAACCCAGAGGTGAGGCACATGCCGTGAGAGATTGACACAAAGTCTTGCAAATCAGTTTCTGACTAAACAAAAACAAACAAAAATAAGAACTTCATGCACTCGTGGGTAATAGGGCAATGCAAAGAGGCAATGGATTAGGAAAATGACTTGTTTTCATCTCCTCACAGTTCATTATTTCAAAGAGAATAAGGCATTAGGACAGTGTTTCCCGATAAACAAATTCTGATTAATTTCCTTGGTAAACAAAGCCTTATAGCTATGTTTGCAGTGAGATTATTTGAGAATTTCTGTACAATTGAACAAAGCTATGATTGATTTGTTTCCCGGCTTTAAGGGAAAAAAATAATCATTAAACTACAAAGCAACTTGAAGCAAAGGAGAAAAGAGAAAACTCCATGAATCAGAAGATGAGCAGTACGGGGACTATGAGTGCATACTCGCTTAGCCATTCATGGGTAATTAACAGTGTTTAACACTGAAAAATTAAACATGTAATGCCTTTGTCTTTAAAAACACACACACACACAAGCCACAAAAACACAATTGTCAGTTACATGCTATTGCTATAGACCTTAGTAAGAGTAGAGGCTGTATTTAATTTAACATCAACAAGGCTGTGAGTAATAGATTCAGAATATTCTCAGTGGAAATTTTATTTGCTTGGACGGTTGGATTTTTCTCAGGCGGACACCCTTTAAGAAGTAAAATTAAAGGGTAAGTTCACCCAAAAATGACAAATCTGTCATTAATTACTCATCATCATGTCGTTCCAAACCCTTAAGACCTCCGTTCATCTTTGGAACACAAATGAAGATATTTTTGATGTATTCTGAGAGCTCTCTGACCCTCCCATAGACAGCAAGGGTCTTTACACGATCAAGGTCCAGAAACGTAGCAAGGAGATCGTTAAAATAACCCATGTGACATCAGGGTTTCAACGATCTTACGAAGCTACGAGAATACTTTATGTGCGCAAAAGAAAAAAATTACTTTATTCAACAATTCGTCTCCTCCGCGTCACTGTAGCGCCATTTTTCCACTGAACGCAAACAGTGTATGTTGTTCTGTGTCAGCCGCGCCACACGGATACGTTGTTTTACGTTCATATCAAAGCACAAACAATGTAGAAAACGTTTCCGCGTGGCGCAGCTGACACAGAATAGCATACACTGTTTGCGTTCAGTGGATACTCTCCAAAATGGCGCTAGGTGAAACGAATTGTTGAATAAAGTTGTTATTATAGTTTTCTTTGCGTACAAAAAGTATTCTCATAGCTTCGTAAGATTAAGGTTGAACCCATAATTATAAATAATCATACTCTTAAACTTATAACCACAAATACGTAAGTATTATGATGTATTACAACTGTTGTTATGATTATTCATGAGTTGATATAACATATTAAAAGTTTTTTTATAATGCATTATGCATTAATTATAATGCCTTAAGAATACCCTTATAATGTATTATAAATACGGGCTTCATAGAAAGTGTTACCAATAAAACTATAAATATAAATAAGATATGTATATACTGTATATACAGTATATATATGCCCTTTGACATTAAGACGGTATGACATTCACGTCTTCTCTGAGAGAAGTCTATTGTCACATCTTATAAATGTCTTTGGTGTGTAAAGTTGTCGGTTAACATTGCTGAGCCATTCATATTTTGCAGGGCCATGAGATTTTCTCCGCCTGTGTCTGTGTGGTCTGGAGAGAGAATATATTAAAAGCTAATCGGGCTCGGCTGAACACAGGACTCTTCATATTCACAGGACTATTAGAGGATCAGACAGGTAAGGCACAGACGAGTCAGACTCAGTTCTTGATAAATTAATAAGAATGAGCCCTGTACATGTGTTCCCTGACTGAGGGCAGCTCAAACATCCTCCTGCTAAATTGATTTAATGGCATATATTAGCATCTCATCTTCTAAGGAGCTCTCGTGTTTAGAAAAGCACAATGCTGTTCATCTCAACTTTTTGTAAAGATTGAAAAAAAAGGCTCATCTTAAATATGAACTTTACGACATTGACACAATTAATGAACAAATTGAGATTTATTATCATTATTATTATTAGTAGTAGTAGTAGTAGTAGTATTATAGGACACTGATGTGACATTACAAATGTCTGTCTACCATAAATGTCTAAAAGACCACTCATTGAAGTTTTTTGCCCACAAATAAATTTAATTTAAAAAGATATGTTTTCCTACTTAAAATGGTTTGATACTAACAATTCTCAGTTCAGAATTACAAGAAAAAAAGTCTAAATTGTGAAATATAAACTCATAATTGTGAGCAAACAAAATGTCTGAATTTCGAGATAAAAAGGCCGTGGCCACCACCTTTTTATTAACGATCGGCAAGAAACAGGCCTCTAATTAAAAAAGCACATAGCATATTGCTAATGCTAGGATGTTTGCTGTTTGATGTTCACTAGTTGTATTAATCCTCATTGCTCAAGATCTTACATTTGTGAAGCAAGTACACTCACAAAATCACACGAGCTGGCAGAGATTGTTCCAATTTTCATTATGCATTAGCTAAATTTCAACAAACATGCTTTCATTTGACTGAAATGAAACGCACACCCACCGCCTATTATATCACACTGCCCCGTCGATGGGACGCCGTCGCCCACTAGCGCATGTTATCACTTGTCGAAACAAATCTACGTGGCACCCCCCCCGAAGGCCCTCCCCAAAGAACTGCGCTGCAACTTAAGAAAAACATGCAAATTGAAAAAACACAAAAGAGAAAATAGAAAACATGCTGTTACGCAAGTGCAGCAAGCCTATGAACAGAAACAGACACCGCTGCAAATCCTCACAACATGGCAAAATGAAGAAACCTGCAAGATGCTCGAACACAACGCAACGGAAATGGATTTGAAAAGAAAGAGGAGACCCAAAAAAGGATTGACCAAGGAAATTGAGGGTGTTGAGTTTTGTTGACTGCAGGGAGCTTTTTTTTCCGTTTTTTTGTTTGAGTTTATGCTAGTGATTACAATTAAAATTATTTATTCGGAATTAATTTATTATTTAAAGTTATTGAAGAAATATAAACATTCACAGGGGAATACAGTCATAGCAATACAATTACAATACCAACCAGAATACAAAACAAATATACAAATATATTAAAGGATACATATTGTATAAAAATGAAATCTAAACAGAACAAAAAAGCCAATAAATAAGAGTTAAATATACTTCTTCACTGTTTTTTAAATTAAAATAATAACTTAAATGGAAAATTACACATTAAATGTCAACTTCAAAGGATACACAGGAGGTAACCCTTACATCAAAGTCAATATTTTTGGACAAAAAGACGAAAATAGGAACACAGTAGTTTAAACAACGCGAGTATTCTTGAATTAAGTGATGAGCAGAGGATTCAAAAGAGAGGGAAAATAGAATTTCAATCAATTACAAGGAAAGTCAATCCTACATTGAGGTGCATACAATTGTGCAGTGGCTATTGGTCAGTGGAGTTGTCGGTGAACTGAAAGGCGAGTTTTTTTGTTTATTTTAACACCCTGATTGCATGATTCATTTGTCTTTTAGATATTATTAGCCTAAATAATATGACGAATTACACGAGTAACTGTGAAAAGTTATATAAGATGGCTAACTTAATAAAATATTCTCAAAGAAAGGACAATGGAATACAAATACAACGTGCAAACTTCAGTCAACTTGTTTTTGTTTTTCAGATCAAAATGTATTGCCCTTTCTGTGGCATCCAATGGCTGACTTTGCAGTTTTGTTTCCCAGATTGTGGCAGTTCAATTGTGGGGCCGAGCATGTGTTAAGCTTTGTAGTAGAGAATGCGGGACCCTAGGAACAGGACGTTGAGCTGAGGGGGTGATGACCGGTGTCATCAACAAGGAACAAAAAACAAGTGACTGTAAGTTGCATTGCACACCTTTACATTAATGTGCACGTTGTATTTGTGTTCCATTGTCCTTTCTTTCATTAGCCTATACTAAAAGGCCCTGATTAAATAATAATTTTCAATATCATTCTTACTGTCAATTTGCAATTTATTTTGACCTGGTTTTAACAATTAATGAAGCATTGCGGATTTCATTAACCTTGAAATTATATTTAGTTGAGAATATTTTATTAAGTTAGCCATCTTATATAACGTTTCACAGTTACTCGTGTAATTCGTCAGATTATTTAGGCTAATAATATCTAAAAGACAAAGGAATCATGCAATCAGGGTGTTAAAATAAACAAAAAAAAACCTCACCTTTCAGTTCACCGACAACTCTACTGACCAATAGCCACTGCACAAATTGTGTCCAATTTTAGGATTTTTTGTATTGATTTTAAATTATTTTCTTAATCTCTCTGCTCATCACTTACTAATAAAGCTGCTAAAACTACTGTATTGATGGAAAACATATTGACTTTGATGTAAGGGTTACCTCCTGTGTATTCTTTGAAGTTGACATTTTATGTGTAATTTTCCATTTAAGTTATTTTTATTTTTATTTATTTATGATTTATTTATTTAAAAAAAGAAAAGATATTTAACTTTTTATTTATTTGTTTTTGTTCTGTTTATATTTCATTTTTATTATTCTTTATATTTTTTGTTTTGTATTCTGGTTGTGTATGTAATTTATCGCTATGACTGTATCCCCTGGGAATGTTATATCTTCAATAAAAAAAAAAAAAAAAAAAACTAGCAGAAACTCAAAACAAAAAAAAAGAGAAAAGAAAGCCACTGCACAAAAACATAATCCCATGCCGGGTGCATCCATCACTTTTTGGGTCCCTTGAAATGACATCTTCAGCTTGTGGTCCGTGCTATATTGCCAGCGCGTTTCTTCATTTGCATGTGTTGTGAGGATTTGCAGCGGGTGTGTTGTCACGCTGATGAAGATGTTTTCTTAATTTGCTGGTGTTTTTTCAATTTGCATGTGTTTTCTTAAGTTGCAGCGCGTTGAGCTCTCTCGGCCACCGTACAAATCTTTTATGTCAAAATTCAAGTCTTTGTACACCACTGTATTTCAATGTCAAATGTTTGTCACATTTTTGTAATTACTGTATGAATGATTACACCAATGTATCATTATTTTAATAAAATGTACAGTGACTGAGTTTCTATTATTTAAAAAATGTACTGGCAGGTGAATATGTGTTATTTTCAGAGCAAACACAAAATAATATCTGTCCTTTCCTAACCCTGCCGTAGACTTTGACCCTAGGTATATGTAAATCTATTTTTTAAACATATCCCTATAAACACCTCCCTTCCACGGCCAGAGAGAATAAAATGGATTTTGAAATTACTTTGTAGTAGCAAAATCATATTGTTCGGACTGATTAATGTTCCTGCTTCATTTGGTTTTGAGACCATTATAGGTGCTACAGAAATATTTCCCTTCAATTCAATCACCTCATACCTGCAAAAAGCTACATCATTATATGTGAGCGTACCTTAAACACGGCCAAGATCGCACTGCTGTTATTCTAGATGACAAAAATTTTTTTTTTGAGCATTCTATCAAAGCTGCAAATAAAATATTACTGCAGCGTTAATCTCTGAGGCTGCTGTCTTTGTAAAAATTTCACATTTTGGACACTTATTTTATTAATAATCTTTGCATTACTTTTTCATTTCATGTTAAAAAAAAGGTTTTGATGTAAACTTATGTTACACACAACATGACAACTATTTGCACTTATGACAAACAGTGAAAACTCAACAATGTGCAATATACATACATTTTGATGTTTCAAGAGTACTGATTTTTCACTCACTCTGGGGTGTGTTTCCCAAAAGCACTATGGTCGCAAGTTCCGTCATTACCAATAGAGTTCAATGGAACTTACCACCATAGTTAGCTAATGATGATTTTGGGAAACACAGCCCAGCTTGTGTTTGCATGTTCCAGAAAATAAAATAAAAAACTCATCACTGCATATATATATATATATATATGGTGTTCAATAGTCTATAGTTTGGATTCCAGTTACTTTCAGTCTTACAAATATCTTCTTTACAGTGGTGAAAATGCATAATGCAAAAACAATAAAAAATAAATCACATTACTGTATGAAAAATAAATAAATACAAATAAAATATGGGCCAGTTTTACTAAACAGGGCAAATTCTAAAACAGCGCTGATGGACGTGGAAATGTATGTGGGGATTTTACTAACAACGCGCCAAATATTAAAGAAACACAGATCAACATACACATACATTATCTCATTTACGATATACATATCGACCAACGCAATATACCAAGTGCAGTGAAAATTAGCATAGTCGCAAATAAAGAATAGGGTTCGAAGTCATCTTTTATTTCCTGAAGCAAATTAAAAATAACTTGACTTGGCACAGGATATGTTCTGATAATGTGTTATTCTGGCATTCCAAATCAGTGTCGATCCTAGACTTCTGGGGGCCCTACACAAAACTGTGCTGATGGGGGGGGGTATGAGTGGTTATGAACGAATGAATGAAAAGCATTTGTCCGTGTTTCACTCCGTCTCAAATAACACTCGCGAAATGTGCTTGATAAACAGTGTCTCTTCCGCGGCTCGGTAAGCTTTCAACTAGTTTTTTTAGTCTTGAGCAAGACACAACATTCACATGACATGATTTGTCTGATTTTTACGTAGAAAGGGCAAACAGCATGTAACCGCATAAAAGAAATGATTATTCATATTTTCTAAAAGCCTGGGGCAAATTCAAACACACAACTAAAATTAAATCATCTTGAGAGCCAAGGGGGGCACCCTGGGTTTTGGGCTGCCGCTACGCACCTTGAGTAATTGTGATAGGGAGGATCGGGCTGTTTCATAAATTAATATGTGTGGGAAGAAAAAAAATGCTCTCCCTTCCAACACGTGCTCTAAAATTCTCTGCGGTGCTATCCTAGCAACAAGGAATTAAAGCAATTTCAAGTGCAAAATAGTTAAGAAATGCTTTTGGTGGTGTGAACAATGGTGCATGGATTTGACGAGCGCAAACATTCGAAAATCACATTGCGTGATTCATTTTAATACTTTCCTCCCATAAATTTTGCATCTGAAATGGAAACTTCTACAAATGCATATTCAGTAAAGTCAGGCTAAAAAATAACTGTGTCCATGCCTTTTCAGAACTAATTCTTCACTGCGCGTCTTTAGTAAATCCTTACAGTACTATTTTAATGCAAAGACGGTTTGCGTGGCACAAAAAAAAAAAAAAAAAAACTGGCCTTATATTTACATTGTAAAGACATTTATATTTATAAAACCATAAAATAAACTTTTTGTACTTAAAATGAAAGAAACTAAGCCTATATCTGAAATATATTAAAATATAAAAGCTAAACTTATTTTATTTCTTGTTTTTATTTGTATTTGTTCAACTTTATGTAATAACTAAAAATACAAATGAAGTAAAAATGTAAATAAGAAAATATACTAAAAATGACCAAACCACACAACAAAATGAAAATACAAAGTTTTAAAATTAAAATAAAAATAGAAAAACAATCAAAACTAATAAGAATTTTTTTTACGTATATTAGTCTCAGTGAATACTAAAACGGTATTCCAACTATTTTTACAGACAAAATGTAAAGCAGTAAAATCAATGTATGACTATACTGTGAATAAATGTTTATTTAATTAAATATTTAACAAAAACTAAATTATTATTATTATTATCTTCTTTTCCGTTTATTTCTGGGTGAACTCTGACTTTGAGATGTTTTCATGAGATTCTACCAAACAAAAGAATGTATTGCCCTTAGAGGTCAGAAACTGCAATCTGTATAATTTCAGCACATAGTGTTCCATCTCAAATTACCGTATCTGTATGGTGATGTGCAGATATATAAATGTATACTGTATATATACAAATGCAAATATACATTCTCAAACATACAAATAGCCCCTCTCAAATAACCCTCATTTGCCCAAAATGCAGTTCTTTGAATTAGACACGCACATGTATACAGCCATACACACACACGCACACACAGTCTGTGCGAAACCCCTTTGAAGAAGCCATGATGATCTCAGCTAATGAGATAAGAGACTGTGTAACCACGGTGACAAATGCAGCCATTTGAGGCCGGAAGGAGGAAAACAAGAGGAGATTATGCATGCAAGCAGCAGGTGAGAGATACTGAGCTATTGTGCCTCTTTTGGACTGAGTCCCGCCTCATTCTGAACGCTGCCTGCCAAATGGTACAGAAAACGCAGAATCAAATTCACAGACTGGTGCCCCGTTGAACCTCAGCTCAGCAGAATCTCAGAATTGTACAGATGTGTGAATCATAACTTTCAAATGGGATTGTTGTCATTTATTGGACTACAAAAAACTGCATTTGTATAAATGTAGAATTTTGGATACTATATTTTTTTAAATAATATTTCTGTCATGACAACTCTCGGAGTGATTTGCATGGTAATGTACATGACAATGTTAATGTATTGGTGGAATAGATCTGCTGCGTTGCTGCTGCGGCAGAGCAAGTACCGAGACTTGCTACTGCCAATACATCCAAAACATGCTGCTGTGAGCATGTAATGAATATTGCTACTGCACATATAACATATATGAAATAACCCCCATATAGCATACATGATCACCCCGTAGCAGATCCATACAGGTGGAGCTGGGGAGGTGGAGGGGTTTCTGAACTCTCATAAGTGCGCTGCTACTGCTACAGCAAACACTGCCAAATATGTAAATGTTGAGCAGTGAGCTCATAGGCTACCGATACAGGAGGCAACCAATCAGCTGTGCCATATGATAATCATGTCATTATGTATATTGAGTTAGATCTATCGGACTGCGCCATCTAGAATTTCATGCCAGAATATTTATATATAGTAAAATGTAATTTATTCCTGTGATGCCAAATTGAATTTTCAGGAATCGACCTTACTCCAGTCTTCAGTGTCATTGATCCTTAATAATATCCTTAGAAACTACAATGTTCAAAAAATGGAATTCTTATCAATTATCAGTACTTTAAATCTGTCATGGTATGCTAACTTGGAATGAAATAAGATAATTGCATTAGAATGTTTTATTTTAATTTTTTTCATAACAATGTAGAAAATAAATCATTTGTCTTATTATTATTATTATTATTAAGAATAGTTGGTTTTTAGAAACAAAGTAGATTAGTGCCAGTAATTTGGGTCTGAAACTGTGCTAAATAGACTTGAATACTGATCCTATAAATGGGCTTAACATTTGTAATGTAAAACATTTTTCATATTTTATATACAAATATTATTATATATTACAATATTTTTTCTTGTATTTTAGGAGTTTTTTGTCTGTAGTATAAGACTACACCAGGAGAAGCAACCGTTCAGCTCGTCAGGAGTTAGTACGTTCACACTCACGCCACATTCCTGCCTATCACATATAAACGAGGACTCTGAAAGCAGGCAGGAAGAAATGGTGGGGAGCAGGACCTGAGGAGCAGCTCTGACGGGTCGTGAGATCTCTGAGGAGACCCCATCTCATGGCCGATGAGCAATTCATCTGGAGTTAATGTGCTGCAGCTGTGCTCTAATGAGCTGAGGCCAGGGGAGAGACTCCACCGCTGTGATGCGTTCTGCATTCATCACTTAAAGTCCTCCGCTTCACGCTCACCAAAGCCTGACTATCAGACCATCAGGCCACACAGGTCTTACACTGCCCGCTGCTCCTGGGAAAGGCCTGCTTATGCTCTTGGAAAGCGTAATTATGATGTGACGTGTGTTCACAGGATTTGGGTCAGGACAAAATGGACGTTTCATTGCAATTGAATAATTTTCTTGTCAAAAATACAGTAAAAGTAAAAAATGACAAAATGACTACAACTACACTCTTAGAAATAGAAGTTCCAAAGCGGGGTTTGCGGTGATGCCACGGAAGATCCATTTTCAGTTCCCTAAAGAACTTGTCCTCTATAGAGAACCTTTTGTTCAATGGAAAGGTTCCACGGATGTAAAGCGTTCTTCATCAATGTGAATATAGTGCTGCCGTCATGCCATAAAAACTAATTCACCATGGGTTCCCTCAGGATTTTCCTATTGTTTTCATAATGGCGTTTTTCAATTTCTGAGTAGAACAATGTCTGTGGTAAATATAAATTGATGATGCTTGGATGTTTTGCTGTAGCATTTGGACCAATCAGACACAACAACTGGCAGTAGAGGACACGCAAATCAGTTCTTCTTTAGTAACAATCACAGACCCCTCTGAAAACACCAGACTCCCAATAGCAAAGAACCAACAGGAGCAAGCCAAGAGAGAACTTTGCCAAGAGGGTGCCTATATGTCTGTGAATGATCTCCAGGCCAGGACACCTCAGCCAGATCAGATCAACTTTACTACCTAAAAGTATGTAGAGAGAATCTTCCTCCCTACTCAGTTCTCTCTAAAAACAGACACATATACTGCTTTAGGAAATGACTTCTTTCATTAATTCATTTTTTTTTCCATATCATGCATATCCTCAGGTACTTCTTTGTCATATGGTCTTGTGTATTTTATACTGGTTGTGCTGTTATGATAGAAGCACTGTTTAAGTAAACTCCCTATACCAGGTGGTATCGACAGTTCGCATTTGATTGATCTAAATGAGAGTGTATATTACATGTTGATACCTATGCAACATATTAATGTTCTAAGAATCTTTACTAGTTTTGCAATCAACAAACCAAGTCGAATTACATATGCAAAATACCAAGTCGTAAACTTTCCCTCCAAAAGTTCAAGACACAATTGGCTCTTTGATCCCCAGAGGTGTGACCTCGAAGAAGATAAAGGCAAACACATCAGCGACCCGCCTTCAGTTTGCGGTACTGTTAGATTCTGAGAAGATGAGGATGTAAGTCTGCGCCAGGCTACATTCCGTTTGAGCTAATTTGATACATGCTCTATAACATAAAATACACACACATACTGAATCAAACTAATTTTGAAGCAGTTGTGTTTACTTTTTTTAGGGGGGAAGTCGTAGCCTAATGGTTAGAGAGTCGGACTAAAGGGCACTCAAGGGCACTCTCTCCCACCTTCAATACCACGACTGAGGTGCCCTTGAGCAAGGCACCGAACCCCCAACTGCTCCCCGGGTGCCGCAGCAAAAAATGGCTGCCCACTGCTCCGGGTGTGTGTTCACGGTGTGTGTGTGTTCACTGCTGTGTGTTTGCACTTTGGATGGGATAAATGCAGAGCACTAATTCCGAGTATGGGTTGGAATTATGGCCAATGTCACATCACTTTCACTTTCAAAATGTAATAAGTAAGTACATAAGGTGTGAGTGTGTGCAATTTACAAGCAAAACATCCAAATATTCTCAAGTTGTGTTTAACATACCATCTTTTATTCATGCACTGAAAAATCCCATTATAAAAACCCATAGAAAAATCTCGAAGGAAACACAATTCGAAGAGTTTAATTGTTCAGTGAACAATAGTTTATCATTTCATAACTTAAACCGATAAATTATTTATTTATTTAATGGGACAGTATGGTAAAGTGATTTTGATGAGAATCAAATGGACATGTTCAGCGATTTCTTATTTCTTTTCGCTTCATCCTCAAAAATAATGGTTATAGTTATATTGTTGGAACATTGTAGTTACAAAGCTGGAAAAATGGGTAAAATTATAGTATTTTATTGCACATTTTATAGTTTTTCTTAAATATGTACTGTGCTAATTTGAAAGAATTTTCTATGTTGATTTTGACAGTGTGCTTAAACGCTGTAGTTTTTGAATTAAACCCCCCCCCCCATTGCATTGTGTACTGTTTAGTGTTGAAGAAAATGTTTGTAAATTTAATAGAAAATGTACTGGTAATTTTCGGCCAGGACATTATCCATTTTTCTACAGTGTTTTTTTTTTTTTTTTACAGCATTGTCTTTAAGTCAGTTTATGATGTGATGTGCATTTTGACAGGGATAAGTGATTTTGGCAGGAATAAAATGGGTGCAGTTTCATAGTATTTTTATTTATGTTTGTAAATGTATGCATTTTATTTCCTATTTTATTTAGAGAGATGAGAAATGTAATTTTGCTACACGTGACATACTGCTTAAATGAGTACTATTTTGTCAAGTCAGTTCAAATAAAAGTCGAATTCATGATTTTAAGAGCTCTCCGAAACGAATCGAACACATTAAACATCTACAATGATATAATTAAATATTTCAATCAGTGTTGGGTGTAATGTATTTGTAACGGGGCTGACGAGACGTGAGACGTGTGGATCAATCTGCAAGCTTTATTTAAAGAGACGTGATATAACAGGCAGGGTCGAACAATGGCAAAAAAGTATGTGGTGGGCAAAACACAAGAACAGTCCTAGGGCTAGCGCGGGTCGACGATTGGCAGACAGAATCACAGGGGCAAGACGAGAGGGAGAAATCCAGGAAAACAGGCAAAGATCAGAAACCGCAAAAACAGGCAAGGCAAAACAACTCGGAAAGGGGTACAGGCTAAACAATACTCAGCAGAGAGTATAGTGAGTGAGGTGATAAGAAACAGCTGTGTGCAATGAGTGCAATCAGTGCAGTCTGCAAATCGTGCAAAGAATGATGGGAAATGTAGTACGGGGTGATGTGCAACAGTGTGTAGTACGAGAGTCAATGTATGGAGAAGGGTGACCTCTGGTGGTGAATAAACGGAAGTCCATGGACCAGGAATTCGGACCCGTCATTCCTAAGTAATAATTACTCCGTTCCATTGAAACGTTAAGGAAAATTACTCATTCATCAGTATATAAATCACAGGTTAGATCTGATGTAATTCCATATAGATACTGTATAAAACGTATCAAATTGTTACAAGATATATTATATATATATTAAAACAAATGGATTTAACATCCAAGATTGAATACTTATTTTAATGTAACCACCTCCCTTTTAATACTTGGTTCAAGAATATTTTACACAATTGTAATCGTATTTATTTCAAAGAATTAAAAGAGCCGTTTCATGTCTGTCCTTTTATTGTTCATCTGGTCAATGTTGATATGCGATTTAGAAAGTAATTAGTAATAAGTTATGCAACACTTTCTAGAGAGAGTATTTAGTACAGTAATCTAATTACACAGTTAAAGATGTAATTAGTAGTTCATGCTTAATTACTTTTTTGCTCAGCACTGATTGCTTATAAGATTTTATTCCAACAGAATACATGTCTACATTACTACTACAATGCAATTTCATGCATTTTTTGGGAAATTTGTATCATTTTGGTGATTTTATTTTTTATTTTTTGTTACTCACACTTTTATCTCATCTGGCATTACATAGATTATGAGTTTGATTTAATGTCAGTTCAGCTACTAATGTATCATTAGTGTTTTATGGATTGAACATTATATTTGGGGAGTTTTGGATGGGGGCAGATAATTTTGCACCTGTGAAGGAGCCTTACAGTGTTTTATAATTACATACAATTTTTTCATCCGTTCTTTCACCTATGATTTTTAGCTGCACTTTCCCTTTGCCCAGATGCACCTCTCGCTTTTGTTTCTCCTCATCATCTTCTCCATCCTCTCCTCCTCGATGACAGACACATGTTTATCTGTCAGAAAGAAACAATCCTGTAATCCTGCATCACACACAAAGCCGTCTGAACACCGGACGTTCACAGCAGTCACACCTGCAGAGCTAATTTGCAGTGCACTGAACTAGAATCAGCGATATTAAGCAGCGCGCAGTCATCAGGGACAGTGTGATCTCATTAGTATTCCAAGCTTTTGCATGCTGCTGGCACACATACCTTTTTGTACATTTGGACAGACAGTGAGACATACAACATGAATGCGTATCTAAAACATAAAGCCTTTTATGCATGAGTAACTTTACAAGTATCTGATTGGTTTTATTGTACTTAGAAGAAATGAGTTTAATTAAATGTTCAATGCCAGCACATGCGTTTAAAACAGTAAAAATAATTTACCCGAATGGACATTAAAATGGTTTAATTCTGTTCTGTGTAATTTTACTGGTTGGAACCACTGTGACAATACAAACACAGATCAGTAATTGTGTTAAATACACATGTATTTCATATAGGTTGATTTTTTTACCTAAATAATCAAATTCATCCATATAGTACAAATCAGTGTTATTTTAGTGTTATTTTATTGTAATTGAGATATTATTTTAGTTTAGTTTTATTAATATTTTGAATTAGTTTTTTGAATTAATCTTTCTTTCTTTCTTTCTTTCTTTCCAGTGAAGATAATATTAATAATATCTATATAGATTTAAAATATATCTATATAGATTTTTTAAAGTGAAATTTTAGTGTTTCGGACAGCAATTATTTTATTTATTTTATTTTTGTAATTTTTTTTGCGTTTTATTTTATTAAAGTTTTCAGTTTATTTCAGGATGTTTCTTTAGTTTTAGTTATTTTAGTACAATAAGTTAAACTAAATGGAAATGAGAAATGACACATTTGAGCCCGGTCTCATGAAAATGCGTATAAAAAGTATACCAAATATAAACAGAAAACGTGGATGATCGCAAAAATGGACTTTGGCAGTTGCAGATTGTACGCATGTGTTGGGAGTGCATAGTAATACGCAGTTTTGCGTACATATGATTACGCATCTCCCCACAACCAGGGTTTGGAATTTTTTTGTAAGTTTATGTTCACTGCATTAATTTCTTGGGGAAGTTCGTGGCAAGCCAAATCTGCTGCAATAAGTTAATTATCAAGGAGACTTTACGTTTTAGACACAATGCCCTTTTTGCTCTATTGCGCCAACAAAAATAATCGCCAACCAATAAGCCACTAGCACTGTTTGCTGTCTGAGCAACAGACGGTGAGGTTCCTGAAGAAGTGAACATTAATGATTTCTGATCAGCCGCAAGTGACTCGTATTAACAGTGAGAAGTACTGCCCTATGGCGGTTTTAATGTTTATTTACATCTAAGGATCGTTCCTTTTAAAATAATTTAAATATTCAAAATTTCATGTTTCATATGCAAAAAAATTATTTGGCATTGTGTAACTGCAGGTTTACAAGCATCCCATGTACTCTACGTTGCATTAATCAGTGTAAATGCATCTAAATGCCACTTCGTATGGAACTTCTGTAAAGATTAATTTTGTTGATACTGATTTAATTTGCATGGTAACAGCCCAAATGTCTTATTATAATTGACTGATTAAATGTAAGAATTAGACTCAAAAGATGATGCACACTTTAAAAAAAAAAAGGCTTTATAAAGGTAAAAAATGCCCATAAAAGTTAAAAATCAATTTAAAATTATTGGAAAAGATTAATTTATATCAATGCTGTGAACTGACCACACAAAATATTAAATATATCAAAAACTTTAGGAGTCATCTGTCCAAGGCAGTCCTTAAGATATCAGCACAATAAAACACTCACTCCAGGCGAAATAGTGGTGGGTGCTGAAAGATTAGTACAAGGGTGCGCAGATAAAAACGTTCCACAATAGGGAAGAAAGAAAAGTATTTAGACGAGACGCGAAATTTTATTGGCAACACAGCATAAGTGAGAATTCAAGGAACAAACCTCCCATGAGTTCTGGAGCACAACATGATTGCATAGGCGGTCGCTTTGTCACGTCATGTAGACAGCCTCAAGCGTGGTTTAGTTCAAGTTTGTTTTTTTGGCTAGTACAGTATGAATGGACCGGGTAACTTAAAAATGGAATAGCCAAAATTGGTAGTGAGTGAACAAAGTAATGCATCCCCACAACCCTAAACCTACCCATCGCGTAGCATATACACGCCAAAGTCCATTTTTGCGTATCAATACCACGAGTTTTCGTTTTTATTTGGCGTACTATTTATACGCACTTTCATGAGATCGTGTTGCGCATTTGGGCAACTAGCAAATAAGTAAGTAAGCAAGTAAGTAAATGCAACATACATGCGCATGCATGCATGAATGAATGAATAAATAAATAAATATGCATTTAATATAATTAACTTAATGTTTATTTTATTTTATTTTATTTCAAATAACAAAATTTTCAGTGGTTTTTGCTTTAGTTGTATACTAACAACTGGAGAAAAATATGATATTGATATTAAAAAGTTCAAAGTTTCTTTTTTTCGCATGAGTATTAAACTTTATGGCTTTTAAATATCTGTATATTGTTTCTGCGTAAAAGGATGTTTGTTCTACACTCTGTCAACATGTATTGATATTTGGTTGTAATCCTCCTTTAATAAGCATCAGTTCTCTCTCTGATTCCAGAAGGCTTTGTGACGGTATAGGAGCTGTTAGGACACTGTACAAAATCCTCAAACACATCTCGCTAACGTTTCAGGGCTATTTAAAGAGAGACTGGAACAATCACCTAGGGAAAATTACATAGCATTCAAAGAGTTGAAGCATAATTACATACTATTAGAAAGCATCTCTCCCCTCTCGCCTTGGACCACGAGAACGGGAAACTACACGTTACAAAGCACACTGTTGTCTTGCTCTCATGGTAATCCAGAAGCTGTGTGTGGTAATAGAAACAACCTTTACAAATGGTGGGCTCCGGACCAGGGCTCGTTGTTATGCTAGGATATATGAATCATGGGTTTGTATTTGCTGTGATCATGAATGAAAAAGCAAGAAGTATGCAACGGGATTCTGTACACTGCCCTTCTAGATGCCTCTCATCCAGCGCAGAGACCCCCGTGTGAGCACCAGCGAGACTGTCAAGAGACCCCTAATAAGAAGAGGTCTTATGAATTATTGATCCCCACTATCCATGCCTATACGCCCTCATCCGTCCCCCACCCACTCTGCTCTTAGGATATATATTCCGTCTAAATCCGAGAGCTTTGAATTTCGCTTCGGGTTTTGAGCGCGGTCCTTAAAGCCAGCCACCCAGCGGTGGATGTTTCTGAGATGGAGGCCAATTAACTCGCGAGACTCCCTCCTCTCTGCACCTCTTGATCTTTCAAATTCTCTCTGCTATGGTTGGGTCAATGGCAAATCTTTCCCCAAGCATTTTTCCTTCTATGAAAGGAAACTCCACGCAATAATTCTGGGGTGGTTCTTGGGCGTGGCTGGTTTTTCACGTTGGATCATTGCATACCGTCAAACGACAGTTTATTTCTGAACCATGAAGCAGCTACATAAGTGATTTGCTCAGTGGCACAATTGTTGCCACAAAAAAAAAATATTTAGAAATTGTTTAATTTTCTTAATTTGGAATTTCAAACTTATTAAACTGATATCTGAAATTAAACCAATGCATTGACTCACTGTAAAATCAAATTAAATTAATCTAAAATGATGTGTCACACTTTTGTTTTGTTTTCATTGACATCTGATTTAAATTTAAAGATTCAGATCTAATTTATTTTCTAACATGTTTCTATCCACTTCTATCCTAGATGCTTCTATCCACTTGCGCATTCAGCGCAGACATATAGGCATACTATATGCTGTATATTTCTGTCAGCATGACTGCTACAGCAGCGGCGATGCATTTTAATATTCATTTTGATAAGTATGGCCATTTCACCTTCACTGAATTTGGCTTGTTTTGCTAACAGGATGTCGTCCAATCCTGTCTTGCTGTTATAATAAGTGGCCAATAGAAAACATTAAACAGTCTGACTGCCAAAAAATTCTGACTCCACGTGCTTCAGTACAAGGTTAACAGAGCTTATATTTATTTTAATAGTGTGGGAGTTTCATCTGTGCGGCTACACAGAAAGCTGCACTCAGCTTATCAGTCATTCAAAGAACTCACATCTCATTAGTATTCAAAGGTGATCACAGGTAAAATCAGGTTCCAGCACATTTCCTTCATTTAGATAGACACTTAAATGTACAATATAAAGATTCTGACACCATCTAAAAATGTACGAGTGTTTATGAATCATTTGATGTTCAAAGAAAATTGAAATCATGGAATTAACTGATTTGAGATGAATTATGTTTGTTCAATAATAATGGCTTAATTCTGTCTCGTGTGATTTTTAAAGCCTGGATAAAATACACACTGAAAATGAAATGAAATGAAATGAAATGAAAATGAAATAGAATGGAATGGAATGGTAGCAATTGGTTCATTTATACTTTCTACAAAGCACAGCAAATTGTTGTAGTTCATGTATGTTGCTATTAATTATATTTCAGTTAGTGAATATTTACATTCAAATAAAATGCCAGAAATGTCAAGTGTTTTTACAGTGACAACAGGCTCCATTATTGTTATTTAAAATATACAGTTATTTTAAATAATTTTTCTGTATTTCTACAAAAGCAAAGGAGACTTTCTTCAAACACACACACACACACACACACACACAAATAAAATAAAATAAAAAATACTGATCCCAAAATTCTGACTGGGAGGAATGTTTATTTGCCAATTAAAAATTATTTAAAAACAGCCTTCATTTTTGCTGTAAATTCAACAGGATTTTACATTTAACTGACATTAGCAAGCTAGCACTCGTGTTTAGAAAATGTTGTTTCATAAGCATACCTATTCCCCTCATAAACCTACCAGACAGTTTCTGAGAACAGATTTATGAGGTTTTGTCAAACGAACCCACCTGTAATTAAGAAACTTTGGCTGAATTTGTGCTGCCGCTCTGTCAGCCAGTTCTCTTGAATTCTACACCACGAATCAACCTGCAAACGAGAATGCGCTCTGAGATCTTCTATTCATGCATTTTCACACCTTCCAGCATTTTTTTTTTCTTCTCGCCTCTATTTCACATATCAGGTTACGGGGCCTCCATTCTACCAGCGGTATGCTGAAATATTCAAAGGCATTGCACCCTTGGCCCTGCCTGTTAATACTGGATCTGTTCTGCCCAGTGCAGGAGGAGGAGGGTGATGATGAAGGTGCCCTCGGGGAAAGAAAAGAATCTGTTTATCCAGAGAGAGGGAACTGTTTGCTGACATGTAGAGCCCTCTTCTGGTGGCTTTTCCACGCTGCTGTAGAATCCACTGCCTCTGAACCTAGGTACACACTTGATGTTTTTGCCACAATTTTGCTGTCTTGAGATGAACGTTGGGCATGATAAAACATTTATTTTGTCAGCGGGCAAAATCAGCAGTCTTGGATGGATTAGTCTGACATCCTCACCGACGGCTAATTAATTGGCTTTGTAATTAATCTTTTCTCTCAGACAGACTTCTGGCAGTGACTGAAATTTTGGTTTGCAATCCTGCAGCGTGGCTGCTAATGAAGAACCAATATGAGCACAGCTATGGATGAAGTGCGTGTGCGAGAGAGAAAAGGACAGACGGTGTAAGTTTAGGAAAGGCTGAGCTTGTTCTTGTCTTGTCTTTTGTTTTTTTTTTTGTAAGGACATACTACTATATATATATAAGGATATATATATATAATATGATATATATAGACTGCCTAATAGGCCGTTTTTGCAAACGTGGAAACAAGAACGCATCTGAAATGATCATTTAGGGTATTTGGTGCACGGACTGTTTAATGCTGCTCAAATGTGGCATACATGCATTTACATGGCAATTACATTATGTTGCATAATCTAAATGGCTTAAAGCATATACATTCTAAATTCAGGAATTCCTTACAAGGCAAAATCGCAATATAATAGTGAGTATTTATTCATGATTATTTCTCTTGATATTTTAATAATGATTATTAATTACATTTACTAGAATACATAAAAGTTAGTATGTTCTGAAATGGAATTAATAGGTTTGAAAAGCTACACAGACAAAACAAGAACCATTTACAAATTAGTTACTTGTTTTTTATGCATTCGAATATCAAGACATTGTGGTTATTTTAGTAGCATGAAAAAAAAATCCACAGTTATTCAAACTGGGAATAAATTCTATGCAAAGCGAACATAAAGCATTCCTCCTCACTGAAGCGCTCCATGACTTCAGTCTAGCACGAGTTCTGCTCTCTCGCAAAAACTCCTGTTATAATCACTGAAGCCGTCTACACTGTCAAATGAATCTTTTACTTATACTGTATCTGCTCTTTGTTGTGTATGATTAGAGAAACCACTACAGCACAGAAATCAGTCAGTGAAACGAACTCTGATGTATTCAGTGGATTTCATCACCGGTGACTAATTTAAGCACCTCTGATGGGCCATTCCATTCACGCACTCAACAGGAAGATGTGTGATTGTAATTGTGGTTGTAATGCTCAACACTGCAAAAACCTGCATTTTGAAACCTATTTTCAAAAGTATGTGTTTTCAGGCTCCCAAAATGCCATTTTCATGTAAACGATCGCTCCAAAACTCATAAAAAGTTGTCATGTAAACACCCCCTCAATCGAATGCTGCAATCTCTACTTTCATAACAGATTTGGTTTAATTTTGAAGGCACTTTTCTTTTTTGGGTAACATTTTTTGTTACATTTAGAGGACATTTTTACTCATTTTGATGGCATTTTTTCCAAAGCCCCCATTAATCTCCTACCCTGCGAAGATGCATACCATACGCTTTTGAGATGCAAAAATCATAAAGAACAGGAACACAGTGTGTGCCTGGTTTAAGCCAGATGAGGTCCACTGGATTCATAGATTTCCATTGCTCAGACCTCCAGGCCAGAATGAGACACTAATGGCCTCCGGCTCAGGCACCAGTCAGCCTTGTCTTGGTAATGATTATTATCCCAAACCAGTGGGCAATCAATGGATGAACAAGATGTTCTCCACGGATACAACCTTTTTGACATATATTAGACAATGGGGTGGAAATTAACACAGATGTAAGTACATCTCAACATCAGTTCTGATTCACTGCAAAACAACATTTTCTTAATTGGTGTTTTGTCTTGGTTTCTCAATAACAATATCCAAACATCCTTAAATCATAAATCCCGATTAATCGCATCCAAAATAAAAGTTTTTATTTCCATAATATATCTGTGTGTACTGTTTATATTTATTATGTATATATAAATAAACACACAAACAGTATATAAACGTAACAACTTTTTCCTAAATATATACATGCAGGGTTGTGTATTTATATAATATATATATATATAACGATAGACTATATATATATATAGATATATAGATACATAATCAATATACACATACAAGACACAAACACAAACATATATTATGCAAACAAAAACTTTTATTTTGATTAATCATTTGACAGCACTAATTAAGACTAAATGCTAATTAGTTATTTTAAGCATTATGCAGCTGGCCAATAATGGGATGAGAACAATAAATGTAACTGAAGATATATTACTGAAAATAAATCGGTGTGATATTTTACATAATACATGCAATATATTTTTGCTTCTTTGCATCTCAAGTAAGAGAGTTTAATTGTTTTTTTTTACTGGAAAACAATACAAAAATGCAGATTAAAAAAAAATGATTGCCTTTTTTTGGCAAAGATTTAAACAAAATGTTTTTGTTTTTACTAAAGAGACTAAGACTGTAATACAAGAAAGTGCTGATGGACATTGTATACATTTTATGACAAAAGCTTAATGTTCCGGTAGCTCAACCGTTATAAAGCATTGCACCAGAAAGACCTTGGGTTGAATTGTTGAGTTTAATTCCCAGGGAACACAGACACACTGATAAATGTACACCTTGAATGAATTGTAAATTCCTTAGAATAAAAACATCTGCCAAATGCATAAATCAGATAATAATTCCAAGACTTCCACCTTTTTTTCAATGGAGCATCGGGGACGTCCTGTTATATCTATGGCTTCTCTTACTTCTGCTTGCTAGAGAATTACATCATGGTGTTCAGTTGCAACAGACACTTATTTTCCAGTTCCAGAAATACAGATTCCATTATCCTCTAAATAATCGACGCTTGCTTAAGATTTTTTTTCATGGTGGCTGGTATGGCGTATCATTCGGCATCAAAATAAATGCCTCAGAGAAACGCTCTGTGCATTCGGAAGAGTGTGCTGTTTTAGAACTAGCGTGCAGAATGGGAAACAATGATCTATCGACGCTTGGTGCTTTGCAGCCTCCTTGGCTTTCAAGGCGAGAGTGTCTTCACAGATCCTGTTGAACAATAACATAACCCCAGACTGCGTCCGGGAACTGTGCTAGGATTCCTCGGGGAATCGCCTGTTTGGGGGATATAATGTTATTATTACAGGCCTTGCTGAGGATGAAGCGGCTCCATACAGTTCTTTACTCTTTGGGTCTGCCTTTGCCCTCTAGAGAGTGATGGATAAAGGGAACACACGCACCCCTGGTAGAGGCACTGGGTTCTTTTTATAGGTGCAACACTTGGTGGTTTGATTACCCTAGTGGTGAAAAAAAATACATATCCCAGCTCATGTCCTCAGAAACCTTTTAGAAACAACGCCATAGCGTTGATAAAGCTACTTCTCAGCAAATGATTACAATATCGCACCATTTCTGTCGTTTTTTTTCCCATCGCTATTCAGAACTGTTTTCTTCCCTCTCAGAGTCGAATATAAACCTACGCATTGCAAGTTAGAAAGTCTTAGAATTCCTACTTTCCAGAATTGTGAGTTAAACGTGCATTTGACCCTTCGCCGGGAGTTTGATTGAGAGGCGATCTGACCAATCATAATGCCAAATTCGCCATTTTGCCCAACAAACAAACCAGACAGGACAGGAGAGTAGTGATTTTGGAGGACTTGAACTTGAACAATGGTGTGTATCGATGTCTTTCCGCGGTTAAAATAGAATACCTTCTGATGTTCATTCATGTTAATTTCGTGCTTTAACCGATCCTCTTTCATATTTTATATATTAATGTGCCACTTTAACGAGCGCTACAGTGATCTTTCAACCAGACAGAAAGAGCCAACGTCTTGGTTACTTGTGTAACCCTCGTTCCCTGAATGAGGGAACGGAGACATCACGTCGGATAACCGACGATTTGGGATCTCGCTTGGAGAGACCAATCTACTTAGAGTGTAACTAAACGAGTCAATGCACATTGGCATTCGATTATTGCATCCAGCTGCTGCTGATCACCGCGTGAGTATAAGTAGGCAGCAGATGCAGCGCATATTCAGGTTTTCGCTGATGAGCCGAGCCGGTGACCCGGCCGCTCTGCGGTGGTACAGGAGCTGTGGCGACGGAACGTGACTTTTCTGTTCCCTCCTTCAGGGAACGAGGTACCTACGTACCGTACGTTCCCGTTCCAGTCGGTCACTCTCGCCGTCAAACTTCGGAGTCCCGCGAAATTTGGACCTACCACAGGGCCCCCAGCTACTGCCGCGCTCCGATGTCCCTGTGGAAGCCACCTGCGCCCCTATTTTTTGGCGTAGGCCAGGGCTTGCACAAGAGGACCAGCTACTGCTACTGTGGCACTACCCACTGAGTAAGACTGGGTAACACTGGGGAAATGCTCCCGTTCTACTTGGAACAGGGACGTTTACGGAAGCTCCAACCTTCCCGAAGTAGGTTTCAGAAGCAATACACATATGGACATTCTTTAGGTGCATATGGAAGAATGGAGGTGCTTGAACCCTCTTGGAATGGCAGAAGTCCGCAGGGGAAACACGGGCTCGAGGCTATACCACGGACTTTACACATATGAGATCCACTTAGGTCTTACATAAGGAACCCAGCCTTCTACCGGTTCTCAAGGATTCATCGAGTGAGGGCCTGGCGCCGGACATTCTGCTACGTCTGGCTGCCGAGGGGACGGAGGCACTCAACAGGGTCTACTGTATGTACTCTCTGGCGTGATTTCAACCACCCTAAGCCCAGGCCTCTGCATTTGCTCTACCCATTGGGTGAGAACACAGGAGATACCGCTCCACCAACGAAGGCTAATAGTAATCTAGGCGAATTGTTAGGTCGCCCCGCCCGCAGCCCTACAAATATCTGTCAACGAGGCACCACGAGCCAACGCCCAGGAGGATGCAACACCTCTAGTTGAGTGAGCTCGCAACCTGAGCGGGCAGGGCACACACTGTGCCTGATAATCTAGGGTGATGGCATCCACTATCCAGTGTGCCATCCTCTGCTTTGAGACGGCATTTCCCCTTCTGCCGGCCTCCGTGACAGACAAATAGCTGGTCTGAGGTCCTGAAGCTTTGCGTCCGGTCTACGTAGCACCTTAATGCTCGGACGGGACAGAGCAAAACTAGAGCTGGGTCTGCCTCCTCCAAGGGCAGCACTTGCAGGCTCACCACCTGATCATCCCCCCCTTGAAGAAGGATTATGCGGAATCCCCTTGGGCACGTAGCCTTTCCGTTGCCTCAGGTTACTGGGAATCCGCCGTCCCGAACTCTAGCACGTTTGTGACCGAAAATGCGTGCAGTCCCTACTCCTCTTGGAATAGATGCCAATGCCACAGGAGCAAAAGTGCTCCAATTGAGATGAACTTCAGCTCCACTCCTGTAAAGCTCAAACGGGCCTGGCTGTAATGCCGTTAGCACTAGAGACCGGTCCCAAGAGGGTATAGAGGGGGGCGTGGAGGATTTAACCTTCTCGCCCCCCTACGGAATCTGACGACCAAGTCATGCTTCCCCAACGACCTCCCTTCTACGGGGTCGTGGTTAGCAGCGATCGCGGCGACATGAACTTTAAGGGTGGAGGGAGACAGCCTTCGCTCCAACCCATCCTGCAAGAAAGAAAGCACGACTCCGATCGGGCATCTCCGGGGGTCTTCTCTGCGAGAAGAACACCTCTCAACGAACAGGTTCCACTTCAAAGCGTAGGCGTGTTTCGTAGACGGTGCTCTCGCTGAAGTGTTGGTGTCAACTACCTCTTGGGGTAGGGCACCGAGAATGTCCAGGGACCAGACATGAAGTTTCCCGAGGTCTGGACGCGGGTGCCAAAGGGGCCCCGTCTTTGAGTCAGTAAATCCTTCCTCAGAGGAATTGGCCAGGGAGGGGCTGTCGCGAGGAGCATTAGTTCCGGGAACCAGGTCCGGGTAGGCCAATAGGGCGCCACCAGCAGGACCTGCTCCTCGTCCTCCCTGATTTTGCACAGTGTCTGTGCGAGAAGTCTCACTGGGGGAAACGCATACTTGTGAAGGCTCCGCGGCCAGCTGTGTGCCAGTCGTCCGTGCCGAGTGTTCCCTCGGTCAGGGGGTAGAACAACTGGCAGTGAGAGGTTTTTGGAGAGGCAAACAGGTCTCCCTGAGCGGCTCCGAAACGTCCCCAAACCAGCTGGAACGTCTGGGTATGGAGCCGCCATTCTCCCGGGCGCACAGCTCGAGACAGCTCGTCGGCTGACTGGTTGAGCAGCCTCAGGAATGTGAACAACACGAAGCGACCACAGATGCTTCTGGCTCCAGAGGAGGAGATGGCGGGCGAGTTGCAATAAGCGACGGGAGCGCAGACCACCTTGTCGGTTGATGTACGCAACGGTCGCTGTTTTGTCCGTGCGGACTAGTACATGCTTGCATCTTAAGTGCCCTTTGAGACGGCTCCAGGCAAGGTGCACTGCCAGCAACTCGAGTCAGTTGATGTGCCAGTGCAGTCGGGGCCCCGTCCAAACCCCTGACGCTGCAAGCCCGTTGTACGTGGCCCCCCCGCCGGTGGTTGAGGCATCTGTGCAACCACAGCATGCCTGGAGACCTGCTCCAGGGGCACTCCTGCCCGGAGGAACGCAAGTTCTGACCACGGGGTGAAGGTTTGGCGGCTGGCCGGTGTAACTTGTACCCGGAAGGTGCCGTGTTGCCACGCCCTCCTCGGGACTCGGCCATGGAGCCGGTGATGCAGCGGTCTCATATGGAGTAACCCCAGTGGCGTGACTGCCGCCGTGGCCGCTATATGCCCCAGGAGCCTCTGAAACAATTTCGGTGGGACCGCCATCCTGCTCTTGAATTTATTCAAGCAGTTCAACACCAACTGAGCACGTCCCTGCGTGAGGCGTGCTGTCTGTTCGACCGAGTCCAACTCCATACCGAAAAAAAAGAGATCCTCTGCGTCGGGGAGAATTTGCTCTTTTCCCAGTTGACCCAAAAGCCCAACAGGCTGAGGTGTGAAAGCAACAAATCTCTGTGCTCGCACAACTGATCCTGAGACCGGGCGAGTATGATGATCAATCGTCGAGTTATTTCGATGGGGGATGCGAATGCCCTGCTCTCTCGTGGGAACGAGGGCTGCCTCCGTAACTTTCGTAAAGGTACGGGGCGACAGGGACAGCCGAAGGGCAGGAACTTGTACTGGTATGCCCGCCCCTCGAACGCAAACCGTAGGAATGGCCTGTGGCGCGGAAGGATCGAAACATGGAAGTACGCGTCCTTCAGGTCGATCGCTGCGAACCAGTCTTGGGACGGATACACCTGAAAATGCCCTTTTTTTTCTTTTGGGGGGCCCTGAGCATCTTGAACGGGAGCCGGTGAAGGGCCCGGTTCACGACCCGCAGGTCCAAGATAGGTCTCAACCCCCCGCCTTTCTTGGGTACAATAAAGTAAGGGCTGTAAAACCCCGTCTTCATATCGGCTGTAGGGACCGGCTTTATTGCGTCCTTCGCCAGTAGGACTGTGATCTCTGCACGCAAGACAGGGGCAACTGCTGCTTTCACTGACGTAAAGTGGAAGCCCCTGAACTTGGGAGGGCGCCGGGCGAACTGAATCGCTATAGCTGAGCCTGACGGTTCGACGGAGGCATCGAGACGGGCTGGGTAGCTCTAGGCAGGCTCCCAGACGCCGCGCAAGTGGCACCAACGGAACTACATGCGTACCCGCAGTGGGGCAGCGAGGAAGAAAGCAGGGACCCGGCCCGGGCATCTCTTTGCCGGTCCGAGGCGGGGTCTGGGTGTGTGTAACGTTGACCTGCGTTTGAGCAGAGGGTGCGTGGGTAGTCCGTTGGTTCGTCCTCCCGATCCGCCCACTGCTGCTCACTGGCGAGAGAGGAGGGTGAGTGTGATACGTACTAGATCGTCCACAACGCCCCGTCCCCTCTGGGGACCCAAAAATAGAGGAATGCTCTTTGTCGAGAATTGGTACCACCGACCAAGGTCATTGGTGGAAAAGATTCTCCGCCCGGCCCTCCTCCGGGGGACGGAGTGGTGCAGTCACCATCTCCCGAAGAGCAGATCCCTCCATCTCTGGGTCACCCGTCTCAGGGCCTCTTGCTCTGCCACCTCTCTCGCTTGCCACCAGGTTTGGCGGGGGACTGGATGGGCGGGGCGGCTGCCCTGCGACTGGTTCCACGGCACAGCTTTGCTGGAGGCCGCAGGAGCTCTTGCTCTTGTTTGGAGGTGGCAGGGGGGCCGCCCTCGGCGACGGCAGCAGCTGCACACCGGCAGGATGTACCTGATGGCCTCAGTCTGCTCTGGTCAGCGGAGAACCGCTGGGCACGTTCTCCACCGTGTCGCCGACAGTCCGGCCTGGGACACGGGGGCGTTCAAAAATCTTGTCTTGTCCGTCTCGCGCATATCGGCCAGACACAGCCAGAGATGGCACTCCTGGAACACCATAGTGGACATCGCACAACCCAGAGACCACGCCGTAAACTTCGTCGCTCGTGGCGCGAGGTCCGCCGCGGTGCGGAGTTCTCTCTGAACTTCCAGGTCGTGACCACCCTCGTGCAAGTCCGTCAGTGCCTTGGTCTGGTGCACTTGCAATCACGCTGTAGCGTGTAAGGCGGAGGAAGCTTCTCCACAGGTCGTATAAGCATCGTTGGCCAGTCGAGTACCTATAGACCCGGGTGGGGAGGGACGGTTCTCCCTGCCGGTTGGAGGCTGTATTAGGACACAACTGCATCGCAACAAACCGCTCCACCGTGGGGACCCTTGTAACCCCCTAGCTGCCCCACCATCGAGGTTGGTGAGGGAGGAGGATCCAGCAAATCAGTTTTCCGCAAGAAAAAGGTGCCGTCCACGATCTTGTTGAGCTCCTCATGCACCTCCGGAAGAAAGGCACCGAGGCGGGGCGCTGAGAACCAGCGCGGACCACCCCGAGAGCTAATCGTGCAACCTTGAGGGCTCGGGATAAGGTGAAATTCTTCACTCGAGCCCTACCCCTACGGTTGCCCGGGAAAGCATAGCCATTATTTCCAGATCCGATTCAGGAATTGCTACAGTCCCGGAGGACAGCAGCACAGCCAAATATTCCTCTCCAGATAGCTCCGGCTCACCCTCCGATGCAATGATCGACATCCGGTCGTCGGGAGGAGCACTGAAGGAAACATGTGGTAACCCCCCGGGCCGGGTCCATCCTTCTCTTTTTGAAGGCTCACTCTGGTTTCAAGTGCCGTCGGGCTTGGGCATACCCCAGAGGGGAATTCCTCACCGTTACCGTAAGACCAGTCCGCCCACCGCTGGAAGAAGGACGCCCCCGGCTGCCACCGGAGGGAACCCCAGATCTAGGTGGTGGCACGGGCACTCTGCCCCCTTGCGGGTAACGGAGTCCGGTCCACAACTCCGAGATGGTCATACCCCCGCAATTGGAGCATGAGCCATCCATGAAAGCCACCTCAGCGTGCTTCATGCCCAGGCACGAGAGGCATCGATCGTGACCATCACCCAGCGCCAGTTAACGACCGCATCCAGAACGCCCGGGTGTTACGTTGTCTATAGCAAGACCCACATCGTTTTTATAAAGACGCAACGTCAAGTTTGCCAAGCAACGTCGTCTTTAGAAAGACTCACCCGAAATTGCTCTTTTAGGGGAAAGCTCTTTTAGCATGCTGAGGCGCACAGGGGAGATGATCATCTGCAAACAAACAGGGGGTAGTGCAGCCTGATTTGTGCAACCCACTTGACACGGGAAACCACTACCGCTGAAGTGCCGTCCGCCAACACGAGGAGCTCTCCAAGAGCGTGCTGAACTCTTTCAGTCTTCTCTCCGTAGAGTAGTCCGGAGCGAAACGAGTGATCGCTCGCTCCAAGCGAACGCTGAATACGCTGCATCTGCATTGCCTACTTTACTCACGCGGTGATCATCAGTCATCGATCAATAATCGCTGCCAATGTGCATTGGCTTCGTTTGTTTACACTCGAAGAGATTGGTCCCCTCTAAGCGATCCCCCAATTTCGTCGGTCCGCCGACGTGACGTCGAGAGTGACCGACTGAAAGGGAATGGTATTTATTGTTTGAATTTCTTTAAAAAAGTCAACGTTTGAAAGCTGAAACTTTGCTTCTTACCAGAAGTAGAACTGTTCTTTCTTGTCTGTCGGTGTGTTGTCAGTTTTCTCTTTGCTCCGCGATGTATTTTTCATTTTGTGAGAACATGATGTGTGGTGTGAGAGCATCATGGCTTGTTGGACTTAAGAACAGTAACTAAGGGGGGCAGGTCTTTGCGATGAGTCAATTGTGAGAGAAATTCTGAGGGAAAAAAAATCTGAATTATGCGTTTCTATCAAGCAATTCTGAGAAAACTCACAATTACAAGAAAAAAAATCTGAATTGTGAGTGGCAGAAATGGGCTTCCATAAAAAAATAAATGTTAAAACATAAAATGCTGTTAACTTTCCATATGCAGTGACAAACTGTAAATTGTTTACATTGTATTATATGTAATTTTACTATAAAATACCACTTTTTTAGTAAAGACCTGTAATACCATATAATTTCTGTACTAGAAAATCATATACTGTAAAAGTCTATCTATCTATCACCATTTCTAATCTATTTTCTTTTGGTTGATCATTTGAGCAGTCAAGTACATAGCAATGAAATAAACATAACAAAAATGTAATAAATTGAACAAAAATAAAGACATAAATGAATCATTACAAAATAAATGATTTTTTTCTTTTTTCTTTTTTTCTTCTTGTCTTGAATGAAGGTCCTTGAGACGGAACTTATCTATATATTATATATATATATATATATAGATAATATATGAATATGTATATATAGTATAATAAATTCTAGAAATATTGGCTGATTTAAAATCCAGATTTACTTTATAATTACGGAATATACGAATATAATATACTCAGCCTGATTGTCATGCATTAAACCTGAATGTAAAATGTTTAGAATCATTATTCTCTATGGCATGTTGCGCAACAACAGAATGTACTTTGGAACTAGATACTTCAAAAATTCTACCGTTTGACATATTTCTATTGGTTTACTCTTTCAACTCGTATATCGCCCACCCCTGCTGCTAAGCAGCATGTGCAGACACTGCACACAGTCGCTGCCAGCACCTTTGTAAATTCATGAATGGTAGTGTTTTCAGATGATGGAGTCCTAGAGGGGCTCTCAGTCTCAACCAGCGCCGACTGAGAAACAGCCTCCGGTGGGGTCAGCCGGGTCAGAGAGCTGATGGAAACAGAGCAGAATGTCAAACTGAAGAAAAAACACACCAACCTATAGTCTCACAATGCACTGAAAACTTACTTTCTGCTGCGCTCAGTTAACTCCGCAAAGGAAACACACTTTTCCACACATCCGTCAGACAATTTTAAACATTGCACGACAAACTCAGTCGCACTGGGATAATAGTGTGGCGCGTTACAGTCGGGACAAGTCTCCGGTCAAAGACAGGGTTTTAAAATAATCAACACAAAGCATGCCCTTGGCA
Source organism: Sinocyclocheilus anophthalmus (assembly GCA_018155175.1). NCBI lineage: Eukaryota > Metazoa > Chordata > Actinopteri > Cypriniformes > Cyprinidae > Sinocyclocheilus > Sinocyclocheilus anophthalmus. The sequence continues at coordinate 401,796 of JADLZN010011555.1, forward strand.
CTAACCTTCATTAATGATGTGGTTCATTTGAGTCCTCTGAACGGAAAGCTCTTGGCCGAGGGAGAGACTCTGAATCCTTGACTAAGAGCGAGCGAGTGAGATGGCTCTTATCAGCCCAGCCATTCAGGATTGGTTCCTCTTTACACTCTACATTTAGCCAAGGGCATTGAACTACACTGCACAGAATTAGAATCAGGTGATAGGAGGCGCTTGCTCTGGTTCAAGCATCATTCCTCACAATATAAGCACTAATGCAGCTGCTACAGGAAGGGGCAGGTCTTTGTTTCATCTTTTGAAATATTTAATCAGGTTGGGCATAATTAATGGTGAACACGTGCTGTAGTATCAGGCTCTTTTACTATGTAAATGAATTTGCTGTAACCAGAACAGTCTTTAGCATTTGCTGAGCCTGCAGACATGTAGCTTTTGTCATGTTTATCAACTAAGGAGTTTCAATAACCTGGAAAAAAAGAAAAAAAAAAAAGAAAAAAAGAAAAAGAGAAAAAATTTCCATGGTCATTCCGAATGTAGGGTGAGTGTGTGGTGGTGTGTGTGTGTGTGTGTGTGTGTGTGTGTGTGTGTGTGTGTGTGTGTGGTGTGTGTGTGTGTGTATATATGTGTGTGTGTGTGTATATACTGTATATATATATATATATATATGATATTATTGATATATACTATATCTTATTTTTTTTTATAATAATAAATACCCATTTACAGAATAACACTCACAATGAACACATTGACATGTTACAAAACCTTTTGTTTCACGATAAATTGCTGTTCTTTGTAAATGTTTCTCTTCACAAATATCGTGGAAAACTAAAATGTATCACGGTTTCCCAAAAATAGGAAGTAGCCAACTGTTGTCTAACTGAATTATAATAAATGTTTGTTGAGCATCAAATCGGCATATTAGAATGTTTTCTGCTGGATCATGTGATGCTAAAGACTGGAGGTAACGATGCTGAAAATTCAGCTTTGAAATCAAAATAAATGACATTTTAAAATATATAAAAAAACTGTTATTTTACCTTTTAAATTTTGCAGTATTTTGACCAATAAATGCATCCTTGATGACAAAAGACTTTAAATACATTACAAAATCTTACCAACACAAACGTTTTGTATATCTTTATAATTATAATAATTATAATATTACATAGCTTATAACTTTATTTGGTGATGCTTGTGGCACAGAAATTATACACTTTTATTACTCACATAACTAATGGAAGGCAGCAGAATCCGGAGTTCTGCTGGTAAGGTGATGGTTAAACTGAAAATCAAGAGATGAAAGTAACAAAGCTTTGTACTGCAGTCATACAACATCAAATGATGTGCACTTACCCAGACAAAATGGCCCTTTTCTTACCCTTGTTCTGCTGTCAAACAAAAACTAGACTCTGAAGAAGATGGCCATCATCACCATCATTTTGCCTCCTGCCTCTCCTTTCACAAACCTCCCCAATATGCCTCATTTAACTAACTGCCTGGTTCTAAAAATACATCTACACACATCTTGGCCTTTTGTATCTTATCATTCTCGGTCTTCTTTTAATTTGATATTTGGGGGATGGAGGGGTTTGTGGGCAGTTGTTTCTTAGCAGCAATGATAGGATGATTAGCTATATATCATCCATATGTGTGTGAGACAAAATGATACCCCTAACCCTAACCCTAATAATAAATGATCAAACTATGTAAATTTCATCAAAAAATTTAAGCAGTAAATAATGTGATGCTCTTTAATGTAGTGTTACAAATCACCTGCCGATTTAGTCTTATCTATCAAAGCAGTTGAAATGGGACCATGGCACAGCACTTTCTCTCCAATCAGCTTACCTCATTTTTACACTTTATAACAAGAAAAATATGAACATCAGAGGTGATGTTGAAAGATGCAGTCCAACTGGCTGACATGTATCATCTCTCATGTAATCACACAATCAGTGGATCAACCGCTGAAAGATGTAAACGATGTAAACAACTTGTCACCTAATGTTACATTTACCTCAGGAATGATATCTAACGTCCACAGCTGGTTTGTTCAATTATTTACATCTGAACTACTTTATAGATTTTTTTATAAATATTGAATTATAGAATTAAACAGTATTGTATTTTTGATCAAGGAGAACGTTTTAAATCTTATTTGTTTAACCCTACTGACTAAAAATGTAACTATACGAACATATTTACAAAAGATATGTGTTATAAAAGATATGTAAATATTTTGAATTATATATAGTTGTAAATAGGTAATAATGTTTGTCTTAATTTGTCAGAACGCCCATATTGTACAAGTTATCCAGACATACAAAAAAGCATGTTTGATCACTCTTTATTTTAAGGTCCAATTCTCACTATTAACTATCAACTACGACTTATGCCTCAATAAGTTCCTAATTTGCTGCTTATTAACAGTTTGTAAGGTATTTTTTAAGTTTAGGTATGGGGTGGATTAGGATCTAAAATATGGTCATAAAGAATAAGGGATTAATATGTGCTTTATAAGTACTAATAAACAGCCAAGATGCTAGTAGTATGCAAGCTAGTTAATAATGAGAATTGGTCTTTAAAACCAAGTGTTGCCATATGTTTTTGTACCTGTAAATGTTACAATACATACATATTGTCACACTCTCGTGTGTAAGAAGACAAGCTCATGACGAAGATGAAGGAATATAAACATGTATTTATTATTATCCACACGAAAACAGGTTATCCAAGACAGGAATACACACAAGGTACCATGGAAGACACCAGACAAAGAACTGAACTCAGGAGGAAACTAAATAAGGCAAATAAGGAGAGGCAGACAGGTGAAGGAGGTTAACCAATGATGAACTAACAAGAACAGGAACATAACCAAATAAGGAAAAACAGGAACTGGAAGGAACTAACAGAAATTGACTAAACCAGTGGTTCCCAACCCTGATCCTGGAGGCACCCCAACACTTTTGCATGTATCCTTAATCAAACACACCTGATTCAGGTCATCAGCTCATTAGTAGAGACTCCAAGACCTGCAATTGGTGTGTTCGAAAAAGGAGACATGCAAAATGTGCAGTGTTGGGGTGCCTCCAGGACCAGGGTTGGAAACCACTGGACTAAACTAAAAGTTCATAACTGTGACACATATAAACAGCAAGTTGGTCCCAATCTACTGTGGGAATTTTCCGTATTGGTTTTTCACAGGTGTTTTACCCATATTTTCAATACACAATGCACTGGGTTGTGTTTAGAGTTAAAGGAAATGTCTGTAAACTTAATGAATAAAGTAATGGCAGAAAAGTACCTTTTTTAACCTTTGTACAGATTTTTTTTTTCCTCAGGCCATGTCCACACATACACGGGTATTTTTATAAACTGAGTTTTTCCTTCTTCCGTTTTTAAAAAAATCTCTGTCCACATGAAATTGCAAACACATGCTATGAAGCACTGTCAAGAGCATGCCAAACCAATAGGTGGTTATCTCAACCGTAAAGTCATGTTGGGCAATCAGAAGCCTGAAAAAGTTTCCAGTAGGCGGAGATAACAGTGCAGGCTCCGACGTCACAAGCCAAAAACTCCGGTTTCGCTGTCTACACGATAACACTGCAACCAGAGTTTTTGGAAATGTTCAGTTTCAGTGACCTGGTGCTGCGTTTGCGTGTGGACGAATGGCCAAACAGCGTAGAAAAACCTGTGGTTTTAAAAATAACCGCATTCGTGTGGACAGGGCCTTGAAGGGAATGAAACCAGGCTGTACTGGTGTGTATCGGCCTATTTCAGGCATTGATTGTAAACGTGCAGTCCTTTTTCGTGTAAAATTTTAATGCATGACAGTGAAGTTTATAATACTTCTCTCAATAACGGTTTTTATCATTTTTGTGTCCAAAATATAGAGCAACCCAAAATTCAATTTATTTACCATATGGATGCAGCACTAATATACAACAGAATGTAGCTGCCTATATAATGTGCATCAATTCAGTCACTTTTAAAATTCGATGACGGTTTGGATACTGCATGGAAACAAACCAATTAACTCGTTAATGAAACAAAAGACATAGCTGCAAAAGATCATTGAACTGGATTTGGACAAGAAATAAAGACCTCAATAGCAAAGCAATGTTTTTAAATGATTTAAGAGCATGTATGAAATGTGAACTAGGCTATACTTCGCTAAGAGGAAGAGAGGAAGACAGAAAAGGATTGACTGGGCTCAGTCAAGCCTAAATATCATATAAGACAGATGCATTTCTCATCCCTCTCTGACCAGCATGGCCTTCGGAGACCATACACGCTTATTATAGATGATATAGTTGTTTACTGTCAAAAACGACTCAACATTAGAGTGCCACCACAGTCAAGCTACAAAAATTCACCAAGTCTAGACAAGAGTCCTCAAAATTGTAACATCATTCTCAGGTCTAAAGGACATATGAATGTAAGTTTATCTTCTGAGAGATAATTTATGTATGTAAATTCAGTGTCTCATTCCTAATTGTCCTTCTACACTCTCTTCAAACTTGCAAATACTTGTGTTCAGTAAACTGTGGAGACATTTCTTATGCAGTTCTGATGCACTCTTTGACATTTCAAATGAGGTCACAATAAAACCTGGTCTCTTTAGGACAGTTTTTGAGGATTTCAGAAACCAGGAAGTTTAAAGGTAAGGGATACACATCCAGTTCATTGATTTATACTGCATCGCAAAACCCAGACTCATTGTAAATTCAATTACTACACCTGTACAAGTCAAAAAATGTATTATCTCTTTGAGAAAAATGTAGTAACTACAATCAGTTCTCCAATAATAATCGGTCGAGGCATTTCCCTTCTCAGTCCATCCATCATAGTTTGAGGCTGTGCAGACAGACGCCTTACAGCTAAAGCGGTTAGAATGAGATATCACCGCTATGCTGGAGGCTTCTCCTGATGTCACATCTGATGAAATATTAATCTGCAGTTTGTAGCTAATGATAAAGCACTGTGAAGCATGAGGATTGGAATGAGTTAGTCAGGCGATGCTGGCGCTCTCGTCTGTTGCTTAAGAGGATAACTTAAAGCACTAATGAGCTTTAAATCTACATCTCACAAAGTGGCTGAAAAACACTGAAAATTAAATCTCAACATCCCTGAGCCCCACAGATACTTGCCCTGTAGACCTATTACACGTTAGCCAATTATAAAGGAATGTTTTACGAGCACTTTCCACTTTTTCCAGTTCATCAGTCGTAGGGCTGTATAACCTGGTTTCCTACACATGTGCCTAATAATTACATATAATGCTTATTCATCAATAATTGTATGATGTTTGATGAGAAACGCCCTCAAATGAACACTCTCCATTACATGGACCCTTTTCACAGACTGTGATGATGCATTTCCTTCCATAGTTCCACAGTTATTTGCATTGTATACCTGGCAGTTGATTGATGCGCTCCCTGTCTTCAGAAGACGGAGATCTAAGATCAGACGCAACCCCCCCATCCTTCTTCGGAGCAATTAATTAATGGCTGTAGAACCCAGACGCTCTTGACCCCGTTAAAACGAGACGGACGAGAACAGAAATTGGATTCTGTAACCTTTCTCTACAATCTGCAGGACCCATTTTGAGACATTTGGTAGAAGTTTCCACGCTGCCAAAAAATCTACTAAGGGAACCAGCCTCTCGAGGCTGGCCTCTGGTGTTATTAGAGGAGCCAGTTCGGTGCCCTGAAGCGAATGACCGGCAGGGAACAACCGACCTGACTGCTGTAGCACCCTCACTTGAGGGGACGAGCGCTCCCGTGCCGTACCGTCGCCGGGTGGCAGCTGGGAATTTCGCTTGTCGGAGCTCACTGAGCCCTGAAGCACCGAGGGTGGCAGGGGTATCAGTGAATCTTCGTGAGGGCACTGAGGAGTATCGGGCACCGTATACTGAGGTGTTATCCTTTCCTCCCCAGGTGGGGCTGCCCTCAGGTGCCTGACGATGGTGGTGTCAGGACTGCTTAGTCGAGGTCCTCTTTGACAAAATAACGGTCCGCAGATCCGTCTTCGGTCTAGAAGAGACCCCAACTGAGAGCGTCGCCCCGACCCCCGATCTTTCTGTGGAGGGGTGCGGGCTGCAACGCTCTGTTTTTGAGACTGGCAGTACGAGGAGCTTGACGGCCAGGGCTGCTCCCGCTCAGCAGCCCCATGGGCCTGGGGGCGACGAGGGAGGAATCGTTGAAACGCCGCAGCTTGCTTTTTCGCCTCCTGAAACCTCTCGACGACAGTGTTGACTGCGTCAAAACACTGGAATAATCTACCTAACATTGTTTGGGAGGCAGACAAACTCTTGCAGTTTAAATCTAGATTAAAAACCCAACTCTTTAACCTGGCTTACACATAACAAACACACTAACACATTTCTAATATTCAAAATCCATTAAAGGATTGTTAGGCTGCAATAATTATGTCAACCGGAACCGGGAACACTTCCCAATAACACCCAATGTACTTGTTACATCGTAAGATGAATGGCATCTAAGCTAATATTAGTCTGTTTCTTTTTTATTCTGAGGTCACCGTAGACACCAGATCCAGTATGTATCCAGATCAGATGGTCACTACAGTCCCCCGGATCCAGTCCGTATCCAGCCAGATGGTGGATCAGCACCTAGAGAGAACCTCTACAACCCTGAATGTCAGCGGAGATCAGGACAACTAGATCAGCCCCAGAGACAGATCCCCTAGACAGCCACCGGGACAAGACCAAAGGAACCAGATGAGTCCTCTGCACAATCTGACTTTGCTGCAGCTTGGAATTGAACTGCTGGTTTTGTCTGGTCTGAGGAGAACTGGCCCCCGACTGAGCCTGAGCCTGGATTTGAGTCATCGATGGAGTAGCCTCAGCCTCAGATGTCACGCCCATGGAACGTTGGCTAAACGTCTGATGCATATGGCACACAAAAGTGGAAACACTTCAGGAGTTTCAAAGTCATCATCGGATTGGTTGAATTAAAAAGGATTTCCGGGAGACGTGCGTGTTGCGTTCTTTAACGTTCCGCCTGGAAACAAATATGCCATGATGCCAAACCCCCTCATGAAAGAAGAAAGCCGTCGTGTTTACAACTGTGATGAGGAGCGCTTATCAGGATCAACTAAACGCTGGATTTTAAAAAGTATGAGAAATATTTAAAGTTCGCGGCACAGAATCTTTAAAATACGTCCGAGAGTTTTACACACCGGTCTGTTATTGTGGCGACATATCCACGCCCCGAAACGTGACGCAGAAACGAAATGAACTGTGATTGATTGTTTGACATGTTGATCAAATGGCCTCATGGGCAGGCTTTGGCCAATGAAAGCTGCCATGTATTCCAGACCCCTCACCTGTCAGTCTGAAGTTCTGCTACGCTGAGAGAACTACTGATGGAGTTTGGTTCCTTGCCACTGTCGCCTCTGGCTTGCTTAGTTGGGGACAATTAATATCCAGCGATATCGTCGACTTGACTGCACAGATACTATTTAAACTGAACTAAGCTGGACGATGACATCACTAAATTCAATGATGAACTGCCTTTAACTGAAAATTGAGAGTTTACTATTAGCTGCTTTGACATAATTTGTATTGTTAAAAGCACTATACAAATAAAGGTGACTTGATTTGACTATATGATTTTACATTTACTCACATGCAATTGACCGCATTTAGTGGCCACTATATTATATATTTTTTTTTGTTTTGGTTTTTTTTTTTTTTACTAATGTATGGAATTAGTATCAATCAAAAAGTTATTAGAAAATAATGACAAAGAGATGCTCACAGTGTTATGGGAACATGGATATGGGAGGTTTGTAATTTTAGCGAAATCGGTAGAAAGTACTTATTCCAGCATTGGCGTTAGACCAATCGACAGTGGCATTTACATGTAGCTTTTTTGCAAAGATAAAGTTTTTAGAAGTCAACCTCAGGAAATGAACATTTTAAAGTGATAAAAAAAGGTATGTCATGATACCTTATTTCACTTATTTCTGTTGTGAGAACTGGTAGCATTCTCTCCGACAAAAAGGCCAGGAACCTATTCACAGGCATAAGTGAACTTCGGTCTTGTTGTATCATGCATGATTTGTAAAAGCAACTATTGTCTCTTCCAGACTGTAGATCTGAGCTGTTTACAATCTACTAGCGGAAGCAGAGGAAAATTATTCACTTAGAGAATACCTGTTTTAAATTGCCATATGAGAACAATGCTGACCAACCCACTCCAAGAACAGAGTCACATGAACAGAACAAATTCAAATATTATTAATTTTAATATATATATATAATTATATATATAATTTGCATATATATAAAAGAGAATATTAATTTGACTGCAAGCTAATGACTACACAAGAAATGTAATTGGTAATGTAAACCTGTAGCGTTCAAATTAGCCTCAGATGACACCAGAACAAATCCACTGAAATCTGAAGCGAGATCATTTGTTGAAATTAATGTATTAAGGAATATATGATCACATGCTTGTACTTTGCTTCCAGGTGAACAGAAAATATTTGATCAGTTAATTAACAGTGTAATGAGGTTTGATAATGTTCTGTTTGCTAAATTGGAAACATGTTTAGCTTGACGTCAAACAGACTTTATAAGCTTGCAGATTTTACAAATGTGTTTAGTATGTAAACATTTTTTAGGTTACACTTTATTCTAAGGTGTCCTTCTTACAGTGTAATTATACACATTGAAGTGCTGAATAATATGAATTAACTACATGTACTTACTAAATGGTTAGGGTTAAGATTAGGGTTTGGCTTAGGGTCATTTGCATGTAATTATGCATAATTTATTGTTATTATGATAGTAAGTACATGTAACATGTAGCAAGAACACCTTAAAATAAAGTGTTACCCATTTTTATATTGTATGTATAATTTGAAATTGATGTAATTGCTAGTAAACTTAACAATTAATTACAAAGAAATGGCAAATAACATTGAATTAAACATGCAATTTTGAAGTAGAAATTGTGTTTTCTTGTAAAACCTACTCCAGTAATCTTTGTTTCATTTACAACTTTGAAAAGTTTATAGTGTGTATATTATGTTTTAACATGTTTTGACATTTACTGGATGATATAATCTTTTGAAGAGCTAAGCTCACTAAGATATGCAGATCAACCCAAAAGACCTGTGAATCATTATCTTTTTAGCCAAATATGGAATATTATATCTTTATAATATTCCCTGCTTATGCAAAATAAACATTATCAAAGCATGGCACATTGTAACTTTCCGCAAAATAAATTTAAGTGTGTGAAAGTGAGGCACTAAATATGAATTGGCCATTTACATAAATATAATGGCGTGACATCCACTGATGTACCATGTGTTCCTCTTTCCAACATTTTGTAATCAGCACTGAATGTCCTAGCATAACCTGACATATAGTGTTCGATTGTGGCTCCTGGTCCAAGAGAATCTGATGTAATGCTCCTCTAAACCGAAACCAGCACATTTAATGACATAAAAGTCCTCAGAGGGTAGTTTCCTCTCATCCAGACCCGTCTCAGCTCTCCATCATCTCCTCATCTCGTTCCTGGAGTGTTCTCCTCTGACCACTGGCGGCAGAGATGGTGTCCCCTGTCAAACTGGCATGAGGGCTCATCTAGTCAGCGCTGAGAGAGGAAACAGATGGAGGCAGCAGCCCGTCAGCTTGGAGCACAACTCCTTCCCAGAATTCAGCTACTCCGGCTGTGAGAGACCCCTGCAATTCCATTAAAGCTTTTTATTTGAGCACTTTATTGTTTGGCATTTATTTGCACACTGTGCTAAAAGAAAATGCTTCCCCTGACATGCATATTGTGCATTGTGGGAAGTTTAGAGGTTTTTAGAATTGGCTTGTGTTTTTACAAGTGAATTGCCAATAACATTATGATCTTCACGGCTGCTAAACTGGCAAAAAGGAACAATTTTCATTCCACCTAGCATGTTATAAAAATGTAATCACACTAGTCTTTGAACTTTTCACAAGCTGACTTTATCCATACAACAGAAGTAAATGGATACTGGGGCTTTCTAGCTCCGTATGTCATATAAACGACATCCTAACAGTATCTGAAGTGTAGACCATGTAAATTACATGTTTTATAATGACTGTTCTGAAGGCACACTTAAAGTTTTGTGTGAGGAACATATCAAAATGCACTTTTTTTTGCTGAAAATCTTCCTCTTGAAAAGCTAACTTGAAAAAACTGGCCCTAAATTAGTTTGATCAAAACTTCAGTAAAATCAGTAATATTGTGAAATATTATTACAATTTAAAATAACTGTTTTCTCTTTGAATACATGTGATGCAAAGCTGAATTTTCAGCAGAAATCATTCTAATATGCTAATTTGCTGCTCAAAAACTCAGGATTCTCTGATGAATAGAAAGTTCAAGAGAACAGCGTTTATTTGAATTCGATTTTTTGTAACGTTATAAATGATAAAAGTTTTGGTTGTTTTTTGATGCAATGGAAGTCACTGGTAACCAAAACAACGTTGTTACCAACATGTGCCACTAAAGAAAGTAAGCCTTTCAGGTTTGAGTAAATGATGACATAATACAATTTTTGGGGGTAAACTACCCCTTTAAAGTTTTTTTTTCTCCTTTTTACCCCTTTTATTTTTTTATTAAATTATACTCTAAATAAGAAACTAAAACTGCCAGCAGGTGGCGGTAAATGTCTTTATGAGTCTTTCATTTGATTCGTTCAAACAGCTGATTCATTCAAGAATGAAGTAAACGGCTCTCTTTATGAATGGGCCTTTGAATCATTGGTTCAAACGATTCGTTCAAAACCGCAGATTCATTCAGAAACTAAACACCACTGTGTTGCTCACAGACGCACAACAATTCTGCTGTGGCTTTATAGGTAATATTTTTGTTGGCAAAACTGAGCAAAACAGACAACATTGTGTCTAAAATAACACAATATTAACTTATTATTTACTGAACTGTTGTGTAAAATCACATTTGCACGCGTGGTATTTGGACATAAGCAGCATTCGTGTGATATTGCTCTCGCTGCTCGTGTAATATCGTATGATATAAATATGAGACAAAAACCATACAGGAGCATTTTTGCCCCAATATCTTGAATTGTAGGGCATTTGGAGTTGTTTAGGGAGTTGTTGCCCTGCATCATATTTGTCAACAGCCAACTATATGAAATGTAAGATGACGTACAGGTCAGGGGCGGGTCCAGTGCGTTAACAGCGTGAAAATATTTTAAGGGCGTTTTTTTTTTCGTAACTAATTAATTAAGTTAACTTGTTAAACTGACAGCACTAAAATTATATAAATCCCCTTCGGAACCTGCGTCCATTGAAATGGACATCACATGATTTTTTTTGTTTAAACCAATAAAATGTTATGTTTTCATAATATGAGCAATGCCTGGTCACTGATTGGTCCCTGATCAACCAATCACAATGAAGATATGACTCCTAACTTAATCTGATTGAGCTACATGCATCACAAAAGAGAGACATGACTAACCAACTAGACAAGAAGAGGAAGAAGTCCTCATTTTACCTTTTATATGCAGATTTATGTTTACGGTAGCCTCATCAACTTGCACCTATTATAAAATTAAGACTATCAAATAATAGTATTCAAAGTTATTTTGAAGATCTTTCAGAGTTGCAGAACACAGGATTTAAAAAAAAAATGTAATGTCCATCGCAATGGACATCAGGTCTTGAAAGATATCAGCAGCACCTCATGAATTAGTTGTACAGTTTGAGAAATTTGTGGAAGCATTTCAAAGCTAAATACAGAGCTACAAATTCTAATGTTAATGTTTTATGAACATTGATGTTAATTAATGAAATGAGAGAAATTAGTGAGAAACAGACATAGTGGATGTGAGATCAGTCAATACACAGCAACACACACACTCACAGCCCCTCCACACACACTGATGCCTTGATGCTATAATGCACACAATCATATATTCATCAAAAACAATCAGCAAGTACACATAAACCCATTCACAGACACATAACGACATCTATACATATACTCAGATTCACCCACTTCAACCAACAAAAATGATCAAACAGGTTTATTTGAGACTTCATATCATCTTACCTTTTTTCCCACATTCTTACTGCATTGTTCATTCTTATAGTATGTGTTCTTTTCAAAATCTTAAACACTTGTTCAACTATAGTGCACAAGCTCTACTTATTATGTATGGTTAAAATATGGGGATTTTTATTTTTCTTCAGTCCTGCTGTCCATTATAGTGAACATGAAAAAAAATCTAATAAAAAAATGAGTTGACACAAATCTTGTTTTTTAGACTTATTTCTGTATCAGAGAAGAGCAAATATCAAGTGGATAAAAAACATTTTGTTCAGTAAAAAAAAAAAAATCAGGCCTGAAGGGGTTAATGTATCCTTTCTGAATAAATTTTTTTTTTTTAAATCAAGGCCATAAATCAATCTAACCTTCTTTCCCACAAATCAAATATAGTACAGTTGGATGTGTCACGTGATATTTTGCATTTGGTAACAACACATGTGAGAATCAATAATGTCAATAATGTAATTTTTGCGTCACTGGTTTGATGTAACCTGCAGTGCTGACGTCATCTTTGATTCGAATGCTATGGTGGAAGGGAATATTATCAGTAACTACTTACATTTCAATCTATTTCTGTTCATTGTTTGGGAGCATGAGGAATGAGGTTGGGGTTAGAACCGGAGTGACGCAGGTGGGGGCGATAAATGACACCCGAATTGAGCTCCCCGTTTATCCGATTGAATTATAATACTTAAATGAGCGAAGAGAGGCAATCACAAGGTATTTCAAATGTACTCAATCACATTTACGGAACATACAACGAGGTGAGATTGATTGCCCCTGCTAAGATTAATAACCTGCACCCTCATCCGCAGCCTGAACCCGTCACCTTTACTGTCACCAGTCTTACTACACTATTCAGTCTGAGATCAGTGCTGCTTTAACACACTCTCTGATTTCACCATGCATCACCCTCACCGTTTGATCACAATCAGTGTGCAAACATTACAAATGCACAGCATGATCACGTGTAAATCTGGCCAGCCAATGACCTTTTCAATGTCCATTCACAAAAGCAGCTGCATTTAGTGTTCAGCAGGAATGATGTTGTTTGTGACAGAAATGAGCCAGCATTTTCATTCCGAGTCGTGCTTGAGGTGTTAATTCCTGCCTTTTTCATCTGGTTGAAACTGTAATAATGTCGGACAAAACCAACTGAAAAGTCTTAATTAAAATGAAAATGTCCTCAGACTATTGATGAGCCACTTCCTCTATCTCTGTCTTCACCTGCTTGCTGCTCGACTATCGTTTCATTCTAAGCTGAGAAATCGGCTGAAAACCATTGTGCTGTTCTTTTGTTTCTGCAACAGGCACATTTCATGAATATAAATCTTAATTAATTCCTTAAACATGTGTTGTTTTGTTTTTTTAATCATGTGTGTTGTTTTAAAGATAACTATGCAGCAGTTGTCACTTTTTAGCATCTTTGTAGCACTTGTCCAAATGTATTGCAAATTACTGGTGTTTGCTGAGATGAAGAATTTCGCAAAATGGTGTTTAAGTCATGTTACTTTTGGCAGCAAAAAAGGGAAAATATAAAGTTTCAGGACTGACAACCACAATTAAATATGGTAGTGAATTCCTTAAATGATCATTTTGTGTTTTTTTGTGATCATTTGTTTTTATTTATACTTGAGGGAGAGAAATCTCTCAGGTTTCATTAAAAATCTTTCATTTGTGTTCAGAAGATGGGTGAAAGTTGGATTTTGAATGACATGGAGTGAGTAAATGATAAGAGAAATGTCATATTTGAGTGAACTTTTCTTTTAATTCCAGTGACAACAAATCCTTATGGTACAAGTTAAAAGCTACAAGCAAGGTCAATATGATTTATTGAGACTGATGTTGACTTCACTGACCTGCAATAATCCTGCCAACTGAACACCTTTGTGAAAAAAAAAAGTGTGACATGACGTGGCCAAGTATGGTGACCCATACTCAGAATTAGTGCTCTGCATTTACCCATCCAAAGTGCACACACAGTAGTGAACACACACACCGTGAACACACCGGAGCAGTGGGCAGCCATTTTTTTTTGTTGCGGCACCCGGGGAGCAGTTGGGGGTAGGTGCCTTGCACAAGGGCACCTCAGTCATGGTATTGAAGGTGGGAGAGAGCGCTGTACATTCACTCCCCCCACCTACAATCCCTGCTGGTACGAGACTCGAACCCACAACCTTTGGGTTATGAGTCCGACTCTCTAACCATTAGGCCAAGACTTCCCGACTTCTTTGGGCATGATTGGAACAGTGATTGTAAGCCAGGCATCGTCAGTGTCTGAACTCACTGATGCTCTTCTGTCTGAACCAGAGCTATTTATTTGGATTATTTGTGAGACCCTAGTGCTTAAACATATTTCATTTCATATGTAGTCTCAAATATCTTCCAAGACACTCTTATGGCAATTTGTAACTATTTGATGTTTTAGCGATTTGGTGATTAATTCTTATGAACTCATACAACCTTATCCACACATTTTCTCATGAAATAGTTGTGTTTTGTTATTAGAATGGGTTGGCATTTCCACCACCTGAGGTCCATCTGTGCACTTCTTAGGGATAACCAAGACCTTGCCACACTGTGCCAAACATTGTATCTGTACATAAGTGGGTATTTCTCTCACGATAATGGGTTTTGTCTTGGTTCTCTCTGGACTCTCTGGATTTCCCATAAACCCCTGCCTAGGAACTCATTATTGCACCACACCTGTTTCCTATCACTGACACTATAAAGGTTGCACTCATTCACACACACAATGCTGATTATTGTTTAGCCTGTAGCTGTTACCCGGTCTAGTTTCTGTCTTGCCTTGCCTTGTTTTGCCTACGTATTTTGACCTTGGATTGCTTATTGGATTACTCTTTTTGCCTGCTCTTGGATTATACCTGTTTGCCCCATGCCTGTTTATGTAAAGCCTGCAGATGGATCCAAATGTCTAACGTTTCGTTCTGCACGTAACAATTTCTTCAGTTATGGACAATTTTAATAAAAGTGGTGGCTTTTTTTTTTTTTAAGTAAGAGATTTGAACTTTTCCTTTTGGTCATTAAGGCCACACTAAAACTATTTTGAAAACATTTTACAGTGACTTTTTGAAATGAAATTTAAATCCATAATGAAAGCAAAAAAAAAATCAACTACATTAAAATGATCATAATATAAAAAAAATAAACAAAATAAATTATTTCAATATTTGTTGTGTGAAATTATGTATCAATTATACACACATTATACTATACAGACAAAAATACACATAAAAATACCTAAAACTTAAAAATAAAAAAACAGAAAGAAACTAAGAATAGTTAGTTTTAGTACTAAAAAAACTATAAAATGTCTAATAGTACCCTAAATAGCATTGTTCTATATGGACTTACGTGCAAAAAAAAAAAAAAAAAAACATTAAATAAAATTCCTACATTGAAGACTATCATAATCTTATTTCCACCTTATTATGTGTGAAATTATTTCTTACTTTTAAAATAATATTTGACCAGCCAAATGTTTTTCTTATAATTTTTCTTTTAAACATGAAAAAACTCCTGTTCGAACTGTTAAAATTATGTTATTTGTGTGAATATTTAATATTTATTTATTAAATTGTATTTATTGTGTGAAAATATAAAAAAAAATATTTCGCTCAATAAATACTGAAACGGTTTTGTGTAGTTATTTTTGGGCTGATCCAAAACATTGTTATGGTTTCGAGTCCATCTTAAGCCTGGGCCAACACTCCAATTCCCTCTTTATCATCCCCTCTTAAAGGTCCAGTTGTTCCACATATCTTGTTAGTTGAAATTTTTCAACTAGTGAGAGTGTAAAAGTGTTTTAAGGGAGTTTCAGAGCCAAATGCGCCCACAGTTGAACAAACACCCAATTGTATGCGCTCATATCTTTTGTTCACTTCTCCTTGTAAAGACACTTGGTCCTGCTTATTCTCTCTGTCCCTCTTTCTCATTCCTTTTCTTCCCCATGCCATAATAACCTCCATAATCCACTCTGTTGTTTCTAATTTATTATTCCTCATCGATTTTCATCACGGCTTTCACAAACCCTATGAATCACCCAGAGCTCTTCCACTCACACACACACTGGCAAATGTTACACGGCTCAATCGATTTACTGCCCTGAGCGTTGCAGGGACTTGGCTCTCACTGTTTTCGGCGGTACAGTAACACACTCCATCGCAAGCTCTTAATTCTACACACAGCGTGTTAAATAAAAGCTATTTTCCATATTATAAAAATCTCTGAGTTACATCTATGGATGTCGGTTTCATAAATGGCCCATTTAATGTGACGTGAAGCTGTGAAGTTTACATCCACCAACTTTATCTAAGAAATGGCCACAAGTGCTTTGGAAAGTTAAGACTTTTATCTCTGCTTCAAAAGAGGTAAAAAGACAGTGGATGTTTGCATATTCAACACGCGTAAAAAGAAAGAAGCTGCTCTTACCTCTTGGAAGGCTCTGCACTTTTCGGTTTTCATTCTTTACTATGAGAATTATAAATCATATCTAGACTCCTTGTCTTGTCTTGCACCTTCAAGATAAATTTAAAAACTTATGATAAACTTATTTTTCAGTTTAGACCAACCAATGCACATGTGCAGTTCGCAGAATGCTGACTGTTTCTAGCGACCGAGACTTCTAATGGAAGCTGCAATGATGCGAAGACTTTAGCGATTGCCTATTGGCTCTTTTATTAAGAAGGTGGGACTATTCCCACCATATTGCATGTTACACTTTCTCCCATTCATAACTAATAGGAGTGCAACGTCTTTGTATAGCTAAAGTTTTTTTACAGCGCTTTTTTTTTCTTTTTTTTTGGCTGGTCTGTGTGACCGGTGTTTGTTTTGACAACATTGCCGTCTGTTGTTGTGTGGAGGGGAAAAAAAACAACTATAGAAAACTCTTTAAAAATTATTATTTTGTGTTTCACAGAAACAAGGGTGAAAAAATAATAGAAGTTTTATTTTGGAGCTGTTCCTTAATTACATGGTCGCTAATGACTGAAACCTTTCTTGTTGGGATGTAAGTGACCTACAGCGAGAATGTTGAAAGGATTGACAGCCTTTTTTTTTTTTATAAAAGTAATTTGAAAACAACGATTTCTCATTAAAAGACCAAACAAGGGTAATTGTCTTAATTAAGAATTTGTAAGATAAGAAGCTATGCAGCACAGCCCCACTAAGCATATTGAATATTTTCCAAGACTACCCAAATTCATGGGTTGAACTACGTTTGTCTAAGGGACTCGGCACAACATCTATTGCCCGAGAGCAACAGCGATGAAAGATCTCCGTGCCAATATTCAGCCTGCGTGTTAATTTATTTCTCACAGCCACTCAGAAAGCACACAATGATAAGCTATCGATATTTATTGCGAGCGCTAGACGGACATGTGCGGAACGGCTGGCGGCAGGACGGCTGGAGTATCTGCGCATGAGTCACGCTCAGTGGATTAGCGACTGCCTTAACTCTGATGGAGTTGGCTGTGTCAACAAGGAAAGTAGCTTGTAAGGCGGTGACTAAATCAATGCACTCTCACTTGCAGGGACGCTTTAGAGGTTATGCAAATGAACAAGACTGGAATGTGACATTTTGAAAGCCCAGGATGGATAACCCCCATTAGCAGAGGCTTTGTCACATCTTAAAAGGTACTTTCCCCTCCCATGATGGAGGTTTACTTTACACCTCTTTTTCTTCAGTGATTTGT
Organism: Sinocyclocheilus anophthalmus; assembly: GCA_018155175.1. Taxonomy (NCBI): domain Eukaryota; kingdom Metazoa; phylum Chordata; class Actinopteri; order Cypriniformes; family Cyprinidae; genus Sinocyclocheilus; species Sinocyclocheilus anophthalmus. The sequence goes on from JADLZN010011555.1 coordinate 419,599, forward strand.
GGAGGACGAGGTGGGAGAGGTTGTGAATAAAACAAATGGAGCTCTCCTTGGCAGGGATCTCCTCAGAAATATGGTTGAAACTGTTCGGCCGACAGGCTTAACGCTATAAAAAAGCATATTCGCTCCATGGACAAGCACACAGTGCCTGTCTAACTGAAAGATGTATGATGCAAACGGGTGAGAGAAAATGGACAAATGGTTTTCATATGTTGAATTTAATGCAACATTAGATGATTAACACACATGAACACTTGCAACCCATTGAACCCTCAGAGCTACAGACTGTCAACTGTCTGTAGGCAGTGACCATGTTGGGTGACAGCTGTGTTTTATATCTAGCTCACATGTTTAGGGGAAATAGCTTTTATTTGATTGCTTTTAACAAGTGTTAAAATGTTGTTATAGTATTCATTCTAGGGCTGCACAAAGGGCCTAAAACTAACATTTTGCCACACCTGCCAGTGGGAAAAATGACTGAGAAAATTACCAGCCTATATATATATAAAATAATTATTATTTTTCAGCACAATGAAACGTGCTTATTTATTTAATGATTATTGTTTCATGTATTAATTAGTGAAAATTATAAAATAAAGAAATAAATAACAATCTATGATATTAGTAAAATGTGAGGTATTTTAATAATAATATTTGTATGTAATAATTGATTTAATAATAATAATTAGACAATATAAAATCATATATTTGCTATAACAAAAGTATTATATAACAGTTTTTATTATTGTTTTTTATTATGGTTTTTTTCTTTAAATAGAATTAGAAGTAGAATACGAGACTCGAAACCCACAACCTTTGGGTTATGAGTCCGTCTCTCTAACCATTAGGCCAAGACTTCCCGACTTCCTTTGGGATGAATTGGAACAGTGATTGTAAGCCAGGCCTCGTCAGTGTCTGAACTCACTGATGCTCTTCTGTCTGAACCAGAGCTATTTATTTGGATTATTTGTGAGACCCTAGTGCTTAAACATATTTCATTTCATATGTAGTCTCAAATATCTTCCAAGACACTCTTATGGCAATTTGTAACTATTTGATGTTTTAGCGATTTGGTGATTAATTCTTATGAACTCATACAACCTTATCCACACATTTTCTCATGAAATAGTTGTGTTTTGTTATTAGAATGCGTGAGGGCTGCACAAAGGGCCTAAAACTAACATTTTGCCACACCTGCCAATGGCCAGTGACTTGAGAAAATTTACCAGCCATAAATATTTAAATAAATTATCTTTTCCCGCCAATGAAACTGTGCTTATTATTATTATATTGTTTCATTATTAAGTAGTGAACTTATAAAAATAAATAAATAAATAAACATATCTATGATATTATTAAAAGGGAGGGATTTAATAATAATATTGATGAATAATTGAATTTAATAATAATAATTAGACAATACTAAAATCATAGATTCTATAACAAAGTTAATTTATAATAAACAGTTTTTTATTATTGTTTTTGATTATTGTTTTTTTTTCTATTTTGAATAGAATAGAATAGAATAGAATATTTGGGAAATTTGCCTTGGATTTCAAATGACATGGCCAGTAATTAGCATTAGACTCGCATAACATATATTGCATATGTCACGGTTGTGTGAAGTGAGATCAGGTGCAAGACAAAGAAGACAGTTCAAACACTCCTTTTAATAATCATCCACAGAAGAACAGGTATTCCAACATAGTATCCACCACCAAACATCAACACAGGCAACATTAATAACCAATGGGGACTAAACAGAAACGGGGACTTCTTTATACCAAAGCAAGGCGGAAGGACCAAAGGTGGTGGGGGTTCAGGACGGGGGCGAGGGGCTGGAGAAGGGCAGGCAGGGAGGCACGCAGATGATCAGGGTAGCTCTGACAGAGGGAGGAGCCACGGAGGTGACACGAGGGACCATGGAGGAGTAGACAGAGGAAGGAGCCAGGATGGAGACAAGAGAGAGCTGGAGCAGGAGGAGCCAGGCGGGACCCAAACCGCAGCCAACATAATGGCCCACGGTGGAGCCGATGGAGGGAGGAGCCATGGTGGAGGAAGGGCTGATGACTCCAGGGGGCCAACCGACTGCGGCGGAGCAGGTGGAGGAGGAGCCCGAGGCAGAGAGCCAATGAGCCAGGCCCCCCCCGAAGCGAGGATCCGGAGGGCCAAGGCGGAGCAGATGGCTCTGGCGAACGAGGCGGGAATCCGGAAGGCCACGGTGGAGCTGTAGAGACTGAGGACCAAGGTGGAGCCAGAGGGAAGGAGGTGCCTGACAGAGACGGAAGGACGGAGGGACGAGGCACAGCCAGAGGAGTGGAGTCCCGAGGTGGCGGATGGTTGACGACAGACCAAGGCGGAGCCGGAGGGACGAGGGAGCTCGGCCGAGCTGGTGGACTGACGGACCACGGCAGAGAGGAGGGAGCTAGGAGCCATGGTGGAACCGCTGAGTCGAAGGGCCGAGGTGGAGTCCGGGACTCAGAGGCTGGAGGCAGAGACAAGGGATCCTCCAGCCACGACGCCGATGGAGACTGGCAGATGTATATCCGTATCGAACTCTATAAATTCCCCAGAGTCCAGTTGGATATCACCCTCAGCGGTGGTGCAGTGGGCAGAGCTTCCCTCCACGCTCTCGCTGTCCATCGTGCTCTCCCCCGTGGCGAGCACTGTAGCCAGCTCTCGCACCTGGTCTGACGTCGCTTGAGGCTCTGGCTTCGAGGCGATCCTCAGCTCTGTCACTCCATTAGGCGATGGCTTGTCGGTAGCGGCAGGATCAGGCTTTCCATCCCCGGTGGGCTCAGGCTCTTGCTCCTTGCAGTGGGGTGATGGTGGGCTGGGCTCTGGGTCTGGCTGTGTTCTGGATAGGGGCCAGACGCTTTCCAGACACCGGATGATTGCCTCCCTCCAGCACAGTCCAGTGGGAGGTCGACGGGGCGATGGTAATTTGCCCCAATCCAGAACAGTGAGTTCAGTGTGGCATCCTCCAACGCCGTTAAAACGGCGCACTCACTGAACTCTATGGCATATTCCAAGAAAGGACGGTCCTTATGGGCTAGGGAGGTGGATTTTACTGCAGTGTCCATAACAAAAAAAATAAATAAAATGAAACACTTTCCAAAAACCCATAAACAAAATGCGGGGTAACATGGCACTTTACTTTTTGTTTTGTGGCCGGTTATTCTGGCACATCATGTTATCCGGAGAGTGAGTGGAAAGTGCTCATGAAAACAAAACTAAGACAAAACCTTAGTAATATCATAAGGGAACCACAGGAGAAAATTAAATATTGTCTGCTATATGTGTCACAAATGCGTTGTGTAGAATGAGGCAGGATGACGATGAAGATGAATAGTACAATAATCTTTAATGATTCCACAACGAGGGTAATCCACACAGGGCAGGAACACACAGACACGTGTGGTAATGTATTCACAATACCGGACGAAGACAGACTGAACAGACTACAACTAAAGTAGGGAGGCAAATGAGGATAATTAATGGAACTCAGGTGAACATAATGACACAATCAGACATGAGGAAAAACTAGGTCACAGGCACATGAGGGAGAAAACACAACGAACAGTCCTGGGGTGTGACAGCATAATTCAGCATATAATTTAATGAATAATGCAACAATCCAAAAATATATTAAAACCTACTACTTTGCTTTCAGATGTTAAACCATACAGTTTTTATTTTGTAAAATCGCATTGAAACTTTAAATTTAAATTTAAATTAAATTAAACTTTACATTTTTTCTCTTTAACATATTTATAAATTATTCTCATCACAAACTCGGTAAGATGTTTGGTGCATGTGGCATTTTCAAATGCAACATATAAGCGGCGTAGAGTATAAGTGACTCAAACTCGCAGCACTTGCACAGATGTAGTTTGTGTGGAGCAGAATTTACCGCAAACCGAGATGCTGAAAACATTGTTATGAGCGGTGAATGTGAAAATATCACAGCGCTTCAGTTTACATATTTGTATAATTACAACACTGTCTTTGTGATCTGATAATTGTACTAAACCATATTGCTGATGTTCTCTTTCATTTGGCTTTTTTTTTACATAGATTGGTCTGACATTAAAAAAATTTAATTGATTGGTCCAATATAATACAGAAACGTGTATTACAATGTTCTTGGCTAACTACTAGTTCGTCAGACTAGGTCTAGAATAGTAGGCTAGACATAGTCGTAACCTAATGGCTGTTTATGCAACTTTGTGTGCCAGTAGGACATATCTGTTGTACGTTTCCAAACATTGTTTTTGCTAATAATGTAATTTTTGTATGTACATGGAGTCCTTTAACAGATGGTACAGCCCACACAGATCTGATCTCACCATTATCAAGTCAGTCAGGGATTACAAGAGAGCGGCTGAGAAGAAAGAAAGAAAGAAAGAAAGAAAGAAAGAAAGAAAGAAAGAAAGAAAGAAATCTCCAGATGGATTAAAGAAACCTGACTGCCACTAATTATACTGTACTAAAGGCACAAAATACCACCAAATATTGATTTGATTTAGTTAATAGAACTTAACTGATTAAGAAGAAGAAGAAGAAGAAACATCTTTTAAGAGTGATACACCGAAAAAAAAAAAGAAAGTACAGTAACAGGCACGTGAGAAGCAGCCCTCACTTTACAGAGAGTAATTAACTTGAATAACTCATCCCACTCATAATTATAACAGACACTTCAAAAATCACAATCACAAATGTGCTCTATGATTATTATTTTTGTCATAACCCATGAGTGCTTTGGCAGCAGCTATAATTAGATTTGATTCATATGCACATATTCATTCATTCATTTACATACTTCCTTAATTGCTTGATGGATGATCTGGTTCCTACAAAGCTGGATCTGTTACCATAGACGTTACTTCATTAAAATGGCCTCTGCTTATCTTATTTATTCTTTGATTTAGCTTTGTAAGATAAACATCTGCTATCATTTACTCATGTCTTTCCAAACCAGTATGACTTTATTTCTCATGTGGAAAATGAAAATGTTGATTTTAATTTTTTTTTTTTTTTTTTGGGTCAGTGTTGTTTTGAACCTCAAGTTTGTTTGAAATCTTTTGTTTCTCAGCTGATGGGATTAAATATGAAAAAGCACAACACAGAAAGTACTGCAACCAGGAAATAAAGCAACATTGACAGTATAAAGCTCTGAATATTTGGGGAAAAGCTTGATTTTGGCCAAAAGGAAAGAGAATTTTATGGTAGGACGTAGAGAAAACAAGTTTACCAAGTTTGAATCCGAGGCTGTTGTGACAGCAGTTATCAGACTTCTGTAATTATTCATCCAAGCGCAGACATCCAGGCTTTTATTTTGGGGGATAGAACCTCATCACAGACCACCCGAAGACTCAGACCAAAGGCACAACACCAGAACGAAGGCAGAAAAACGCCATCAGACATGAAACGCTCATCTCCAGTTGGCAGCCTTCTCATGAAAAATGGATGATTTAGCTAATCCTACCATGCCTTAAATGATAAGAATAATAATGCTTATGGGTCACTGTGAGCTCTGACTAAGCAGAGGGTTTGGAGAACAGGGAAAATGAGTGATGCTCCTACAGATTTGAATCATTTTAATTTTAGACTTTGAAGGATCAGACAGCATTTAAAATGCAACTTGCTCTTTGTTGTTCATCTCAATTAATGTTGTATAAGGGAATATCCGTGCACTAGCAAAATGTTGTTGTAGTCATTTTTCAAAAGATTTGAAGGATTACAACTGACTAGTTTTAAAATCGGTTGCAAAATGTAATCTAGATGTTCTTATTTTGTTATTGTTGCTATTTTAGAAATGGTGTTTAGTTTGCACTCCACCACTACATCCATGCACATTAAAACAAGGTTGATTGATTGATTTTTATTTAAATAAAAAAAGGGGAAAAAATGTATAGTAAGTAGGATTTACGTAGAATAAAGTCTTGTTATTGTTAACTAAACCTATTGCAGAAACATTTTTGGTTATTAAAATTAAATTAAATATTAAATATTAAATGAAAAATTAGAAATGTTGCCTTGGTAAACAACTGAAATAAGTTTAACTTTGTAATTGTTAAAATTACAAAACTGAAATAAACATGATGAAAGCTTCTATGCCCTTATTAGTATAATTATTTAATTATCTATTTAAATAGTAAAAGTCATGTTACTAACCTAATAAATAACAATCATGCTATGTATGTCTTCCTTTCAGAAAAATCATCCTGATTGATTGATTGATTGATTGATTAGTGGTGTTTGAATGGATACATATATTCAGATATCCATTTGTCCAATTTGAGTCCCAAATATGAGAAAACAGAGATAAAAGGATAATAACACTGCGAAAGTGAAACAAAGAAACTAATTACAGAACAGGCATATAACAAATTAAGAGATAAGGGAAAAGAGAAATTTTAATTAAATAAGTGCTGAGAAACATTCCATTTTGTACTGAACTCGAGTCGTCCACCATCACTTTCTAATTTTATTATCACCAGTAAGTGACGTGACATGTGGCCAAGTATGGTGACCCATACTTGGAATTAGTGCTCTGCATTTTAACCCATCCAAAGTGCACACACACAGCAGTGAACACACACACACCGTGAACACACACACACACCGTGAACACACACCCGGAGCAGTGGGCAGCCATTTATGCTGCGGCGCCCGGGGATCAGTTGTGGGTTTCGTGCCGTTTGCTCAAGGGCACCTCAGTCGTGGTATTGAAGGTGGGAGAGAGCGCTGTACATTCACTCCCCCCACCTACAATCCCTGCCGGTAGAAATGGCAGCTTAGAGCAACATACCATACCTAGTCTTAAAACCTGTTTACATGTTAACACAAAAAAGGTTTAGTTCATAGTATGTGCTGCATTTGTTGTGGGATCTTATGTTGAAGCTTTGTTTGTATTTGAAACTTTATTGTAGGTTTCAGAAAAACCTGAAAGCATTCAAAGCAGAGCCAATCTGGCTTAGATGTGTTGGCTCTTTTAATCTCGGGAGACGCTGAAGTCTACCAAGCAATTTCATGTCCAACAATTCAAGAGTTATTTCTTTTTGATATGTGGTCTGTGCTCAAAGACTCAAATTGCAGGACTCATCAAAGGGGAAGAACTTCTCGAAACCCTTGCCAAGATTTGACAGTCCGACAGACAAGATCAGAAGACCTAATTTTGATTTAATTTCTCACCCTGATACTTATAAAGCAAATTTTTACGAGCAGCTATTCTTTTATTAAAATCCTCACCCTTCTCAAATGGCTGATATGGTGGCAACAGATGTCTGTGACCTACCTTCATAGCTGAGTGCCTGCCTGCCTGCCGCTGAACGACTTAAGAATGAATAACAAGCTATTTAAATCATTTGGCCACATGATGTTCAATTAGGTTTTCATGAGCTATGGAATGAGATCAAGCTCTAAGACAGGCATAATTCATATAAATCTATCACACACCTTTGCTTAAATGATTAAAACTGAGAGGCATTTTAATGTAAGTAATTCAGGGTAAGTTTCATGCTTCAGGGCTCTGGAGACGAGATCTCCTTCAAGAAATACCTGATAGTTCCATATCCAATACTTCTGGACCATGCTTTACTCATTGCATAACATTTTATTTATAAAACGGACAGTTACGGTCTTTAGACATACTACTAACTAAATGTCAACTTATTCTACTAACCCTAATCCTACCTACCAGTCTACTAATACTCTAATGAGAGTTAGTTGACATGTTGCAAAGTTACTTATAGTTAGTAGAATGTTAAAAGCGACTATCAATATAAAGTGTAACACCTTATGGTCAAGCTGAAATCTTACAAATTACAAATATTAAATCAATATTTATATGATTAATTGAAATGAATGAAACCGTATGACTACAGCAGTCCCATAAGGGGTCGTCACAGTAGCGGCTTTTATCCTGAAAACATTGTCTCCTTTGACAATCTCACCTCATTTCAGATGATTCTGTCACATCCTTTGCAATCTTGGTATATTACCACTTGTTTGGATGAATCAAAATATGGAAATGCTTCAACAGTATGTTAATTACATTATATTATAACATAGTAGTTATATATTATTATAGTATGTTGCTTCCATTGTCCTCATTTGTAAGTCGCTTTGGATAAAAGTGTCTGCTAAATGACTAAATGTAAATGTAAATATATTGTTTCCTGTAGATATATTTGAAAATAAACAAGATAGATAGATATCACCTCGTCCGACAGCTTCATCCATCAGGCTGTCAGGAAGCTGAACTCCCTCCCGACCTTGGCCCCCCTCCCCTCTTTTGCCCCACGCACCACTGAACTCTGACCCTCTGATGGACTCTCCCACTCCCCCCTCCCAAATACACACACACACTGTCACTTTAATCAGTCTGAATAAGCTCTTTTGCACTACAAATCATTTTTTGCACTACAATCACTATTTCTGCCACGGTTTTTTACTTTTACTGGTTTGCACTCTATCTGCCATATGCCTTGTGCTTTATATATATTGTTTTACATTTGACCTTATTTGTATATTTGTATAGTTGTATTTTGTATTTTGTATTTAATCTGTATTTATGTTATCTGTATGCACCCAAGGGTCTGAGAGTAACGCAATTTCAATTCTCTGTGTGTATGTCCTGTACATGTGGAAGAATTGACAATAAAGCAGACTTGAACTTGATAGTATAGATAATAGATAGATAATATAATATAGTCGATAGATAGATAATAGATATATATATAGGCCACTTCACACCGACTGTACAAACACCAACAAACACATTGGCCGCTGGATTTAGAATTTTATGAAAAATAACTGTCATGTTCACACTGCCCCAACAGACACCAACAGACTTCATGGATGAACTTGTAACAACAATCAAAATGATACTGCTATTAATGTCTTTGGTAATATTGTAAGGCAGTTTTATTATAATAATAATATATTGTCAAATAAATTTCCGTTGTGAAATTTCCCAAGCGTAGCGATCGATCTGATCGCATTCCCCCTCGCGTTACGGTTGGTATACTCGGCCACACCCACCACATAAAGATCTGGCTTCTCCTCCCAAAGATCCAAAAACTGTTCCTAAAAAAAGTTATTTTCCTAAGCGCGCCCAGCACCTACTTGCAGTCTTGCCTCATTGTCATGGCAAAGGTTCGTGGCCAGGTCAAATTATATCAGAGTTTGTTGTCATTTGTTGGAAAATCATTTCACACTGCTCAGACATTCCACGACCCAACAAACGCCGATTAAACATGTTCAGTCGGGTTAAAACCAACTCCGACCAACGCCAACAAACGCCATAATGGGTAACACACTGATCCAACAAACTCCGACAGACTGGTCTGTTGGCGTTTGTCGGTGCGGTGTGAATTGGCCTATAGATAGATAGATAGATAGATAATAGATAGAGATGTTTCTTGAGCAGCAAATCAGCATATTAGAATGATTTCTGAAGGATCATGTGACACTGAAGACTGCAGTAATGAAAATGATTATGTGCTTAATAAGTACTAATAAACAACCAATATACTATTAATATTCATGATAATAAGCAACTATTAATAGTGAATAGTGTTCCCTGATCTAAAGCATTACTGAACTTCTGATCGGAACTGAAAAGCATTATGGAATCTCTGCTCAGCAGTCGTGTGAATAAACGCCTGTTGTTTATCATCTAACGTCAACCCAAAATAAGTCTGTTTATTTCATTGGAGGCTGCATGGTAGAGGGCGGATTTTTCGTTTTTTTTTCATCTTCTTCTTCAACAGAATGAACAGAAACAAGTGTGCCAGCTCCCACAGTAATTCAAGAGTTTCTTTTGTTCTTGCCGTTGTTTTGAGTGCAGGCATGAAAAATAAGTGACTAAATAAACCCAGCCTCTTTCCCCGACCCCCTTGACAAACTCAGCACTCTCTCCAAAGCAATAGATCATTACCTGTCGTCTATTTCCAGTGTCTTGCACCTTGGAGTCCCGTTGTAATTTGAATTGCAAGTGACAAAGTTGCGCTCCAGGCTGTCAGGAGATCCCCTCCAGTGTTTATTAACTTTGTGAATTGAATAATTACCCGGGGTCACCACATAATTGAGTCGACCTCATAAAATCACAGGAGGTACGGTTCTGATGTGCCAATCTAATGCGTTCTCCTCCCGTGGCCACGTGCAACCCCGAACTCCCCATCTGCCGGACAGACGCTTCGTTATGTCAGCCTCATTATAGAGCCTGAAATAATAGGACCTGGCAACCAGAAATATTTACTGTATCGGCAAGGTTACACACCATGGTCACAGAGTTAGAAAGCTGTGAGAAATAAAGATTTGAAAATGAACCTAAAGCAAAGTATTTATTAATGTGTCCATTGCAAAGAAATCAAGAAATCTGACGTTCATTGTTTTGGACAGTTTTTCTACTTCAAAAAACGAATAACTTGTCAGAACTACAGCACAGACTTTGAGTTGCTGCTGAAGTATGTCCAGCAGATGAAGGTGAAGTTCATTTTAATGAGAGTGTGAACCTTATTGAAATCGTTTTAAAGTCTAAAAGAAATGCGTTTTTAGTTTCAGGCAAGCTGACTCCTACCTAAAGTGTCTGAAAATGGTTTTAAAGTGGAAACGTGTCATGGTTCAAAGTAGTTTATTAGCTGAATGTTTCTTGTTTTTTTGTAGTTCAAAATATCACATTATTAGTAGGGCTATCAAGTGAATTAATTAATTACTCAGTGTGGCGATTAATCTAAGTAATCACAAGTCATTAAGTCGATAAGCCATTATTGTGTTAATTAAGAAAAGCATCAAATAGACATTACAAAAAGTAGCTTTAGAAATAAATATTTGATTTGATTCAACATTAATGGGATGAGATTATTGGGTTTTAAATGGTATTGAATTGATACCTCACCCAAAAATGGGTATTAAAGCGATATGTTTTTCTGTTTGTTTGCGTGTTTGTTTTTTGTTCACAACAGTTTTGCTGCAAATTTATAGGTAATATTTTTGTCTGCAAAACTGAGCAAAAACAGACACTATTGTGTCTAAAATATAACACAACATTAAGTTCTTATTTATTGAACTGTTGTATAAAATCTATTTCACATTTGCATTCATGATATTTGGGACAAAAACAGCACTGGTGTTATATTGCACTCGTTGCTCGTGATATTGCTTAACTGTATCATATATTATACAAATTTTTCCCCAATATCTTGCATTTTAGGGGCATATAACTGCATTCTATAGGCTACATCACACAATGAGTTGTTGCCTTGCATCATGTTCATCACCAATCAGCTGTTTGAAATGTTAGTCGACCGATGTAGATCTTTGTCAGGGGTTAAAAATAATTTTAATGTGTTATTTTTTCCATAGCTAATTAAATTAATCTATGTTACATCAACAGCCCTAACATTAAGATGATGCATTTTATAGACTTGTGACAGTGTATGCAAAAATCATAGCAGCTAAAGCATTTGTCTATCAGCAGCAGCAATATCACTGCCAACCTAATCATGTTTCTCTAAATGTACTGTTCTTTAAGCTCATTTTGATGTTTTAACCTCATATTATCATTCTAAATTTCGCAAGCAATGCATCAAGGTTTTGATTATTAGCCTGGTCCAGTTCCAGTAGCCCCTGCTGTAGAGTCTGGTTTCACTAAATTGCAAGCAACCTATTAACAGACAATATTTCAAAATATTATAGTACATGTTGTACAGCTCATGCTGAAAAGTGTGAAATGGATTAACATTTTTCCCTGTATGATGCCTGTCACATTACAGCTCAAGACTGTGGGCTGGCAAATGCACAAAACATATGAGGACATTGGATGTTTTCATTGTATAGGAAAGAGTAGCGTGAGCTAATGCAGAGTGATATAGCTAGAGAATATGTTTTGCAGATTTCCAGAAAAATTTTAAAAGGTGATTTTTAGTTTTTTTAACCTCAAAAAAAGACATGATCTGGATAGGACCATTTTTGTTACGAAGTATGTTCCAATTGTTTACTACAAAATCAATACATTTCACACATATATTTAGATATAGTGATGACTCACTGCTTTTTACTCAATGAACACAAAAGGAACATTTAAAATTATATTTGCTTACTACTAAAGGTACTGATGCGCCAATATACAAATATGAAAAATATGCAAAAATTGAAATATTCCTCACAAAGAGTTGTGGTTGTTGCAACAACAAAGCGATTTCTTTGAAGAACAAAGAAAGATGAAGAGCAAAGAAACACATCAAACATTACAGAGAACAAGTGACAGGTCTATTAGTTTGCATATACTCCAAGACTTCATGCACAGATCTGTTCGTTTTGAGATTTTTTTTTTCCTCCTCTGTTACCATTGCTATCACTGCCAGGAATTGCATTTAAAAATAATACTTATGATACTAAAAAATATATTGCTAAAATAAAAAAATTTAAAAAGTTATAAACAAAGAGAGCAAAAATGACACTGATAACACTAATTAATCACTATAATCACTAAAGCTGTCATTGAACGTTCGCAAGGAGCTTGATTGACAGGCGATCTGACCAATCAGAATGCGGAAATTATGTGCCGCCGCTGCTATCCGCCATCTTGCCCGACAGCTACGGCAGGTCTCCATAGAAATCCATGTTAAAACGGGGTAAAAAAAGATTTACTGAATTGAAACTTTTTCAATGTAACTAAATATAAAAATTAGTGAGTGAGTGACGGTGAGTGTGCACACCGATGCGCAAAACGCGAGGCGTAATTTTTTTTTAAATGCCTTGGGCTCATTTTTTTGGTTTGTCGCGCCGCATTAAAAACTGGCCGACCAATGAGATTGACGCTTTTGTTCACATGCCTGGAACTGCTGAAGTTACAGTAAAACACGACTTGATTGCGCTCAAGCACAAAACGTTCTTGCCAAGCACACATTGATACCTAACAACAAAGAGGAAATAAGTAGACCAAGAAGATGCATCGAGTCAAGATGAATGTAGAGCTGCTGGTCTAATTGTTGTCTGAACACAATCGGCTTTATACGTGACAGAGACTACAAAAATCTCGATAAGAGGGAGTTGTTATGGAGAGGAATTGCAGATCAAATAGGATTCGATGTGTACCGAGGTATTTCTGTTTTTCATTAAGCGCCATCTAAAGTCAGGGAGTGAATTTGCACATTCACTCATCTCATCGTCAGTGAAAATCACTTGGGTATGAACACAAAAGACGCATCGAAAAACATCGGCAATAAGCGTGCCCAATAATCATCCCGGTGTGTACGAGGCTTTAAGCTGTGCTGTTGTTGGTTGCCACAGTAACTACAATAAGCTAAAGGAATTCCTATATAAACTAAGAATTGTGAGATATAACGAGCAATTCTGATAAGTCTGAAGTGTAAGATATAAACTTGCAATTGAGAGAAAAAAAAATTCACATCATTTTTAATTCTGTAATGGGGGAAAAACTAAATTGTAAGATGTAAATGAAGAATTGAGATAGTATGTATATGTCTGTATGTTATGTGTTTGTTTGTTTGTTTGTTTGTAGGCAGCTGGCTATCAGCTGTCATCGTTCACCCTAATTGTATGTAGTCAGCGGAAATATAGCAATAATAACACTAATGTTCAGTGTATTGCCCAGCCCTAGTGAACATTCTTCAAACTATCTCCATTTGTGTTTCAAAGAAAAAAAGTCACACAAATTAAAACCAACACAAGACGAGCCTTTTCATTTTTGGGCACATTGGATACATTATTAGCTAGTATGGAGACAAAACCCTTGTAGATCTGCTTGCCTGTCTCCATGGCTTCAAGAAGAAAGGCAGAACTCAGAATCTTGTTGGTTTTGTTGCCGCCTTTGTTTGTTTAGCTCTGGGCTCTCTGACTGTCAGAAAGAGAAGCACAAAGACAAAAAAAAGGAAGAAAACATGTTGTCATTTCTGTAACAAGCTGGGCCATGGGGGCAGGACATAAACAGCACAGCGTGAGGGCCCCGGACTCAGACTCAACAGACCGGCCTGTCATCGCACCACAGACGCCAGAGAGATGCGAGGGAGACACCATCTTTAGCTCGGGAAAACGGTTTATATAAGCTTTTTATGTGAGACGTTTAAAAGGAAGGGGAATAGAGAACCAATAAGTCTGAACATACACATAATAAATAAATGTATTTCTATTATACAGTATTTGGCTGTATGTCATTTAATAACAAAATAGTGACCACACTGACACCATCAGATGATAACAAAGAGCGAGAAGTCAATCTTGCAACATCGCCCACTCTTTTTTGAACTGAACTGAATCAACAATGTACTGACTAAAGCTGAATACCAACGTTGCTGCCTTTTGTGGAAATGCTTTACAGAACTGAACTCACTTTAAAATTTGATGTAATTCATACTGTTATTGATATGAAATGTACCAAATAAACTGACTTGATCTAAACAGTGACACTGTTGTCTTTTAGAACTGCTGTACGCTGACTCTGAACTATCTACATAATTGTTTCTACATGCAGCCCCCTAATAGTCGACTAAACATTAGTTGACAAGCGAGAAAAGGCTAAGTCCACCAAAATGTTAATTATTCTTTTGGTCCAGCCCGGTCTCATGAAAATGCTTATAAATAGTACGCCAAATAAAAACGTAAACTCGTGGTATTGATACGCAAAAAATGGACTTTGGCGTGCATATAATACGCATTTTTCNCAGGCAAAGTTGTGTTTGTGACTTAAAAAGATATTTGTGAGTGTTTTTTATTTGCAAATTGCATTTTATTTATTTGTGAATTTATTTAATGTTTGTGAAACACTAAGATTTACTTGTGGATCTATTTATTCGTCAATATGTTTAAAACATGAGTTATAAAGGCAATAGTTAGTAGGACTGGACCAGACATAATAAAAATGTAAATAGACAGACAGACACACAGAGATTCCTGCTTTTATTAGAGAGAAGAATATGTTCAGCTCCCTCCCTCCGAAGCTTCGAATATTCAGTGTTGATTACTACCAAAGCTTCTAAGCTCAAAAAATGGTATTTGGACCAGCCCTAATAGTTAGCAAGTAAGTAGCATTGCCTATTAATATATTTCTGGCTCCTGTGGTGATCAGAATCCCCATAGGAAGTAACTCTTTCAAACACTTGCTGGTGTCTGAAAGTGAGTTTTCAACTGGTAATTGTTTTAAAATGTCTTAAATATTTTTTGTTATCCTAATGTTATGGGAAATCACATGAGGTGTTGAGCCTCTCATGACTCAAACTTTGCTCATAAGTACTCCTCAAAGGGGTCCTATTATGCTCTTTTACAAAGTCTTGATTTTGTTTTGTGGGTGTACTAGAACAGGCTCTCATACTAGGTTGTTCGAAAAACACATTCTTTTTCATATATTTTACATTATTACAACAGTCTGGCATGAACGGCTCGAATAGTCCCTGTATAAAATGAAGGCCCGCTTTCTGAAATACAAAATGTGCTGTGATCGGCGAGCTGGGCCAGTGTGTGCTGTGATTGGTTAGCTGGGCAGGTTGTGCTGTGATTGGTTAGCTGGGCCAGTGTGTGCTGTGATTGGTTAGCTGGGCCAGTGTGTGTTGTGATTGGCAGCACTCGGCGACTGGTCGGGAAATGTCCCGCCCCTTACCATAGCCGCCTGCGAGCTAAATATTCAAATTTGAGCGAGATTTAAATCCGGATGATTGTAACCACTCTAAACTCGTCTGCCTTTTTAACCACTCTAAACTCGTCTGCCTTTGAGACTATGTCTCTGACATAGTGATAACACTTGCTACCTTCTCTAGTGCAGCTCAACCAGGTCTCGTCCCATTCGTCGATATTTGTATATTCCCAATTGTAAGTCGCTTTGGATAAAAGCGTCTGCAAAATGACTAAATGTAAATGTAAATTTGTGATATCACAAATCCCGGAAAATGGGTTGACTTAAGCACCTATGTTTCTAACCTTACAAATGTGACCCATATTTCGTCCTAAAAGATGTTATCTTTTATTATGAAAATCCAAAGCTATTATCTGCTGAATATGTGGTTAATTTTCTTATATTGACTGGAAAATTCTTCATTAAGCAAAAATGGCTTAAATCTCCTTTGTCTTTCCCCCTTTTTCTTGTTGAATTGGACTCTCGTTTTATCTCTTAGACTTACAAATAACAAAAAGAGTGCCAAAATTTTTGATGTTTATGACAACTTCTCTAAAAGAATGGAAGTTTATTTTTGCACTTTTATGTAGGCTATCGATAATAGGCTACTATAATTTGACATATGCAAATCCAGAATATTTGTTTTCTGTTCTTATTTTTATGATTGCTTTTTGTTGGAATATATTCATGTCTCGCTTCCCTGTTTCTGTATGTTTCTATAAGTTTTGTAATTAATGTTAAAAAAATTAAAATATGCGTTGCAGTCCAAACGAGCTGTTCGTTGTAGTTTTTGAAAAGTGATTTCAGTTAAATAAAATATCTCCTTTTGAATTGGACTTTGAACTTTGTAACTTTGCAGATCTTTTTTATGCTCAAACAGCAACATTACAGACTAACTACAGTTAAAAAAGCATAATAGGACCCCTTCAAAACGGGGCTTACTTTGGACCAAGGCCCGATGAAGCCCCGCAAGTGACAGTTGGAAGGGAGACAGGCTCTGGCACGCACTAGCACACTTGCTTTTGTCCCGACAGTGGAAACACAGCTAATGCTAATTAATAAGTATTTAACGTTAAAACTGAATGTTATGAAGCGTGTAAGATTCAGTAATTTATCAAATATAAAGCGGCAACGCCTGTCTGCACACAAATAGGAGTTCAATTTAACATAGGCCTACCATTTAAAAAGTAAATACCACGTCACATCAAGTAGCCTATGATTGTCTCCCGCAGAAATGGCTTTGGCTTTGAAACTATAGCTACCCAGTCATACAAATTTTGCATATATAACAAAAAAAAACACAACCTAAGGTCTAATCGACTCACCTGGCCTCACTCCTCCCATTCACGTATCATTTTCACAGTCTGGCAGAAATGATGGGTGGTTCCAAAATACATGGTCACATGACAGTTAAATTGTACAGATGCCAAGATACAGGAGGTGGGTCAACTTACCTTACTATCCCCTACCTGAAGCAATGCCACGATCACGTATTGAATGTGTGTTTTAGTGCCACTCACTGGACATTTCACTTTGAAACTGCTACAAAATGTGCAATAATAGGTATAAGGCAGTATCGGTGTTGCAGAAATATTGCCACAAACACATATTTTCAATGAGCCTGGGTTATAAATATTGAAAGCTTGACTGCAAAATCAGGCACTAGGTATGTTAATATTTGCTAAACTTTGTCAATCTGAATGAATCCAATCTGATTTCAGATTCTGAAAGTTGTGTTTCCATGACCCCTAAACTTTGCAACCTGAAAGTGAAAGTGGAGACCTGCTGGGTCTTGTCTGTCGATGTGTGTTGTCAGTGATATTTACATGTTTAAATTTGCATTGACTACATTGCTTTTGAAAATGAAAAGAGCTTAACCAGCACTGAAGAATGGGGTAACAAAAATATGAACACAGCTGTGATTGCTGGTTACTGCATTTTAAAACCAAATGAAAACCATTACAATTACAAGGTCAGTTTATTCAATGTCCATGAACCCTTATTTTGTAAAGTAGTCCCTGAGTATTTAATGTGACCTTCCCTGTTACTTTTCTGATTTAACTGGAGCATGCAAAGTGTACATGAATATGTAAATCAAACAAATTCATGAAATCAGATAAGTGAAATTATCTATCAGTCATAAAAATGTGCTAAGCTGTATAATGAGCCGGGTTCTCTGCGTCTGATATTCATGATTGATTGATTCTTGTTCCTGTAAAGGGCCTACAATGATCCACACAGACAGGAATAATTTCGTTGAATTTCAAGGTCAAAGTACAGACCGAAAACCAGCGTGAGATGTCACCCTAAGAAATTACGTGGCAGCCATGCGCAAAATTGCTTACACAGATCACAGACGTCCACCCATCTGTTGTGGGACAGGCAGGGGATGCTCAGTGACAGAGTTAATAGTTTTTTTAGGAGGACATACAGGCCATTTTGGCCGCTTTGTTAATAAAGCATTTACTCGCTGCTCGGTCACAGATAATCCACGTGGTGGGGAGCAGCGCTAACACCTTGATCTGATTGACACCCATCAGAAAGAACAATATGGAAACCTTGATGTGTGAAACAATGATCTGACCTGTCCTTGTGGAGATTATTGTGATTTACATTAACATTTATTATTTTGTGGAAACAAAAACCAAGGCTTGTGTGCATTATGTATGGCTGTGCTTATTTGAATTATCAAACAAAAATTCTGCATCCCCATTAGACTTTTTTTTTTTTTTGAGAGGGAGAATACAGATTAAGCAGCTTCTTAATACGACTTTCAAATATGACCTTTTTACACAAAAAGCAACTGAATGAAGTCAGAAGGGATGGAATATAACACATATCATATAAATCAAACTGACTACTTCTATGATACATTCTTGTACGTTTTTGAGATCACAATTACAATCACTATCCTCAAATCCTTGTGTTCAACAGATAAATAGGCCATGTAGGTTTAGAGATATTGTGAGCCAACTATAACTTTCATTCAGTCCTGGAAAAAAAAGGGAAAAAACTATAGTTTTTTTAATACAACACACCAGTAGATCAAATCAAATTTACTGTGCTTTTTACAATAAATAGTTTCAAAGCAGCTAAAAAAATCATGATGTTAATGTTTATTATATTTTAATATCATAATGCCTAATTGTCGCATTTGGCAAATTAGAGCTGTTGAAATTTGCTATATTGCATGTGTGTGTGTGTGTGTGTGTGTGTGTGTGCATGTTTATGTGGTTTATGAGGACACAAAATTGTATAATAACATGGGTATGACATAGGTATTACAACGAGAAGGTTATTTATGAGGACATTTTCAGTATCCCGATAATTCAAAAGGCTTATAAATAATTCAGAATGAGTTTTTTTGAAAATCTGAAATTGCACAAAGTTTCCTGTGAGGGGTAGGGTTGGTGTAGGCATAGACAATATGGTTGGTACATAGAAAAAACCATTCCGCCTATGGGAGAGTACCCATTAAAACATAAAAAACAAACCGTGTGGTGTGTGTGTCCCTTCGAGAGCCTGCTTGTGTGTGTTTGGTGTGTGTGTGTGTGTGTGTGTGGTAAAATAATAATGATATCTATGTGGGCGTGTTGTTTCTATATATATATATATATATTATATACGTGGTATATATATATATTAGATCTATGAGTGTGCTGCATTGCTTTCAATTAAAAAAAATGGAATGAATTCTATAGCATAAACCATGCAATAATAATGAAGAGAGGTCTGTGTCATTCCATCCAGAGCAACAATTGCTGGACCTGCATCTCTGTTTCTTAGCACAGAAGCTGAAGGGTGGGGAAGGAGAGCTGGCACCTGATTCTGGATCGAAAGTAAAGGACTTCACAGGCTTTCTATTATTATGGGTAATGTAAGGTACCAGGCTAATAAAATGTACGAGCTGTCAGCACCAACCAGGAGTCATGGGAACTGTAGCCGAAAGTGCTTTCTAGAAACCTGGCCGAGCTCCAGCGCCGCAGTTGCTCTGGATGGATTTCACATTATGTGTGCAAACGGAAGGGCAAGCAAGTGGAAGCAGCAAGAAAAAAAAAAAGCAGGTTGACTTGCTGTTTTTGTGAACTGTATATGATAAAATCCAAAGACATAGCCCTGTTAAAGAGCAGGTTTGTACCTCTGTTGTAGGGCTACTCGCTGTGGGACTCTAGCCATGCAACCTGCTGGTTTTACATGCTTTTGTACAGCCGGTGAATGCCTCTCTCTCTCTGCAGACAGAGCCGTATAGAGACAACAACATTTTAGTCCTGTTATATTCCAGCATCCAGAAAGCATATAATTTCTGACAGATGACAACTTGCTGCACCCCATCCTCAGAGAGAAAACCCATGATCCACTGTACTGTACTGTGGACACCAGGACTGTGAAGAGGTGGACAAAAGAGGCTGAGTCGACATGTCCTGTGAGTCTCTAAAGCGACATTTATCTGTGCACCTCCAAACGTCACTCTGGGGATGTTCTAACCTCATTTTGCAGGATTTAGTAAAGCCTGGGTTATTTTCGGATGTTATGACGTGTTTGAATGTCACAGAATATGGAAGTAGCTTCTGTATGAATTTGAATACTGTGCAGTTGGTTTGTGTAGCAGTTAGCAACTAAGCTAACATGTGTGATACCAAGTGATGAAAGACACATACTGTGACAGGGGCTAATTGTAACACATGTGGCTTTACACATTTCCACACAGGCTAGAAAAGAAGTATGTTCATTGTCAAACTCCAAAGTTAGGATTAAAAAAATTATTAATTATTTAAAAAATTGCATTATTTTATTTATTTATTTATTTTTCTTAAATCAGAAAAGATTTTGTTTCATAAAACACGTTTAACAAATAAGCCAGGCATATTTCAGTTAGTCTGACTCATTGTCAAATTATTTGATTCCATAAAGCAAATTTAACAAAGATCAACTTCATTCACTGTGGCAACTTATGCTGGGAAACTAACCTGGCCCGAGGCAGGCTAACTGTTCAGGCTAAGCTGAGTTCCTCTAGCACTGACCAAAATAGGAACTCTCTCACATACAATTATAAGACTTTATTAACCACCATCAGTCCAAAAATAAAAGTATGCAGACTTAAATGCAAATCAAATAAATAAAAATATAGGCTTCAACCAACTGTATTTAACGTATTGTGTCCACAATTTTGTGACATTATTTTAAGGTATATGAAAACATTTTGACATGGTTGCTACTTAAGTTATGCATTTAGTTGATCAGCAGTTTCTAGCCATGCAGCCTTTCTGTTTATGACAGCTGTACCTTTACAGTTAGCTGAACATTACAATCTAAAATTGCTCTTTAAAGCGTTAAAATCACTTAATTAAAAGTTAAAATCACTAAATTAAATATGAAAATAGATAATAAAAAAACAGACTACAGAGGAACACGCATTAAACCGTTTGAGCTTAGTAATTAGGGCTGGTCCCTTTACAGTTACTGCTATCATAAAAATACACTTACTTGTAGGTTTAGAATTCTACATGTGGCACATTTAATCTCCAACAAAAAATATTTCAGCAAAATGTATATTTTACTCCTATTCTATTGCTCTTCATCTGTTTAGTGAGCATGTGCGCAGCAGCGCTTGTTCACTCGCATAAGCCTCACCTACTCCTGACATCAAAATGGATATATTTGCATGACTTTCTAACATTTACAGATGAAGAATATAACTGTAACATGTCAGGTATGCACTGAGGAAAACATAACATCTCAAATGCATTAAACAGCACACATATATTCACTGTTTGCCACAGTGGATCGATTTGATCCATGATCGACATTAAGGGCTGCTTAAGAATGCGTGCACATCTAATTATCTTGACTCATTAAACCCCGAGTCAAATCAGGGAGATTATGTAAACTTAATTTTTTATGGAACTGCTTTGGTCCAGATTGATTTGTTAGGTTATTTCAAGTCATGTTTTGGACCTAAATCCCCGCTTTTCTTATCACACTTTATGAAACAGGCCTCAGATGACAATGATTCCCTGTTCTTGCAAATCAGCGGAAATTACTAAAAAAGTTGTATTATGCATGTCAAGCCAGTAGTTGGCGATGTCACTTTGTAAAGAAACGCTATGTGTCTGCATCACCTTTTTCACAAATGTGCACAAGTCACGTGAGTAAAACAATGTTTTTCCCAAGGTAACTTGTTGTTTTGTGCTTCAAGAGGGCCAAAATTACATAGTTTAGCTTTAACGTTTCTAATAAAAATGCAAACAAATGATGTGAAAAGCCACAGCCATTAAAAACATCCCAAGACAAACATGGGGACTGTGACAAAATAAATGGATGGAAGGATGGATGGATGGATGGATCAGTCAATCAGGCCTGAAATAAGGTTCAAATGTCCCCAGGTCTATGTTTCAGCAGTGCACAGTTAAATGTTGTTAAATGATGTCTCTTGTTGAGAATATAACCCGAATTCAAAGGCATGGCTTACAAACCAAACAGAAGGACTGGCTGAATAGCGAAAGTGAAATTAGAGAAATTACATTTTGATCTGACTGAAAGGGTTGGTGTGGACCTTCTCAATTTATTTCAATATTACTTTGCTGATCCAAATCTCCTGAGAAGGGAGAAGCAAGAGAACACATTCTGAAAGGCAAAAGTTGAATTTCCAAGATTTGATGTGTGTTGAAGTTGCTGGGAAGAAATACAAGAGCATCTCAGTGAACGATTCTTCCCCAACAAGTGATTTCCAGTACAACAACATGCCACTAGCAACAATTCTAGGCTACACTGACAACATACATGAGTTGAAGAGCATGAAGATTATCAGTATATATATATATATAATATATAGAGATATATATATATATTACGTCTATATATAAAAAAATTTTCATGTAATAGTAAGTTTCTAGACCATCAATATTATGGTCTTATCAAGTCTTTAGCAACATGTCTGCACAACGTTCTGGTCTCTAATTGTGTTGTATCTGATTGATTGTGATGCTTCATGCAGCATTTTACTGTTGTTAGTAGCATTTTACTCTTTGGCAAACTAGTACTCTTTCAGTTAATGAGTGTGAAAGGCTGCGTCTGAAATTGCATATATATTCTACTTTTCAATAAGTAATTACATAGCAACCATTTAAAAAGTATGTTCTATATAGTATGAATGTGTGAAGTGTGAATGATATCTGGATGTACTACAATTTCCATGTTGTAATTATGTGACCTACCAGCATCATTTGCATCGCTTCACTGCCATTCACAAATCCTCTCCTGTGGTCTCATGGGATAGTAAAGTGTCCATCAGATGTGCACTTCATAATCTCACCAAAAATGGTAGGTCATACACTGTGAATTTGGGCATACTACTCTGTTCACATACTGTTATGTAGTATACAGTAATAAATAGTAGGGAAGTATGTAATTTTGGATGCAGCCAATTTGAGTTGAATTGGCCATGCCCCACAGGAAGTTAAACTGGAATTATGGGAAGTGGGAAAATGTATGTGTTAAATCTAAATAATATAAAGCAGTATATGTTATAGCACAAAATAAACATGACAATCGGAAGGTATTTTGTTTCAGCCACAGAAATACGTCAATACACACCATTTTTCAAGTCCTACTCAAAAATCTGACAAAATGGCAGATTTTGCATTGTGATTGGTCAGATCCCCTGTCAATCAAACTCCCTGCGAAGGGTCAATTCAGGAATATTAAATCAAAAAGCCAGTTCTGAATGTTGCACATCCCCAACTGTCTGTGAGATACAAAAATACACAAGTTGATGCTGGAAACTTATCTTAAATTTGTAACTAGAAATGTTATGACAAGGCGTATCTCTCTATCTTGCTAACTAGCTATCATACAAGTTACTGTTACAGTATATGATGTGGCTTGCATGACTCAAGTGCACATAAACAGGCAGCAGAGTCTCTTTCTGTGTCTTTTGTTTAAATATCCCTCCTTATGTTTAATTGAAGCACTGAAGCTGTCAAAGCAAACATTTGTTAATGTTTATAGGATTCAGAATGGAGGGAATTTGGAGGTGAAGAATAAGCGTTAGAGAGTTTCGCTTCCCTCTACTCGGTTTCTATTTCTGTTTGTGCTCCTCCTGCCTGATGTGTCCCGTCTTGGAGAAGTCAATCTTCTTCATAAAGGAGGAGCCCTTCCTCCCTAGGGACATCGTTTATTCATGTATCAGATTTATTTTTGCCGCCCCTGCCTCCCAGGATTCACACTTGCATTTATTACAGAAGGTAATGAAAATGGAATTTATACAGTAGAGCCCAACATGCGCTGAGCAACCGGGGTGCGTAATGGAAACCGCCCGAGATGCTCGCTGTTACCTCTTTTGCCCATTCACCTTCCCATCCACAGAAAAGGGGAAAAAGTGAACAACTTCAAAGTTTCTCAGAGTAGATGTTTAAATACAGTGACTCGGGTGCTTTCTTTGGCCCTTTGTAAATAGGCTTTCACCTTATTATATTTAATTTAAGGGCAGGCTCGTGTAGACAGCCTTCACTTTTCTCCAATAGCCTTTTCTATTTCTGTTTCTATTAGAGAAGTCAATCTTCTTCACAAAAAGGCTTGAAAAGACAGAACATTGTGTATTCAAGCATCATTTTTATTTTCGTCTAGATCTTTAAATACCGTGATTTAGTCTTCTTTAGTCCTTAGCGAATAGATATCTGAGCTCTTTGAGGAAATGACCTTTACTTGCATGCGTTTATCAACTGAAATACGGATGGGACGTTTTTTCACTCTCCATTTCGCTTTCAGGCTTTCATCACATGGCAATCGTACATAAAAGCAACAGTTGCAACAGATTTAAAAAATCAATTTACGCAAATTATAATGGTAAGAAGGTGCGCAAAGTGGGTCATTTTCCTTTCTGTGCTCTCAAATGTGCCTTATAGCAATTATGACCAAACAATATCAGCACTTCGTGAGAGAAGCTTCAGTCTAGGCTGATAAACAGCTCTGGTTGTCTTTGTGGCCTCTCTAAACTATTTATTTATTTATTTGTCTGATTAGTATTTACTGCGAATGTGGTTTTAGTGCAATTGCATAAATGGTTATTAGCTTAAAAACAAAAGCGTAAGAAATTGTAACAGCAATTGATCTGTAGACTAGTAGGCTAGTAATAGAAACTATTAGCAGAAAATAATAATAATAACAATACATGTATTTTGATATAGTGCCTTTAAAACTTAAATCTCAAAGCACTTTACACTCAAAGGATACAGAGTTTAAAAAAGAGAGTACAGTGGTAACAATAAAAACACATCAGAAACAATGAAAGATAGAAACAATATGAAAAAAAGATGTCTCGACAATCAAGTAAACTTGATCTGCTTCAGTCCAATAAGTGTTCATCTTGACATAATACTAACAATATAAAAGTTATTCTTAAGTTTACGGTATAAAAATCAGTAAAGATTTCACAGAAAAAAGACATGTGAAGCACAAGCTGAAGGTGGGCGTTTGTGCAATTATACTAAAAGACCTTTACTGGTTAAAAAAAAAAAAGCAGCACTATCAATCAGACAACAGAAGGCATGTAGCAGATTGCGTACAAGTTTTTCAGCAAAGTTTTGATAATGAAGTTAATTTAGAGGCTTTAGAATTTTGAATATCAAATGATATACTAGGTTTTATAGGATTAAACAGAAAAAACACCCACTATTTTCTGTTTCAAACTTTCACATAGAATCTTTAGGTTATAATAACATTAAAAATTCAAATCCAGATTTTAAAAAAAATTGAATTTTTTTTTCCAAAAATGTAATAAATCCATGACACGTTTTTTTTTCTCCCTCAAAACGCAATAAATCAATTGAATCAATATAAAAGTTATTTTTCATATTGAAAATACACAACATGGTTAATCCACGTATGACAGCCTCTGAATTTGGTCAATACTAATCTTATATACAGGCACTGGACTAAAAAATACATTCAAACAGTCATCACTCCCAAAATGAATTCAACGGGTCATCTTGTTAATGCTATAAATTAATTACAGCAATAAGAATAAATGTCATCATAAACAAGAAAATGAACAACAATATCACATTAGACCACAAAAATTCCAAAATGACATTTCCCTTACATTCAACTTCCAAAAGTGCATTCATCTTTGCCATGTTACATTCATTTAGTTGACTAGTTGACTAGTGCTATACGCTGTATTACCAAAAACATAAATGGCATTAATAAAAACACTTACACTGACAAGCTACGCAATATCGCGTTCATAATCGAATGCGACTCATCTGCGATTATGAACGCGATATTGCATAGTCAGTGATCTACAGCTCTGTGTATCCATCTGAAAGCACGTGGTGAAGATTTACTATTAATCACAGAACCGGCTTTACTGACGAAATGCGCATGACAATCACATGCGATTTATCGTGCAGCCAAGTTTGTTTGTTGATCACAAAGTACAAAGTAGATGAGGAAAACTAGGATGCCGGGTGTATTCAAAGTGCCGCCATTACTGTCTAGAGTGCGTGGAATGGTGCACTGTGATTGGTTGAGCAGATATATCGCATTCTGCAAAGAAGGGAGACTAGCGTTTGACGTGGTTTGGAAAGAAAGGAAGAAAACATGACAGAATAACTCGTAAAATTAAAAATGGACTTTTCAATACCGACCATATACAATTGGTGATTTTAGCGGAAACTCAATATTTTTTAAATGGCATTTATCGCATTTTGGAACCAAACTCTTCACATACATATATAAAACATTCCGTTTTTGAGCTGGTCTTTTCAGCAGGGTTATCATTTGATCTACAAGCTTGAAACTATATGGATGTCTGTGCTTCATGTTACTCTACATTGTTTGCTGAAGAGTCTGACAGACCAAATGTTTGGCTGTGCGAAAACATCTTGATTAGATTTGAGCACTTCATTCAGCAGATAGCAGTACACAAAATAAATCTCCATTTGAGGCTATTTTCTTCATCATCCTCTTCCTCCTCTCCGACATCGCCCCGCTTCAGTTCCTCACTGTTTCCATTGCGTTTCCCTTTCCCTTAGGCATGTCTTTAATTTATCACTCCTCCACAGTCTCTCTCCGTCTCCTTGATGGACTTAACTGTTTCAAACAAGCGTTTGTCATTCAGGGCCAAGCCTGTCTGCCCTCATGCTGGAAAGATGGAGACAGGCAGACAGAAAGACAAAGAAAAAGAGGATAAAAAGGCAGACAGATAAACAGGTATAGGCCAGTGAATCCCATCTGCAGGAAACTCAATGTGCTTATTTCCCCAAACGCACAAAGTCCTTTAGTGGTAATATCTCACAGTGAGAGATAAGCGTTCAAAAGTTCCCTTATGCTGTTCAAAAAAGAGCAAGAGTCTGAATCTGTATTTCAATACTGTGGGAGGGAACGTTTAAAAAATAACTTTGTAGTGTCGTTGTATGGCTAGAACAGCTTCTGCTATTTTCAACCAATATCCGGCGGCCGCTGAAAGACTAATGTGGAAGAATACATAAGTTCAACAGAATCTTCCAGAACGACGCTGCAGCTTTCGCCTGCTGAACCAAATCATAATTCAAGCATAGCTGAAAAAACAAAGGTTTTTTTTTTTTTTTTTTTTAAGTTGTTGGGGGAGAGGAGGAACTTCATTCTTTTTAAGGGGAAAAAGGATTTTACTTCTTGCGATGTTTTAAAAGGCCAAGGGTTTGTGTATCAATGTGCACTCACAGGATCATTGAGGAATTATTAATGGAAAAGAGTAAGGTTCTTGAAGGACCGTTAGAAGAAATAGAAAGAAAAGGAAAAGGAAAGGAAAGTATACTGCACAGTAGCAACATTGGAAACGGAAAATGGAACTGGCCAATGACTACTGGGCAAGAGTAAAAAAAAAAGGGATTTTATTGATTTTTTAAAAGGATAACATTATTTAAAAGGATAACATAGGATGAAATAAAAAAAAAACACATTGCAGCTGTGTATTTTGCATGCTGCCTACTTGTTGCACTAAGAAACTGCATCCACTTGTTAAAATTGAAATATTGTATATAATATAGTGTATTGTGAAAGTACTGTATTCATACCCCTTATACATACCCCTTGCACATCTGCATTTGGCAATTATCTGCCATTCTTCGTCTCACCTCTTCACCTCTCAAGCTCTGTCAGGTTGGATGGGTGCTGACAGATATTTTCAGTTTTCTCCAGAAATGCTCAATTGGATTCAAGCCTAGACTCTGGTTGGGCCACTCAAGGACATTCACAGAGTTGTCTATAAGCCACTCTTGCTGTGTGCTTAGCTTGTGGGTTCTGGTCAATGTTCTGTTGGAATGTGAACCTTCTGCCCAGTCTGAGGTTCTGAGTAGTCTGAACCTGGGCCCGTATTTATCAAGCCTCTGAGAATTACTCTCAAGAACGTTGCTAAGAATTGAATTAAGTGTAAAAAAATTTGGATTTTGGATGACGAAACACACATGGACCAATCACTGAATAGATTTCCTTATTTAAGAATTTTCTCTTTGAAATAAATTCACGCTGAATGGTAAAATTCCTAATAGGAGTTTACATTCAACACAAATTTGACAATAAAGAATTTTCAAGAGAATACATTATGGTAAGGAAACTAATTGTCATCACAACCTTCAATTTAGGGTTGTGCCGGTAGATGAAGATATCATGTATCGACGGTAGTCAGAGATATTGCCTGTTGCTGATTTCTTTGACGACAGCAAGACGATTATTATTATTATTATTATCCATCAAAAACATAGGCGCCTAGCTTTAGTGATGCAGTGATGTCGGAGCCGTAACGCGCCGCAGACATGTCCAGTGTATCATGAATACATCTCTTACCCCTTATTTGCAGTGTAGGTAGCTTCACTGATTATAACGGGAGTGTTTTTAAAGAGCATAATACTCGCACTAGACTGAAGTCAGTTATGATGTTCTATGGTAATGTAAATATTACCAAATATAAATATGCATTATCAGCTGTTAGACCTTATATAGGCAGGTGTGTGCCTTTCCAAACCATGTCCAGTTAATTGAATTTAAGTCAAAGTACAGAAACATCTCAAAGATGATCCAGCGATCATTTAGATCAGGGGTCTCCAACCTTTTTTAGCAAGAAAAAAATATTTTATATCATTGTAAGTTTGCTTTCCATTTATTACTTAAAGGGGTCATAGGATGCTACATGCACTTTTACAAGTAGTTTGAACTGAAATGTGTGTTGGCAGTGTGTGTACACAACCACCCTGTAATGATAATTGAATCATTCGTGATCCATCTTCACCTACAGAAGAAGTGAGTATAATGTTTTGTAATGAATCTTTGCAAATCGCTTTTCCTAATAATGTGCTAATTACCAAGTTTCACGATGAATGCGGCTAAAGTAAACAGTCTCTCTTAGAGCAGCTCGGAAGAAAGGGGCGGGGTCAGCAGAGCTCATTAACATTTAAAGGAAAATGCTACAAAAATGGCTTGATCTGAAAAGAGCTGTTTTTGACAGGGTAAAAAAAAACATTTTTTACGCTACCATTGAGAAATTTTAACCAAACTATGTTACAGACTTTTCATTAACTTGTGGAACAACTTGTGGAAAATGGGCATCCTATGACCCCTTTAAAGCACAGAGAATGAGAATGCTGAGACAGGTATTTTGACATAATTTGTGTATGTGTATAGTACAGTATATGTTCAAAGGCAAGGAGAGATGAAAGAGGAATTAACTTGGTATTAGCGCTCTGTCTGAAACACGGCTCTTTCACAGAAAATAGAGCGTGAGTAACAAATCTCTTTCGCCTCTTCTTGCACTGGAATGGTTTAAAATCGCTTGAATGTATAAACTGGCAAATTAATCTGCGAATCACATGCATGCCGAACGTATCACGGATCAACAGTGATCCATTTAAACCCCTTGTATATGACAAATCAGAACAATAATTTACTTATTGAACGTTTAATTTACATTTAAATCATCAAATTGCTACTTCATATGAATCACATACAACAAACAAAAATACATAATAATTAGAACAATCAATAACACACAATAAATAACAGCGTGTCATATCTATACACATTTTTCCCAGAATGTTCTTGCATTCTGTGGTTGGGGACCTCTGATTTAGATCATCAAGCAAACTTGAATGTTATATATTTATGGTTTATATTTGTCCTTATGCTATATGTAATGTAGACCGATGTGGGGAAAAAAGTAATTGAAAGTAGTTTAACATAATGCAACAACTAAATGTGAAGAACAAAAAACAGTTAAGTATGAATACTTTCGCAATAATGACTGTATCATCAGCTTTAAAAGGCTTGAGGCTGTAAAATTGTGTCAGCTAAATACTGAGTTAAGAGTATGAATGCTTATGCCATGCTATAAGTTTTTCCTTTTTAAAACATTTGCAAAGTTGTGACAAATCTGTTTTTGCTTTGTCATGGTGTACGGCAGCAACATAACAAAATGAAAGAAAAGAGTATGAATACAGTGCTTTCGCAAGGCACTGTATATTATACTTACATGTACTTACAGTGTACTTAAAGTGTACTTACCTAAGAAAGTACTGGTAATATAAGGTAACTAATTGGAGTAGGGTTAGGTTTAGGGGTAGGTTCAGGGTTAGTACCTAGTTATTGTAATATCATTAATATGTACATAGTATGTACATGAGGAACAGGACTGTAAAATAAAGTGCTACATAATTTTCCTAACACTACAAAGTCGGAGGCAGTTCTTAGTGCAACAAGTTGCTGTTCTCCCAATGTGTTCTTGTACAGTGATCTTTAAATTGTGAGGATATCATACTCTTAGAAAGTGAGCAAGCCAATCAGAAGTTTGACTTTTGGAGGGAAATTAATAGGGCTTTCACACTGTTTGCTGTGGTCCGTATCTGAGTGTGATTGTTCCTGGCACCCCTGCAGTGCTGGTCTGCTTTTTTAGGCTCTTGTAGGGTATCAGAGTGAATCAGACTATTTAAGATTTGATCAGATTGGTGTTGAACAACCCAAAAAGCCAAATTCCACAAAGAAGCCTAACAAGACAATATCATAAATCTGTCCACGATACCTTGGTGCCACGAGTCTGAAGCAAGTCCACTAACTAGCAGCTTTGAACAGCTTTCAACATTAACACAAAATAACACATTGATAATTCAGGAAGGAGATTGTCAATTTTTGGGCAAGAAACCCAAGATTAATGATTGAAGAGACAACATCATGACCATCACATGAGGGAAATCATTAGTAAAGACTTTGTTGGGTGGTTTACTCCACTCAGGACAAGAACCAGACTGAGATTCCTTATGAGACCTTTCAACCTCTGGTCTTCACAAAACATGTACTTATGTTCACAGAATGGCACAGAAACAGTCTTTTACAGATGTCGATGCACCAAAAAGATCACAAAAGGACTTATAAATGAATATCAGTCAATTGCTTAAGTCCATATCATGTATGTAACCCACACATTTCTAATCACTCATTGTCTATGTATTTTTTATAAGTTTATATTCAGGTTGGGTATGTATGAGTTTGAAAGTTCATGCTTTAAATGTTTCTATCAATCAATACTTTGTAAAATTTATTTTATTCTTGTTATAGAAATCGCGTCCAAATTATACTCTGCAAGAGCGGGAAAATGTGGACCATGTGACTGATAAGATAACATGTTGATTTATGTATTGGGAGGAGAAACATTGCAACACCCCGAGCAAAGACCATGTCTAATTGGTCAAGACACCATTTGGGATGTGTCCAACAGCCGTGTTTAAAAACTCAGGACATCATCAAATTTAGCTTTTTGCCATGCTCGACCCTCGCCTTAGCTTTTTGCCACCACTGTTTTGCACCGCGCCTCTCTTTGAGCGTGCTCTGGCTTACATGCCAGCTGCTCCTACCATGAGGAGAAACACCATCTTTTCTTGTCACTCTTCTTTCTGGCTTCTACTTTAATTTATTTTCTTTTCCGTTGAGAGTTTCGTGTTCTGAGTTAAGTTTTGCCACAACGCCGTGTCTCCGAGTTCACCTCGAGTCTGTGACAGCCTCAAAACTTCAATCAGCCCACAACTCCGCATCTTCAGCCAAAGCCCAACCACTGGCTTCACAAGACGTCACTTCAACAACTACTGAACTTCCAGCCAATCAGCAACCTCGGGAAACCCCCTTTCTGCAACAATGACAACAAAGGGAACCCCCCTACACAGGCAATGCAAGTACCTCCAGATTCTAGCTGAACTGGTGTGTTTCATATAAATTGTAACCTCATTGAGGAACTCAATGCGAGGGTTATTAAGTGATTGATGGTTGCTCAGGTCTATGCAATTGCACATATTGCTATAAACTTGAGATTTCACATTTTCATTCTCTTAAACTCATTCTTTCCTCACTTTCTCTCTTCCTGCAACTTGTATGAATGTGAGTGCATGTGTTTGTGTGTTAGATTAGTTCATATTGTCTTAGATTTATCCAATAAAGTCTCATTCATATTGAAAAGAGAAGTATCTTGTGTTTTGTGCTTACAAGTGAATGTCTTAAACTGCCGATCTTGTTACTGTGCTAATTAATAGTGTTTTCACTATATTTTGGATTTTAATATCCATTGCAGAGTTGATGTTAAACGGCTCGTTCAATGAATCGCTGGCCAGCTCAGTGATCAGCCGTAAGACAGTGATTCTGTTCAAATGCCCTATTAAAACATTAATGATTCCCTTTGAGTTAAATTGACCTGTTTCCCTTACACTCTCATTCACATAAACCCCCATTGCACGATGTTCATCTTGCATCATCACAAAAGCACACAGTGTGCATGATAGAAAACACAAAACGGGTCAGTATATTATGTTTTTTTAGAAATTTGGTGCAGCAGAGGGAAAGATACTTACGTCCATTCGATGTGTGTCACATAATGGGTCTCTTGAGGAGACGGCAGATTGCGAGCCATTCGTTTGCTGAACTGATTGAACTCGCTGCACGCATTTATGCTGCACACTCTCTCTCTCTCTCTCTCTCTCTCTCTCTCTCGTATCCAAGGGAAATCATCAACACTGTCTTGTGTGTGTTGAACTAATTACATTGTAATTAGTATGCGCAGGTTACTCAACTTCCTGTACATGGTGCTGAACATATCATGACATTACAATATACATAATGTAAAGGATTAAAAAGGGTTTATTAATGAATAAAGTTGAAGTTTAACTAAATGTCTTTGTGTAGTAAAACAGTCTTGTTGATTTGCCCTTGCTGTTATAACCTGGTTCTGCATATAGACAGTTTGTGGGTAATTCCACAGAAACCCTGGCAGCTAGTTTACTTGTTTTGGTGGGTTATGAAATTTGGCAAGCAACTGTGTGTGTAATCTGTCTGAGGTACTACATCTGCAATCAGTTTATGAAAGGTGTAAATCTTAGGGCTAAAATTTCAGTGCATGCATATTTCACAGATAAATCTCCATTTTGACTGCAGCTGCTAATATGAGCCTATATTTCACACATCCGTCACAACAAATTGGTGTTTTGGAAAAGTGTTGTAGTAGATTTTGTGCTAGTGTTATAGGAGAAAATGACATCTCAGGAGGCTGTTACCCTGGGGCCTTTAGCTATATTATATCTTATCATAGAAAACAGTATGTGAGAGGGATTAAATCTTAGAAAATGTCAAACATTTTGCATCCATCTGTTAGCTAAACATAGTGCTGACTTTTTAACTGACTGAAAAAAAAGAAACTCAACCAGATTCTTTTCAAACTGACCATATAACAGTTATATTAATGGCTGGTATAGCACCCTCTGCAGAAACAACAAGAATGAAACGCATGTGAACATTTTAGGTAGGCAGGTAATAACAAGCAGTTACTTATGGAGGCTTGCTTTCACGACATACATGATTTCACAATTCAGACTTTTTTCTCACAATTGCAAGTTTATATCTTAAAATTCATAATGTTTTCGGGTTTATGCCTTGCAATTCTATGTACACTAATTTACCAATCTCTCAGAATTGAGAAAAAGCATTTTGAGATGAAAAAAGTCTCACAGTTCTGTTTATGGCTCACAATTCTATGTTTATATCTACACTAATAATTGCGATATATGAACTGTGAGATCAAAAGTCGCAACCTTTTCTAATTCCTTTATTTTGTCTTCTATTGCTGTTACTACTAGTAAGGGATGAATAAATTGGGGAAACAAAAGTACTTGCAATGTTTACATTAAAAAAATGATTGCAACGTTATTAAAGAGTTCCAGGTACGTCATGCGTACGTCATATTATAAATGTAGCTGTCTTGCGCAACAATGACACTCTTGTTTTTATAAAATCCATTCAGTATCACTATATAATCTTATCCTATATCCATTATCTAGTGCAGTGGTTCCCAACCCTGGTCCTGGAGGCACCCCAACACTGCACATTTTGCATGTCTCCTTAATCAATCACATCTGATTCAGGTCATCGGCTCATTAGTAGAGACTCCAAGACCTGAAACTGGTGCGTCAGAGAAAGGAGACATGCAAAATGTGCAGTGTTGGGGTGCCTCCAGGACCAGGGTTGGGAACCACTGATCTAGTGGACCGTTTTTTTTTTTTTTTCAAGCACTCAAAACACTACAGTGCTGTTGTAACAAAAATTGGTTTAAAAAGTAAATACTATACCTAATTATTTATTTTTGAATAGGAAAGTGCTAGCCATGGAAATTACAGTTGTAGCTTGCTTTTTCTAATTCTATCTCTATTTTTAGTCTCTTGTTTACTCAAGTTCCACTAATAACAATTTTGAAAAATATCGAGATTGCAAAGGGAACCAAAAACCAGCGAAGTCAAGTCAAGCCGCTGGGTTTTACTAGTTAATGAATGTTCACCGCACTTGGCTAACCACTGTAAATGCCACTGCTGTAACTAAGCGCTGCTGAAGATTAAATCTGTTTGACTGCTTTCCTTTTCAGCATGTTAATTAAATCAGATGAGCTTCCTAATTATTCTAATTGATAAATTACAACTTGATTATGTCATATTACAGCCACGTAAATTCAAAACACTCATTTGCTTGACGAATGCAGCGCTGGCTTGTGTGAATTAAAGCGAGACAGCTTCAGCTCACATCCCCCACAAAGGGAAATGCACGGAGGTTGTTCATTTATTTGCCGCTCCAGAGCTGTCGTTCTAAGTTCTCGCATGATTCGTCTCTCTTAATCACCACAAATGCAGTGAATTAGAGATAATTCAATTTCATCAGAGCAACTAATCAGGGAATAGGGGTCCGCACCATATAAAGCACACACACTGTGATTATACCCAAATATATTATCTAGTGCTTCTCTATGTAATTATGTATGACAGGGGACAACTATCAAGGGGCCGACAGAATTGAGTCTCCCACTTGTTTCACATATGACAAAACTGGTAGCACGGAATAGCAACAGAATGTACCTGAGGTATCGAGAGAGTTACTGTTCTCTCAGCTGAATCATATTATCACGCTCTACGTGTCACTATTCATCAGTAATCATGTACTCAGATTAGCGATCCTTCGACACATTTACACCTATACAAATGCATTTCTTGGAAGTGAACATATGAGAAGAGCTGCAGAGGTTCTGTCGCAATGTTAAAAAGATTATATGGTCACATTTGTAGGTCAGCCGGAAAAGAAGAATGACAAAGACAGTCTATCTTTAGACTCTACTTGATATCAACAACACTGAAAAAACATGTATGTTGGATGTACTGTACAATGATGTGCGTTGGTTTCTACATGATTCAATTATGTTACACAAACATAATTTGTTCATGTAATGTCAACATCATTGAAAGTTATTTTAAAGTAAGCCAGTTAAATGACTTTATATGGTTTCCTGACATGATTCATTTATTCAGTATCATTTTTTTGTGTGTCGTATCACTGAATTAGTACTAGCTAGCTAACAAACTGTGTGAAATTACATATTAGCATGCTAAATGCTAAGTATTATTTGAGCAATGTGGCCGTCCTTGGCCTAAGCAAAAGCCCCATGCTTCAGCACAATGATGCAATTGAAATGGTTCAACATAATTGAAACTGAAATGTTATCAAGTTTTCCACTTTCTCATCTTGCTCAAAAACACAGAAAATAAAACTTTGATTTTAACATATTAATCTCACTCAACTCATATCAAACTTTATTTATAGAGCACTTTCAACACCACAAGTGGAACCAAAGTGCTGTACAGAGAAGAAAAAAAAGAGAAAAAAAAAAAAAAAAAAAAAAAAAAAAAAAAAAAATCAATGCAGATAAAGAATACACAGCTTACGGAGCATTTCCAAATGCTAATGAAAACAACTACGTTTTAAGCACACTCTGAAATACACCCAAAGTACATTTTAGAAAAGTACATTCATCAAAAGCATTAATAAAGTTTACAAGGAAAATGACAATTTTGTTTTGTTGGTCGTAAATAACATTTCTGTTAGGACCACTATCATCAAAGCTGATTGACAATTAGCATACAGTTTGGATTGGCGGTATGGTTCCGTTCTGGGCAAGAACTCCCTGCGCATCCATGCAGCCTAGCATGGATGAGAGCAGGGAGAGCAGCGATAACCCCCCTAGGGTAAACAAAACAGAACCAACATAAATCTATTGCAGATATCGTTAAAGTTAAATAATGTTATGTACACATTTTAGAATTAGTCTGATTCAAAGGAGAATCAGAAGGCTGAATCCTGACTGACAGAGGAGGAGTTGGGGATGGAGGAGGGTAATTAGCTACTGAGCAATGTGAAAACTGCTGATAATACCAAGGGACCTTATATATGAATACTTAGATAGGTGTCATATTCCCATAGGTTGATGGGGATCAGCTGAGAGTCAGCTGATCCGAGCTTGACTAACGTGATCTGCCAGAACTGACGCTACGCTAGATGATAGAGTAAATTGATATAAAACAAATTTTATATAGTCTATTTTATTTATCTTAAGGAATTAGATGATTGTTTTTATTATTATTATTATATAATTTGAGTAAACTAGCTCAAAGTTATTAAGAAAACTCTCACAGTAGACATGCAGATAGTTAAACGATCAACCAACCTTAATTTGTTTGACTAATGAAATCAGTTAATTTAAACATTTTATTAACATTAACATTTTTACAGATTTGTAAAAAAGCTATTCTAATTACCGTCACATTTTAAAATAAACCATTCAAAATAAAATCATTTATTTGAAAAGGTTGTCTGGAGCAAGGGATGTTTTGTTTCACATCAGGTCTAGCGCTCATGTTATGCTTCGTTATTCATTAATAATTTAGGTCTACGTGACTTTTTAGTCATGTTCTTTGTTTTTGTCGAAAGCGACATTGCATTGAAGGTTCATCAGTTCATGTATTTCCTGGGAATTGAATCCATTGGATCTTGGCATTGCTAACATACCATCCTCTACAGTCTGAGCTAAAGGAAGGCAACATTTATTGTCCAAAGAGCATAATATTTTGTTCTAAAACATTGTAAAGTTGTTTTTGAAATCTACTATTCAGTCCATTAGAACATCTGTGAAACCCAAGCAGAATGGATTTCTGTCAACAAATGTGCATTAACATTTGATTTGTGAAAGTTATTCTTTACTAAATGTTATTTATAAAAGTGTTTCCTAAGTGTGGAATTCTGGTCATATTTTTTAAACAAGGTCTGGCTTCCTGTTTTTATTATGAGATTAGAACTTTTTTGGCATGACAGATGAAGTTTGGGAAATCAATCGATTTTAAATCGATCCAGCATCTCTGAAGGAGTGTTACCTTTATGTCTTGAGCGCCGCTGCACAACAGCTATGCCCCCTATGTGAAGAAAGAGCATCACTAGCCAATACATGTCTTGGGTCTTGCTGTTGTGTCTCCAGACCGAATGTCTAAATGGATCACAGTTTCTTCTGGATACGATCTCTAGAGCTCTCAAATATTTATAACATTCAGACTTTTATAATTTATAGAAACATGATAGTAGGTGAGAACAGAGCTTGTGTTTTCTGCTGATTTCATGACATTGCAATGCTGATCTCTTTTCCGAGCATTTGCAATTCTCATATTTCTGCATGTAGCATTTTATAATGGAACAAATAAGATGATAAAAATTGGAGAATGAGTACACAGCAGTGGAGAATCAGTTTTCAGCAAAAATGGAAACACAAAGTTGGTAATATAAAATAACTACATGTATGTTAATTAAAAGGAAAATATATTTTCAAATAATATATTTTATTTTTACAATCAAAGCAATTATCCTGGCACCCAAAATGACTAGTATAACTAGCAAACACTCTAGATTGTATAACTAAGTTGAATGAGCAGCTTTAACTAGACATTCCACTACAGATGAAACTAAATCCTTCTAACAAACACTAGATATGCAAGAGAGAACGAGAATGTGTTTTTGCTTCAGCAAATATACAGTAATATTGCATTTTGTCTCAAAATGCCACTAATTTTTAAGAAGAATCAGCTTATTAATGGAAACGCCACACACAGGATAACATATTAAAGATGCAGAATTAAAATTGAATGGAATCTACGAGCCCGGTCTCATGAAAATGCGTATAAATAGTACTCCAAATAAAAACAAAAACTTGTGGTATTGATATGCAAAAATCACGTGCATATGATACGAAATTTGTTGGCGTGCATATGATACGCAGTTTTTGCGTACATATGGAACGCATATACCCCACAAACCTAACCCTACCCATCGCGAGATTACCGCAAGGTCATTTTTGCGTATAAAGACCACAAGTTTTCGTTTTTATTTGGCATACTATTTATACGCACTTTCATGAGATCGGGTTGAATCTACAGACTAACTGCTTTAAGAGTATTCTCAATGACACATTAATTTTTTAGTATAATAATGTTATTAAATAAAAAACAACTCTTTTATTTTATGATAATATGTCTCTAGCTTATTCTGAAACTTAGAGTATAAGTAACGCAGGCTATTGTATTGACAAATTGCTTGTGATGTTTCCTTCATTTGTGATTCTTGGATAAAAAGACACCTGCTAAATGACCTTGAAGGGTTAGTTCACCCAAAAATGAAAATTAGCCTGCGATTTACTCACCTTAGAGGCATCCTAGGTGTATATGACTTTCTGCTTTCAGACGAATCCATTTTGTTGAACTAACCTTTATATACAGTGGGGAAAAAAAGTATTGTCAGCCACCAATTGTGCAAGTTCTCCCACTAAAAAAGAGGAGAGAGGCCTGTAATTTTCATCATAGGTATACATCAACTATGAGAGACAAAATGAGAAAAAAAATCCAGAAAATCAC
This sequence comes from Sinocyclocheilus anophthalmus, assembly GCA_018155175.1. NCBI lineage: Eukaryota > Metazoa > Chordata > Actinopteri > Cypriniformes > Cyprinidae > Sinocyclocheilus > Sinocyclocheilus anophthalmus. Next base: position 458,500 of record JADLZN010011555.1, read on the forward strand.
ATTGTAGGATTTTAAAGAATTTATTTGCAAATTATGGTGGAAAATAGGTATTTGGTCAATAACAAAATTTCATCTGAATACTTTGTTATATACCCTTTGTTGGCAATGACAGAGGGCAAACGTTTTCTGTAAGTCTTCACAAGGTTCACACACTGTTGTGGTATTTTGGCCCATTCCTCCATTCAGATCTCCTCTAGAGCAGTAATGTTGTGGGGCTGTCTCTGGGCAACATGGATTTTCAACTCCCTCAAAAGATTTTCTATGGGGTTGAGATCTAGAGACTGTCTAGGCCACTCCAGGACCTTGAAATGCTTCTTACGAAAACACTCCTTCGTTGCCCGGGCGGTGTGTTTTGGGATCATTGTCATGCTGAAAGACCCAGCCACGTTTCATCTTCAATGCCCTTGATGGAAGGAGGTTTTCACTCAAAATCTAACGATTCATGGCCCCATTCCTTCTTTCGTTTACACGAATCAGTCGTCCTGGTCCCTTTGCAGAAAAAAAAACCCCAAAAGCATGATGTTTCCACCCCCATGCAAGTAGGTATGGTGTTCTTTGGATGCAAATCAGCATTCTTTCTCCTCCAAACACGACAAGTTGAGTTTTTACAAAAAGTTCTATTTTGGTTTCATCTAACCATATGACATTCTCCCAATCCTCTACTGGATCATCCAAATGCTCTCTAGCAAAACTTCAGACGGGCCTGGACATGTAATGGCTTAAGCAGGGGGACACGTCTGGCACTGCAGGATTTGATTCCCTGGCGGCGCAGTGTGTTACTGACGGTAGTTTTTGTTACTTTGGTCCCAGCTCTCTGCATGTCATTCACTAGGTCCCCCGTGTGGTTTTGGGATTTTTGCTCACAGTTCTTGTGATCATTTTGACCCCCACGGGGTGAGATCTTGCGTGGAGCCCCAGATCTAGGGAGATTATCAGTGGTCTTGTATGACTTCCATTTTAATTGCTCCCACAGTTGATTTCTTCATACCAAGCTGCTTACATATTGCAGATTCAGTCTTCCCAGCCTGGTGGAGGTCTACAATTTTGTTTCTGGTGTTTTTTGACAGCTCTTTGGTCTTGGCCATGGTGGAGTTTGGAGTGTGACTGTTTGAGGTTGTGGACAGGTGTCTTTTATACTGATAACAAGTTCAAACAGATGCCATTAATACAGGTAACGAGTGGAGGACAGAGGAGCCTCTTAAAGAAGAAGTTACAGGTCTGTGAGAGCTAGAAATCTTGCTTGTTTGTAGGTGACAAATACTTATTTTACCGAGGAATTTACCAATTAACTCTTTAAAAATCCTACAATGTGATTTTTCAGGATTTTTTTTCTCATTTTGTCTCTCATAGTTGAGGTATAACTATAATGAAAATTACTGGCCTCTCTCATCTTTTTAAGTGGGAGAAATTGCACATTGGTGGCTGACTAAATACTTTTTTGCCCCACTGTAGCTGTGTTTGTGCTCTACAAGAAGACAAATAAACTAATGTAAACTCATATCAGCAATAATCATGTATTTATGTATTTGTTAAGTAGCCATCTAATAAGCAGGATAATGTGTTGGCAGGTAGTCTAATGAAAAATAAACACAAGTTGATCAAGACTTAACACAAATCAGGGATTGAGTTCCATTAAGAGAGTTCCATCTCTTTCTTTTCACATTGTAAAATAATAATTTCAACTCAATCCAATATGTCATGTACATTTATTTACTTCTACAATAAAATTCTTAGTCCAGTAAATGATAATTTGGTCACACTTTAGTTTGGGAACAAATTCTCACTATGAAATAACTATGATTTTGCATCAATAAACTCCTGATGTGCTGCTTATTAATAGTTAGTAAGGTAGTTGTTAAGTGTAGGTATGGGGTAGGATTATGGATGTAGAATATGGTCATGTAGAATAAATATTTTATTACTAATAAACTGCCAATATGCCACTAGTATGCATGCTAATAAACAACTAGTTAATTGTGAGAACTGGTCCTTAAAATAAAGTGTTTCCGTTACTTTTGTCACAAAATCAATTAAATATCTCTTTTGTGTGATTGTGATGGATTTCTTTGAACTGCAAATAAGTAGATACCTCTTCCTGTCTTTGCTTTTTAACATCCAATATAATTTAAAATCCAATTTGATTCTTAAATTCTGCCCATCCCTTACTGATGGACACAAAGATAGCTGTTCACATTCCCCAACAGTAGACTTTGACATGTCAAGACAGCTTGAAAATTGATGAGTGAAATACATAGGATGAAAGTGAAATCACTGTAGTCATCAACAGGCTAATCATCAGTTTAAGCAGATTCTCTGACCACCTCTTCTCTTGTCTGGAGCTTTCAAGGAAAGCCTAATAATGACCATCTCTGCTCGAAGAGTCCGGGTGGTCAATAGTAATCACTGAGCATGGGCTTGGAGACAGTAAAAATGAGCACTCTCTACTATCAACATCACCTATAACCTACAGCGGATACCTTCTCACAATCTTATGTGTGTTTCTGTGTGTGGGAGAAACCGTATTGGATATATTGCTGAGTGAAAAATGATAGAGCGAGAGAAAGCAACAGATAGTAGGGACTGTGTGTATGTGGGTGTTAGGAAAGAGGGCTGGGGAGGCATCGGCCCTTGGAGACCTCATTAACTGGTAAGCTTTCACCAGCTGATGCTATCTGCTGTAGCAATTCCCATCCAACCAGGCGTCATACCACAGAGGAGAGTGTAGGCCTTGCCGGGGAGCATCGGGAAGGGGCTGAAGGGTTTGAAGACTGCAGTGGTGATGGGCTCCCATGTTTAGAGTGATCACAGTCCACCTCATATGTGCCTAACTGCACCCCGCTGCCATCTATACTGCGGCTTCCTATATTATCTGACTGAAATTAAATTCACTCAGACTCTATCATTTAGTGGTGGCACCCAGTTCTTGTCATGGGGAATGCCAGAGTAAAGGCCTACAGAGAACATGCAAAAAATTTAGCCACAGGGAACTTTGATCTGTATAGAAAGTAGACTTGACAAAGAGCTGCTCAGGCACAGTTGTAACATTTAACGTCTTAATGTTCCAAATCCGACGGCTCCTCAGCTCTGGAGACCACTGCCTGCACGCTTCAGAAACTCAGCAGATGTTGTACATCATCTGGATGTGTCTGACTACTGTATACTGCACAGGTCTCCTATCCTGCTACTGGAGGGCCACTGTCCTGCAGAGTTTGGCTCCAACACATTCACCTGCACTAGATTAGCTGTTTCAGGTGAGCTTGATTAGGATTGGAGTTAAACTCTGCAGAAGAGTGGCCCTCCAGGAGCTGGACTGAACTGGTATCCACCTTTTTCCTAACAAGCCTACTACATTTTAAATAATGGGAGGCACTTCTGATTTGGGAAAGTTCCATTCAAAGAGACTGCAAAATCAATATTCATATCATAAGATTGCACTACAAATAATCCTTATCCATCAGTTTGACTGAATGGGCTGTAAATTTTCATTCATTTTCTATTTTCAGAAGTCAGGACAATAACGTTACATTTGGTATATTAATGTGACGTGATATAACAAAAATGTCTATAGAATAGCTCTTTTCAGCCCGCTGCATTAATTTCCTCCTGATTATTCTGCTGTAAGTAAATGAAAAAAGACAACATATACTGTGCATTTGTGGTCTGCTCTCCCGATTTAATTCTCTGGGATGCATTTAGAAGCTTTGATTTTCCACACAGATGCTGTAAAAATTAATGTTACGGAATAGACAATGATGATTATATATATATATATCTATATATATAATATATATATATATAATATATGGCTTTAAGATTGAGGGGGATAGAAGGAGGATATTTAGGAGTTATTTGTGGTATGTTGAATAGTAATTTGTTGATGCTTTACACTTTTAAATTTCCTTTTGATGATCGGTAGTTGAAGGGTGAGTAAAATAATGTCACGCATTGTAACAAGTTGAAAAAGCTTATTATTGCCGTTCAATAGAGCGACATTTGCTGATAGTTACAGGTAAATGTCTCGGTATGTACGTAACCCTCGGGTTCCCTGAATTTAAGGAGAAAATGGCCACAATGAAATTTGGCTAGGGATTGTGCCATGCCTAAGCCCTCCCCATGCATACGGGATCATAGGCGAAAGGGCAATCACTCATTGAGGTTTATGATGAGAGCGAGAACGTGTCCCTGGCAACCAGCGATGGTTCGAGGTTGTGGCATGGGGACATAACATCTCCATTCCCTCCATCAGGGAATGAGGGTTACGTACGTAAGAGAAAGACATTCCCTATTTGTCAATCACTGAGTTATGTCGTGATGACTTATGGGGTCTTTGGAAAGTGCCACAACCTGAACCCCATCACAACACTGTGGCATTGCAAATGTTTACAAGCAGCTGCATGTCAGACAAATGCTATGCAAAGTTTGTAACCTTCCCAACGCCTCTGCGCAAATTCACTGAACTTGGCACCCACAGGGACCAAAAGGTGAGTACATCACTGCTGGAGATAGCCATGCCGCTGTTCCTACCACAGAGAAGGAAAAGAAATCTTTTCTAAGAGAAATCAGATTTCGACTTCATGAAAAGGCTTGCTAGTAACGAGGGGGAATGCGAGCCTCCGGAGAAGGGCGACGGAGGGCCCAAAATCCTACAAAGGGATGTTACATTGGAGCACTAATCTGGATACCAGTCTGACTGTCGGGGGTGCTGGAGGATACTCAACCAGGGTTCGCCATCCGGGGAACTCTACTGGAAGAGGAAACAGGCACTCGCATCCCCGGGTGAGGGTGAATGGCGCAGCAAGAGTGACTTCCTGCCACTTACCTATTATCCAACACCCGGGAAGAAACCGGCTTGACGCGAAGACTGTAGAATCTCATGAAGGTGTTCGGTGTCGCCCAGCCCGCAGCTCTACAAATTTCTGCCAGAGAGGCTCTGTGCGCCAATGCATAGGAGGAGGAGCTCTCACCCCCAGGGGCACGGCTCGCCTTGGGACTGGTACACCAAGGCGATGGCATCCACTATCCAGTGGGCCAACCTCTGCTTGGAGAAAGCCTTCTCTAGCTGACCTCGTAACAGAAGGTGCACCGCAACCACTCTCTCCAACTGGGGAATGTCTACTTACCCCCTAGCCACCCCACCATAGAGGGTAGTGAGGACGGAGAAGATATACGAGTGTCTTCTGGCCAAAAAAAGGGCCATCCACGACTTCGTCAGCTCCTCATGCACCTCCGGGAAAAAAGGCACCAGCGCAGGACGCAGATGGGAGCCGCGCAGAGAAACCAATCATCCAGCCGCGAGAGCTCGGACTGGGCGGTGTGTTCACCTCCACCCCGATGCTTACGGCTGCCCGGGAAAGCATGGACGTCAGCTCCGGGTCCGATTCGGTGGCGGATTGGAGTAAATTGGATTGGATAAATAAGTTCCTGTCTGCTAAGACAGCTCTCCTGACCGTGCTCACTTCCATCAAGAGGGTCGGGGACCTTCAAGCATTTTTGGTGAGCGAAGATTGCCTTGTGTTCGGGCCGGCCTACTCTCACGTTGTCCTGAGACCCCGGCCTGGATACGTGCCCAAGTTTCCCACCATGCCTTTTCGCGATCAGGTGGTGAACCTGCAAGCACTGCCTTCGAAAGAGGCAGATCCAGCCTTGTCGTTGCTGTGTCATATACATGGATCGTACCCGGAGCTTCAGATGCCCTGAGCAGCTCTTTGTCTGCTACGGAGGTCAGCAAAAAGTTGTCCCAAGGTGATCCGTGCCACCTGGGGGTGAGGGCTCAGTCCACATGGAGTGTTGCCTCCTCCTATGCACTGGCGCAGGGCACCTCTCTGGCAGACATCTGTAGAGCTGCGGGCTGGGCAACACCGAACACCTTCGTGAGATTTTACAGTCTCCGCGTTAAGCCGGTTTCTTCTCATGTGTTAGGTAACAGGTAAGTGGCGGGAAGAGCCGGCCGGTGTCATGCTTGCTGCACCATTCCCCCTCATCTGGGGATGCGAGCACCTTTTCCTCCTCCCATAAGTTCCCCGGACGGCAAACCCTGGTTCTGCTGGCAGCGGTTCCTCCCTACTCCTGAGTAGGACCTGCCACAGAGACCCATTCCATATGTAGTGCTACCCCAGGCCTAGGTCAGTCCACATCAGTGTCTCCACATGATACCTCCCTACGGGCAGGATGTGGTCTCCGTATCGCCCTTTTCCGGAAGGCTGGCTTCCCCATCGCTACTGCCAAGCTGTAAACAACAAACAGGAAATGTGTGAAGGACCTTTCACGTAGGTCGAAATCCCTTCTCTTAAGAAAAAAAAATCTGTCATAGGAACAGCGGCTTGGCTATCTCCAGCAGCGATGTACCCACCTGTGGTCCCTGCGGACACCAAGGTCAGCGAATTTGCACTGGGGCATTGGAAAGGTTACGACCTTCGATTAGCACTTGTTTGGCACATGGCTGCTTGCCAACATTTGCAGCAATACAAGGTTGTGACGGGGTTCTGGTTGTGGCTTTTTCCATAGACCCCCTATGTCGTCATGACATAACTCATAGTGACCGTAAGATAGGGAACGTCTCGGTTACGTACGTAACCTCCTTCCTGGATGGAGGGAACAGAGACGGTATGTCCCCATGCCACAACCTCGAACCATCGCTGGTTGCCAGGGACAAGTTCTCGGCTCCTTAGCATAGGGGAGTGGCTCAAGGTAGGCAGACGCCACTAGCCAAATTACATTGGCGTTTACTCTTAAAGTCAGAGAGGATTGGGGCTCCCAAGTGAATCCCCCTATGTCGTCACGACATAACGTTCTGTACCTACATCAGGGAACGAGGGTTACGTACGTATCCGAGACGTTCTTCAAGGAAAAGGAAAGAAAAAAAATTGGCTGATTGGGTGAACTAAACCAAGAAACACCATGAGTGTTAGTTGTTTTAGATTATTTTAATGCTTGTTTTGTCTTATCTTAAGTCAGTCATTATGAGGCCCTCTAATGGGCTCCAGTCCCCTGTTTGAGAACCCCTGCAAATAATCAAATAATCAATATTTTTATACTTTTTGCCAAGAAAATTATTTTTTATTGTTTTTGTTGTTGTTTTTTCAAAAATAATAATATTTTGATGTGTTATATCAGTTATATTGAGCTCGATGAGTGTAAACAAAAAAATACTGATAAAGACTGAAAGAGAAACTCAACTATGTGTATCTAAAATATGATCCCTTAAATATGATGTCTGAAACAGGGAAATGTCTAAGCATAAGATGGTTATATAGAAAGAAGTGCTGGGATAATTGCATTTTTTTTTACTGCATTCTCTGTGCAGAGCTCTGTGCAAAGATTAGATAAAAATCATTTTAATGGAATATGGCTGATATTCCAAAATCAATGTTTTAGACATTTTAAACTAAACAGAGTCAAAGTCTGTCAGATAATGTGACTCACTTCAACATCCTGCTAATTATATAAATACTGTAGTCATGGCCCCTAAAAGTGAACACACAACTATTTGCACAGAACACCATAAGAGTACACAGTTTGGGGGTTAATAAAGTTTACCCTGTCTGTATCAACTGTGTTCAAACAAACCAATTACCCCAATGATACTCCACTTAATGTGTTTGACCTAGACTGGAATGCTAACCCATCAAGAGCATCATATTTTTGAAAGAACGCCAGAATCTGTGCGTTTGTTTCCTCCTCCACTTCCTCCAGGCTTCCTTGCATGCCTCTTATACGATTACACAAGCAGTGTGTGCCGTACGGCGCGCTTCTCCTGTCTGAATCAAACGAGCGGTTTGGCCTTGGGTGCTAGTCATACACACCATAATCCTTGAGGATTAAGAGGAGCCTCTTCAGCATTTGATTGTGTGACATTAAAAATAGAACGCTTGAGCAAACATGGGCCGTAAACAAAGCTCTTCAATCGCCACTTCACAAAAAACAACAAGGTTACACTTCAGCTGTAGGCATAACGAAGGTAACACTTGCGCCGATACCGTATAAAGCATATGTTTGGACCCTGATGTTACAAACAGATAAATGAAAAATCATGAATAATCATTTCAGATCGTTATGGTCATTGTTTAGCAGTAGATTGGGATTGGATGTTCTTGTGCTTAAAAGTAGCTGTTATCACAGATTACACAAACGCAAAAGATTAGCCGTTATCTCTCAGAAACCTGGAATCATTACGAAAAAAGTGACTGAAAAAAAACCCAACTGATTTGCTTAGCAACAACCAGCATATGTTTACTATTCCAATGAGTCGATTGATGTTAGCATCAATGTTTGTCACAAGATAAAGAGGCCCACATTGATAGGGTGAAAGATGCCCCATAGGTGCTTGGGAGAGGATTTGTCATACACATGAATGTAGTTCCTTCTCCAGTCTGAACACTCATAAAGCAAACGCTCGCTCACAAATTGACTTTAGTGCACCAACCATTCATTTTAGTGTTGATTACAATACAGTGGAGTTGTGCCATTAAATTATCATGAGAGTATACGATATGCAAGCAAATGTGGAGTGATTGTGATTTTAGTTAATTGTTCTGCTGTAAAATATGCAGGCTAGATTTGTCTTCATGTGGATAGTGGCTCCATTCAGTAGCAGACACATCAAACCCGTTATTTTTCACCCAGTCCATGCGTTTTACACTTTAAGATTGATTAAGATCCCATAAGAGCAAAAAATATAGAGTTTCAGAAAAAAAGAAGAGAGAAAAAAAACAGTTTGAAGGCTGTACACTCCCTTTAGATTGCTCTTCACCAGACATCAGCACAAACCGAAGAAGATATCAAGGTCAGCAGAGATACCTGCACCTAAATTAATCATGAGAGGAGTCATCACTGGATAGCCTCGAATATCTTCCTGCATCATTGGGCAAAAGAAGTGCAAGCACTGCCAGACTATAGCAAATTAAGGTCAGATCATAAAGGTAAAATCCATATTTGCTGAAACAGCCTCACGTGAACCCCAAACCTTCCGTTTGTCAGAACTATTAACAGTGTCCAACAGAGATGTTTTTTCTTCATCATTTTTAGTGTTATTTTCAGAGTTGTGTGCAATTTAGAATTTAAAAAATCCTTAATACAGTTCAGTTCCTGAATTTGAAATGAGGTTGCAAACATGATGCAGAAGCGCAGCTTGAATGTTAATGTAAGGAAGCAGAATTACAATGAATTTATATAAACATACAAATGTTTGTAACTGAAAGCAAGGCTCCCTGCATGTAGAAAAATGGGGTAACCTGTGCATTAAAAGGTAACGGCAAAAAGCCCTGACTAAGCACCCTGGTCTAATATCCTGAAGACCTTGATTAACTGGTTCAAATGGGTTTAAGAGCTGGAGCTAAACTCTGAAGGAAGGAGAACTTTTGGAAGCAGGACTGGGCACTTCTGGATGGGGTCAATCATTTCTTTTCCATTTCAGCTGAAACCACTGACACTAGATATGCACTGATAGTAAAATTTCTGAGCCGATACAGATAACCAATTATACTGATGTGTTTGGTTTTCCTAAGAAAAAAAACGAGCTAAAACTACTACAGGGATCCCTTCATTTTGTAATTAAAGGTTAAAATGAACAACAAAGCTATTATATTGAAGGCTATGTATTTTCGATACATAATCACACTCAAAAAAAAAAAATACAATTGTGTACAACTCAACTGCACATGAGGTAGTTTTCTTTTTCCTGAACCGAAGCGCCTACAGCAATCTGTCACGACTCACGCCACATTCAAGAACGTCAAAACAGCATTTATTGAATTTTGTGACAAAATTGAATTCAAAAGCTGAAGATCCTTTATTGGCATCTATGGTTCCATTAAAGGGGTCATCGGATGCAAAATTCACTTTTCAAGTTGTTTGAACATAAATGTATGTTGGAAGTGTGTGTACACATCCATCCTATAATGATAAAAATCCACCCAGTGTTTTTTTTTAAATCCCTATTTTAAAAATCCCCTTTCTCAAACCAGGCTGTTACGAGATTCCTGTCAGAATGACGTAGTTCAGCACAGGCCCCTCCCACGATAGTTGACAAGGCCGTCTTACCTTAGGCCCGCCCTGATTGAGCCGTCATCAGTCCGCCATTGTTTCGACTCCGGTGCAGGGGAAGACAAAAATGTCTGCTAAGCGATCGAGATGTTCTGTTGTTGGATGTAGTAATGTACATAGCGGTCGTCATTTACTCCCGACATCTGAGCTGCTGAAGACGCAGAGGATTAACATTACTTTCTTTTTGAAGGGAATGCGCAGATCCCCGATCTGCCTAAATGCATTTAAGTTCGCTTGAAATATTCATGATCCAGCTTCATCTACAGAAGAAGTGAGTACAAGGGTTTTTATGAATCTTTGCAAATCGCCATTCCTAATTGCGCTAGGTTGCCGTGGTTTCGCAGCTGAAGTTTTCAGTTCTCTCATGCATCTCTCGAGAAAGAGAGGGGCTTGTGGTTCTAGCAGAGCCATAGCCTTTAAGCAACATTGGAGTCAGGAACGCCGTGAGCGTGCTGCTAAACACAGAGGCATGATTGTTTGCCAGGGTTTAAAAAGGGTGCGTTTTTACATTACCTGGAGAAATTTAACCAATGTATGTATAGACTTACATTAAGCCCTAAAAGAATTATGTTATTCAACTGGTGGAAAAATTGGCATTGATGACCCTACTTTAGCAACTCTGGCCATAAAACACGACGTATAGAATTGAATACTCGCGTGTTCTGCATCATTTATGAGAAAATGCTTTCCCACCACTGACAGAAGTTTACAGCTTTCTGTGTTTTCAGTGGTGTACGGTAGGAGGTGCTAATACACCTTCTGAAAGAGTGCTGAATCTCTGGTTCTGATTTTTTTTTTTTTTTTTTGCAAAAATGTTATTACATTACCCACATCAAGTTCTAAAAAAGAGATGCATGAAGCTTTATTTTATTTTACATGTTTCGTATTTATTTATTCATACATTCATTCATTAAAAAAAATAGAAAAACTGGTTGGCAGTGAAGGAGTTAAAAGGAAAAAAAAATATTTTAAGAACTGTGCACTGAAAAGGTCATCGAAGAACCAAAATGGTTCTTCTTTGACTTAAATGCAAAAACTCCCTTTTAGAACCTTTATTTTTAAGAGTGTACCTACTCTTATACCTTGAAATAAATCCTGTTTGGATTTCTGGTCCGAAACCTAATAAATCTTTGGTTTGCCATAACAATAAAAAGTAGCATCAACGCTGATTCGTGTAAGAAGATGCGACAGACAACATTGAGTCAGAGACATGGGGGGGGGGCCTTTTTTGTGAAGCCATGACAATGGGGTCTCCATCCGTGTGGTACTAAACTGTACGTAAGGCCCAACAACACAAAACGTCTTCAACACACAGGCCTTTTTCATACTGCTATTCAGCACAGGTTTGAGATGGTGACCCTCTATGATAAAGGCCACGTTATGCTCTCACTCAAGGCAAGTACAAATGAATACACATATACACATGGTGACAGACTTGTCATCATTTAGGAGTAGAGCACACTGGAATTGCGTTTCAGATGCTAAGCATCATCGGGTTGCAATAACACAAAATTGATGCCAAACCAATTGGGGGTTTTTTGTGAGGGAATGGGTTGAATCAATAGTCCCCGGCGTTTCACTCTGGCAATTGGGTATCTTGATTCATCATCCACTTCCCTGCTGTGATCAGATGTTAAAATTTATTTTGATTTTTTTGGGTATGCTTTTTAGGGTGCTCAGTCTCGTATTCAGTAATCGGGTGATGTCTTGTCTCCCACGTCATAGACAACGATACTGGCCAAACTTTTCTATTTCCAGTCAGATGAATTCGTGGGGCGGAGCGAGGAGCCGCCTTTATCGACCCAGCGTCGCCAAAAGGCAGTCTATTTTCCCAGAGAACATGCGGCAACAGAAGATGTGACGATTTAGATGCATAATACGATCTTCGGCCTTTGCAGAATCGTCAAATAGTGCGATACGTCATACTGACAAACCATGCACGTACTCCGATCTCCGATTAGGATTGAATATTAGGGTGGAACAACTCAATTAATCTCTTGAAACACGTTACTGTAACCGTACAACTTACTGTGGACATGACCTGTCAACAGGCTGTAAAAATAATGCCACGTTATTCACCGATTTGTCAAGAAGAATTTAAATGACGATAAAATTTCATGCACAGGCAAAACAGCTACAACACTTGTCAAAGCTTTGTTATTATAGGTATAATTGTGGGGGGGAACAGTAAGTTATGTAAAGGAAACTTGCAGTCCTCCTCTGCAGAGTCATCCAAAGATATGATTCACAAAGACAAGCGCTAACACGCGCACGCAGTCATGCTAAGACATCTATCTTGACAGTGGGTGAAAAACACTGAAAAAATGATCAAGGTGGGCGAGGTCAAAACCACACAAGTGTACAAACCCTCTACACAAAGAACGCAAGACAGCCCGTATTGACAAGGCTGTCCCACAATGAAAGGTAGCGAGGAATGTCACATTCTGTTCAGCTGATGTGCTGTGTCGATGGGTTTACCATCTCGTCTGCCTGATGCCACAGTGCTTTAGGGTTAAGGCAGTCCACTTGATTCACAAGCCAAGTCATCCGTTTAATTTACATTTTTTTAAAAAAGTATTCAAAAACATATGCACTAGCTTCAGGTTGTATTCTATACCTCTCCAAAAGATCTGTAATGTCTTATGTAATGTTGCCAAGACTACAGTGAGTCTACAAATCACAAAGAGATATTACTTGTAATAAGACGTTAAGAAGTCGCGCACAACTACCTAAAAGGCGGCTCGTTCTAACCAACTGCCCCACATGGTCTAGATCAGCGACGGTGGGGAAGATCTCTGGTCAGAATAATGGCCGACGCAACAAATGTTCACGCAAAGAAGAAAGAAGGCGTAACTTTTATTCCCACTGTAGTATTGTTGACGCTGCAGCCAGGTCGTGAGATGTACGCTACTGTGTTCGTTGTGGAAAGGACGAAAACGACTTTGTGGCCTTCCAAAAGAAGACGATATCCTCTTCTTCATGCCTAGAGCTGATCCGTGCTGATCGCTGAGGAACGCTGCACGGATTAATACATACACTCGCGCTGTGGATCGCTGGATCGGCTTTCACCGTGGACAAAGCGGATTCCAGCCCGGGGTCGTCACATATGGTGCCGCAAGCCCGCCGGCCGCCGTTCGCCCACAGCCCGTGGCCATGTTCACTCACCTAGCCCGTCAGGCCGAGTAGCTACCGGCAAGCCCGCCATGGGTGTGACGCTGTCCACATGTAGTGTTTCGTGGTGGACAAGCGAACATCACACTCATTGTTTGGTTCTCCAAAAGAGGACACGACTAGAAATCAAGTGGTTAAGTTGTATTTACAACATGTTCCAGACAGTTCAACCCAAATATTAAGATATGTGCAGCACATTTTATGGCGATAGTGAACTAGATTTCTGAATCTGGTAGAGTGACTTGACAATGCCGGCTGTTATGCCTCACCACACTGTAAGTGAGTTTTCATTTGTAAATATTTTGTCCCAAGGTGATTGGTGACGACATTATTTTATTCGACATTCGAGTGTTGAGCAGTGTAGAGTATGAGTCTCTGTTGTTTGTTCATTTTCGCCTGGAACACAAATTGGCGTGTAGGCCATGTGTGATTTATTTTGTTTGTACGCGGCGCGAAGGCAACGCATAAAACGACAGATAAGAGTTTCCTTATAATATTATAGTTAATTATGTCCCCCAGGACTGCACAAATGCAGCATTTATAATGGGTTTTCATGTTTTGAAATCATTGCTCTGGCTGTCAGCCGCGGGCCGGGCCATACGAGCTCACGGTACGGGCGGCTAACATTCCAATCACATGGAATTGGAGGTGTGAGTTTGGCCATAATCACAAAGGCATCTGGATAGATTAGGGCCCCAAGAGCCCGTAGGCACAAAGATCGTTTACACAGAAAATTACCCCGACTGCGCTTTGTTAGGAAATATGAGGGTTTCAGTAAAGGCGGGGAGCTAGAGGGAAAGACAAATCCTGCTGCATTATGTGGAAAAGTTAATGGGTTTCTTGATACCTTAGAGCACGCAAGAAACACAATTGCATTAAACCAAAGACACAAAGAATAATGTCTTTAAGCCACATCATATGACCTTTAAAAATCTACTGATTTTTTTCACAGTGCACACGTTTTACAATGGGGTCTCCAGCTCTATCTTCTCACCTCTGTGTCGTTTTAGTATATTTTTTTGTCAGATACCTTGCCTTGCTTGGCGTTATGGATTGAGAGTGTCAGGACTGCAAGTCTTGAATGACAAGTTGATGAGTTTTCTGAATATGGGTGGTGTGGAGTTCTTCACGTTCTAGGTTATTTGAAGGCGCATGAACTCCAAAAGAGAGTTGAGTCCTGGCTCGGTGGGATTGGGGAGCGTTCGCCCAGCTTATACGGTGATGAGAGAAGACACGTGCAGAGCGCGCAGGATATGACATCTGGGGAGAGTCATAAGGTTTGGTGAATTAAAAGACGCGACGGCGCCTGCCGTCAAGACATGGCAACAAACACCCCCCCGGCCGGCCCCGTCAGACCCCCAGACCCAAACCCCCCGCCCACGGCGAAAGACTATCTAGCTGAGAGCCCATTTTCCCTCATCTATCTCACGAACTAAAAGAAACTTAGCACCTCTGAGCTGTCCGAGGCCTAGCCCAGCCACTGCAGCGCTCGGCGATCTGGCACCCCCGCTAGCTCGACAGAAGATGGGAACTAGGATGACAGAGGACGAACCAGTTCGCGAAGAGACTACAAAAGCAGGCAGAACACTGAAGTGCCAGGCCCTTTTAAGTTACCGTGGAGGTCAACCACCTCTCGAGGGTCAAAGAGACAATGGTGTTTGGACGTTTGGGAGGAAGTTTAGGACTCGTTTGTCTCCGAACTGGTAATTTGATTGTAACTGGATTGTTGTTGATGAATAGACTACAAAGATGCACTGTAGAACAGCTAATTATAGTTGCTAATAAGTAATCAAACAGTATAATATAAACTCTCAATAAGATCATCCCAAAAGACGAATCGCATAGAGACCAAAATGGTATAATGTAGGTAGGTACACGCATGAATGAGGGCTTTACGATTCAATAAGCATGCATAAAACAGTATACAATGCAAAAGACAATATACAAGAACAGTAATAATATACACATTGACCTGAGGATATGTTATTGGAAGGTCAAAGAAAGGTTTGTCTGTGAATGAGAGTCCATTTATATGGCATGTGTGTCTTTACACTTGTAAATGAATGAGAGTTGCTACTGCCAGCACTGTCCTTTGGGCCTAAAAAACAATGTTATTCAAAAGGGGGACCATTTTTGGTTTTTTACTTTTTTTTTTTTTTTTGCCATGCGGAAAACCAGAGGCGAAGGTTCTGCCTTTCTGAGGTGTTAGATGCATTGCGGGGGAAGGGTCCATAGACCCTCGTAATTGGCCCTTTGTTTGGGTGAGGGGGTGTTAGGGATTATTTGTTGAATATAACAAATAGTTGTGTGTCTGATTGGTCCAAATGCTACACAATAGTGACCTTGTGTCATTCATTTCACACGACTGGTTAGAAATCCCTTTGTGATCTTGTTGTTGTCGTGGTAGAGCATAGACTTACTCAACCTTGATTACCGCCAGTGGTATTACTACAGCTCAGTTTTATTTCAAAGTACTTCTAGTTTCAAGGTCTACAAGCTACAGCCAATATTCTGTAGCATACGTATTGATTTTGTGCCAGTGTGGAGTTTGATTTTCACACTTTGATCCTGTGTGAACCACCATTACGAGTAAAGCAGAGGAGCCAATAGTGTACCAATGAGGAAGCCTTTATCAGTAAGGTAAGTCTGCGTGAATGTATCATATGATTTAACCTGCTTGTCTTTGTCATTTTCTTTCAGTGCATGTTGTATTTGCGGTATCATTCATAATGCCGATGCCTTGTCTGAGAATGTACCAACATTCACACCTAAATTATATTACGGTTTCTGTTTGTAGTTGTTTTGTGTGCCTCTGGAAGCCTCCATCAGCTGGATCCTGTAATGATTAGTCTAAAAATATCCCCATACGAATTCTCGACCCTGTTAAAAAAGTCTATTGTAAGATATAAGTAAAAGCAACTTAGGCAAGCCAATCCTCCAGCTGAGATGATACTGCATCAGAGATATTCCTTCACTCATTTATTCACAGACTCACATTCTGTTCTTCAGCTTCTCTCCATGCAGACCGTGTCCCCCCGGTGTGAATTAGTAATGCTGTTTTCCTCTTTTATTTCAGTCTAGAGATGCATTTGTGAATTGCTATAAGTCTCTTTCACCAGGACCTGTTTTACAACAAAAGTAATACTATGAGTTTCCAGGTTTGTTTTAATGGCACTAATGTGGGCTTTATTAGCATGTAATTTCTACACTATGGATTTAAGGAAAACTAGAATTTAATTTATTAAATCTAAAACTATCTTTGCATTTACTTTATTTTGTTTTATTTTTATGTATTTTTTTTATAATTATTATTCTATAAATGCTAATGAATACAAATAACACATTATCATGACTTTTATAAGTAACATTTACTGTTAATTAAAATATCATGACACAAAACGTATTTTAGGCCCCCAAGAACCAAAACTATAGACAGAACACTGGATTAAAAATAATTCAGCACTATATGGCTTTACTGCCGCATCCACTTTCTCATCAACTTATTTTTTACAGGAGAAATGAGGCCGGAACGCCAGCAAAATGTTAACGGATCCGGTTTATTGGCTGGCGGAGTCGGAATCTGTCATTTAAATTGTGCATGGTAGTTCCCATAGAAATTCACTAGATTTTAAAGAAATGAGAATTCAGAACTTGCTAAACTTCTAAACCAGGGGAGGGGTTTTCCAACAAGCATCGTTGAGCGAAACTATGGTAGTTAGTTCCATCGAAATCGATGTAAAGACGGAACGTGCGGACCATAGTGCATTGGGAAAACGCACCCCCAGGCGGGTCGCTATACTGCATACTGTCCTATTTGCGATGTTGAATTAGAATCTTTAATATTTGGAAAAATTTTAAATTAGTAAAAACGCTGAAGTAAAAATCTCCTAAGTGTGATACAGTGTAAATGTAAAGTAAATTAATGTTAATTTAGTTAACCTCAAATGTCATTTATAAATGACAGTATAATATGATGTGACACACAATATACAGGATTGTACGCCAGGACGAAACATTTATAAAGTAAGCAAGTAATGTGTATCGTTTTGGTGTGGTGTGTTAAAGATGTGCACCAGAGCCTGAATTATCCAGTAGCCTTAATGCCGGGTTCAGATTACACAATATTTTTGTCGGTCACGATATTCACTGTGTCAGATTACACGATTTTGAATCTTGTTGTGTCGTGGACAAGAAACATGTCATACTACACATTGCTTCCCGACCATTCATCACGTGCCGTCTTTAACGACACGCGGGATTTCATCGAGAAGGCGGAACTAGCGACTGACTTCAGAAAACAAGAGTATAAACATTGCTGAAGCGCTTCCGCTACAGTTCACCAGCATTTTTCTTTCTTTGTTCTATCGTGTAGTCCCTCGATGACACATCATACATGCAGGAATACTGTTGCAACAGCTCCACGAACCTTTCCTCCATCTCACAATTCCACCTAGCAGCACCATCATCTATCTCTCTTTCGTCCCTTACTCGCCATGGTGAAAAAACTGTGTATGGAAAGAGCTTCTGTGCTGCCTCTTGGTCAACCTTCCAATTCAATGTGGACACGGAACTCTGTCAGTGGACGCGGGAAAACAAAGTAACAGTAGTCTTATGTCGTGATGTCGGAAGCCATCGCAGACGTGACAATCGGTTGTCGTCAACTAGTGTGATACACTACCCAAGAGCTCGAAACGAGGAACTCTTGAGTCCCCAACGCCCCGTTGTCGTTACGAATCCCACCCCAGACATCATACACTGTCAAGCACAAAGCGTGCAATTACATTGGGCAAATCGTTGAGTCTGAACCCAGGCATTAGGACGTCTGACGTGTTGGGGACCTTAGAACCAAGAAGGTATCTGGGTCACTGATAGCGGGGGGGATTAAGGTCAAATCAAGTCCTTTCTGACCATTGAATCCTCGCTAGCAATTTCTGATTTTGCCGCTGAACATGGCAGTGTAAATTGAGAGAAAGCAAGATGTGGCATGCGTTTTTGAAATGCCATGCTTCCTATACCATCTGTTAAGTACAAACCATAATATTTCTGGCCCATACTGAGCAATTAGAGCCAAGTAAAGTTATATGTGACCCTGGAGCTCAAAACTTAAGTCTTAAGTCGCTGGGTTATATTTGTATTAATAGCCAAAAAAACATTGTATGGGTAAAATTATCGATTTTTCTTTTATGCAAAAAAATCATTAGGATATTAAGTAAAATCATGTTCCATGAAGATATTTTGTAATTTTTTTACCGTAAACATATCAAAACGTATTTTTTAATTAGCATTATGCATTACTTAGAACTTCATTTGGACAACTTTAAAGGACACATTTTTGTTACTCATAAAAACCGTGTAATGCTTTGCGTTTTTTTTTTCTTTTTTTTCTTTAAATTAAGAGTGGAAAACATACAACATACGATGAACACAAAAACAGCAATAGAACAGCAATGATAATAAACAGTGATGACCATCTGACAATAATAGTAGTAGTATTCAAGTAGTACTAGCATGCATAATAATAATAATAATAATAAAGATGGTGATGATAACAATAATACCCTGTGATGACGGCAACAGTAATATCAATAATAACAATAGTAATAATAATAATAATAATGTAATAACCCCCAATTGTAATAATAATAATGTAATATGACACAATACCAACACATACCACACATATTCTAGCGGCTGTTGTCAATGTTTTTTTATTTTTTTTATTTTATTTATTTATTTTTTATTAAGAGTGCAAAACATACAACATACGGTGAACACAAATGAATTTCTGGGAAAAAAAATTCTGGACAAATATAAATAAATTGAAACTGAAGATATTTTAAAACTTAAATTAAACTGTTTTAAATGTTTAATTCCTTCAGTCTGTTTAAAAAATCATCGTAGGATCAGAGCTGGAATCCAGAGAGGGTTTTGGTCAGTTTATGATATAACACATACTTACATTTGTGTTATGTCATAGTTTTGATGACTTTATTATTATATGTGTAAAATAGTAATTATGAAGAATAAGTAGTGGTTTTGACACTGTAAAAAAAAATCAAGTTTGTAAATAAAACAAATAATTCTTGAAGTTTTGATGTTATACAAGAGAATACTTTCAGTTTTTTCTATTCAAAGATTTTATGTTTAATCCAGTGTTACTAGCCATTTCTTTGTAATTGTTAGTGAATTTATTTAATTTTGGAGTTAAAACTGTTTCTACACCTTTGTGTGTGTGTGTGTGTGTGTGTGTATGTTTTGTATGGCAAAGGAATTGTGAGATTGATGTGAGATGTTATAATATGTATTTTAGATGCGCTTCAGAGAGGCATCTTTATTAATGTGTTAGGCCGAAGCAAAGATTCGGTTTTAGCTACTCCTGTATTATTATTATTTGTCACTTTTGTGCCAAAAAGAATGCGTTAATGTAAACGATAAGCTGTATGATTCTGTCTTTAGACTTAAATGAAATATATTTAAATTGAAATACATTGGCCTTATATATAAGATATATGTACAGTATCTGCAAGTGCTGTGCAAATTTTGAATAGGACTAGTTTTGTTCTAACACTATCACTAGATGGTGACCATCTGGTCATAAACATACTTTACGAATGCAAACCCAGTTTCGGTAACTTTTGAAATTAAGCAAGGAAGAAAATGCCTTTTAGCTGCAATAACGTCTATTTCTCGGGAAACGTATTTTAGTTACATTTGAAGTCAAGAACAATCCTTCACTTTGAATGTGGGTCATAAATAAATGAAAGTTTTGTGGTTTGGGGTCCATATATGTGATCAGCTATGCTCTTCTATCATGTGCAATAGAAAGGAGACACAGAAACAGATCTACCCTCAAAGAAATTCATTCAGCCCATATGCTGCACATCGCGCATGAACTTACTGAACAATGTCACTCTGCAACATTAGCTTCTATACACTCTAAGAAAAGTAATTTAACCACTAGCCGGACAGTGTACTTAAGTGATGCAGTTAATTTTTGCATATTGATGGCAATTCATGTTGTTGTTCCACTCCCGGTTTTTTGAAGTACACACTGTATTTGTGTTGTGTTTACACCAAAGAAATGTCCGTAAAAATAATGGAAATGGTTTGGTCAGAAATATCCGGGTATATTTCTACGTCTAGCTGATGTTTTACCATCAGGCTTACACTGAGAAAAATAAAGTAATAAAAGAATAATCTCTTAATAAAGAAAATAAAAGGTTTTGAAGTGTCATTGAAAAACTAATGCCTCGTAATAATATCGATTTAATCTATCTATATATATTATGGTCCAAAAAATACACTTCTTTTTACATGACCCTTACTCTTCTTCATGACAACCCTCTACACAGCAGACTGTATATGAAAAGACGTTTACAAATCTATGACCAATTAAACACAGGCATTTTGCTAGGGTTACGTCACATTCGTATGAATACCCTTGGTGTGATTAGTTAACTTGAAAAGTGAAATAAATGATTTATTTAAAGAGGTTTTTTCTTGTTTATAGCCAATTTAGCTTTTGTTCATGTTGAAATTAAGTTATAAAAAGTCAAAAATATGATATTGACCTATAAGTAACTAGAAAATATATTGATATGGTATAGGCTTTTATAATAAATAATGTTTGTATGAATGTATGTATGTATGTTTTTGTTTTTAGGAAAATATATTTGATTAAAACAATTAATATTCAATTAAAATTTAAGATTTTAACAAACCCATAAATCTACATATTAAGGTCCTTAAAAAAAATACCTAAATATTATAATGGATGGTGAAACTGGGGCAAGTTTGAAAGTGCCATCGAGTCTTACATGGATACGGCCTATACGATGCGTATTTCTGAAAAGGGATAAATATTACCTTTTTTTTTTAAGTTTAAAGATCTTGCCATGATTATGTAAAAAAATGAGCAAGGGCAATCCCACTGTACATAAATATACTCCAGTGCTCAACAAGTCAGCGAGGACTACAGGTCCTCTTCTGTTTCTGTCGGTAGCATGACCTGCCAGCCCGTTGCCAGGGAGAATGGGCAGACAGAACGGATAAGTACACTAGTAATAACCTAATGGCAACCTGCAGCACACCGAGGCATGGGACCACAAATTTAGTTATCAAATTGTCTGAGGGATTTTATCAACTAGGCCCTGCCACTGAACTTGATGTATTTGTACAATTATTATTCTGATCTGGTGTGGTGTGTGTGGCGGTGCAACAGTTCTCCTCGGTGTGAGTTAACCAAGTTAATAGCTACCAACGCCAGGGCCCCCCTAATATTTACCCCCCCCCACCACAACACCACAGTCTTTCTCGCCGCATAAGGAAAGCGACTATTCTCTGAAATAGAATGTTGGATTGATATTTAATTTAATTGTCGTCTAGTCCAGCATGCAAGTATAGGATATAAATGTAGCAAACCATATATGGAGAGTTAGGTGCTCTTTCTTAGCATCCCAGGGACGAGAACTACATCTAACATTTTATGACAAATTGATCGCACTACTTACTCTTTCCTTTTTTTTTTTTTTTTTCCGATGGTGGTGACTTAGCTTCAATCTCACTCGCATACGTACTGCGCTCTTACAAAGAACATCGTCTAAACATGTAAACACATTCCATTTGATAAGTAGTACAAGATTACTTTGTATGTGGGTTTTGATTCGCACCAGTACATCACACCAAATGTTGGCTTTTTTTAGTTCATAAGAGCTATCAAGAACAAAGTCTCCACGCTTTCAAAGTGGTATCCCTTTTTATCAACAAAATTTCAAACACTGAAATGTGATTTGTTTCACACCAGATTATAGCGAGTCAATAAATCAGCTTGTGCACACCCCACTAACGTCTTATTTACTCAGGACACAGTTGTCCAGTGTTCACAATGGGTAAATTATGCTTATTAAAAATAAATGAGAGAGGAGCTATTAATTTTATTTGTATGTTTGAATAAATCTGTCATGAAGGCAAGTTTTAATGAGACTACCTTATGTGCATTTGAGTTTTATACAAATACTTCATATTTCATACACTTTTGTTTTTTTTTTAGTGTGATTATATCTGAAAATGAATAAAAAGTGAAAAAGCGTGTTAGCCCTCCGAACCCCAGTTAGTGCCAACTATGTGGCCAAGTATGGTGATCCCACCCATAATCTGCATTTTCCCCATCCAAACACCACAAGTGCACAGACACGCCGTAAACAAACACACCCCTGAACAACCACAAATTCCCGGAGCAGATGGTCAGCCATTTGCTGCCTTTTGCGCCCGGGGAGCAGTTGGGGTTTTTTTTTTGGTTTTTTTTTTTTTTTTTTGGTGCTTGCTCAAGGGCAACTCCCAGGGTGGTGTTGAAGGTGGGAGAGAGCGCTGTACATTCACTCCCCCCACCTACAATCCCTGCTGGTACGAGACTCGAATCAGAAAACCTTTGTGGGTTAAGATGTACGTACTCCCCCCTTAACCATTAGGACCCCCCAAGAATATCACCCTGAATAGTGTGGTTACATATAAGAGTTTGAGTTCTGTTGTTAATTTTAATCTGTAACATTATGGTAACATACCAAAAGAGAGGCTTCCCTGCAAGTTTACAGCATTGTGGACTCTGTTTTGTTGTGCAGGCGTTGGGCCAGAGTGTATGGGTATGTGAATAATCCTTAATAGATAAATTTAGTATCTGGGCATATCTAAGTGAAATATCCTCTGAGATTATAACAGCAATGTTAATAAATCAACACTTGTATATTTGGAATTATGAAAATAAACACTCAATATTTATTTGCATTATTAGTCTATGTACAAGGAAGTGTTACTTTCCGTTTAGAATGACTTATTGACATATTCACTGAACGAACAGGGAGATTTTCATTTCCCAGCTGTAATGAGCGTTGTGGGTCTCTGTGCATCGCAGCGCTGCTCTCTGGAGTCATGTGCCGCATCCACGGCCTGCCAAATCTGTGCTGCGGTGTTAATGTGCTGCTTGGTGTCACGTTCAGTCAGCAGGAAGCACTGGCCCTGTCCGCACCGCAGGAACAGCCTCCTCAGGCCCAGCATGAGCTTTCTCTCAGAGGCTGGAAAGTGTGTTTCCCTCTCTCTGCTGTAGATCTGTGACAGTCAGCGGGGCCCTGGCATTGACCCCTATAAATGGACGGCTGCTTGCTATTGAAAATGAGTGTCGCAAATAAAAAATATGGTTTAGCAGTGCTGCATCAATGGAGACATTTTGCCACAATGACATTTGTGGAATTGTAAAATGACTACAGGGATTTACAGGGAACATTACATTATGGTGGAGTCCAAAACTCTGAGCACACATCAAATCTGAGAGTTTTTTCCATTTATTTACATTAAAATAAACAAAGGTTAGGATTTTGAAAAATGAAAAAAAAGGAAGGTTATGGCATATAAGGAAGAAAAATACAGAAGATTCAGCATTTCTAGGTCATAATCAAATGTAAGCAAATTTGTTCTTTCCTCCTCTGAGCAAAATGTAAGCAAACCAAATGTTAGTTCCTCTGAACAAAAGGTCAGATTTTCTTGCCTTCACTGAAGCACATGATGCTCCCTGGAACCGTCTCAAATCACTCTGGGTTAACATGGATCATCAGGTTTTGTCCATGCCAGCTCAAGTGCTGCTGTCATAAAAACAAAAGGAAAACATACCAAATATATGACATTTTTTTAATTAACTATTCATCTGAATATTTCATTAAAGTGTTAAAACGTAACAAATTAGTTTGCCCAAAAAAAGAAGAAGAAGAAGAAGACGGTTTAATTACAATGATAATTAAGTCTTTAATTAAATGTGCAGAGGCATTTATTTTGCTTCAACATTTGGCCTCCTTAGGTCTAGAGCATTGAGAAAACAGAGCCTGCAGGTTGATGATTTTTAAAATAAGTCATTTCAATCATTGTTTATAAACAAATATGAATGAGGTGTATTAAAAACTGTCAACTAAACTGCAGAAACTTAAAAGAATAGTTCGCACCAAAAAAAGAAAGAGAGAAAGAAATTTTGTATGTTTTGTCAAATTTTGTTATGTCTTTTTTGTTTGTTTGTTTGTTTATAGTGTCAATTATAGATAATGATAACAAACCCCCTGGTCAGAAAAGATTACGATGCATGTTAAATTTGGTTTTAGTAGTTTATCTATGAGCAGATGAGATAATAATTGATATTATTAGAGATAATATCTATGAGATAATAAAATGTTTCTTTTTTTTTTTTTTTTCTTACTATAAATACCGTGTATGTGTAGTAGCTATAATATAGATATATATGGATAAAATCACGGTCGTTCCCCATTTTGTCTCTTATTTGGAAGATTTATCCTGTCCATTACACAGTTCTTTCATTTCTGGTTACTTTTTTGGTAAGTTTTTTTTTTTTTTATTTATTTTTTTATTTTTTTGTAATTCAGCTCACCTGTTTGTAGTTTAGTTCTCATTACCTTGTTAACCATTGTGTTTTCAGCCCGGGTTTCCCTGAGTTTCTTGGTCAGTATGTGTTTTGTTCTGTTCTTGTTTTATTTCCTCCATTAAATATGCTGCATTTAGATTGTTTGTTTCCCAGCTTCTTCATCCTTTCATTACACACAATAGTGCATCTGTTTTGTGTGGAACTGCAGAGTCAGGACATGACCAGCAACACGTCTCAGTGGCTCAAAATCCACAGATCTTCAAGTAACATCTGATTTGTTGGACTGGTTCATTACCAACCTGTAATGTAGCAATTTGCCTCATTTGGAAACATAAGCGCGATATTATTAGGCGGTGTGTAAGTGTCAGGATGAATGACTTAAGTGTGCCAAAGTTCTTTTGAAGTTGAGGAAGTGCAGGGGTAGAGGAAGTTCTTCAATGCTCTGTTGAAGTGGGAGGAAGTTTCATTTAATTGGATTTTGATGCTGCCTGTTGTCATGGCACCCAGATTCTGTCATTTCATATAAGGCCTTTTTTCATCGGATGGGAGAAGAGATCTCAGGCGAAAGGAAATGAGCTTCCTGGAGGAGCAGCCTGCAATAGAGCAGCCACATTGATTGGGGGAAATGAATGTGTTTGGGCTCTCAACACAATGAGTCCGAGCAGCACACGCTGAAGTGGCCACAGATACTCTGCCCGATGGCAAATTAATTAAGATAGGAAATGGAAGTGGCCTCATACAAACATAAAAATAAGGAGTTCTTTAACTTCCCGGTGTGCTCCGTTGGGTTTCTTAGAATCCAAATAAAGAATCCAGATGAGCACTCCTCGAAGTGGACAAATAAAATGACAGCTTATTACTGCTATATGTTCAAAGAATTTCCTGTATTTTTCATTAGGATGCTGCTGAAAATTCATAAAGATGGTTTTTGAGACTCGAAACCTTTTCATTGGTACTGAAGATGAACACTGCATCCAAATGAAAGACGAGCGATTCATAACATGGGTTTTTCAAGAACTATGCAGATTGCGATATCCGAAAAGCAGGTGGACAATGACAAGTAACGGTTTTATATAGGCCCAAATACTGTACATATATACATTAAAGGGCACTTATTATGCAAAATCCTTAGACTCCCAAGAGTTTCTTATTTTAAAGCGATGGAGGACCCTGCACGTCGAAAAATGACTACCAATGTGACACGTTGGGAGTGAGAACGTGTTGGTATCACAGTTTTCCACAAACAATATTAAGCAGCACACTGTTTTCAACATTGATAATAATAGGAAAAGGGTTAAATGTCCTCTTACTAAATAAATAAAAATATACAGTAAATAGTATGCATAAAATAGAAAACTAGTATTGTAGATTTTTATTTTATTTCAAAATATTACTGTTTTAACTGTATATTTGCAAGCATTTTGGTAAGCATAAAGGCCCATTTACACAAAGGACCATAACTATAATGATAACAATAAAGACATTGTTTTCAAATTTGTTAAAATATTTAATGAATAGCGGCGTTTCTACTCACAAGTATAACTATAATGACACAGAGGAACTGTATCATTGGATATGTAAAACTGCAGCGTGTCCTTATAATAAACAGAACGTTATTGTGCATTGGAGTAGACTGATTTATAAAATGTGCAGTTCAGTGGTGTGGACCCTAATATAGTTCTCATTAACTTTATAGTTAGCCTATCATTCTTGGTGTGAATGGGCCGTTAGAGACTTTTTCAGAACATCCCAAACTTCCCAAATCCTAGTGTATAATACAAATTGTAAGTAATTGTGTGTTAGTAAATGAGTGTATACTGTACAATATTGAGGAAATCAGGTATTTATTTTACACATTTATTTTACATACATACATACAGGGCCTAAAACTAACTTTTTGCCACACCTGCCAATGGCCGGTGACATGATAAAATGTACCGGCCAAAAAAACGTTTTACCGGCCATTACTACTACAATAACTAAACATATTTACAATGTTTTTAATTTGGTTTTCCTTCCTTGCTGGTTTTTTTTTTTTTTTTTGGCCTTTTTTTTTTCCTCATTTTCCCTATTATTATAAGCCATTCAACATTACAGTATAATTGAAAGCCATTATTTTTAACATTTAATAGGCTCTGAAATATATAACAACTTTTCATTTAAGTGATTTTAAAACAATCTTCACATAAACTATATTATATATGCATAAACTATACATATTAATCTTTATTCAAGCTATAAAAGTTAATCAGCGACTAGAACAGTCCAAGGACTTCTCTTTTTCTTTTGTTCTTTGATATACTGTACATCAATGACAGAGTTTCACTTTAAAATCAGTGCTGTCGCTTTAAAACCTGATGCAGATGACGTGGATCTGACACGCATCCGATTTTCTCCCGACTCTTTACGGTCATTTATAACTCATTTAAGACTCTGTTTACAAGGTAACTTGCCAAAACCGCGCATTTTGACATAATTGTGTG
Source organism: Sinocyclocheilus anophthalmus (assembly GCA_018155175.1). Taxonomy (NCBI): domain Eukaryota; kingdom Metazoa; phylum Chordata; class Actinopteri; order Cypriniformes; family Cyprinidae; genus Sinocyclocheilus; species Sinocyclocheilus anophthalmus. The sequence goes on from JADLZN010011555.1 coordinate 485,611, forward strand.
TGTTGAAGTGTGTTGAAGTGCTACCGGTGCGCTGTCTGAAGCGACTCGGCGTATGTGTACATCCAAACGGTGCAGCCTTTCAAACTATACTTCACTGCACCGTTTAGGTGGCGTAACCCCAGGTATGTGTCGCCACATTCTCGGGTTATGAAGAATAAAGAAGGGAAAAGTTAATCTTCCGAAATGTTATAAAAGTTATTAGAACCGTGTCTAGGGGCAAGCTGACCATCACACTGCTCTGACCTTATCAGTCCGTTTGTATCCTATTATTCGATTCGCTCTTGTCGCTTATGACAGAACAGCTAATCACGATGATCTGGTCTTCGGAAAAGATTATTTTATGCGCTTATGTCAGAAACAGCGAATCGCTTTAAAAACGGTCTGTTGTTTTCACTTCATTGCATTGTTATAATTCGTAAAAGTTGTACATGGACTCGCCAACGCTGATTTTTACTCTTGCATTTGGCGCTTGGCGAGTGTTAATTTTAGGCCCTGCATACATACATAAAATGCTTAAATGTAGTTGTGTCCTAATAAATCACTGGATTACAGCAATTGCCAAGCCTGCAATCTGGACACACCAGCTAATATTGCCATTTTAATCCTTCTTAACCCATGAAGCAAAACCAGGTAACAGGACGCCAGCCTGTTTCCATATTCATTCAAGCTCACAACAATTTAATCCCAAATCATCTTTGCTTTATCAGCACGACAACTTCTAATAGCTAATCATTTCCACTATGTTTGGCTAATTACAACTCATACAACGCCATCTAGCATAGCAGTTTGTTAATTAGGTGGGTGATATTCCAGGAATATTAACAGGGACACGCGGAGAGATTAACTGTCAGTCATTTCCGAATTAAACAAACGTCATTGGCTCCAGACGAATGTAAACACAGCTATCGACACTGGCAGGACAGTATGCATTTCTATCCACTCACCTCAGCTAAGCTCTCTACTTATGAGGAGTTATGAGGCTGACTGCTCCGGCAGGCAGGCAATAAAACACCACCGCGGCTCCACAGAGCGCCACTGCCCTTACTAATGTACGGCTGTGTGCATGTGCAAATAATGCATGTCAGAGACAGTTGAATATCAAGCCACAAAGAAAACAAACAGATAGTACTTCCAGGGAATATGTCTTTGAAATACTAAGTGTGGCGTAAGAATGAAGCTGCGCATGGGCTGGAAAGTGTCTTGTACACAGTAGGAGCTGTCAGTGAAATTCATTGTGCTTTGTCCTTGATGTTATTTCTGTGAGAACAGAACTCTTTGCAGTTAAATATGAAAAATGTGGAGCATCTAAATTTAGAATTGTGATGTTGGGGTTAATCACCCACCAACGAACACAGACCGAGGATTGCATTCAGAGGAAGAGATAGCAGCATGCCAAGGAAAAATTGATTTGCTCTGTTTCTGGTGACAAAATCACTTTAATATCTGGAATGGATACAAATTTTGGGCTTTTTCTTCAGATTTGGATGCTAAAGTGAAGATTTATTTGCAATAAGTAAGAGACATTCAGAAGCCATTACATCTCAGTAAAAACAGCATGCAAAGAAAAGAAAAACGTCTTTAATATATGTTTCTCCTAGACAGCGATACGACTAAATAAGGACATCCACATTCTGTTTATGGCTCTGTACTCTTAATGTATGTCAGCTATTGTCTCATTTGTGTCTATTTTTAATCCTCCCAAGAAATTTTGAGAAGCATCTGAGGCAAACATCTGTACTCTGACATATTTAACGTAACTAATAGGCGTATTCCGCATCGAAAACACCCGGGGAGCGGTAGGATGTTAGCCGTGTGGACTTGGGACTGGATCATGAAATGGCCGATTATATATTAGAATGGAGCTATATAATTTCAGATGAAGCAGAACAAGTTTAAGGGCTGCACAATTCATCAAAATAAAAATGCAATATTGTCATTATCAGATCGCAACCTATAGCATAGTGCTTCATAGCGAGGTTTGCCACTGTATAATTTTACACGTGAGCATCTCATGATTATGATTATTGTAATTTAGTTGTAATATTATAATATTAAAATTATTTTATTTTATTTTGCAGTTAATATTTTATTTAGAAATATGTGAGGATTTGGTTTTTCGATTTTTTATGTAGTAAATAACACTAATCAGTTATTAATATAATGTAACCTTATTCACAACATTTTTGCCAAACCTGTGCATTCCTACAAACAAGTGCAGCAAACTTGGAGCTTAAAAAACCCACATTTTAAATTGCACTTGCAATTTTTCATCAGATAAATCACATTACATTTTTTTCTTAAAATCATGCAGCCCTAAAATCTAGTAAAAGATTAGATTAGATTATTACTAATTGAATTAAACACATGCACAATCACACCACCGGATATTAAACAAGTAAATCAGATCAATTTTATGTTGACTTTAAATGAAATATTATTGAGATAATCCATTAATTATATAAATATAAACTCTAGTACTACTTCTGAGCTTTGAACCCTAAACAATAAAATTGTCTCTGGGTATTTGGTATGAACCACTCATACATCCAAATTTACACAGACATGTTCTTACACCTCTGACACGTTTCCTGGATGATATTATAGACCAGGGGTGGCGAACGTCAGCCGGAGAGCCGCAGCCTGCAGACTGTTTTGCCGTACAACCCTAATCAAAACAACTGAACAACGCCAATCAAGGTGAAGGTTGTTATAGAAAGCTACAGGCAGGTGAGTTCTAATTAGGGTTGGAGCTGTATTCTGCAGGGCTGCGGCTCTCCAGGACCGGAGTTCGCCACCGTTGTTATAGACAGAAGAGACATTTTAGATGCTCCAGCTCAAAGTAAATAACCGCTCACACTGTCAGTGCTGTATTTCATCACTAGTGTGTCAGACAAAACGATTTGCAGAGATCAAAATTTATTTGTGCTGTTTATGTGAGATGAAGATTATCCCTGATACTGGTGGGCAAGCGTCAAAGATGAGTATCGCCAGCAAGACACAGGCAGGAGTTTTAGTCAATGTGCAAAATTCAAATGTCTGTACATGACGCATCACACCATGCCTCAGTCCAAAACTGTCAATGTAACAAAATGCCAGTGGTGCCAAATTTTGATTTCAAGGAGGTAGAGGCAGAGTTATTTCCTCTGGCGTTTATTCAAAAGTAGATGTATATTCTAGAATTTGTCTTACAGGTAACTTAAAGCATGAAGGGCTCTGAAAGCATTAAATAGACCTTTTTTCATGTCTGCTGACGTCACAGCTCATGACAGTCTCTATTGTGGGGCTGTTCACGTTCCTGTGATGCCATCTGCCAATCAGAATGCATTCACGGCTCAGATGATTGACTCAAAAAGCGTGCTCAGTGAAGTGAATTCCCATGAAGCAGGTCACGTAGGGGAGGGGTCATGAGACAGCAGAGCTGCTATTGAGGCGATGAGAAGAGCGCTAATGGCCAGCTTTCTCCAGGTATTATGGACTCCCATGATCGGGAGACTGAAGCAAACAAAAGAGGATAGGAGAACGTATCCCAGCATTTAAAATATTACACGTTTTGTGAACTCCAAAATGTATCAGGCTACAAAAAAAGTCAACAATGGAACTGCGAAAGTTCAAAAGCGCTCTGAGAAAGTTGATGCCATTGGTGGCCGAGTGCCCATTTATCTTTAATGTCTGGGTTGGGGCTGACAGATCCGCAGGGCTGAGCAGCGCTTGAGTAAAGGGAGCGAGCCGTTGCTGAATATGGGGGAATTCTGAAAGATTGATGAGCGGAGGAGGATGATGGTTGGGTTAGCAGTCTGAAAAATTGGACTAATCCATCCAAGCTTCCTCAACGGATCAGATCAGTGCCGTCTCCTCCACAACTTCCCATCACAGCATGCTGTCCTGTTAAAATAGCTCGGTCTCTGGAGGTTTGTGCATGTAAAGTGCTCCTCAGTGCCAGACTTCTGAGCTTTCTACTTCCCTTCGTGCTCTAAAACTGCAAACAGCTTTGTTTTAAACCCGTTTCTGTCTTTTTCTTTTCTCTCTCTTTGTTTTGCTCTGTCTGTAATTCATATCTACGCACACATAAACAACTTCCCCTCCTGTTATCGTCATTTAGCCTGGTCACGAGTGTAATTCTGGGGCCGGAGTGCCCCCTGCTGGCAAGGAGCGGGACAGCAGACACCATGCTTCACTGCTGTGAGAGAAACCAAGCATGAAATCACTCTGGCACCAGGCCTGCCAACCTCAGCCAACTGCCCTCTTCCTGAGCGCCATCTGTGGCCTCCAAGGGATGAGAACTGGATGGCTGGTCCTACTGGGTTCCATATCCATAAACAGAGCCCTAAACCTGTGGGAAGTGACCACACAGGGCACAGCTCAAAGACTCTTGCTCCGCATGCCTGGACATGCCCTTTCAGGATGTATATTTCACATCTGCATTCCTGAATCAAGATGACTGGAACTGAATTATTTTACAGAGAGAGAGACCCTTATAAAATCTATAGGTCTACAAGCTATGGCAATATTATTTCACGTGTTTTATCTAGGATTAACTACAAGGAATAACACTTCTGTGATAGGCATCACAGTGATGTGAGTGTTACTATAGTATCAGTGATATAGTAGTTTTTGTTAATATTTTGAAATATATTTTACAGTTTTCATTGTAATTTTAGTTATAGTTTTAGTAATTTTATAGGGTTTTTGTAGTACCTTAAATTAAAAGAAAATGTAAAATGCAGAAATAAAATCATTTAGCTAAAATAAAATGTGATAACTTTTTTTCTGTTTTAGCTAACAATAATAACCCTGATGTTATTACAGCTAGGAGTTTTCTGTTGCATTGTGGCTTATTTATCAGTGCCTTATGACTGTGAAAACAGCACTTTGATTAAACACCCCACTATTCGATAGTTGATTTATTAATAATAAAAAATCGGAATTCTTCTGCCAAGCAGTGTAGTACACTGGAGTTGACAAGCAACATGGCGTGCCTATAAAATGTACAAACAGAGGTGTGTTTTTATTGGCATCTATTGCTTGATGAAGAACTTTTAACGTCCATAAAACCTTACAATTGTACATACATGCATTGTATATACATACACAAATATACAAAAAAATCTGCTCTCTTAGACTGTAATATGTCCTGATTCCAACAGGTTTGGCTAAACTATTATCCATTTTAGAAAAATATCAAACCTTAAATCAAGCTATTACACAATTAATTGTTTACTTTAACACGTAATTAGTGTGTCTACAATTGATTTAAAATTTGTTTACCACTTATGTCATTGTAAATGAGACAAAACAGAGGTTTCAATTCAACGAAAGGATTGACTTTCATTGTATGAAAAATATACATTCTGAAATATTGCCCAAGTAAGAAAAGTCATACAGTACTTGTTTGGAACAACATAAGTAAATGATGACTCTGGGTGAATTATTCCTAAAGTGAGTGGGCTGAGTAACAGACATACCATCTTTTGTAAAATCAGCACAAAAAAAGCCACAGGTGTAATAAAAGACTCATCAATTCAACTGATTTAGTATGATATTTTTACCATTTCTTAGCAGATTATTAATCTTTAAGTACAACAATCTTAGAGTATTGTGTCCAAAAGTCCTGCACACTATAAATCTAGACACCATTAAGTTTGCATCTGCATTGTAATTAGGGGCCAAGCACCGAAGGTGTGATGACACCTATTTTATCCATTGGCATTCTTGTTCTTCTTGTTCTTGTTCTTCTTCTGCTCTGGAAGTCTACGGCAGCCCATAGAACCACTTCCGGGAAAGTTGTGAAATTTGGCACACCGATAAAGGACAGTCTCATCATTAACCATAGCAAATTTGGAGTCTCTAACTCAAACGCTCTAGGGCAGTGATGGGTAAACTTGGCCCTTCCACGCCACTTTCCTGCAGAGATTTGGTCCAACCCTGATAAAACTCACCTGCCTGTAGCTTTCTAGTAGTCTTGAAGACAATTATTAGCTGGTTCAGGTGTGTTTGATTAGAGTTGGAGCTAAACTCTGAAGGAAAGTGACCTGGAAGGGCCAAGTTTACCCACCCCTGCTCTAGGGTCTCACTGTCCAAAATTACACTTAGGTTTATGCTAATAACTTTTGAATCGTAAGGTACAGAAGGAAAATAATTTTTTTCCTCAGAATCCTTGGCTCATACTGAATTGAATGAACTCCAAAATGAAAAAATCGTACGTTTAAAAAACATGTTAATGACTGTTCGAAAAAACACTTTTCGAACTCGACTTAGACGGTTTGTCTGATTGTCACCAAAATTGGCTCAGATCATATCAGACCATGCGGGCACCAAGGTATGGAATCAATTGATCGCCAACCAAACGTGGAACGAATTTGACGAAAAGCACACAAAAATGGATGTGAGGCTATATCTGCCGCAATGGTGTAAGCGAAACAGGTCAATTTAGCTCAAAGGGAATCATTTAAGATTTTACAGGGAATTTCCCCCCCCCCCACCCATTTTAAAAAAAAAATTTTATTTATAGGGAATTTGGACAGAATCACTGTTTTACGGCTGATCTCTGAGACGGCCAGTGAGTCAGTGAACGAGCCGTATGACATCAATTCGACAATGGATATTTATATCCAAAATATAATGAAAACACTATTAATTAGCACATGTAACAAGATCAGCAGTTTAAGACATTAACTTGTGAGCACAAAACACAAGATACTTCTCTTTTCAATATAAAAAAGGCTTTATTGGATAAATCTAAGACAAACTAATCTAACACAAACACACGCTCTCACACAAGTTGCAGAAAGAGAGAAAGTGAGAAAATAATTAGTTTAAGAGAATGAAAATGTGAAATCCCAAGTTTACAGCAATATGTGCAATTGCATAGATCTGAACAACCATCAATCACTTAATTAACCCTCGCATTGAGTCCCTCAATGAGGTTACAATGTAGATTAAATGCACCAGTTCAGCTAGTATCTGGAAGTACTTGTTCCTGTGATGTGGGGTTTCGTTCGTGTCTGGTTGCTGAAAGGGGTTTCCCGCTTTTCTGATTGGCTGGATGTTCAGTCTTGGGAAGCCAGTGATTGGTCGTTGGCTGGCGACGCGGAGCTGTGGTCTGCAGTTGAAGTTTTAGACAGCACTCTTTCGGAGATGCGGCGTTAGGCAAAACTTAACTCAAAACACGAAACTCTCAACGGAAAATAAAACAAACTAAAGAAATAGAAGTAAAGTTTGACGAGACTAGGTGGCGTTTCTCCTCATGGTTTTGGAGGAGCTGGCGTGTAAGCCAGAGCACGCTCAAAAGCTAAAGAAGCATGATTAAAAGCATAGCTCAAAGCTATGCCTAAAAAGAGGAGAGCAAGAGCAAAGAAGGGGGTTGAAGAAGAGAACCAAGAGAGAAGAGAGTGATTTGATGGTGTTTCTAGTATTTAAACCGGGCTGTTTAACACACCCCAAATGGTGCTTTGACCAATTAGATGTGCTGTTGCTCGGGGGGTTTTGTATATTCCTCCTCCCCATTCATAAATCAACTGTTATCTCATCATTCACATGATCCGCGTTTTTCCCGCTCTGGTAGAGTATACATTTTGGACATGATTTCTTATAATAAGAATATGATACATTTGACAACGAAGTGATTAGAATAAACGTTTCAAGCATGAAGATTCAAACACACACATACTAAACATGAATAGCAATTCTTAAACTATTCAATAGTTATTCAAAATACATTCACAATAAATGATTAAGGCATGATGGTTAAACATGTGGGTTAGATACATGATATGGGGTTAGATATATAGCAATTATTAGCTGCTCGAGTCCTTTTAGTGTCATTTAGGTGCATGGAAAGGCAGTTTCCGTGCCATTCTGTGAATGTATGAAGACCAGAGATTAAGAGGTCTGTAAGGAATTTCCGAAAGTCTGTTCTTTGTCGTGAGGTGGGGGAAAAAGTCAATCCGTAGAGCTTGCGATCACTATCACATGTTTCCATGTGGCGGTCACGCTGTGCATCTCTTTTGACCATTATTCTTGATAACTTGCCCCAAAATTGACAATCTCCTTGGAATTGTCAATGTGTTCTTTTGTGTTAATGTTGAAAACTGTTCTGTGACAGAGGGGTTTAGGCTTGCTTCAGACTGGCTAATGCTCGGGTCTGATTTATGACATCCTGTTGTCTTGGGCCTCTGTGGAATTCGGCTCCTAATGTTTCAACATGTTTTGACCAAAACTTAGATTGTCTGATTCGGTGAGAGCCTACAATGTGGTGTATTGAGACTAAACTTGGTGTGTGTTATAACAAGCATGACCTGAGGCTACCTGATAGTGCTTTGGCTAATTGCCACCTAGTGGTCAGGAGATATGAATTTTTTTATTTTTGCTTATAACTTCTGAATTGTTTGACCAAAAATCACAAAACTGATCTCTTTAGATTCGGTTGAGCATGCGAAAAAATTTGAATTTTCCCATGTCAGCCATTTTGTGTGTCGGCCATTTAGAATTTTGTCATAAAATGCTATAATTTACGAACTCATTGACATATCGTTACGAAACTCGGTATGCATCTTCGACACCATGCCCTGATGGTACTCAAAAAGTTTGTGGCCAAAAGTTATAATGAAATTTCTGAAAATGCTAATACCATTTTTGAATAAATTGGGCTATTGTAATGAGACTGATGTTGATATATTCCTTGCATCATGCCGAGAACATCGATGCCAATTTTGCCATAATTGGCTGAACTTCTTGTCCGCCATTTTGATTCATGTTGAAAGCCTACTTTTTCGAACTCCTCCTAGACTGTTGGTCCAATTTTCACCAAATTCAAATCAGTTCATCTTCAGACCATACTGGCAAAAAAGTTATGGATTTTGTGTCAATATACGAAATGGTTCTCATTTAATGCATCAATGAATTTGCTGGAAAGATGCCAAAATGCACCTGAGGCTGTATCTCTGCGAAACTTTGACATATTTGCACCAAACTTTGCATGTGCCATTGTCACCTCACACTGACAACGCCACATCAATTTGGTAACAGCGCCACCTATAGGTCAAAAGTAATAAACCATTCATTAACCATTAATTATGAAATATCCAAAAATGCTATTAACTTTTGATTGCATTAGCCTATTGAAATGAAACTGCTCAGCCATTTGAATTGTCGTAAAAGTGCTATATTTTACGAACCGCATTGCCGTATCATTATGAAACCGGTATGTGTCTCGGCAACCAGTGCCCCTGACAGTAATCAAAAAGGGGGGGGCAGCAGCGCCACCTTGTGGTAAGGTTTATAATAAATTTTAATAAAAATGATTAATGAAAAATGACATTTAATTTAAATAAAGAGTGTTCCATTGACACCCTCACACAGAAACAAACAATATATTGGAAAAATCTATTGGTCAAAAGTGATGACCCATTAAATCGTATTACTAGTGGATGTATTTTTTCAGCCATTTTTACTAAAATCATCTTAAAATGGTTTTAAATACTCATTGCTGTAGTTGGTCTGATGCTTGCTTCTGTAGTGCTTGGCACCATAATTGTTGCTTGCAGCTATATTTTTTATTTACTTTTCCAATCTGAACTTTAAGACTCACTTCATTTTTTTCACCAACTCATATAGTTATTATGTGGTGTATCTACATTGGTTGCTATAGTAATAACGTAGGCGTCAACATGCTGACCCAGTTCTTGTCACTTTCTCCTATCTGCTACAACTGTGAGTGAAGAGAGTTGACAGTGTGGAGAGAGGTGACAGACAACAAGACATTTGCACACTGTTTATCAACACTGTGGCATAAAGTTACTGTGCTGAAATCACACAGCATTCTGAATGATGAGGGACTAAAGCATACCTCAGAAAAATCCAATATGAATCTTATTTCAAATGCACCTAAAAAAATGTATTTGCTAAAAGTCAAAAAATGTCCCAATGTTTTCCTTTGCTCAGTCTACAAATAACAATCATATTCAAATCAACTAGGGAATCAGGAAATCAAGTTTCAGCAGTGAGCCGCTACTGGTAGATGCTGTAATTACACCATTCTGGCAGTCAAAAGTAGCATGTATGCAACAAAAACATTTTATTTCCATGCAACATATGATCACAAAAAAAATAATTATTGATTATTTTTTTACAGCAGAAAAAAAATACTTGTTTTTGTCTTGTTTTCCAGAACTGTTGCATGGAATTTTAATTAAAGAGTCAAGGTTGATTGGATGAGCCGTGTTGAAAGCCATTGTAAAATTAATATAAACACACAACTTTGACACACATTCTATGTTAATGCACCAAGCTGCTACTTTGGCAACAGGAGAGATAGATGAAAAAAATTAATTAAAAAAATGTAATATAGTGACATTGGTGTTCTCTTTTATAAACAGTGATAAGCCACCAACGACCACTGATTTACCCTATTGTAAGAGGTTTTAGGCACAGTACACGAGTCTCTCAAGACTTAATGATTCACTACAGTCAAATCAGCTTCACAGTACAGCTGTGGGCATGCAGAACTGAAGGAACAGATGGCTGTGGCCAAGAATGTTAGAAAATATTCTTTGGAACCAAATTGTCTAGGGCAAGAACATAAATTCTGATAATGGCAGGGAATGGGCCTAAATGACTCAGACATTAATGCGCCTCAGATTCCTGTTAAAGGGAAAAGACTCCAGGGAGATCTCAGTAAGATTTGCATTTAAAATGATTTTACACTGGGGTATACAAAAAAACACACTCAATCAAGAGCACGTGGGTGTGTGAAGAGGCCAGGAATTAAAGGATTTTATCAGTGCTCGAGGAGTATTAATATAACTTTTTTTTATTATTATTATTATTATTGTAGTTGTAAGTAGAATGCTGAGTTGTTATGAACTAAAAGCTTAATATATGAACTAAATCAATTTAGTTTCATTTGTTCATTAGATAAACTACCAAGATAAGCATATTAGATCATTAGATCATTAGATAAGCATACCAAGGTTGAGAATTAACACTTACCAAGCACCAAAAGCAAGAAAATAAATAATAAATAATATTAACTCAGTTGCCAATGTGAGAAGTTTATCTACAAGGTTTTTTTTGTGATTTTTTTTTTGTGGCACACATACAGCATGTTTAGAACTAAACCATTAGCCAAATACCACTCGAGCATAGTTGAAAATGCACAATAAATCAGTGACACTTTACATTAAGGTTATAAAGGTGTTCATAAATGATTAATAACTCATTTACAAATGCATTTTAAATCATTGATAAGCAATTATGAATTATGAAACGGTTATAAAGGACTAATAAATATTTATTTCATGATGCAGCAAAAATACTCATATTAGCGAGGCCGAAGGGTGTTGTATTTGTGTTTTTCTCATTTATATCTCATGACTCGTGTCACTTTTCTTACAATGTTTTTTACCAGAATCTACTCTGTACCTTACCCAAGATTCTCCGCAAAAGTTCATGATGAACACTTGTGAACCATTTTTTAATGAGTTATAAACATTAATAGCCTGTGAAAGTGAACCTTAATACAGTGAACACTCGTTAACCCTGTATTACTGAGTATAACTGTTTAGTAACCCTGTGAAATGTGAAACTTAATGTAAAGTGAACAACTGTGAAATTCATTATTAATGAGTATAACTGTTAGTAACCTGTGAAAGTGAACCTTAATGTAAAGTCAGGCAGTCAGGAACATTTTATTAATGAGTTAGTTTAAGAACATCAATAACCGTTGAAAGTGAACCTTTTAAGGTAAAGTGCACACTGTAATAAGTTATTATAATAAATTAATAAAAGAAGAGAGTTTTGTTTTGTGAAAATGTATTTTATTGTTGATGCACTATATCAGTAAACACAACTACTTGAGCATAACTGCACACGAAAAGTGGCTTATACAAGTAAACTTACATTAAACAATTAAGAAAAACAATCAAGTATTCCACGAAATTATAACTAAGCATCACATCTATACAACAAAAATATTTGATTAATGCAAGCTCAATAAACGCACCTAAATATTTATATTTGATCTAATTTAACAGTTTTGGAATCATTAATAAATCAATGACCAAAAGCACCATTACGGAACATTATCATATTAATAAGCAATCAGTAATTATTTTTGATATTATGATAAAGCCCACTGTAACTTCAGTATTGAACATCACATGAGTGAACCATCCGCGGGAGCAGAAGCCGCAGTAAATGTCTAGGTTTTGTTGGGTAGATCTGCATTAGTTGGGAGGTTTTGCATTTTGCGTTCATGCGGCTTGGCCTGATGTCAGGCTCTTTTGTATGCGTATTTGCACAGCCAAAAAAGCATGTCTCTGTGTAAGTTCTTAGTGGCAGCAAATCTTCAGACTTGCTTTGCATTAGCAGTGTTAGCGGATCTACTGTAGCCCAAGACTAAAACTAACAACTTTATCCATTTTAATACTTATTCCGAGAGCTTTGACTAAAGGAGAATTTTAACAAAATACATTGACTGGTAAATGTTCTCATTTCACTAACTTTTGTGTTGTATGATTTCTGTGTTGCAGAATCACGGGATCGAGTCATCCAGTCATTTGATTCATTCAGATTCATTTTCAGAATGTGCGATGGTGGGAATATGCGTGTCATCAGTGCATCCAACCACACTGGAAATCCTGAAGGAAATTCAAATTATTGGGTTACAGAGGTTGCAGCAATATGTTGTCAAGTGATCTCATTTATCAGATTTGCATCATTTAAAACGATTTCTACACCACTGACCTACAGTCCAGTGGAACTCCTGTTTGAAGGATTTGTGCCCAGGGAAAAAATTCTCAGAAAGTGTGTGACGCTGTTACGGGGCTGACGAGACATGAGACGTGCGGATCCAAATGCAAGGCTTTATTCATAGACATGGTTAGAGACAGGCAAGGGTCAGATAATGGCAACGGGTATATAGAGGGCAAGACACAAGAATAATCCTAGGGTTAGCGTGGGTCTACGATCGGCGAACAGAATTAACAGGGCGAGACTAGAGGGGTAAATCCAAGTACAATGCAAAGGTCCAGGCAGGGGCAAACAGTATCTGAATAGGGCAAGACGAGAGGGGGAATCCGAGGTACACAGGCAAAGACCAGGATACAAGAAAACAGACAAGGCAAGACTAAGGTAAGGCTATGAAAACTAACGGGCTCCATAGAGTAGCTATCGCTAGGGGAGTGATATACGCTAAACAATACTCGGCAGCTTGACGGGGATAAGAGTGAGTGTTATATAGGGAAGGTGTGATTGATGACAGCTGTGTGCAATCAGTGCTGTGTGCAATCAACTGTGTGTGTAATCAGTGCAATGGATGATGGGAACTGTAGTCCGGGTGAAGTGCAACAGTGGTGTGGTGCAAGAGTTCATAGTAGTGGAAGGGTGACCTCTGGTGGCGAGCAGACGGAAGTTCATGGACCGGATTCGTGACAGATGCACACTTTCCTTATCACTCTGCATATAGCAGCCTTACTAATGTGCTCTGCATCTCCGATGTTTTATAGAAAACTACCATTGAAAATTGTAAAAAATAAAATAAAATGATGCATGATAAAACTATGCAAATTGTACCTGGAGAGCAAAAAATGCTTTACTTACTAGAATTGTTTTTCTTGCCTTCCAGTCAAAATATTTTAAGATTCTTAAATCAAGGTGCATTTACTACATCAGAAAAAAATGATATAAGGTATTTAGTCTTGTTTCCAAGGGGGGGAAACTAGCCTAATTTAAGTGCATTTTCCTTATTTTGCTAATTATCTGCCAATGGAGTAAGAAATTTTACGTTTTAGGTGAAATGCCCTTAAAATGCACTTAATCGCACTTGTTTCCCACTAAATATCTTATATAATTTTTCATCTATAGAAAATGCATCTTAACTTATGAAGTTAGATACTTGAAATAAGACAAAATGCTAATTTACAACGGGAATGAATGAATTAGGTATTTAAACATCACTTACACATTAAAAAAGGAGGAGGAGACCTCAAAGAAACTCTGGATTTACCAAAGAAAACTTGCTCCCAACCAGGGGTGCATCGTCAGCTAACTATGGTGGTTCATTCCATTTAACTCTATTGGTAACGACGGAACTTGCGACCATAGTTGCTTTTGGGAAACGCACCCTAGGTTAGGTTCACAGAGTAAGTTACCATGGTAACTGACTCTGAGTATAAGTTACCTCTCTTTCAGAAACTGGCTTGACTTACCCTGCTTTCTCGGGTTTAACAAACATTCCATTCTGAAATGGAAAGCCCAGATTTTCCCTCATTTCAGGGTTAACATACTCATGGTTTTCACTTAACCTATTTTCTGAAATGGGCCCCTGCTCTGAAAGTCATTTTACCATTTCATTTTAGAAAAACTATCATCTGATATGCATAGTATCTCAAAGGTCTTCACTATAACCCATCAAAATAAAAGTTCAGTTTAACTGGAAGAAACTTTGACAAAATTATACTATTGTAAAGTGCAAATGTCAAATAATAAGAAATAATAAATTATGTTATTTTTAAGGATATATTACACAATTTTCTTTGTGTTTTAATTTTACCGTTACCTCTGTTGTGCAACAAGGAATTAGCAAGGAAATAATTCATTGAGTAGATTTTAAATTATTAATATAAATGTTAATGTTTTAAGCTTCAAAACACTGATTTTCATAAAACGATATTAAATCACAAATGCAGAAAAATGTAAACAGACAACACAGAATTCATAAAAATATAAAACATTTCATAGGTCCCTAGAATTTTTTTAATAAATTATTAATTTGTTTAGACATGATTTTTGATAATTAAAATTTTATTTAACTACTAAAACAGTATCCGGCTAAATTAAAGCAGGATAAAAAAAAAAATTTGGAGAAATAAAACAGATTGCATAGGGCCCTAAAAAATTTACAAAAAAACAAACAAAAAAAAAACATTTTAACCATTAAAATGAAATCTAGAAAAATTTAAATGGGAAAGGAAAAAAGAAGAAGAAAACAATTTCAGAAAGATTTGATAAGGATCTACTTTTGGCAGCAGTAGTACAAAGCACAATGGCAAAACTCTGCCTGTTGTTAACTACAACACTGCAACCAGTGCAAAGAGAACAGGCTTGATGATCTTTGCATTCAGTTGCTTAATTTGATCCATTATGGCTGTGAGTTAATGAGAAAGACCTGTCTGACCTCTTGAGAAGGGAAATGTATGACCATAAAATGTTACTGATGAGGTTATAGTGATTAGCAGTTAATTGTTGCAGTTTGTCATGACTTGCCACACGCAACAGACAGAATAACATAAAAACAGATTTAAGGCTGGCAAAACCTGTGAGGCAAAAATATCAGATGCAATGACAAGAATTAATCTAATTATCATCTAAAACCACCTAACAAAGCCCAGTCCTGGAACCATTAACTGAACCTAAATCCAGGCAAAATGTTATCCACAATACTGAAATAATCTTGATATCTAGCAGGATATGTGACAGGCCACCAACTGTCACAGTCACAACCCTGATAAATCTGTGCATTCAAAATCCATTCCATCTGTGGGATACATTAGTGTCAGATTCACAACAGTAATGAGATCAGTCAGCTGTTTGCCACTAGAGGTCACTGTCACCAGATTCTCATTACAATTAAATGTCAACACTGTGTCACACACATTATGTATATTTATAGTTCTCTTTGTTCTTTGTGAAATCTTGTCTTTGGTTTCCATTGCATGTCTCAGTGTTTATTGTTCCTCTGCTTCATTCTGATATTTTGCGGTTGTGATAATATTCTGCCGTGTTTGTTAAAAAGTCTGAATACTCAGACAGAAACAAAAAATTAATTTGACTGCCAGAATCTTTAATGAATTATACTATCACGCATTTATCAAGGACTTAAAATTACTATAAAGCCACATTCACACTGCACATTTTTAGAAGTTAAAATCACATTTAAATGCAGGAGAGAATCCCATAAATTACTGTTTGGTGTAAAAGGAACACAGTCATTTCTGCAAATACTAAGGTCAATATATTGGCCGATTTTGGGCATTTTTAATAATTATTCTCAGTCAATATGTTATTCTGTTTGGTCAATAAAGCCAGGTAAATTTCAGCCTGATTTTATTATCAGCATGTACTCACTATGCTCAGCTCACAAAAGCCCCTATAAGGGGTCATATGATGCTGCTAAAAAGAACATTATTTTGTGTATTTGGTGTAATGAAATGTGTTTATGCGGTTTAAAGTAAAAAAAACACATTATTTTCCACATAATGTACATAATATTTTCTCCTCTATGCCCCGCCTTTTTAAAACATGTCGATTTTTACAAAGCTCATCGGTCTGAAAAAGCGAGGTGTGCTGTGATTGGCCAGCTATCCAGTGCGTTGTGATTGGCGTTGCATTGCATCGCGCCGCATAAACACAAAACTCTGTCTGCATTTGTGATCGGAGAAATGACAAACAACAAGTGCTACTCTACACAGCCCAAAACTCGCGTTTGAATCATCAGTGGCAAATCCTTTAAATGAAAATGTACTTACAGACTGTGAGTCAGAACTGCCGGCATTTTAGTCTAACGTTACTCTCCCAGGATCAGTAAACAGTCCTCCATAAAATGTGCTGCACACATCTGGATATCTGGGTTGAAGTGTTCTGGAACAGTGTGTAAATACAACTTAACCACTTATTTAGTCGTGTCCATTTTTGGAAGGCCAAACCAAGTAGTTTCACAACGGAAAAACACAGACGGGCTAGCATGAGCCGAAGCCCGCTAGCTGTGCGCTGAGCCCGGGATAGAGTGAGCTGAGGCCGAATGAGCGGCAACCACCTGTGACGACCCCGGGCTGGACTCCGCTTCGTCCACGGTGAAAGTTGTTATGTATTCCCTCAGCGACCAGCACAGATCAGCTCTAGGCATGACGAAGCGGATAAGTCCTCTTTTGGAAGACAAACAAAGTAGTTTCGCTTTCACAAAAAAACACAGCGTCTTCACAACATGGCTGCAGCGTCAACAATACTACAGCGAGGATAAAAGTTACACCTTCTTTCTTTGCAAACATTTGGGCGGCGTTATGCCCAATCTTACCACAGGCGTAGTAGGTATTTTGGGTTTATGTTAACGAGCAGTTTTAGGAGGTTTGGCTGAACTTTAACTTTTATAAAGAGAATCTCTTTGGATTTGAGACTTTAGTCTTTGCAACTTTTACGATCTTCTGATAGGCCATCCAATGAGTTTGTAACACTCCAAAGAGAAAGGAAAAATTTAAATCGCATCATATGACCCCTTCAAATGAATTTGTAACTTTTTACATCATATTTTTGTGCGTGCTATCAAATGGAGTATATTTTGAAAGGCATTGAACCAGAATCAACTAAAGCACAAACTTACCCAGTTTAGTAAATCTGTCCCTTTTGTGTCCTATTTGTACGCTAAGCATGCATGACAAAACAGAACTTTACTTTGGGCTTAAGCGTCGAAATAATTTTTATCGGTTTGATGGAAATCTTTGCACTGCAGAAGTGCAAAGTTGCATTTGCACAGACTTTTTATTGCACCTCAGAGGTGGAATGAATGTATTTACACTGAATTTTCAATTGCATAATGCTGTGAGATTGTATTTTATTTAAACATTTAATTATGAAATGGCAGCACTCTTGCTTGTGTGGTTTTGTTAAACTATATCATTACATAGAAATGTGATAAAGACAAACTTATGGGGGAAAATGGCCCTTTATATCTTGAGTTTTGGGGGTATTAAAATAGGCTAAATCACACAGTGAAAGTGAGCACTAAAGGTGTGTTTTTACAAACCGAGTGACATACTCAATGTCAGCTCGCACATTGTTACACAATAATTACAATATTATAGTAGAGGATACATTGTACACCCCTACTTCTGTGTGACTTGTGCTTTGTGCATCACTGACTACACTATTGAGGACACTTAATATTTGGCAAAATTATTGACTTGACTGCATGGACACTATTGGATGTACTGAAATGAGCTGATGATGACATCACTGTTTTCTTCAGAGCTGCTTTATAGATGAATTTAACTCATTCCATACACTCTAAAAAATGCTGGGTTATTTTCTTTTAACCCAAATGCTGGGTTCAGCTTGTTGGGTCATTTTATTGGGTTATTTTTAATATTTTTACCAGATGCTAGGAGTAGTTTTCTGTTGAGTTAATAGCTAGCCTGGAGGTAAGTCAAGCGCAGGCTTTATAAGGGCTTTATAGGTTTTTGCATCGTGCTTCGTCCTCCACTACATGAGCAGTTCTCAGGGTTGCCGCTGCCGATTTGGTGCACTTCTTCAGCGAAATACAGGTTTGTATACATTTTATTTGATTTATAAAGTCTTTACTGTGGTGTAAATTACATTATTTTATGCAATGCAACATAAGCACGAGATGTCAGTCAGCTGCGGCAGCTGCATCGGGGGAAGGAGCAGTTACGAGTGAAATGCGAAGCCGCGGTCTGAAGTTCACAGTTCCCACATGAACAGCAGCCCTTCACCAGATCAGATTTCGGCGACACACCGGCACGAGAATTAGCACTATTTTGGTGAAAAGCGATTACAGAGAACAGTTGAATACACTTAAATTAAAATGCTACTTTTAAACGTAACATTTTTTTAATGAGTTTAAATGTATGTAATATTGTAAACTATGGTGTATCCACTCAAATAAATTAAATGTGTTGTGTTCTTGATTAATAATAAATGTTCATCTTTTGATTATTGCTGTTGCCTATAGTAATTCTGTGTGTGATTTTTAATTTCCAGCCATTTTAAGCTAGCAATATAATAATTTTTAAACAATAGTTAACTTAAATAAAACAAATCAGCATGTTGGGTAAAAACATTTAACCCAACCAGTTGGGTCAAAATAACTCAGCATGTGTTCTGTCCAATATTTACCCAGCACTGGGTTACCAAATAACCCAAGTTGGGTTGTTTTTAACCCAGCATTTTTAGAGTGTAATTGATGGACTTTCTAAAGTTATTGAACTGAACTGAATCAACGATGAACTGATTTCAACTGAATAATGACCATTTACTGTCTTTTTAGAGCTGATTTCCAGCAGAATTGAATTCTGTTTGCATCATTGAATCATTGTTTTCTTGTTTATCCCTGTAAAGCTGCTTTGAAACAATCTGTATTATAAAAAATGATATATAAATAAAGGTGACTTGATTTGAACATCAATGGGCAAATAGGAAAGTTTGTCTCAGAATTGCCTTCAGAAGATATGAAATAAAGCCCTTGAACCCTATCTACCTTTGGTTTTCAAATAATCATATGGGTTTGGAACAACTTGAGTTTGTGTAAATTATGGCAGAACTTGTAACTAAAACTTGACTGTAAGTCATGTGGACATATCAGGCACACATAGAGCTCTGTCTTATATCTTTGCGTTTGCCAGCCTTTAGTACTCTTGATGATTTCCCAGCTCTGATTAATTAGGCACACAATATTCACAGCCAGCGAGAGCTGGTGGGTGGCAACACCATCATTATGCGCATTTACTCTCAACTCTACCCTAGTAGCAGAAGAGGTTAAATGAAGCTTTACCCTGTTCATATGTGTCTCCACACATTTTAATTTCCATTGATTTTCGAGTTGGGTCAGAGAGTGCTGCATTGGAATTAATGTATCCCAGCTCTTCTTCAGCATGTTGGGTTCCCACCAACCACAAGGATTTAACTGGGTCATAGCCAGACCCCATCACACCCCAAGGCCATGTTTCACAGAGCTCTTCATTTAGACCGAGTTTCAAAGCAGCACTGGTACCAAAGTTCAAGTTCACACTAGCCAGTGAAAAGCATGCGCTGTTTCCTGCAGTAGCTCTCACCCGACACTCAGAACCACTCAAACAAAGGGCAGACGCTTTTCAAATACATATAATTTAATGGAAAGGGATAAAATGTGTGAAAATCCCTAGCTTCATAGTGCGTGTCAATTACATACCGGAGGCCCAAAGATCATGCAGCATATATATTATGCGGCATACAGTATACAGCCTTTTCACCTTTCGAAGCAAAGAAAATATTTGCAATGTGATGCCTAAAACAATTATTATTCAGACCATAGGGAAGCATGAATTATGATATGTGCCTTGTATTGATTTCACGGCTGACAGACCACCACCTTTAACCAGCGAGAAGCTTGCAGTTTTCCAGAGCAGATGATCTATCAAAGCAGTAATAGAGTAATTCTCCTTTTTAATTGGACAATGTTAGACTGGCGTGTTAGTCTCGCCGCTGAAATGCCTTTTTTCATGTAATCTGTAATTGAAATATGGCATTGCCACACAGACAGCCAGGTAAGAGATGCAGCCGCATCCAACTTGCAAAGCTGGTTTAATTACAGTGAGCTTGTCTGCCCATGGTATGTTTTTATTAGTGGTTTTTGCAATAATCACCTTTGCTCATACTTGTGGAATTTATCATTCTTGTAGTTTTTTTTTTATTTATTTAGGGGGGAAAAACCAAGCAACCACAACACGATAACCAGAAGTCTCATGTCCATTAAATGTTTTGTAGCCAATTGGATTTAAATACAACTCTGTAGGAAAACGTATTAAAACAAAAATAAGGTTAAAATAGTAAAATAAATAAATAGTTACTGTTTCAATCACCAGCTGGAATGCCCATGAAATCCATTAGAGGACATCCAACTCCAGTAGACTCTTGATCCTGTACTCTGTACTCCATTTCCCGTGTGTTCCTTGCCCCTCATGTGCTGCGTTCACGCCGTAATTACCGTAATTTCGAGATGACAGCACGTGACGTTCTACTCTGAGCTGTTTACGTCCTCGAACCCTTCCTCTGTTTACGACTCTGAATTATGCTTTTCTATGGCAAACAACTACTCAAACGCCTAAACAGAGCCTACGGTGGTCAGGTGGTACAGCGGTCACGTGGTACAAGTCGTAGCTCTCAGAAAACTCCCAGTTCACAAGTTGTAATCGGGAATTCCGATATGGCGTGAACGCACCTTTATGTTCTGATTGGTTCCCTGGTTGCATGTGTCTTGTTCTTATTGGTTGGTTTTGTACGGAGCCCCTAAAGCAGGGTTCCTCAAAAGGCGGCCCGCGGGCCACATCCGGCCGTGAAAGAAAAAAAAATTTGTCCCACTTATTTAAATAATGCGGCAATGAAAATCAAACACAGCTTCAGAAGCTACATAACTTAGAGTGAGTCTACACCGGCGGGCTGAGCGGTGCGGGACGTAGCAATAAAATACAAACAGAAACTCATTATAACAGTGATGTGCTTGGAGCAGTGCGGACATGACAAAAAAAAATAAAAAAAAAAAAATAGATAAAAAAAAAAAACCCGAAGCTAACAATGTGACTCGTTCTATTTATAACGTACTGACACAACGTTCAAATGATTTGCAATGCTTTGTCGCATCCAGTGTAGATACGATGTGACAGCAAAAGCATGGCGAGTGTGTAGAAAAGAAAAATGGACATGGAAAATAGATGATTCAAATGTGAATGGACTGAACAGTTTTGAGTGAATGAGTGAGTGAGTGACTGATATCTTTGTTATGGAATACACGTGTTGGTTCGCAGTGAGTTCACAGTTTTAACGTACAAGTTTGCTTTAATTTCTTTTCTAGATCGGAGGTAAAATATCTATTGTTGCTTTCACTATGGCTATAAAGATAATGCAAAATATTCAACCACATTAGACATTTAACATTGAACAAAGCACATAATCATTACCTGAGATTATCACTGTCATATTTTGTATGTGCCGCGACGTCACAGAAAATAAAAATTGTTCCTAAAACAGAATCCCATGTCGCTTATTGTCACATGTCACTGTCGCGGGTGGTTATGTAATGTGGTGTTTGGGTTTTGTCATGTTCATGTTTTCATGTCTTTTATTTTGCAGTTTAGTCATGCTCCCTGTTTGTGTCATGCTTCCCTTGCCCTCACGTATTCATGCCATTGGTTCCCCTGTTCATCGTGTCATGTTCTGATTGGTTGTCTTAGTCATGTGTCTTGTCTCTCATTGGTTGATTCTTGTCATGTGACCCTTAATGTGTTTGCTATAATTAGCCCTCTTGTTGCCATTGTCTCTTGTCGTGTATTGATGTTGTAACCCGCTGTCGGTGAGTCTAGTCTGTTTGTGCCTCGTCAAATCTGTGTATATTGTTTGGATCACACTTGTAAATAAAACTGCACTTGGTTTCTCACTACGCTCGCCCTCCCCCTCTTTTCTGGCTCACACCCTATTTCAGTTGCCCGTCCTCAGTGGTGATTGTACAGGTTAGGACAAAAAAACTACATGGAAAAGATACTTTTTATCGCATCGTGTCTGATTGGGACACACGGTGTTCTAAGCATAAGCAAAAATCTAAGCATAAAAATATTAATACTGACGAATCTAATAATTGAATCTGCAATTAGGGAAAGTGGAGAGAAGAGCTCCAATCTGGAAATGATTGATTAGCATGGCAGACATGGAGATCCAGATTTTTTTGTTTGTTCATTTGTTTTTAATATTCAACAAGCAAAGTTCTTCTGTATCTAAATGCAAAAATTTTCATAATTGTTTGAATAAAACAGACTACCTGGTGAAAAATCTGAATATTCATCTTGTCTTAATTTTAACAAAGAAAACCATTAATGTAATAATAATAATAATAACAATTATATCCTATAGAGCGATATGTCAGTGGCCCTTGGCTTGCTATTGTTGGCAGAATTCTGCCCTCGGCGAAAACTAATTGAGGAACCCTGCCCTAAAGGGACATGGTGGTGGAAAAAATAAAATAAAATTGGGGGGGAGGCTTTTTTTTTTTCAAAACTTTTGCATTCTCTCGCAAAGATATTTTGCGTTCCCTCAAAACCAGTTGAGTTCGGACAAACAATTCCTGTTTACTTTACAGATTGTAGTGATTCATTACAGCTCCATACGTTTGCAATGGAGCGGTTCATAGAGTTTTTAAACTTGGACTCAAGTTCAAATACAGTCAGCTTTGCTTATAGTTTAAAGCTCGGTTTTAGGACATTCTAAAACGTTTATTGTACTATAACAGTGTGCATTGTAAATAACAATGTTTTATACTTGAAATAAGTGTAAGTAGTTTAAACAACACAACGGGGCAAAACTACAAAGCCAATTGTTGTGGAACTCCAGTAAGTAAGGCTGTCAAGGCTATTTTATTCACTTAAACATCGGATGAAGTGATTATTTTCTCTTTAATACAGATGATACCAATGTATTTTTCAACGAGTCCGCTATGTTAGCAATAATAACGTTACCTGCTTAACGGAAAGGCTTGCCAGGTTTTCACAACAAAACCTGCACAATTGCTACTCAAAACTTGCCCAAACTAGGAGTCCCCTAGTAAAAATTGCATTCCGGGGGCTAAAATGCACGTTATTGGGGTCGCTAAAACCCGCGAACATGAAAAACAACCCGCGGCAACAGTGTTAAAGTAGCCCAATTCCACGGGAAAACCGCGGACTTGGCAACACTGTGACGGATAGTAATGTCTACAACGGACACGACTGCTGTCACGGCGCGACCACAACAGCTTGACGTTGTCTAATTTAGCAAGGTCTCCCTGCTGTACTAATAGTAGTAAGGATTTCCTCTGTGTATACATATCCTTACGAGTACAATTTTAGCTGTATTATTTGTGTACCCTTCAAAAATTGTTCTTGAGAAATTTTATGTTTATTGCCCCCCCCTACTGTTAGACGAAATTTACACCCCTGACATTGGAGGCCCAATTTGGTATTAGGCCTAATAAATACCAATAACAATTAATAACCTTATTAATAGCATTACTATAAGTAAAGCAGATAGCCATAATGCAACATTTCTCCCCCATAACCGTTAGGCTACAGAACTTTTAAGGGAGGCTAATGGATGAAGACGGTAGGCTAAAACCAAAATATGGTACACAGTTTATTAATAAAATATAGCCTATTATGCACAGGATAGCTATAAACAAGCCAAAACTTAATTTAAAGCGAAACTGAAAGTACGGCACAGACTATAATACAGATTATTTAAATTGACTGTGTAACATTTGATCTGTATTGGTGATTCTATGTTTTATTTTAATAATGAACAGGCCGCGCTGTTTGCAATGAATATGTGCGCATGAGGCGCCGGCGCGATCAAATCGCCGAAACATAAAATACTCCGTCACTTACAGTAGGGCGTAATTCGATTTTATATTTTATAAAGCGAACACTGTTACATTCTTATTTCACTCTGATACCTATAATACAATTTTTCCTGAATATCCAAAAGACTGCAAATATGACATTGATTTTATATAACAGTTCAACAAAAAAGGCAATATTAAGTGTACATTTTACATTTTAAATGTAGCCTAGATTTCAAACACAATATTGTCAATATTGTTTGTTATATTTTACAACGAAATAATAGTTCCAACGAAATCAGTATCATCTGGTGTGCGTCTCCAAGCAAGTGGTGTTTAGTTAGTGAACGAATCTGCAGCCTTACATGATTCGGAGAGTCAGTACTGATTAATAACCCATCATAACTACAACTTTGCATTCGTTACTGAAGGAATTAATTAATTAATGATCCGTGTCCAATGAATGCTTCGCCTTGCTCATTAGACAGGGACTTGCCGCCACCTACTGGCAATTTTAGTTTTGAATCTACAAGTATCACTTCGTTTTGCCATCATTTATTGCTTAATTTATTATAGTACGAAACTAGAATTGTCAGAGAATATGGACATAAAACAGAAACATACATTTACTAGGCTAGAAAAACTTTGCATCTAAACAGTAAAAATGCACATGTAATCAATTATTAAGGAGGCAATATTGTCCCTATGGAAAAGGTGTGACGGCGGTCTAAGCAGGGGTACTCAGAGAAGTAGGAAACGGTCTTGACGACAACAGGTTTGAGAACCAGGCTAATGGAGTACTGCTGGTTTTTTGATTGCCTGTATAGTATATTTTTTATAAACTATCAAAGTTTGGCGGTTTTTAATCACTGTTTAGGCTATATTAGCATGCTAAGTGGGTTTTCTATGGGGGAGAAAACGCTTATCATACAATTCAGCTCATATTGTGGGCTCATCTGCCTGCATGTTCACAGTAGCTTATATATTTTTTTTATAATTTCTATAGCATATTTGATCTTTTTTATTACTGTCTTCATTAAGCTGCGTTTTCTTTATGGGAGGAAAACACTTCTGTTCTTCTGGGCTTACCAGCTTTCATGTAGGCTATAATTTATTAATAATAAACTGTTTACCGAATTCTGCCTTTTTATACCACTGTGTCATGAATCCGGTCCATGAACTTCCGTCGCTTACTATCAGATGTCACCCTTTCAATTACATTGACTCTCGCACAACACAAAATGTTGCATAGCACCCCGGACTACATAACCCATCATTCATTGCACTGATTGCACAAAGCACTGATTGCACACAGCATGATTGTACACAGCTGTTCATCTTACTCGCTCACATTTAACACTCAAGCAAACAAACTTCTGGCAGAGTATGTATGCGCTTAAATTTTCGGGGGCCAGCAGTGATAGTACTCTACAGACCTCTTAGCCTCCAGCCCAGGCCTAGTATTCCCTCTTGCCTTTTCTCTCGGTTTTTGATCTGTGCCTGTTTTCCTGGATTTTTCCCTTTATTCTCGCCCTTGTGATCCTGTTCGCCAATCGTTGACCTACACTAGCCCTAGGACTATTCTCGTGTCTTGCCCGCCATATACCAGTTTGCCATTATCTGACCCATGCCTGTTTCTGACCACACCTGTGAATAAAGCTTGCACATGGATCCACAAGTCTCACGTCTCGTCAGCCCCGTAACCACTTAGTCTTAGCCATTAATTAAGCGTTTTCTTGCGTTACCAGGTACATTATATTGCGGGGCTATTTGCTTTTGCAAGAGAATGCAAACAGTTTTGCGAGGGAACACAAAGTTTCTGGAGGGAACGCAAAAGTTTTGCGAAAGAATGCAAAAAATCTGAAAAATATTTTTTCCTCCCACCCCAAATTTTTTTCACTCACGTTTTCACCACCATGTCCCTTTAGGGGCTCCGTAGTTTTGTCTGTGTTCTCCTGGTCAAGTATAAAAGATGGCCACACAACTCTAGTGAGCTGATTATGAATAGCCATACTTGTAAGTTTAACACTTTCCGTGTGTCCTAGGTTACCGTGTTTGATCCTTGAACTGTTCCTTGTTTAGATTGTTGCTGCCTGCCCTGACCATTGCCTGTATATTGGATTACACTGTTTGCTGTTGCTCGACCCTGCCTGTTTTGACCACGTTTGTGAATAAAGCCTTGCATTTGGATCCCCAACTCTATTGTGTCATGCTGCCCACGTTACAGTTACATTTTGACATTATTACTGTTTCAATCTAAAGACTGATAAAAAATTAGGAATATTATTATTAATTCATATTCTGAAGTCAGGATTTTATGTTTCTCATTAAGGTTAATAATATAAAAAGCACTTTGATGGTTGGTAGAAAAAAAAATAACAGTCAACGTAAAGAAACTGAAAAATTCTGATTCCAAGTAATGTTTGTACCTTTATATGTTCAACTGTAAAAAGGGCCTTCATGCATATTTAAAAGATATATCTGGGGTCCCGATATATATTTCTATATATATATATAAAGAGATTATATTATATATATAGATAGGGATCCCAGATATATAAAAACAAAACTTATTGCAGCTACAGTAGTTGCCAAAGTAACATTATCACTATTTCATATTTTGATTATAATAGTAATACCACTAAAAAATAACACTGGTCTGAAGATTCAAAAAGTCTGAAAACTCCTGGTCTGTAACAGTTTACCCAAAACGTTTTTCCCATGGAGCACAGAATTTGTTGTTTTGCAAATGTCCAAGCTTGTCTTTCACATACCAAAAAATTTAAATTATAATAAAAAGTGCAGTGGTGATCACTAACTGCAAACCTCTTCCAGTTATGCTGGCTTCTTTAAAAGGAATGGCAAGTTTTAGTAACATAAATTAATAATAGGCATGCTTTCAGTAATGACACGGGATCCTGAATCACAAGAAAACAAGCAGTAGATCAGAAAATATAATTCACAGTGTAACAGAATGAATGAACTGAGATACATAAGAGTGGCAACTGCCCACAACACCCTAGCACTGTGTCTGTAGGTTTTTGTTTTGTTTTTTTTTACTGCGAAAAGCACATTTTCTTCAGGAAAAAAAAAAGTAAAATCAAGATTTGCTGTATACATACAATAAAACCTAAATAGCAAATGTGAAAATTAATCACAGTGCTGATTTTCGAATCTTAAGCTTAGTGGGTTTCATTTATTTAAATGTAGTTACAAATTTATAAGCTTTTGTCCTGGCGATCAAAAGCGTCCAAATCCTTTCTTCAGTTTCTGCTGAAAGCGTTTGTGCTCAAAGCCACCTCCTGTTGAAAAGAGAGATGAGAAATGATGTTCTCTTCCAGGCAAAAGAAAATGACTCCACGTGAAGTGAGAATGTTTAGGCTGCCCTTTGATCAGCTTGAAACGCTGCCATTTATGTGACATCCACAAGCACTAAATGACAGTGACAAATGAGACATACAGATAAAAAGGTGGTGGATGATTGCCATGCTTGCAGAGAGACGATAATGTTATGTCGTTTAAACATGCTCTTTACATCAAAGAAGACGAAAGTACACTGGATATTGAATTCTGCGGCCCAATAAATTGAAAGAATTACAGCTCTCTTGGTGGCTTAGGCTGTTTTCTTAACTGAGTAGTCTTCAGTATCAATAAATTATTTTAGGTGAACACAGTAATGTGATGTTGCCTGAAGCCGTGCACATTATTTGCCAGAAAATGAGATATGCTCCGACACTTTCCGTTCCTTTATTTCATCGGTTCTTTTAGCGTCTGAATTGAGGAAGAGTTGTCACTTCTAATGACTGTCAATAAATGTTATCTTTCTCTTGTACAAAGACTACACACAATATTCATCCATCTCAGCTATCTATTGTTCTCTCCTAGTTCAAATGCATGCTGGGAATAGAGGAGAGATGCAGGGTAATGGCTTCTCATCACTCATGTATATGAACTTGGGATTCCTATGGCAGTTCTTCTGTACAATCAGATTGTTCCCAACAAAACAGTGTGTTTCAGCCCAACACACTGCCCAGCTGTGCTAAACAAGCGAAATAGGCTTACATTTGAAAATAAATAAATAAAGATGGGCCCACGTCCCTACCTAGGATAAGCAGTTTGGAGAATAGATGAATGGATGGATGGATGAATGTATAAAGATGGACCACCTTACGCTATATTAGCTATATACAAGGTGCTATGACTTGACATGTATCAATATAAATCAAATATCCCACTAGATCAGTGGTTCTCAGATCTTTTTGATTGGAAGATCCCTGGTATCCAATACAATATTCAGTATTATAACTTTTTTATTAGCAGAAACAGAGAGCATTGCTATATAAAATGAATGAACTATGCTTCATTTTGAGATTCCAGAGGTTTCAGGAACGGTTTACGAATTTTTGAAGTAATTTTGGATTATATCACTTCCTCACCAATGCATCCTCTGCAGTGAATGGGTGCCGTCAGAATGCGAGTCCAAACAGCTGATAAAATCAAAACACAAGTTATCCACACCACTCCAGTCCATCAATTCACGTCTTGTGAAGAGAAAGGCTGCGTGCTTGTAAGAAATAAATCCGTCATTAAGACGTCTTTAACTTCAAACCGTTGCCTCCTAACTTGTAGCATAATATGATTCTCTTGGAAATTGTGACAAGCCAAAACAGCTCTAAACAAATATGTTGGTGGATTTTGATGTGAGAGGACAACAAGGGATGGACTTTTTCTTAGGAGTACCCTTTTTTTAATTATTATTTCATTTCATGTTTTTTATCAGCTGTTTAGACACTCATTCTGACGGCACCCATTCACTGCAGAGGATCCATTGCTGAGCAAGTGATGGAATGACACATTTCTAAATTTCCAAATCTGTTCCCATGAAAACACAAACCCATCTACATCTTGGATGGCCTGATGGTGAGTACATTTCATTTTTGTTATTCCTTTAATCAGAAAATAGTATTTGCTTTATATGCGTCTTCTTTCTTCTTGACTAAAGATGGTAAAGTACAAACCTGGGACAGCTTACCTCACTCTTCCCATACAGAAAGCTTGCAGTGTAAATTTATTTCTGTGTAAAGCACCCAAACTCAGCTGAACTTCAATATTAAATAGATGGTAAAAAAGTTGTATGTGTCAAAACACATATAGACTGTTAAAAGAGATAACTTTGCATTCTTTATTGAAACACCCTCTATATTAGCACTGCTTTGTTCACTACACATATGACATGTCCATTCTTACACACCTTTACTAGAAAAACTGTAGTTAAAAGAAAGCATAAAGCATGACTAAGGGTGTTGATTCAACTCGAGAAAGAGTTTGTATTATTGTATAATCACCGGTCGGTCTGGTTATGAGTATAAACGTGAATCTGAAGACAGCTCAGATGCTTATTTGTGGGGTTCTGGTCACGCCCATGATTTCAAGCGCTCACAGCAGAAGAGAATTTGCATTATGAACCTACAAGAATTCAGACAGGATTGGATTTGAATTGCCAGGAGCCTATTGCTATTGCTCTAATATGCAAATTTAATTTACAGTACATAACTGCTGACATATTTCAGAGCACCAATAACCCCAACTGATGCTATATGTGAGAAACCTGCTTATTTCGCCAAGTTACAAGCAACTCAAAATATAAAGGAATATGTCACACAAAAACATGTGAGCTTGCAAGTGTGCACAGGAGAGCAATGGTGGCTGCCACAATTTTACTGTAAAACTGCTTAAATATCAGCCTATTTTTTTTTTCAGGGTGTCAAAGCACTTAGATGATGATCAGCAAGCTACATGGTCTTTCTTGCTAACACTCTTGGATGTTTTATTAAACATTCGTATTAAACTAATGTATTATCATAGTGAATACACCCTAATTGGATATTCATTAAATCATCCCCTTTTGTGTTCTGCAAAAGAAAGTAATAGGATCTATCTTCTTTTGTCCATTTTAATATTCTAGGTATTATCTGCAGGCTGGAGTTGTGTGACCTTCATGAGCATAAAGGTTTACAGCATGATAGAACATAATTTAAGTACAGACGAGACAGACCATTTACAGATTATTAGCAGCATATGTCTATAGTTAAAGCGACAGTTCACCCAAAAATGTAAATTCTGTTATCATTCACTCAGCTTTAGAGTTTCTTTCTTCTGCTGAACACAAAATACGACATTTTGAAGATATTTTGTCAATAACCAAGAACAGTGTGAAAAAAATACTATCAAAGTCAATGGCAACTGTTCAGTTACCATCATTCTTTAAAACGTCGTATTTTATGCTTTCAAAACAGTTTTGGAACTAATTGAGGGTGAATAAATTATGACAGATTTTTAATTTTTGAGAGAACGATCCCTTTAACACTTTGAGGTTTTTTTTTTGTTGTAATTTACAATTTAGTTATTTAAATAGTCCTTTTGCTTTAAAATTGTGGACAGACAGTTATTTTGTTTGATAGTTTTTATACACATAATGTATTCCATGACTTACATTCACATATGTATGTACATTTTGATAGCCTTTAATTTAGCCATCGATTTGAACATTTGTCATGATGTGGATGGATTCATATGTTTGTTTGTTTTTTACTACCAAAATATAATTTCGCTTTTATATCCAATTATATTTTATCATTATATATTGATATTTAGTCATCAATTAAGAGTCATCAATTAATTATCAAAATATAAATTGCAGCTCTACTGAGTACTGCTAAAAAAAAAAAACGGACAAAAAAATCCTGAAGTATAGATTATAAAAAGCAAACTTTTTAACCAAATACAATTATGCAAACAGTGTCAAGAGATCTTTGTAATAGATACGCCTCAATAACAGTTCAGTGGCTATATAATAAAATCCACATATGCTAGTAAAAAGACTGGAAATCATGGAAGTGAGAAATGACCAGTGGTGGGAGTCACGTTAACATGAGCGGTCCTGTCTGAGTTCCAGTGAAATCAAACAGCGCTTCAGTGGAAATGATGAATCACCAAGGCAGTGGCAGTTTGCAAAGGTTAAGTGGATTTCATTCATTTGCCATGCGTCCGTTAAAGCTCGTGGGAAATTGATCTCCATGATCTCCAAAATCAACATGGAGCACAGGAACCAATAGTAACATACTTTGCGCTCTATGTGTTAAGATGAATTTCAGATGAAAAATGATGATGACCTGTATACTGCAGTGGCATTGAATTGATCAGCACACATTTTTCTATTAATAGAATTCAGAAATTCTAGTAAAAAAATACCATGTCCCAGCTACTAGGGTTGCACGAGCTAGTACATTTTCAGTGCTGGTCTCAAGACTTGCATAAAGAGGTTTCATAAATGCATGTGCCAAATCAAATATGCAGACCATAAAACTATTTTGGATGATCCACTGCAACCCCAAATAGGAACAGCCGAATAAAGAAATTAATTAATTAATTAATTAAATTTATTTTTCTTTAAATTTCGGGGGGGGGGTATCCTAAATTTAAGAGTTTCATTGATATTAAAATTCTTGGTTTTCAGTGTGGTCCGTGTAATATTCAAACAGTATATAACTTTGTTTATCAAGTGTTAAAAAAAATCATTCAATTACTGACATGAATTAGGGGAGTCATGGTTGCTATAACAGCTTTTTGCGATATTTACTTCATATTCATTTACTTCATACTTCATTCATTTTGTTTTGACATCATGTTACTAATTAGCTTACCATCACAAGATCAAGATTAATTACATAAACCTGGGCTCTTACACACACACAC
This sequence comes from Sinocyclocheilus anophthalmus, assembly GCA_018155175.1. Lineage (NCBI taxonomy): Eukaryota > Metazoa > Chordata > Actinopteri > Cypriniformes > Cyprinidae > Sinocyclocheilus > Sinocyclocheilus anophthalmus. Next base: position 517,490 of record JADLZN010011555.1, read on the forward strand.
ACACTCATTCTCACACACTATGCACAAACTAATGTTATGGATGAGTTGGTAACATTAATTAGTAAAAGCATTACATGAAAAAATGGGAAATGGAGTTTTAACATTTCTTTAGCACTTCTTCATTTTTCTTTGAAGATCAAGAGAGCAGCACATTCACATGCTGATCAATCTGACTATCCTGGGATTGAAGGATCTTGATTAGCTGAGATCCAAACAATAGACGCATGGTGTCCTAAATATGTTTTGGTAATGGTTTTTCAATGGTTCTCTATTCTATTGTATCTAAGATAACTGAGATACTAGTAAATACAGCGAAAAACTAGTTTGCCGAATGGACAACAGAAAAAAAAAAAAAATGGAATTGGAAAACCACACTGACAAGTGTACATATTGCAATAACAACCTCTTGAAGATTCACTCTTAAAAATAAAGGTTCTTTATTGGAATTGATGGTTCCATTAAGAACCTTAAACTTCTAGAACTTTTCTGTCACACAAAAGGTTATTTTTTACTAGAAAACGTTCTTGTTTGAAAATCTTTTTTAAAGGGGTCATATGATGCCGCTAAAAAGAACATTATTTTGTGTATTTGGTGTAATGCAATGTGTTTATGCGGTTTTATTTTTAAAAAACACATTATTTTCCACATACGGTACATTACTGTTGCTCCTCTATGCCCCACCTTTCTGAAACACGTCGATTTTTACAAAGCTCATCAGTCTGAAAAAGCGAGGTGTGCTCTGATTGGCCAGCTATCCAGTGCGTTGTGATTGGCCGAATACCTCAAGCATGTGACGGAAATGTTACGCCCCTTAACATATTGTGATTATGCCCTGATTTGACGAAGAAGTGTCCGGTGGGCTTGTGGCAACCACATGTGACGACCCCGGGCTGGACTCCGCTTCATCCACGGTGAAAGCCGATCCGGCGATCCACAAAGCGAAGTTGATGTATTTCCTCAGCGAACAGCACAGATCAGCTCCAGGCATGACAAAGCGCATATCGTCCTCTTTTGGAAGACCAAAACAAAGTAGTTTCGCTTTCACAAACGAAGCACACAGCACCTTCACGACATTACGGCGGCAACAACAATACTACAGCGAAAATAAAAATGACGCCTTCTTTCTTTGCGTGAACATCTGGGCGGCGTTATGCAAATCTTCCCACATAGTGACATAGACATGTGGGGGCGTGTTAGAACGAGCCGTTTTAGGAGGGTGTGGTTGATTCTTAACTTTTATAAATAATATCTCTTGGATTTGAGACTTTAGTCTTTGCAACTTTACAGATCTTCTTTATGCACCAAGAGCTTGTAACACTCCAAAGAGAAAGGAACAATTGAAATCGCATCATATGACCCCTTTAATAAAGGTTCTTTGGGGAACCAAACATGTTTCTGATATTGCATCGCTGCACAGTAAAAATTGGTAGCCTTCAATTGTTACCTTGAGAAGTTATTTCTCCCAAAAAAAATGTAATTTTGTTGGTATACATTTATCTTGTATAGGTTGGTTCAGTAATAATATTTTTAACCTGAATAAAACCAGTTTACTTAGATGCTACCATTTTTAGGTTACCATTTTTCAGTGCAAAAATGCCCATTTGGAACCTTTATTTTTAGATCATTTTTCCAGGGCTACAAAAAAGTCTATTTGGATTGCAAGAGACAAACCACAGCCACAAGTCGACCCTTTTCAAGGTCATCGCCTGATGCACAGACTGGGTAGAACAGCTTGCTGCACACAGTAATGACCATCACAGCTGAGAATGAGATGCCTACGCTGACTTTTCTTGCATTGCATGGTTATGATTCTATGCAGCATAATACAGTCTGCTGCTTACAGGACTCAGATTCCAATCTATCGATCAACTCATGTGGACAGAACACACCTGAACCCAACAGCGGCTCATCAGAGTGAATCACACCAGTCCCAGCGACTGTCCAATGCTGGTTTCTGCAACGACAATCTCAGTACAGCACGCATTCATGATGACAATATCTCCAGTGTCTGTTTCCATGACAACCTATTAGCATCAGCACTGACATACCTGCCTGCACCTGTTCGCTGTGTACTTTCACATCACAGATGATCTGTGATCAACGCCTCTCCAGCACATGATATCTCTCTTGAGTCCATATTAAGCTACCACAACTGATTTACTTTCAATACTCGATTAATTTTAATATGTGACTTAGTAGGCTAGAGTGGCGGCCTGTGAGGGAATTTTTCAAGGAGGCTTATAGGCTAAATAATCAAAACTGATTGCAGCACGTTTAGCTAGGCCTATATTATAATCTTTCCATTCACCAGCACAACGCAATATATTAAACTGATGAAACAAATGACAGAATGCCATATACATACGACCATTATAAATACATGAATGGAGTCAAATACCTACTCACCTGTTTGTCCATCACAAATTCGGCTTAATGTGAACATTTCTCAACCTTGTTCTTTGATGGAACACAAACGTGATTCTGAAAGATACATCTGATATTGAAAATACAGAAGGAACCGCTGATGATTATTGACAAATGGGGCAAGTTTAATTTAGCATCTCTTAATTATTTTTCGGTGGCATTTTGTACGGAAGCAATGTTGTGTAATTTTAACATACATTCTGATTGGTCAGTTTAGTAAGGATAGGATAGGTGGTTTCTGTTAGCTTGCGCTAGTGAAGCGATTAATTAAGTGACAAGTATTATATTATATCAAAATTTTTGATATCTCACTATTGGTCATTTATTTTTCTTCCGCGGAGTGGTACGTTTTATCCCCGCTTCTAACCAAACGGGATGAATTTCCCATTTCCGACAGTAGAGGGTGATGTAAGTTTACCAACAGGTGTTGTGTCGAAGTCTTAGTTTAAGGCCCTGTCTCAAATGGCACACTTCACGTGCATTTGCGGGTCCACGAGACTGTAGGGTGTCCCATTCGTCATTTTAGCTTTCAGAAGGGTGCTCGCGAGCGCCCCCTTTGTGGCCGCTATGCGCCCTTGATGCGCACTTCTGCCGAGCCCACACTGGGGCGAGCTCCACGGCAGACTTCTACCCGACAATCAAAGCGGCATTACATCACGAAAGTGTGGACTCAGAGGAAGACCTCGAGGGTTTAGGGTGCGATTTGGGACAGGGCCTTTAGCGTTCCCGCTATTCAAACAGCGTACAGAGCACACGCGTATGCTCGTTCCACTGTTCCCACACACTGTTTCCACTTATCTTTTTGTCATCTTATAATATTTACTATATATTTAGGTATTGATCACAGGATCGATTTGAAAGTTTAGAAGGCTTTGCTGACTGCGCTGTATATGTATGAAATATGAATTCAAACAAATGTTCAACGTAATTCTACCTCTAACAAGTATATTTTCTTGTGTGTGCTTCTCAATCTCAGTTTAAAATAGTTTATTGGCATATATATATAGATATATAAGATATAGACAGAGCCGATCCTCCCTATACGCAAAATACGCAAGCTGCGTAGGGCCCCCGAAACACCTGGGGGCCCCCTTTGCTCTCAAAGATGATTTAATTTTAGTTTCGTTTTTGAATATTGCCAGCGGTTAAGAAAACATGAATGATCATTTCTTTTCATGCGGTGCGCTGTCGGCCTGTCTATGTAAAATCAGTGAAATCATGTGAATGTTGTACAGTCTTGCTCGAGACTAAAAAAACGAGTTGAAAGCGTACCGAGCCGCGGAAGAGACGCTGTTTCTCAAGCTCTTTCCGCGAGCGCGATTCGAGACGGAGTGAAACACAGACAAATGCATTTCATTCATTCATAACCACTCATACCCCACTCCACCACCCCCGAAAAAAAACTGTAATAGACTATAAAAAATCAGATTATTTCTGGATACATTAATAAAGGAAAGTTAATGGTAATGGGAGATGCTGATGTAGTGACTCAGAAGTTGCTGATTCTTCAGTGTATGTGGATGGAGCTTCACCAGAATCAGTCTGATAAATGTTAGAACATGCCTGTATAAGAAACATACGGGGAACAGAATCCGATGGTGAGTCTGTTTCTCTAAAACTGTAATTCCTACAAGTTCAATCATCAAAATCCAGATACAACTAAAAAATTTAATTTGTAAATTTGATTATCATTTAAGTGAATTTTTTATAAAAACATAATAATTATGCAAGCTAATGATGTAGCTGAGTAATTTTGCAGTAAATAGGTAAAGGACCACATATCCTCAAAAGCATAAAGGCCTGTGTATTGTATTATATATTATACAATCGCTCTGTGTGTGTGTGTGTGTGTGTGTGTGTAATTAAATATATATAGCTCTGTACACTGTTTGAAACATTAAACTAAGGGGAAACAAGACTTCGACACAACACCTACATATAAAAACATGCATTACAGATTATTCTTAGCTGAACGATAAGTAATTGGATTTATGTGATAGTATAGCGTTTATAAATACCAGATCAACCGTTTTGCTAGGCCTAGCTATTGTCGTCCTCAACAGAGATTATATAGTCAGAGCAAAGTTTTGTCGCTGAGACCAAGACAAATTTGTATTTTATCTTGCATTATAGATTTTTTTTTTTTCAGGGTTGCAAGAAACCTGGTAAACGTGGGTGACACTACAACTTATGCTGGAATAAGATGGAATGAAGATAATGCTCATTTGTTGGGATAAATGGCTAAATTCTTAAACCTTATTGCTATATATCCATAGTTACCTTTTTTTATTATTATTATTATTTATCCATTTTTGAGTAAAACATCATAACTTCTGGTAGTTTGATTAAATAGCCTACTGATTTAAGAAAGATATGTTAAAAAATAATAGGAAACAGTATCTCGTGCATTGAATCAAATTGAGAATTCTGTACATACAGAACATTTCAGCACTTTTTGCCCAGTTTTCACACTGCAGAAATAGTGTGAGTACTATGTTATTCTAGACAGCTCTGTGAAGTGCAGCTAATTAGTTCCAAACTTAAAGCTGTTTAAGATAACTTATGGATCATAGCCAATTCTGTATCATATACTTTTACTGCCCTCTTGTGTTCATTATAATATAATTATTTACAGAGGAAGCACCTCTCTCTCTCTCTCTCTCTTTCTCTCTCTCTCTCTCTATATATATATATACATATATTGTGCCGATGAGATGGTTTTTTTCATGTTATTGGGAATGCATTTAGTTTATCATATTATCAACATTTAAGGTCAGGCTTTAAAAAATGAATGTAATCATATTACATGTGAAGATTTTGTGATTGCCAAACATTATTAGAGCATAGTTTAAACTTAGTTGGCCTATTAGTCATAGTTAGTCTGGATCAGAAAGTTAGTTCTGTGAAAATAAAACTCTAGGATCCTTTTGAATTTATGTTACATCTAATGTAGTGACATCCAGAGTGTAACAGTGGCTAATTGTTGTGATATTTTACTTCAAGGTTACGCTGACTTTATCCTGATAGAGCAAACGCTGCAGGTCCAGCCTCTCCTCGGATTTCTCTGGACGCTGGTTGTCATGGCAGCTGTGCGCCGGCGGGGATCAGCGGGGAAACTCATCTCTGTTTGCTGTAGCTCATTGCCCCGCTGTAATATCAGCACCGGAGACACCTGGGCCTGCTAACACAGGACCTCAGAGAGAGCAGTGGACTGGCAACCCCCAGTGATTGCTTTCTCCAGTGTCCGGAACTGCACTCAGTACACACCATTAACCTGTGGCTCACGGAGCAGGACATATTAGTAACCTCACTCATAATAACTTCCTCAAGACGCACACACAATAGACACTGACCTAGCACTGAAAAAGCACTGAAAAAGAAGAAGGCACCCATTTTTGTCTTGGAGCAACCAAGTGGAGCTAATCGCCGGTGTCACTTTGGTGACAATAAAATAATGGCAAGGCATCAGAGTCCAAAGACATTGCATGTGTTGACAGGCTCCTAACGTTTTATGATTCATTTTCTTTATAGGTCTCTATAAAGGGTGTATGTAAACAACAACATTTATCAATCAATTATGAAACATAAAAAAGATGGTATGCACATTATATAAAATATCAATGATGATATGTACTGGTCAGTTAGTTTTGAAACCAGATTGCGTAAAAAAAATTAAATAAATGTGTTAAGCAGTTATAAATGCACAGTTCGTTAAAAAAGCTTGATACCCTAAATCAATGTAAGCACGTGTAAAACACAAAACATTACAGGTTTACATCCACTGTCAAAAATTTCTGTTTGGTCAACCCTAATAAACAGATCTGTCATAACTACTGTGCGTTAAATACAATTACACACGTTTTCACAGACTTATATTATATATATATCTATATATATATATATTAGGCTATATATCTGTCCCTTTTCAGGTATCGTGCAGAAGACAACTGAGGGAAAACACGTGAGAGAGGAGAGAAACCTTACATAATCACGTCTTACCTGTATTTTAATACTTATCACTCTTTCTTCAAGTGTTATATTACCCACGATTGCTTTCATAAAGAGCATTATGTCATGATCATAAAATATGGCATACTGTATGTTCATAAAAACACCTCCCACATTTCTTTTAACTGTTTCGCAACCATGAAATTAAATTCAACCACCCATTTATGAATGAAATTGGAACACCAGAGAAGTTGGAAAATACTTTGTTGTGCTTATTTCAAGGTATTTATTTTCTTACTTCATTGTTTAATTGTCAGTTGGTTATCAGTATTGATTATCATATCATTTTTGCTTTTTGTCTTTGATGTGAATATGCAGTTTCCAAGCAGTTCCTTGAAAGTGTTTTCTGTCATTTCCAGGTAAATTCCCACCCAAAATATTAGATATTATCTTATTATACGATATAATACGATATTAAAGTATTGAGAATCTATTTTTTTAACGTATTGAACATAACGGCAAAATAAATTATAAAATAAAAAACTATATATATATATAAACCTATGAATATCGTGCCAAAAGGACAAAACAATATAATACAAAATATACAATAGGAAGTGAATAAGGTGCTGAAAACAGAAATACAGGAACTGAAAATGAAATGTAAAAATATGAATATAAAAATAATTTTCATGTAAATGTGGTTGTTTGTCTACTCTCTCTCTCTCTCTCTCTCTCTCTCTCTCTCCTCTCTCTCTCTCCGGGCTAAACAGGTCTAGTTACCTGGACAGGAAGTAGAAGGGGAAAGGGGTTACATTAAGCGTCATACAAAACAAGATCAGTACTTTCTAGCACACACACACGCGCGTTACAGGTCACCAGACTCCTCACTGGGAGAATATGGTAGGTCTAAGTTATTCTGTTTTATTTTGCTAACATTTGCATAAGAAACGTTTATTGTGTAACAGCTGAGACAGGCATTTACACTGTCAGTATTTTACATTAAAGTAACGCTTTATTATGCTTACTTCAAAACTACAAATGGTTTATAAGGTTCTCTAGTACTTTACCCGGGGTCCGCAGGGCTGAAGCTCAGCTGAGGTGAAGGCCCCCGCGATCTAGAAACGCTCTGAGAAGAAGAACGGTGTCAGTTGTATCGTCGTGTCATTGGCAGTACAGTATATTAGAGTTTAGTCGTGTAGTTTGTATTATAGCCCTGTGTCTGTAGGAGTTTAGTGCTATCTTATGTAATCAACGAATCAGGAACTTTTTGTGGAAAGTGTTGTAAAAGTAAGGGAAGTGTAGATGTCATTTATTAACCATGTCATTTAATGACACCTGGAATGTACAATTTAAATAAGCAGATGCTCACTACTTTGTGAGTAAAAAGTTCAATGTAAATATTGCAGCAATTAGTAAAAGCAAATGCAAATTAGTAGAACATCAATGACGAGGAAAACTGGTCTGATATAAACCTCTATAAACTGATTTTGTTTATCAAAAGCATTGGAGTCAGGGTGCCAACTACGGGGGAGCTAGGGGGAGCTCGGCTCCCCTTAATAAGACATGGGCTCCCCTGAAAACGTGATTTGTGAAATTTTGGGGGGGTCTCAAAAAATATTGACAATGTGTTATTTTGACGTGCAATTTCAGTTTTGTGTAATGTGATCATCGTGGATTATTATGTGTAAAATTGCAAAAATATCATTCATTCATGCATGACAGCGATTTAAACCTAATTCACTTCAATAAAGATAACTATACATGCTGTTCTTGTCATGAGCATCAAGGTGTGATGTGAGGTGTGATGGGCTCCCCCAAAGTCCACGGTATAGTTCGAACACTGATTGGAGTACATGTTACCATTATTTAATCATGATGCTTGAGCCCCTTGGACAGTCTGGAAACAGATTTAAAGCCATTTCCAACTTTTTTTTTGTAAAATAGCAAGTAACTACTGGGTTGATCTCTATGTATTTTGCATGCACTGGACCATTTTCACGGGCCTAGAAACAGTCCTCTTCAGATAAATACATATCAAAATTCGGACACTATTGCAAATAAATATTAAAGTCAACTCGGAAACAACACGAAAAACATATGTAACCTCTGAAGGACAGATAACCTTTTTTAAAATGTACTTTATATTTACTGTATTCTAATATGTATTCTAAATTACAAGACTAAATGCATTTTTATTTTATTTATTTCTTTACATTTTTATTATTTATTTTTGCAATATCCATGCATGAAATTGTTTATTATTTTTGGGTGGAGGTTGATGGAGAATTGAATTGCACTTATACATAAATGATACGGTCACTGTAATTGTGTTGCTCATGAATGAATGATTGAATTTATGAAGATCAAATCATGTAATGCATAAAATATTACCTTGTTCTACTGTTTACATTTTATGTATTATATTTTTTTATGTAAATATAACATGTTTAATTGCAGTTTATAACTTGCATTGTTATGGCTTGTGTTTTATTCACCATTTATTTGTTTATGTGTCAGCCTTATTCGGAAGCAAGAGCAACATGTCAGAGCAGCATACGGACGACACAGCAGCTCTTGCACTGAAAAACCCCAGAACATCAAACATCCAACATACGGCGGGATGCAGTCGAGGTGTTACCATCAACCCGCTGGCCTGGGCCAAGACGGACCTGACCTTCATGATCTGCAGATGAAGGTCGACTTCTTTCGTAAGCTGGGTTACTCTCCGCAAGAGGTGAAGGCTGCCCTGAGGAAGCTCGGCCTGGGGACGGACACCAACGCAGTGCTGGGGGAGCTGGTGCGTTCAGGGGCCAAGGCTGTGCCCTCCTCTAGCTCTGACAGCAATGATAGTGGGTTCAGTTTGCCCCATCGGGGAGGAAGCTCATCTAGGGCACAGGGCTCAACGCTGGAGGACACCACTGAACCAGAAAGTGACCTGAAGCCTATTGTTATTGATGGCAGCAACGTGGCCATGAGGTGAGGACATGGTACTACTGGCTTGGTTTTTCTTATGTGGTTTTTCAATGGAAAGAGAATGGAGATTGAAAACTATGCTGGAGTTGTGAGTCTTTGCCAGTTTAACAAGTATCAACAAGTTGCCTTTACAAAGGGAAATTCATGACAGCTGTGCTCTGGTTGTGAATAAACTTTTCCCAAATTATACAAGGCTTTCACTTTCATTCCACATATATTTTTTTTAATGTTGGTCCACCTCAAATTGTTGTAACAGTTTGTTTTTAAAAATGTGAATATCACATCCAAATAATGGCACAAATACAGACTTGTTGATAGCTCTTTATTTGGAAGAAACATTAATTGATCAATAATTCATTTTAAAGTAGTAACTAGTGCATTCAATGCAATATTGCTTATCAATTCCCACAGTGGATTGCTCATATTGCCTTTGGGCTTAAACCTAGACCTGATTCTTTTGAAAACGTTTGTACTTCCCCTTTGTCCATGCTTCTCTGTTCTCCAATATGCAAATAACATGCACTGTTTTAACCATTTCGTTTCCAAGAGATCCTAAGCCTCATGCTCAACACACTCAGCAACATTTTTGGTCATGCATTCTGCAAAGGTCAGAAAGACATTCTTCCTTGAAATGAAGGGTTTATAAGTAGTCTAAGAGAGATGGTATTGGAGATGGAGATGGTATACATTGTGTGTGAAAGCCAAATGCTGCATTTATATTTGCGGTAACATCATGACGTAATGGAAATGGCTGTTGTTCTTTCGTGTGTTTTGTTGGATGTAGCTTCCCAGTCAAAGCAAACAATTCTGTCATCATTTCTGTCTGTCTTATCTCTTTGGGGTTTTTTTTTTTATCAGTAATACTATAAACATGTCTGACATGCATCTGTCAACAACTACAGTTTGCATTCCAGTTGTTGTATTGTTGTACAGTACTCCGTAATGAGGTTATGCAAATCAGGTTGTGTTTTAGCATGCCTTCTAGTTGCATTATTGCTATAAGCAATTCCAACGTCCACATCTGAAAATAAAAATTGCGATGGATCAAACAGTTTAGTTTTGGGTTTACTGAATCAACGCTTGGAATTCAATATACTTTTCACATTTATAAAATCTGATAGTGTTGATGCATTAAATGGATTAACCACAGTTTAGCAAAACTTCATGAACTTTCAAGAAATGTATGTTCCTCATTAAAAACAATGCTTATTGAGCACAAAACCACACAGAATAATTAAAGAGAAGTTCACACAGCACTTATAAGGAGACTTTTAAAAATGTAAGAATTAATCATTTGATATGTGGCATGCCATTAAGGAACATTACATTCATGGCATAAGATGCTGAAAAAGCGGCATAACCACCAAAGCCCTCTAACATGTATACAGACCAGTGGTTTTTGGCATGCACATTCACTGATTTACTCATTTGCCAAACTAATTTCTCTCTTTTTTTTTACGATCTCTCTTGTTTTCTTTCAGTCATGGGAACAAGGAAGTGTTTTCTTGCCGTGGGATTGAGCTGGCAGTTAATTACTTCCTTGACCGAGGACACAGAAATATCACTGTGTTCGTGCCTTCCTGGAGAAAAGAGCAGCCCAGGCCTGATGTACCCATTTCAGGTAGAGACACTCCCTCGGCACTTTTGGTAAAAATGAGTCATCACAGACAGGTTTGTCTGAAAAGCGAAAACGCCCATCTGACTGCACAGACGCAGATAAGCCTATACTTCACACTGCAAAGAAATCATTTACTTCAGCAGTGTTTTTGGCAAGGTTTTTCAGTAAACGTACACTACCGTTCAAAAGTTTGGGGTCAGTAAGATTTTATTTTAAGAAATAAATGCTTTTATTCAGCATGGACGCATTCAATTTATCAAAAGACATTTATTAAAAATATATTTTTAAATATTACACACTTACTGTATTTGTGGTCAAATAAATGCAGTCTTGGTGAACATATAAGACTTCTTTCAAAACCATTGAAAAATCTTACTGACATCAATATATTAATGAAAAGCTAAACCTTTAGATTCGTGCATTACACAGAATATTGTGCGTTTCACATTGCAATAATTGACGAGGTCTTTAAAATTGAAACGGTTTAATTACAAAATTTAACAGTTTGCTGTTCATTTATTTGTGGTTGCAAAACAGTCCCTCTGTACATCTGGTACTAGTACAAAATGACCTTTGTTTCAGGACTTTAGAAACATTCAGGTTCAATTTTAACAGCCTAGAGGTGTTGATGTGGGGATAGTAATCCCAGTTGTTTATGTCCCTGGACTGTCTCTCTTTTGTTGTGAACACCCCTGCTCAGATTCCTCAAATCAATTCGAGCAAGAACAGTAATAACAAAATGAGAAGAATAAGGAAGAGTTAGGTTTCCTGCAGGTCTCACTGGGAATTCCCCACCAGGAAGTTCAAAGTTTCCTTATCACCTACAGTTTCACTGTGAATCTTTAATAGAGTCTGGTGCGGTGTGATGAATTATTGCCTCTTTACTGTTTCACAGATGACGGCTCGTGTTCTTTGGAATCTTTTAGTTTACCACCTCCCCAAAGTAGCATTTGGTGGATATTAAATGCTAATTTGGGGGAATAACCATTTGTTTTGTATCTATAATGTAGAAAACTGGTCAAGCACAGGTAATTGCTTTAACATTAACATTAGTTAAGCTTAAAGGAGTTGTTCTATAATAATTGTCAAATTGCTTCAATTATTAGTTATGGTCCAGTTATTTTATCAGCGACTGGTAAATAATGTCCCATGTCTTCATTCCAAACTCATGCTAAAAATGTCAACAAATATAATTAAAAATATGAAAAGTGTTTGTCTTTGTTTCCAGATCAGAATATTTTGGAAGAGCTGGAAAGGAAGAAGATTCTTGTGTTTACACCTTCACGAAGGGTCGGAGGAAAGCGTGTAGTTTGCTATGATGATCGCTTTATTGTCAAATTAGCTCATGATCTGGATGGCATTATAGTATCCAACGACACATATCGGGACCTGCAAAGTGAACGTCCGGAGTGGAAGCGTTGTATTGAGGAGAGATTGCTTATGTACTCGTTTGTTAATGACAAGTACGTTTTTACAACTATTCTTTAGGAGCTGCTAATGGTTTTTTTAATGCCTGTTCCTATTCCTATTCATTTAACTAACCATCAACACGACCCTCTTGGACAGGTTCATGCCACCTGATGACCCTCTCGGCCGTCATGGACCCAATTTAGATAATTTTCTTCGTAAAAAAGCGATGTTGCTTGACCACAAACGACAACTCTGTCCATATGGTAAGTACTCATCAGTTTCTATTACTCAGAATCATGTATGCCATATAAACCTCAAACTACTAATTGAAATACATTTCTAGGACGGTCAATTTAATGTGTTAGTTCAGTGCAATTAATAAAAATATAGCCCAATTGTTAGAAAACACTCTCTGTCTGTATTGGTTCCAGATGTTTTCTCCCTCCTTTTCTTCCCTCTCCCTCTCTGCTCGCCAATGAAAAATGGACATCATCATGTCCAATGACTCATCCCAGCCAGATATAAAGCACTGTAGGCCAGTGATAAACTCATGGTCAATTATAAGAAAACAAAACAAAATGGTATTATTACTCCTCAAACCAAGTCTGCTTTCAACTGCCACATTAATTGAATGTCTTTGAATTTTCTTAGCAAATACTGATATATGTGATTTGATGGTAATTAAATTGATTAATGTTCCCATATTATACTAATTTACAATTTCATAATTTTATTTTTTGGGGTCTGCTAGAATATGGTTACATAATTTAAAGTTCAAAAAGCTCATTATTTTACTAATACTGCACATTGATGCAGCAACTCTTTTCAACCTCTGCCTGAAACGTTTTAGCCCCTGTCTTTTGAAGGCCGCCTTTCTGACAGCTGGCCCAGTCTGTTGTGATTAGTCAGCCACTTAAAGAGTTTAACAAAAATGTAACGCCCCTTACCATAATTGGGTTTCACTTCCAGAGGCTTCATTGGCAGCTGTAAACAGAACGATTTCTATGGTAACTGCAGTGTTGGTATTGAAATTCCATACAATGTCCAAACAGTGTATATTTGACATAGTAAAGTCACCTATCCAACTGTTCCTTGATTAAGCGGGCATTATGCAAATGTGAAATGTGATGACGTAGCTAAGTCACGGATATAATAGCATAACTACAAACAAGATATTTTAGGCAAGTGTTTTTGACTGAAGAGATTAAATCCCATTAGCATGAACTTTACATCAGGGGTGTCCAATCCTGCCCCTTGAAGGCCAACGTCCTGCAGAGTTTATCTGCGACCAGCTCCAAACAGTGTTGCCAACTGCTTTCAATTTAAAGTAGCTAAAACTGGTAGCTAAATGTCACTAGATGACATCACAATGGCAAATTCACTGATCTATATAAAGATGAACTTAGATCTTTGGGCAAGATGAGAACTTAGATAAGGTTTGTTGCTATATTTGTCCCTAAACTTTTGAAAAAAGTCTCAAAAGGGGCGGGGAAGTCGCTAAATCTAGCTACAAAGTATCTAAATTGGCAACAGTAGCCGTGTTTCCATTACAGATTTGCGCAAAACTTTGGCGATATTTTCTGAATGTCGATAAAAAAGTATTGCGAAATGACGGCGTTAAAGCCCCTTATACTGGAGCGTGGCCACTTATGAAGTGTTTCTTGGAGGTTATAGTACATTGAAGAATGATCATATGACTTTTTACATATGCCATGTGACCTGTAAATGCGAAAAAGCCGTTTCCATTGCAGTTTTGCGAATTAATCCTTTTTCGCATTGCCTGAAAAATCTCAGACAAGTGTTTTGAAGCAAGTTGGAAATAAACCTTGCTGAATTCACTCTGTCAACATACAAGGTGCATGAACAGAAGAAGAAGACCAGGCTTGGAGAGCACAGTTCTGCTAAGTTTAGCTCCAACCCTAATCAAGCACACTTGAACAAGCTAATCAAGGTTACTACTAAGTCAAGGTTTACTAGAAAGCTACAGCTGAGATTTTATCAAGGTTGGAGCAAAAATCTGCAGGACTGTGGCTCTCCAGGACACCTCTGAAGTAGACCAAAGATCTGGCAAATCTGGTCTTGGAGGTCACCTGTCCTGCAGAGTTTAGTTATAACCCTAATCAAACACACCTGAAAAATCGAACCTATGTCTCCAGGGTTGCTAGAAATCTACAGACAGGTATCTATGATTATGGATGTTGCACATTCCTGAAGTATACCTTATTACACATTTGTCTTTTTACTCTTCAGGAAAAAAGTGCACATATGGGATCAAGTGTAAGTTCTACCACCCAGAGCGCACAAACCAGTCACAGCGTTCTCTAGCCGATGAGCTTCGAGAGAATGCCAGACTGTCTGGTTCAAAAGAGGAAAGCAGAGTAACTGGGCCACTAAGAGGCATGTACCCAAGAAATGACCCTGGTTTTGGGTCCAGCTCACCCTCCTTGGAGCAAGAACTGGAACAAAAGCTCAACTTGGATCCCAAGAGCTCTGACAGCAGGGATGTTATGCTCCAGTACTGGGATGACATTATGTCCACCAAAAAGCCCTTAAATACAGCCACAGTGGCACAACGCAGGGCTTCGGTAGACAGAACCAGTCTGCAAGCACCTTACCCAACAAACCCTTCGTCCATTTTCAGTTCTGACTCGGGGCTTGGATCCTACCAAAGCCAGTTTTCAGATCCATCCCAGAGCATTGATGAGTTGTATAGGATGAGATCCAATCATCCACCGATGTCTGGTAACCCTGGTGTACCTGCAGGTGGCCAGCGCTACTATGACAACATGAGTCATTTCTTCAACTATCAGCCCAACTTTGGTGCCTACAGCTCCCTACCTCTGCCCAACCCTGTCCAGCGTTACAGTCTTTCTGCTTACGGTGCCTGGCCTTACCCTTACTTCTCACCACAGGCAACCAGTTTACCCGAACCTTTACCCTGTCCTAGCTCGCACAGGTCTCCTGATGTCTATGGAAGTCAGCAGCACTCAGCCATGCCACAGTCCAACGCTTTCCAGGAAGAAAGAGAGGAGGTCAGGAAAAAGCTTCATGCAATTTTTAACCCGCATCATGTAAACAAAGTTATGGAAATGTTCCCGCAGCTGAAAGATGCACAGCAGCTGGCGGCAGAGATTCTCAAACTCAAGTCCAGAGGAGAGTTCTTCTGATTTGTTGAAACTTTGGGACCATAAAAAAGACTGCATGGCATGCCAAGTTTCTCAAAAGAAAGAGTCTCTACACTCTCAGAAAATTTTTTTTGCATACATTGTACATTTAGGGGTACTTTTTTACGCTTAAAATGTTTGGAAGTACAATTAGTCTTTTAAATGCTATCTGAAAATAATGCAACCCCCCACCACACTCTAGGTAACGCACCTTTTTCAGCGGGGTCTTGATCAAAAACTCTCTTCGCAGACAGAAGATAGTGATTCGGTGAGGATCAATACAAAAAACAACAACAAACCCACGAGCTATCGACAGGCACGGCCTGCAGTAAGCGCGCATCCCTGACTTTTACCTTTTTACCTTTAAAATTTCATAGTATTCCCCATCCCACTGCCTCCCCACACTCGACTCAGGTACCTATTACTACTACTATTATTTACTACTACTTTAAAGGTACCTATTACTAATATGCACTTTCAAGGGGTAGATTAGGTACGGGGGGGGGGGGGAGATGGGTCCTTTAAGGGTGTGATGGGGGCCCCATTGACAAGGCTGTTGTGACCTCGAAGGTATGCAAGTTAAAATACAACTTTTTGTATGTTTTCCCTGTAAGGCACGAATGTTAGTAACTCTGTAACTAAGAGTGACCAATCTTTTGTGCTCTGAAGTCTCAGAAACCTGAATGACTTATCACATAGTATATGTGGTAACTATGTATGACTACAAAGTCAATTGTGTGTCTAGATATTTTTTAAGAGGTTGATGCACATTGCATCAATTGTTGCTCCTAACGTGTAGCAAACTGTACAGTACCTTGGCTCGAAGACTACAGATTTGGTTTGAAATGTAATTTTGAGCATTCTAAATATAGCTGTATGTAATTGCAGTCATTAAGGAACCTCCCTGTTTTCAATGTTCAGAGTAATTTTCTAGTTAGTACGTCTGCTGCTAATTGTTCATTCAAATCAGCTCCACCACAGAATGACTTAAAATAGTAGTAGGTGTGATTCCTTATCTTCTGCAGTCTTTTCGTTGTATTTCTTTGTTTCAATTATTGTGGGTGGGAATCCCCTGATATGTTTACTTGTGTCAAGCACTGTGATTTGACTCTGTGACGCATTGCAGTTTTAGAAACTTACCACAGTACTGGACATCATAATTAATTGTGCTTCAGTGTTACATGTTTCATATCAGGTTGGTTCTGCTGTGTAACTCTGAGCTTGTTGATTTTGACGATTTGAATGTACAAAGGACATCTCACATCTTTCCTTTTATGCAAAATTGACTTGGGTCATCTCATTGTTCAAACATCTGCTCTCTAACCAGAGAAGAGCAAATTCTTCGCACTAAGTAGTTATGATTTGGCGTTGTGCCACAAATTTGTCAAAGGATACATCAACCTACAAAGATTTTGACTAATGGGTATATATATACAATGAAGCACACAAAAAATTGAGGCTTTAGATGTGTCAATTCAACATAATGATGAAAGTTATTATTATAATCATTATGATCCTACCTAACCTCTAGAGGTTTTACTACTATCCACTGTTTTCAAACTCGAGACATATACGTCAGCCTATGGCTTATCAACCAATTAGTAAAACAGACAGGCGTTTTTCTAATATGTATATTAATGTGAACAAATTCAAAGACACTGTCAGTGAGTATGGGAGTTTGTGTACAACCCAGTGAGTTTCAGGTGGTTTTCTCTTTAAAGGGAGACAGCTAGCAGATTTTTAATTTATAGCTCTGTTTGCAAGATTTCAAAGACTTATATTTTAAGCTTTTTGTTGTTGTTCCTATTTTTTCAGTCTAAAACTTTCATAAAATCAGCAAGAACACTCAAGCCTTTATGTAATACATTATGGTATTATATGAAATTGTAATGCTTGTTTTTCAGAAAAATACTTGTAACCAACCAAATTTCAAAATCATTGGTAATGTTGGTTGTTTATGTGTTTTAATCATTATACATTCCAAAGATGTACCATGATTTTTTAAGTAATTAAGTATTATAACTGGGAAACCTTATTCATTGTTCATACAATTCATTTTAACGTTATTGCAAGACATAATAAACACACACCTCATACCTTTTATGCATTATATGTAAAGGTTTAAGTAAAGTGTTACCAACTTAATTGCTTTACATACTTGGTGTTGTAGTTCTTGTTGTCCAATAGCAACACTCACCACCCTATGCAACATGTTTTACATACTTCCAATCCGAACAGGAAATACCCAATGTCTCAACATGCTGTTATGCAATGCAATGGAAAAACAAAGGCCAAAACAAACAGACAATGAATTCTTGGCCTCTTGGGCTCCCACCCCTGACCCCCAACCCAGTAAGAAAAAAAATGTAATAAAATAGAAGAAATACATAAAATATAAATGTGGATGTGGATTTAATTATGGTCTGCAATACCTACAGTACGCGCACTATTAAGCCCAGAAGTGCTATAATTAAAGTCTCGCTCAAAAGATTATACAATTAGACATAATGACAAATACTACCAGAACCACAGTAAGTAATAAAAAAATCTCTAAAGCGTTTTGAAGCTGTGAAAAAAAAGAAAGACTAAATCTGGGGTTAGTATACATACAGAGACGTTCCATGCAACCAGTGGCACCATATTAGTACCTGACAAACCAACCTTCAACATTATTCATCAAGCAGACACATAAAGAAAGAACTGCAGGGGGATACACATCGACGCTTTCTTGGGTTCATGTTTTTTAGTCCCACATATAGCTTCGATACTGGAAAACAGGTTTTAAACATCCTGCATCCAATGTTGTGCAAGCCTGGTCCAGTGGTGGGAATGTTACTTTTAAAAGTAAGGCATTACAATATTGCGTTACTCCCTAAAAAGTAACTAATTACGTTGCTTAGTTACTTTTTATGGAAAGTAATGCATTACATTACTTTTGCGTTACTTTCACGTTACTTTTTAAATATGAGCAGGGCTTGATTGTTTTTTTAATATAAGAAGTTCTATTTATTAAAGTGTAATGAATAAACCTCAGGCTGAAGGAAAAGTAAATTCACGTCTGTACAGTAGAACACAAGAAGGTTCAGCACTCTTCAGAAATAAAAAAAACAATGAAGCACAATTGTTAGTTTCTCTAAAGTCATTTTTGCTTATTAGTATGGTTGAACTGGATCATCAAAGGTCAGCAGCAAAGACATTGGTTAATAGAATGGGATTAGATACATTTTGTGTAATTGAACATATTTAATTATTGCAGGTTTGAATCATATTCTGAGTTTGCATTAAACTGTTTTAAATCATTTTGATGAATACTAAATCTGTTTTTTGTGAGTGGGATGAATTAATGCACATTCACATTTAGTCTAGAACTACAGTAACATCATGTTCACACAGCGCACACAACGCCTCTGTACTCCTGATTTCTCCCAATATGGGGACAGGAGAGCTGTCAGTCAATAAATGGGAAAACAAAGTAACTGGCATTACTTTTTTGAAAAAGTAACTCAGATATTTTCTTGTAAATTAAAAAGTAATGCGTTACTTTACTAGTTACTTGAAAAAAGTAATCTGATTATGTAACTCGCGTTACTTGTAATGCGTTACCCCCAACACTGATCCTGTTTTAAAATATACAATAGTCTCTCAATTAATATGAGCTATGTACTGCATGCATCATAATTATTTTTAAAAAACAATATTTTTAACCATTTTAGATGGAGATTAACCAGTAATACCACATACATGAGTATGTTATGTTAACTGCATGTTAACAAGCTGGGAAAACTACTGTTGTCATTAAAAAAAATGTTTCTGTGAAATAGTTTTGATTATATTTGTGACTGATGGCAGTGTTTTAACTGGCATCTGAAACTACAATCCATTTAATCCATTACTTAGGCACACCTTTACATTCAACACAAAACTTTCTGTGCAATTTGTTCCTTTATTAAATTGTATTATTATAACTACTGCTTTTCAAAGAACTGTTTATCTATGTCTACCTGATGGAAAGGATGACCCACCTGAATATACTGCATGTGGATAAAAACATTTCTTAATGTTATTTTTGGTTTTACTGCTGAAAGCCTGTTGCAGTGAGAGATTATGAAGCTCTTTTACATAAATATAACAACTTAAAATGTTGTGACATGAACAATATTACATATAATGACTTATGTCCAGTATTTACAAAAGAATGTAGAGTATGACTATAAATCTGGGGAGATTGTGTATGTCATCATTCAATGTCAAATTATGTATAAATGTCCATCTCTCTCTCTTTCTCTCTCTGTCCTTCCCTCCCTTTTTGACAATATATTTATCTGTTTACATCTACAAGGAAGAAGGAAGTTCACAAGCACCAAAAAGTGTTATGAAAATGCAAAACAGCTCCCTGTAATTCGTGTGATCATTGTTTATTTCCTTATCTTAATGCATATGAATGTGATTTGCTTTCTTTGTAAGAGGAAGTTCAGTGACAAAAATAGCCAAAAAAGGCACACAAAAAAAGACGTGTAACATTGTTACATTTGGTAACATGAGCATTATCATTTCTCTTTGAGACGTCCGTGGGTAAACATGTTTGATTAAAAAAAAAATCATCTTAATTTCCATGAATGGGGTATAAGAGTGTCATGTATTGGTCCAGTCTCTTTCCTGAAACATCAGAACACATCCTTCAATAAACAGGGAAAATCTTTTGATAAGTGCATCTGGAGAACACACCTGGCCTCTTGTGAATATTTTGAACCTAATCCTGAATAGTAGAATGCAGCAGACCTGACTGGTTTTTACCTCAGATGGCTGTTTAAATGTCTTCTTTATCTATGTTCAATAGAGTGTATCATTCATTTGCATTAACGGATATTGGCAATAAGCAGACATGCATGGAATGCGTGTCAACAGAATTCCACAGAATTTGATCACCCATCATCACTCTCTTACACATACTTGTTCCTTGTATGGAAATATTTAGGGTAATTTGATCTGTTTAACCTACTGATATGAGTCTGCCTATCTCAGCTCTGCTGATATTTTAGTATAAATTTTAAATGCAGAATTTCCCCAACAGTCATAAATAAATATGAAAACGTGCAGATTCCAACACAGTCTCATGGCAATGCGTAACTATATATTTACATCTACATACACGCAGAATTGGTGGCTAATTTGTAATTTTTTGTACGATCTGCTTATGTCCCATTGAGGTTAGGGTTAGGGTGTACCTTCATGCTACTTATTTTCTAAAAATCATAAATTTTCATATGAATCACATGATCACGTGTGATTTCTTGGTAAAAAATTACAGCTTATTAATAAGCAGTGACACCAAGTAGCTAATACATTCATATTGATGCCACTTTCAAAACATTGCTACCATGTCCTTCCAATGGCACAATTTTGGGGTGAGATTAATTGCTTTTGGTTGAAAACATTCATCATTTTTGCTATTACATTTGGTGTCACTGGTGGCGCAGTAATTACCATTTTCACCTTTATGGTAACATATAAGGTCACCTTTTTGCCAGTTATTGTTCTACTAGTAGAGTTACACTATACTCAAGTAGTCCTGCAGGCATGATGTGTTTTTGTAGGTCAAACCTGGAAAAAGTTAACATTTTAGCACCTCCGGTTCCATCGTCCTGAAGTCAATTTGGTTTTTTTTAATGGGTTTTTGGTTAAATGCCTGAAGTGGTGAACACAAGCCTAAGATATTGTCACGTTTTATTCTATGGCATAAAATGCATCAGTAAAACCCTTAGTGTTTTTAATGCTTTTGCTTGTCTTGATAAAGGCGGTCGCTAACAAGTAACTAAATGGGACTACAGAGGTTGTCTGGGTCATTGATTGTCTTCAAACTGAACAGGTAAACTCATCTACTCATTACCCAGTTTCACAGCCTCATTGTGTTTATAATCAAGCTATTGCATACTATTAAAATTCAAACTTTCAGGGAAAATGTCTTATATAAAATGTTTGGTATGTAATATTGGTGACATGTGACCATGTTTAGCTTTTTACTTCATAATTTCTGCAATAATCCAAAAGCCTGTTGTGTTTTTGTCTAGGGAATGGGTTGGCCTACAAAAATACTTCATCATTGCTGCGCTCTGATCCATACAGCGAACTGTTGCAAGAGTGCCCTTGAGTGGCCTGAAGAGTCTTCACTTAAGTGTTCCAGTAAGAGCATCTACTCCCAAGCCATTAACAATTTACTGAATGCTACAAACACACCATGTCCAGGGTCACTGAAGAGAAAGAGGAAATTAAAAAAGAAATATTAGAATGAAAGAAGAGTATTGAAGAAAATGTATTTCTAAAACAATATTACTCAAAATGCAATATTTAAAAAAAATAAGGGTGTTGAGGTGATTTTGGGGTTGTTTTTTTTATTTTAAGTTCACACCAAAGATTCCCGACATGACAAGTAGAAACTTGCAAGTACACTGAACAAAATTATAAACGCAACACTTTTGTTTTTGCCCCCATTTTTCATGTGCTGAACTCAAAGATCTAAGATTTTTTTTCTATGTACACAAAAGGCCTATTCTCTCAAATATTGTTCACAAATCTGTCTAAATCTGTGTTAGTGAGCACTTCTCCTTTGCCGAGATAATCCATCCACCTCACAGGTGTGGCATATCAAGATGCTGATTAGACAGCATGATTATTGCACAGGTGTGCCTTAGGCTGGCCACAATAAAATGTGCAGTTTTACTGTATTGGGGGATCCGGGGGGGTTCGAAAACCAGTCAGTATCTGGGGGTGACCACCATTTGCCTCGCAGTGCAAAACTTCTCCTTCGCATAGAGTGAATCGATTGTGATGTGCCTGTGGAAGTTGGTCCATTCCTCTTCAATGGCGGTAGGACGTTGCGGATATTGGCGAAAATGGAACCGCTGTCTAGATGACGATCCAGAGCATCCCAAACAGTGAAAACCGGGATTCATCCATGAAGAGAACACCTCTCCAAAGTGCCAGACGCCATCGAATGTGAGCATTTCCATCGAACTGCAGTCAGGTCGAGACCACGATGAGGACGACGAGCATGCAGATGAAATTCCCTGAGATGGTTTCTGACAGTTTGTGCAGAAATTCATCTGGATGCGGAGGTCCTGGGCTGTTGTGGTTACACGTGGTCTGCGGTTGTGAGGCGTGGAAGTATGCCAAAATTCTCTGAAATGCCTTTGGAGACGGCTTATGGTAGAGAAATTAATATTAAATTCACGGGCAACAGCTCTGGTTGACATTGCTGCAGTCAGCATGCCAATTGCACGCCCCCTCAAAACTTGCGACATCTGTGGCATTGTGCTGTGCGATAAAACTGCACATTTTAGAGTGGCCTTTTATTGTGGCAAGCCTAGGGCACACCTGTGCAATAATCATGCTGTCTAATCAGCATCTTGATATGCCACACCTGTGAGGTGGATGGATTATCTCGGCAAAGGAGAAGTGCTCACTAACACAGATTTAGACAGATTTGTGAACAATATCTCAGAGAAATAGGCCTTTTGTGTACATAGAAAAAGTCTTAGATCTTTGAGTTCAGCTCATGAAAAATGGGGGCAAAAACAAAAGTGTTGCGTTAATAATTTTGTTCAGTGTATTTACAGAAGAATATGGTCTGCAACATTGTAACCCCAGCTGTCTACACTACACTGCATCAAAGAAAATGTTACAAAATTGTTGTTGGAAGCAGAGCAATCACATGGATGTGAATAGTGCAGACAGTGGCCACATCCAAAAGCGGAAAAATACTGCCTTTGCAAGCAACATACTAAGGTGGCAACTGGCAAGACAACAAGGCACATCCAAATCCAATGATTGTGTCACCTTGTCAGCTGTGATACTTCATCTGATCAACTTGAAGGCAGCATTGATGTATCCTTCACTGACTTTGATATCTCACTATGCTGTGCATTTTCTGTGACGATGGCATCTGAAAGTTGTGTTTGGTGGTCAGTTTTTCCACTTTTGATGTCATTTCTAGCAAGAAATTAGCATTGTGGTAATTAAATATTTGCTTAGTTTTCACCAAAGCTTTCTCTATTTTGTTGTAGATCACTAAACTTTTATGCTGCCTCAGAAGTCTGTCTGAAATCAGTTTGGGAAGGTGCACAAATGCTGCCTGCAAAGTCATTGCCTGATAGGGCAGCAAGGCAACAAGTCAGCTTCATATGCTTTCAGACGCACCCAGTATAACTGGCATTAATGGGTCCTATTTGCGTTGCGAATGGGTTGCGCCATTCTTATCTGGTGTAGACAAGGTGTGAAACCTGCCAGTTTACACCAATGCAACTAGACAAGATGGTTTATCATTTCCAAGTAACAACACTTTACTTTAGTGTTAAGTTTCTGTAGCCCAAGACACAAAATCCAGACACATATCAAAACTGATATCGCTAAACAAACCAGAAAGTTAAGATAAATCCTTTGGCTTTTTTCCTTGCTCATGTTTTCCATGGGAAATATAATAATAAGAGTGCTTGTGTTTGCTGATATACTGTTCCATCTGATGAGCTACCTAATTTGTTTTGTATTTTTAATAATGATAATGAAATTCCAACTGTCCAGTCAAATCAAATGTTTTATTTGGCATTCAATGACATGCTTTTTTAGTGATAGAAGAAGAAGAGGCAACATTAAAGGGGTAGTTCACCCAAAAATTAAAATTATTTCATTAATTACTCACCCTCAGGTCGTTCCAACCCCGTAAGACCTCCGTTCATCTTCGGAACACAAATTAAGATATTTTTGATGAAATATGAGAGCTACGAGAATAATTTTTGTGCGCAAAGAAAGCAATAATAACATAATTCAGCAATTATTCTCCCTGAATTATACTGTTACTGTCTTCTGCCATTTTGGAGAGTACCCCAGAACGTAATCAACGTAATGAGCGTTGTTTACGTTCAGCATGTGCACGCTTTCGCTGAACATAATCAGCGTTGTTTACGTTCAGTAGACAGAGCGCATGTGCTGAACGTTAACAACGCTCATTACATTGCTTACGTTTGGGTACTCATAAAATCTAAATTAAGTATTATTGTTTCTTTGCGCACAAAAAAATTTCCCTAACTTCGTAAAATTACGTTTGAACCCCTGATGTCACATGGACTATTTTACCAATGTCCTTGCTACCTTTCTGGGCCATAAACTGTGTCAGTTGCGTTGCTGTCTATGGGAGGGTCAGAGAGCTGTCAGAATGCATCAAATATATCTTAATTTGTGTTACGATGATGAACGAAGGTCGATTTATGGGTGAACTAACACTTTAATATGGGAAGACAATTTCATGAGGACGGTAAGGGATCTGGATAAGGAATAGAGGGTCCAGCGATCCAGAACCACTGTCTTAAAAGACAAATATATTACCAGGAATGTTCGATATGCTAAATTTGGTAAAAATATTAAATATTTAAATAATAATCAATAAATAACCTTGAAATATTTAAAGATCCAATACCTACATTGCTGAGAAGATTCTTATCTGGTCTTTTCATGAAGGTATACACAAATTTTCCCATCATCTGAATTGCTGAAAGCAAGAAAAATTATCATACCAGTAAAAGTAGCGCTGTCCTTCATAGGTGCCATCATGCTGTCCATTATCAGCCAACTCCAGTTCTACGCCAAGATGGTATTCGGGAGAGTTTTGTATGTTGCCCAGGTAGCGTAAGGTACCGGTGCTGATCCGTCCAGAGGGTAACATGATACGGACCCTGTGCCCAATCTTCAAATCCATGGGGGAGTGGGGCACAAACACTCGATGAGGTCCCCCTCCACTTCTCCAAGACCTTACACTGAAGAAAGAGGTAATGCAAGCACAAGTATGGTGTTTAGATTGGACATTAAGTTTAAGATTGGAATTTAAATTTAACACAAAATGTAACACTTTTCTATATTCATATGCAAATAGAAATTATTAAATGATTTATTCATTTTTAAACAACTCTCTGGAATATGTGCTTCTGATTGGTCAGTGCACTGCATTCCACAGTCAGATTTTTCTGTTTGTAACACAGTTCTCTGGAAAACTTTATTGTGACAGCACTTTCCAATGACAGGAGCAGGGCATGCATGAACATGTCCAGCTTAAAACACTATCAACGATATACCTGATGTTAGACGTGACAGAAGTGGCTCTGGAGTCTGATGGGCAAAAGGTTTGACTGTCACCATCTCTAAGCAGTTCCACATCGGGTCCCTTTTGTTGGTGTCTGAGACCACCTGTGGAAAGTTGGACGAGATGATCAAATTTTTTCAAATATATTTAATTTACATTATGCTCAGACAAGGCAGCCAGTCCACTAAAGGAAGCTCTTACTAGAACATTCATGCTCCTTCTCCTCAGGATTAAGTCCATTCTCCAAGCCAGACTCTAGAAAGACTTCATTTGCTTCTTCTGAATCAGTGTCTCTGTACAGTGTTCCAGTCCTTACCAGAATCTCAGAGGTCAGCTGAAAAGATCACGCAATTAAAATACAAGTTAGAAAGGTTCCACTCAAATCATATCCGTTCCCGCACTGTAAAAAAGTGACTGTATTTATGAGTTAGTCATGAATCATTTGTTCAACCAATTTGTTCAAAAACGCTAATCTATTCAGATATGAAAGAAGTGACGGCCTTTATGATAGAGTCACTGAATCATTCACTCAACTGATTTGTTCAAAAACACTTATTCATTCAGGAACAAAACAAGTGACTGCCTTTATGATAGAGTCACTGAATCATTCACTCAACTGATTTGTTCAAAAATGCTAATTTATTCAGAAATGAAAGAAGTGACTGCCTTTATGATAGAGTCACTGAATCATTCACTCAACTGATTTGTTCAAAAATGCTAATTTATTTTCAGGAAAATTAAGAAGTGACTGTCTTTATGAGTGAGTCACTGAATCATTCATTCAACTGATTTGTTCAAAAACATTAATTTATTCAGAAATGAAACAAGTGACTGTTTTTATGATGAAGTCACTGAATCATTCACTCAACCAACCAGAAGAAGCAATAGTGTAACAGGTTCATTATAATGAATTAATGAGTTTCATTTTTGAAATATTATTAGACCCACATACCTGGTCTCTAAGATTATGTTGTCTCTTTTGCAGCTCCACAAACCGCATCTCCCATGATGCTCTCTGATTTTCAATCTCTATCTTCAGTTCTTGAATCTCCCCCTCAGCCTTTAGCAGTCTCTTGAACAGGCCACTTGTGCGTTCAGGCTGAACACAGTTTTCTGGTTTGACCTTCTTCTCTGAGTCTGCATTTACATCTGTCCTTGCCAGATGCTTGACATCCTGGACAGCTACAGATTTATAAAAGCCTTTAGTATTAATACTTTGGCAAATGCTGATTCTGTTTTGATATGGATAATGGAGTACACTTAATAAGACAGTTCACCCAAAAATGAAAAATCTGACGCTATTTACTCACTTATATGTCATTCGAAACCCTTTTTTTCTAATGTTGATATGAAAAATGTCTGAATGTTTTCAGTGGAGTCCAGTGGAGTCCAGTATTTACTTTCACTGTATTGACAAAAACATAATATCTTTAAACATAATATATTCTCTTGTTTTCCTCAGAAGAAAGAAATTCATAAAGGTTTTGTATGACATGAGGGTGTCTAACCAATGACAGATTGTCCATTTTTGGGTAAATTTTCCCTTTAAATCGATAAAAACTCATATATAAACTGTTTTGCTCTAGTTTAAAAGGCTTCTTATTTTGTAGATTTAAGCAAGTTGCAATGTGATATTGACAGACTATTTCTTATTTCACAAAACTAGCCTGCCATCTATTGGACAGGTATGAACATTACATTTACATCGCAATCGAAAGACAATCAGCAAACATTGCTTCCTTTGCATAATAATTGATCGATTACTTTTTTTCTGTGATGTTCGGATTTACCTGGGGACAGTTTGGATGGTAATGTATGGTCAGTGTCAGCTGCATGCTGTGTTAATGGTGCAGATTTTAGAGCACAATATGGGCTGACCTATAATATAAATAAAGAACATTTGATTTGATTTATCAGTGATTTGTGTAACGATACAGTAAAACTAGAATTTATTGATAGAATGTATTAACATGAAGAGGACATAATTACCCAGAAAAACCTCCATGTGCACAACAGGCCCTTGAGAGTCCAGACAACTGCTGACCACAATACATAAGTAGCCATTTTATGAAGATTTCACATGGTGCTCTATTCCCTGCAATATATAGGTGAAATACAACAGGCCATGCAGTTCTGTATATTAAGTCTTTAAATTCTGATTGGTTTGGATTTAAGACTCACCACCAGAGTGCCAACCGCTGTGGCTTTGAGACAATGCCGTGTTGAATGCTTCAATAGCCGAATACAGAGCCCTGCTGAACTTCAGTGGCTAGGAATTAACTTGTTGGTTTGTTTCTCTTCATTTGGTTATACGATGGCATGTTCACAGACCAACTTGTTGCTACCAAGCCTGCTGCAGACGCATCGAGAGTCCAGAGACATAATCCTGATTAATCTCATTAGAGACTGGGTTACATGCTCCTCTTGCGTCCCATCACATACTAATTCTGGTACCTGATCCTATTTTTCCCAAGTAGTGATCAGGGACTAAATACACTCAGATTCCTCTAAAACAAGCCCAATCTAGCAAGATGTTTGTATTTTAGAAAAAGAATTGCCACCATAAGCCCTAAAGTATCCAGTGTTCTAAAATGTCCTTTGCAACAAACTACACAATCATATTGATAATAGATGACTATTCAAATATGAATTAGTATTCATTAAATAAAATAATGCGTTAACTATTTTTCACAATTATAAAATAACAAAATCCAGAATAGACAAAATATATGTGTCTATATTCTCATAGCCACATAGATTATTTAGATTTCAATGGACGTATGAGGTTCTCCTCAATCACATTAACTATGAACATGTTCTACTAAAGGTTGACAACCACTTTAATGCAGTGACATACAGACATTTTTTGAGTCTGGTTGATGTGTTTTTGGGGCAGGTGCGTCAGTCCTGCCACTAGATGGCAGATGTATCCATTTCCTGATTTTAAACTGAAAATAGTAATGAGCTCAGATATTCACAAGATGTCCAATGTACTTTTTTATTTTTTTTTTCAAATGCTGTCTGCACCACAGTTTCCTTTAATAACAAATACATGGGAATTATGGAGTGATAATGGATGTATGGATTAAATATTTGGTGTTCTCAAAGACAAGTGTATGTTTAAGAAGGGATCTTTTTTTACTCATAATAATAATAATAATAATAATATGTGTGCATTTTTAAAGAAAATATTTAAATATCAGCATATTGCATACTTTTACAAATACACACTGATCAAGTTCACACAATTAAACTTTACTGATTATAACTATTTAGAAATACCATATTTTGGTATTTTCCAAATTACTTTTGCTGTTGTTGTTGTGTTTGTTGGTCGATGGGAAAAAGAAAGAAGGAAAAAACTAAATTCACCAACTACACTCAAACAGGAAAATAGTTAACCAAAAAAAAAAGGTGAAAATTTCCAAGATGTAAGCCTAGATGGCTTTGTTTCTTCAAGGGAACAGATTTGGAGAAATGTAGCATTACATTACTTGCTCACCAATGGATCCTCTGCAGTGAATGGGTGCCATCAGAATATGGCAATAATTCAAAAACCTTTACCTCTGGTCCATAATAATCCATAATAGCACTTACTTCTATGAAAAAGTCCATCCCTTGTTGTCCTCTCACATCAAAATCCACCCACATTCTTGTTTTGAAATATTTTGGCTTGTAAACAACTTGTAAACAACTCTTCAAAAAAGGGTTTGAAGTTAAAAACGTCTTAATGATGGATTTAAACACGCAGCTTTTGGCTTCACAAGCCATTAAATGATGGACTGGACTGGACTGGTGTGGATTATTGTGATGTTTTTATCAGCTGTTTGGACTCTCATTCTGACGGCACCCATTCACTGCAGAGGATCCATTGCTGAGCAAGTGATAGAATGCTACAGTTCTCCAAACCTGATTAAGAAAAAAACACTTATGCATCTTTAGTGGCCTGAGGGTTTGTATATTTTCAGAAAATGTTCATTTTTGGGTGAACTATTTCTATAATACAGGCTGTATGTCTGTGCGATTGTTTTCCCACCAAAATTATGTCACTTCTTCATGTCACTTACCAAAACTTTTGACACGGTCAGTCAGAGAAGATTATTCCAGCAAAGCCTATTGGAAAAGCTCCAGGTGAGATGAAAGCTGCCAAACATTTACCGACTGACAGTCATTTCCAAGGATGCAAACTACTCGCCTGCTAGTGATGTTCACATTTTGAATTGAAAATATGTCCGTTACAGTATGTGATTCCTAATGTAATACATAGTCGTGACTATAAAAAAGTAAAGACAAAAAAATGTTACAATGCATTTGAGAGTTTATAACATAATTACAGCCTTCAGTTAATCAAATATTACAGAAGTCTAAAAGGATGGAAAACAATATTAAGGAAAGAAAGAACCTAAAATCGTTTTTAGTTTAAAATTAAAAGACAAATAATAAAAACATGATAATTCAGTACAGCATGCTCATATTTTCACATAAAAGGACTGGACATGTAATAAAGGCTGGCCTGATGATCCCACTCAGTTATGTTTCATTCAGCATTTCATTGTTACAAATATCTCAGCTTTAGTTTCGTAGCTTGTTTGTCTGAGAGCATTTCATCCATCACTCCAGACACATGGGTTTGTCCATAGTAAATACAATGTGCGTCGTGATTTAACTTCTGTTTGAACATATCCGATAGCATGCCGCAACGAAAGGCTAATTTTTCATTCAGTGTGAATTCTGATGTTGATACTGAGCTTTCAAATGAAATTTGAGCTTAAAATGACGGCGACTGATTGTTCTGTGTAAATAGTCGGCTGTGTATTTTTGGATTGTCAGAAGTGGGATGGGTGGAAAATTGTGGCCTGGTGTAAACAGCAGTTTAATGTTACCATAAAAACACAGCCTCTTTAACAGAAACACTGGAGAGTGTTTATCTGTCTTAAAGGCACAGTTCACCCTAAAATGAAAATTATGTCACCATGTTCCTAATTTTATGGCGTTTCAAACCCACATGATTTTCCTACATTTGTGGAGCACAAAATATGCATTTTTGAAGAATATCCTGGCCACTCTTTTCCATAAAATGAAAATGAATGTGTCTGTCAAGCTCCAAGATTATCAGTAAAGAACTGCATATTTTTAGTCTGTCAGACATGTGCACTTAAAGGGTTAGTTCACCCAAAAATGAAAATTAGCCTATTAATTACTCACCCTCAAGTCATCCTAGGTGTATATGACTTTCTTCTTTCAGACGAATCCAGTCGGAGTTATTAAAAACTATAAAAAATTGTCTTTGTTCTTTCGAGCTGTTTAATGGCACTCAGCGGGTGTTGCATGCATCAGTCCAAAAGAAGTGAAATAAAAAACACCCATCCATAAAAAAAAAGTGTCTCACACGGCTCCGGGGGGTGAACAAAGGCCTTCTGTAGCGAATCGATGCGACACAGAAAAATATCCATATTCAAAACTTAATAATCACTTGAATCTAGCTTGTGCTCACTGTTGTAAACGGAAGCAGTTCCGGGCGGATGACGTATGAGGTCAGCTTTGCGCATGCGCCGCTCAGAAGTGACGAATGCGAAAGAGCAGCGGAGAGATCAAAACAAAACAACAGTCACTAATTAAAAGTACAAAACAAGGATTTGTAAAGAAGAATGTCAGAGGATTTCGATATAAGCCAAGAGGAGACTGGTTTTCCTTTACTAAAGTAAGGAAACTTTGCTTCCTTTGCGCCTGTTAACAAACGTTGGTTTTCATGAGTCTCACCGGCACGTGCGCAGCGCTGACCTCATACGTCATCCCCCCGGAGCTGCTTCCCTTTACAACAGTGAGCGCAAGCTAGATTAAAGTGATTATTACGTTTTGAATATGGATATTTTTCTTACAAAAACGCATCGATTCGCTACAGGAGGCCTTTGTTCACCACCCAGAGCCGTGTGAGGCACTTCTTTTTATGAATGGGCGCTTTTTATTTAACTTCCTTTGGACTGAAGCAATGCAACACCTGCTGACTGCCATGATAGAGCTTGAAAGATCAAAGACAAAATTTTAATATAACTCTGACTGGATTCATATGAAAGAAAGTCATATACACCTAGGATGACTTGAGGGTGAGTAATTTATGGGCTAATTTTCATTTTTGGGTGAACTAACCCTTTAACCTAAAAATAGTCACATCTAAATTAACTGGTTTTGTTCAAGTCAGAAATATTAGGCTATTTAACATGACTGAATCAACCCAATTAATCTTCTTTAGGTTGTCCTTCAATATTTCACCTTTTCAGTTCCAGAAAGTCAATTAGTTCGAATTCTTCAAAATCTGGCCTGTAAATCGCTGTGCATTCATAACGTATCTGATATTAAAGTGCTGTTAGCTGTCGAGCAGCGTCTGGACTCTCAGGGGTTTCATTAGCACGCTCTCCGAGCACCTGTCCACTGGGACACAACAGCCCATACAGCCTTCTGAATTCAGATGCAAGCACCTTAATGAGGGATCATATCGGGTCACGTCCCCTCATTCACTTCAGTTATGAATTACCTGCATTGTTATAAATGACAGGACATTTTCATTCATTTCATTCAAAGCTGTTTCCCTGTCTACCAGTAAAATATGTCAGTAGTGGCTGTACCATGGTATCAGATACTGCAAGTTTCACATTATTTGATATGGTAATGCCCTACCATATTTATGTACTACAGAATTTGCATACTTCAAGAGTGTTTATTCAGATTTATGGTACTACCATGCTAAAAATATAACATTTGGAATAAAAGAAAAATTGGTAGCTTAAGAATCTATTTTTAACTAATGTCATCTTTAACTGATTTAGCCTTGATAACTGAAATACTAAAAAAAAAAAAAACTTTTTACTTTTTTGGTACTTTTTAGCATGTATTATATTCTTATGCCATTAAGTTAATAATATGTTTATTGTTACATAACTAGGAAATCTATTTTTGTAGCTCAAACATGGCACTGAAAAAATGGTGTACAAACAGTTTTCACTTAGAAATACCTAGTACATTTCACTATTAATTACAAATAATGGGCAAGTAACATTGAAATAAACATTAACATGACAAGTAGAAAGACTGAAATTGTATTTTCTTGTAAAACCCACTCCAATAATCTTTTCTTTATTTACAGTGCAATTAATATTACATGCAATGACATACAGTAAGGCGCTTTATGTTAAATGTAAATACAAATGTATAAAGTTATTATACATTTGCATTAGTTTTTGATATATTTATTTAATGAGCAATGTAATGAATAAAATTAGATGGAAAATTATTTGCCTGTGTCTTCGACATGACCATATCATTTGATTATAGTTTACTCCAGTTCAACAGCATGCATTTGTCCCAAACTGAAGTGCAGTAATTATGAAAATGAGGCATGCAATGCAAACATGACTCCTGGTTGCTAATGGAAATGCAAAGCCACATATTTGAGAGCAAAATTGAACAGATGACAGAACTATTTCGTACAATTTCTTCCTGCTTACTACGAATGGAGGGTTCCCTCCTCTTGGAACAATTGTTTCTTCTGTTGATCTTTAATATTTAATAAAGTGCATGACAAAATATTTATTTGGGAGGAATCCAGAATGACTTTTTAAATGTTGATGTTTAATATGCTGTATCAATTTTTGGACAATTGGGTCCCACATTATCAGTTTGAAATCTAAATGACATAGAGAAATGCATAAATTGTGCCATATTTTCTGGGCTGCTTTTCTTAATATGTATATGTACAAAAAAAGTAATTGAGTTGAACTGAATTGAACTGAACTGAATAATGTTTTCCTCTAGTCAAGGAGAAAAGAGGCACAAATCAATACACTTAATTTGATTTCATGATGCCTGCAATCAATTAATCACCGTAAAGTAATCACTACATTCTTCAAGCAAGTCAGTATAATAGAGTTCTGATAAAGAGATCTTTGAAATGCTTATTATAATTTTTAAGAGGGATAACATCTGTTTTATCCTGTGACTGGCACTATATATTAAAAAATATGCATGTCAACTTATAAAGGAAAAAATCTGCAATGCCTTAAAAAACTGTAATGAATTTAACTAAAAACAAACAAGAAAAACACATTTAATAATGCATAATAAAGCACATGTATAATCCTGTTTAATCTGGTTTAATATTAAGAATATTTTAGTGTAATTAGGTTTGCCATAGCTATGATAACGTCTTGATATAAAAGCTAAATAAAGTTTACAAAAAGATCCTTTATCGGGCTGGGCTAAGATTTTATTACTTCATTATTATGTTGCTCCATCCAAATTCTTTGCAGAGCCTGGGATATTTTTTAGTATACTTAATTCGATGAAAAGAAAATCCTTGATCATTTACTTTAGCAAATACGTTTCTCCCTAAGAAATTTGACCTTCGCTTCACACTCTGTCAACAAGAAAAATGCCCTGCTTTTGAATGCAAAACTCAGACTCTATTATTTGTTGAGCAACATGCATTGTTTACCCGGAAGCATCTGGCATACTGCACCCAGAGCTATCATTTGGAGAAAAATGTATAATTAATGGCCAGTCTTTAGCCAAATAATTGACATGGTTTTATAGATGCATGATATACACAGGATACAGTGATACATTTGCGTTGACATAAAACTCATTGCAACTGTCTATAAGGAATTTACTTTTGACTAAAAAAGAAACACTTTTAAGCATAAAAACGATCACTAAAACAAGTATAATGACAGATGTCATTGCTCCAGTAAAGTACTTTGTTAGATCTGAAGAAAAATGGTGTTTTGTTTACAATAGAAGTGAAACAGTAGTATACGATCCTGGAGACAATTCATTTGTATTGGGTCTCGTCTATGGTCTCCTCTACACATCTGCTTCCCCTTCTGTGGTTAAGCATCATTGTGCTCAATGGAGGAATTGCATAAACTGATGGATCTTGTAGCCTAACTGAATGCAAATAATGAAAGCCTGCGTCAAGAAAACAACAGTTGTGTTGCCAGGTCCCAGTGCAGTACCTTCAAGCAGCTCCACAACACCATCTGTTACACCTGAAGCAGTTGGTGCCCCTCTGACTGAATGATTTGTTTGTTATTTTGTGCCAAGGAAAGGAAGCTGCCCAAAGATTAACCTCAAGGTTCTGAGCTGGGTGAGCTGAGGGAAGTTTTTGCAGGGAATGTGACGGCAACATGCCTCCTGTCATCTTCCTCTATTTCGGTTCCACTTTCAGCTGGGAACAGGCATCTCATCCATCTCATCCAAACCGCAGATCAGACAACTAGTCTTTATCAGGCTGCAAAGCCAATATATGTTGCCTCAGGTATGGTTCTGTATTTTGGTTAATATCTCCTGAATGTCTCCTTGTCATCATGATTGGTGGAGTTCAAGAGCCTTGCTTGGGAGACACAGCTATGTTGTGTCTTCTTTTACAGAGAGCTATCCTTTAACTCAGGGGTGTCCAAACCTGTTCCTGGAGGGCCACTATCCTGCAGAGTTTAACCCCAACCCTAATTAAACACACCTGAACCAAAGTAATTAAGGTCTTCAGACCCACTAGAAACTTCCAGGCAAATATGTTGGAGCTGACTGAAGCTAAATTCTGGCCCTCCAGGAGCAGGATTGGACACCCCGGCTTACCAAATCCTAAATATCACACCGATACTAATCTTTTAGCTTTCGAAAGGTGCTTGTGAGTGTGTCCTTTGTGGCCGCTATGCTCCCTTGATGTGCACTTCAGCAGACTTCTTCCCAACAGTCAAAGGCCATTTGGGACAGGGCCAAGGCCCTCTTTCCTGCAGACCTTTGTTTAGCTGTTAAAGGTTTTTTTATAGTTAGGGTTTAAAACTTAAATCTAACTCTGCTGAGAGAAATCCTCCATCGATATTGGACACCCCTGCCCAATGACCAACAAGTCCATTTATAGCACCATGAGTGGACCATGGACCATTGACCATGATTTATAGATTGAACACAAATGCATGGTGTTTACTGACAAGAACCCCTGAACAGTGTTATCCATCACTTATTTTTAGGGCTGCCCCCTAACCGTTAGTCGACCAGAATAGTCCTTGGGTCTTCCAAATTTTATTCCTCGCTTGAGGCCCCAGACAACAATAATAATAAATAAAATCCAACCATTGGCGAAGGCATGCGATTCGTTTGCACAGCTGTTATGTGGTATACTCGGGCAGGAGATCCAACGCTAGCTATCATTCTTCGACCTCAAATATTACTTATCTGTGAAATAATGTTTGGTAGCAGCACTTACATGGTCGCTCACTGTCTTATGTGAATCTAGAAATATGTGCTCCGCTCACTGCTGGACAGATGGAGGCGTCGGTGCGCTCACTTGCTCTTAA
The DNA here is from genome assembly GCA_018155175.1 of Sinocyclocheilus anophthalmus. NCBI lineage: Eukaryota > Metazoa > Chordata > Actinopteri > Cypriniformes > Cyprinidae > Sinocyclocheilus > Sinocyclocheilus anophthalmus. The sequence continues at coordinate 553,505 of JADLZN010011555.1, forward strand.
AATACTTCCTAATTTTTGCTCATACAGATAAGAGTAATACACTTTTCAAATCAGTAAAGACTACATTTTATTTGTTGTGCACATCACATAAAACCAAACAGGTGTCACGAATCCTGTCCATGGACTTTCGTTCAATCACCACCAGAGGTCACCCATCCATTACATTGACTCTCACACTACACAAAATTTTGCATGTCATCCCCGGACTACATTTCCCATCATCCATTGCACTAATTGCACACAGCACTGATTGCACACAGTTGTAACCAATCACACATTCACTATATAACACTCACTCAAACAAACATTCTCTGCCGAGTATTGGTTTGCCCTGGACCGAGTCTCTGTGTTCCCCTTGTTTTGCCGGTTTTTTTCCTCCCTCCCCATCAGTTTGTTCTGATCTTTGTCTGTTTTCCTGGATTTATCCCTCTCGTCTCGCCCCTGTGATTCTGTCTGCCGATCAGTGACCTATGCTAGCCCTATGACTATTCTTGTGTTTTTTGCCCGCCATATACCGGTTTTTGCCCAGTCACGTTTTGATCATGCAGGATCAGGTCAAGTCACCGTTCTGGATTATATCTAAGTCCAGTCCAACAGACCTTCCTGAGTCGAGTCGGTAGTCACAGTTGTAGCTTCCTTAGTCCGAGTCTATGCACGGTTGTCGTCACTGACGGCAGGACAGACTCACAGGGGCTAGAACTTAAGGTGAGAAATCCAGAAACAGGCAATGCAAAACCAAAACAAACGATCTCAGAAACAGGTACGGGCCGAAACATACTCAGCGAGAAATGTTTGTTTGAGGAGTGTTATATTTAATGTGTTGATTGATGACAGCTGTGTTGCATCGTGCCATGGGCTGATGTGATATATCCGGGATGAACGATGCACATGTTGATTGTTGTGCGAGAGTCATGTTAATGAAAAGGGAGACCTCTTGGTGGTGATGACGGGATTGCCAGGCCAGGATCGCTGCCACATATACTCTTTTGTAAAATAATGAAAGCATACAGGATGAGCTTTCAGCCATCACGGACTGTGAACTTGAGCGCGAAACTTTGAAACTCTGTGTATATTTGTCTTACAGACATAAAAAAAATATATCTATAGAGAGTGAAATGTCTACTTTCAAATAAATCAATTCAAATGGGAAACAAATATTCTCAGATTATGTAATCCATAACATGCATAGCAGTGTCGCCGACTTCATTTCTAAAGGGGTCATATTAGGGCATTTCCAAAAATTTTCCTTTCTCTTTGGAGTGGTACAAGCTCTTGTTGCATAAAGAAGATATGTAAAGTTGCAAACACTAAAGTCTCAAAAACAAAGAGATATTCTTTATAAAAGTTAAAAATCAACCACGCCTACCTAAAATGGATCATCCTAACACACCCCCACATGTCTACTTCACTATGTGGGAAGATTTACATAACGCAGCCCACATGTTACGCAAACAAAGAAGGCGTAACTTTTATTCTCGCTGTAGTATTGTTGTTGCCGTGTGTTTCGTTGTGAAAGCGAAACTACTTTGTTGGCCTTCCAAAGAGGACGATATCCGCTTCATCATACCTAGAGCTGATCCGTCCTGGGGTGCGAGGCCATTAACCTCACCTTCGCGGCGTGGTCGCCAATCAGCTTTTCACCATGGACGAAGCGGAGTCCAGTCCGGGGTTGTCACATGTGGTTGGCGCAAGCCCGCTGGACGCTCCTTCATTGAATCCGCCGGCCTCTGCTGACTCAAGCCCACTGTGTGTGACACTGTGTTTCGTTGTGAAAGCGAAACTAATTTGTTTGGCCTTCCAAATGAGCATCCAACTAGAAATCTGTGGTTAGTTGATATTTACACACGTCCAGACCAGCTTTCACCAATATTCAGGTGTGCAGCACATTTTATGGAGACTGTTTTCCTCCTGATCCCTGGTAGATTCAACGGACAATGCCGGCTGTTCTGACGTCCCCAGACTGTAAGGATTTTTTTATATTTAAAGATTGCCACTACCAGGCACTTGATGATTCAAACGCGAGTTTTGAGCAGTGTAATGTAGCGCTTGTTGTTTGTCATTTCTCATTTCTCCGATCATAAATGCAGAGAAGGGGTTTTTATTCGGTATTTACACGGCGCGATGCAACGCAACGCGTACAAAGACAGTATAAATCATTATAATCCGTAATTATGTCCCCCACTGGATGCAACAAATGCCTCGTTTATAATGTTTTTTTTAATGTTTTTGTCTCGTCGCTCCGCCGGGACACGGCATCAACAGTATGATGAGTGGCGTAACATTTCCGTCTCACGCTTGAAGAATTCGGCCAATCACAACACACTGTATAGCTGACCAATCAGAGCACACCTCACTTTTCATTAGCTTTTAAAAAAAAAAAATCGACATGGTTTCAGACAGGCGGGCATAGGGAGAAACAATAATAGTTTACAGTATTTGGAAATAAGTTTTTTTTTATTACCTTAAACCGTAGAAACACATTTCATTACACCAAATAAACAAAATAATGTTCTTTTTATCAACATCATATGACCCCTTTAAACCGAAAACAAATAAGCACTAGTTTATCAATAAATTATTAAAATGTTAATGTAGCCTCCTTACTGTTTTTCTCTGACACATTCATAATCATTACTTCTGCTGGTGTGCTATGGCAAGCTTTATGCATGCGCTTGACCGCTTATTAGGCTATGAAGGCAATTAAAGGCACATCATTATTATTTAAATGGTTTATTAATAAACGTGCGATTAGTCAACTAATACTTAAAATGAATGACTACTAGTCGACCAGACAAATCTTTAGTCAAGGGTAGCCCTACTTATTTTGAAACCAGGTAGAGGAGTGATAAGAATGCAGATACCCCTTTATGCAGGGCTGGCCATCGAAATCAACTTTCCTGGAGAGCTTATACAGACTTCAAGTGCACCTGGGAAATTTGCACTTCCGAGTCTGCATTATTACAACATGTCATCAGGGCCGTAGCTGGTGGGGAGAAAGTGGTGACAATTATAGGGGTCCACGGCTGTTGGGGGGCCCCTGGCAATTTTAACGGGCTGCCCAGGGCCAGTGTGAAAACATTTTAAAGCATTCAAGTGCAAGAAGACGTGAAAGTACTTAATTCAGTACTAGCATACTGTGTTCTGTGTGCATACAGATAGCCACGTCTCACAGCCTGCGACCACAGAATCTCTTTTGTGTCTTACTGCGCTTGAACGAACAAATACATTAAAAAAGTTGTCAAAATCCCCGTCTTGGTGAGTATCCTCGAAAACTGTTGGTTATGTCATATGTGAACATAAACAGTTGATAAAGATGTGTTTCATTATATTGGATCCATGCACTCTGTCTTAAAGTGACAGTGCCTAATTTACTTGCTGCTGTCCAAGAAAAAAGAGAGAGAAAATCACTCACTACTCTTGAATAACTAGAATTTTATAGCTGTAACAAGGATTAATCTATATTTAATTTATACAGTGAACACTATGAAATGCTGTTTTACATTCATTGATAAAGTTTCTGTACTTGAACGCCACCAAACCTGAAAAAAGCATTATTTAATTTGTATCTTTGTTCATTTTATTTATTTGTGCTAGCCTATTTACACTATTTCAAACAGGACCCACAGGTACAACCTGCTGAACCTGCACCCCGAATACCTCAGCTACGGCCCTGCATGTTGTGCATTCAAGTCGAAAACATAACAGTTGTAGCCTAAAAAAAAAGATATCTACTGTACTGCAGAGTTCAGCTCCAACCCCATAAACACACCTGAACCATTTAATCAAGGACTTCAGGCTTATTTCAAAATAATTTACAGGTGTGATGAAGCAGGAAGTCTGCAGGAAGAGTTCTATAGACCCCCTGGTCTATATTATAGATAAGTGTCCCTGCCATGGTCACACTGACATGCTCCTCCTAGCAACACAACTCGTGTATCATCTGGATCCCCCACTACAAGCATTAAAATCTGTCTAAATCTCCTATGACAACTTGCAGTGTTATCATCGAGGCTGAGAAAAGAACTCAACTCTGCAGACAACAGGTAAATGCCATTATCGCTGTTTTCCATGTTCGTGGAGTAAATATTTTTACATGGCTTTTTAAAAATGCCGGGTAGCCGGTGTTTCGTATAATTTTGGCCAATCAGCGTACACTTACGTCACTGGTAGTTCCTATAGAACTGTTTCAGACCCAACTCTGAAGTAGGAGCTAATTTAGTTCCCCCAAATGGAGTTCATAGAACTAAATACGTTCCTAGTTCCTGCGGTGCGAACACGCCAAAAACTGGGAACTTCCACCAATAGTTCTAGGAACTATGAAAAGGTTCCTCTGGTGCGAAAGCCCCTATTGTAGTAGCAAGTTTAGGGGTTCTCAACTCTGGCCCTCGATGTCCACTTTCCTGAAGAGTTTAGCTCCAACCTTGATCAAACTCACCTGCCAGTAACTTTCTAGTAATCCTGAAGACCTGGAGTAGCTTAAGGGTGTTGTGTTTGATTAGGGTTGGAGCTAATGTGACCTTTAAGTAGAGTTGGAAATAACAATTATGAGTTCCAAGCAATTAAATACACCTGAATCAGGCATTCAAGGTCTTCAGGACTTCTACTAGAACCTTTCAGGCAGGTGTGTTTGAGCAGGTTGGAGCTAAACTCTGCAGAATGTTGGCCCTCAGGTGCAGAATTGGACACCACTGATATATATATATACAGTGTTGCCATTGTTTTGTCCATTTATTCTGTCCCTGATGTGAGCTCCCATGGAGAAAATGGACAAGGTCCTTGTAGTTTGAGGTCCCTGATGTCTCCACTCAGATCAGAGTTGGAGCTTTAGATCGTCTTCAATCCAACATCTTTGCAGCTTTTTAATGAAGTTTCGTAATACCACAACCATCTGTCTGGCAACGGCAGGTGCAAACGCTACTGAATCTATAGGTATCTTTTGATACCATGCCAATCATTATCAAGGGACAGACAAGTCTGCTTGTGTTCTAATGTTTGGCCAAGAGCAAGGATTAGAATCAACGCTTCAATCAACAAAAATGTATTTTCATTTTTGTGCAGAATGTAATAGAAATGCTAACAGAATCCTTTTCATTTAATTTCATGAAAACTTTTCTACTTCCCATTGCCTGACCATCTTTTTAAAGATGTCAAGTTCAAGTCAACTTTATGTATAAGCGTGCTTTTTACATAACCGATTTGGTTCGAAAGCACTTTACAGTATTAAACCGGAAATAAGTGCCCCATCTGCAGAGGACAATAGTAAACACTCAATTTCCAGTTAAAGTCAGTTCATCATCGATTCATATGTACAGCATAATCAAATAATCAAAAGCCTAATAACCATCAGACTTCAAAATAATCTTCAAACTGTTTTGAACTGTGCAGCTAACATTCAGATTTGTCTTGACAAAGTTTCAGTTTCTATTTGTTTTGATTTTGTAATTTAATAGTCGAACACCAGCTTTGCTATAGACTATGCCAACCAGTAAAATTTGTTTTATATTGAATATATTGTTTTCATGTACCTTGAATCATACAGGACATCTAGTGCTAAAACTTGACTCTCTTTCCATTCACCATCCATTGTGCTTTCAAAGAAACATTTGATCAGTGATACTGGACCAGACCTGCATTTCAGTTTCAGCATAAGTACTGGCAAAATTAGTCCTCTCTATTTCCAATCCTCCATACCCATAAAACACAGTACAGTGTAGCATGGGTTAAAAATAAATAAGTGTAGAAGAGTGTATAAACTCTGAAAGATATTATAGTATTAGGAAGTCCCAGAAATCCATGTTTGTCATCTGAGCACCCACAATCTTTCGGTGTGTCAGAGCTGGTGCTCTGCATTTTTGTGATACACACCACTACAAAGGGGTAATTGTTGTGGTCTTGATTTCACCGGCTGAAATCACCTTCAAAGTCCATCTTACAGCAGTGTGACTTACCACAGTTTCGACTTCTCTCAACTTGCCCTAAATAGGATCTCCAGACCTTTTCAAGCATGCAGTGAGTTTATGTTCATTCTGAACAAAGAGCTGTCAACTGTAAATTTACAGAACAGATGAGATGGACCTGAATTCACGAGAGTAGAATTCTTTGTTTTGAACTTATCTGTGAATGGCCATTTGTGAGAGGCATTGCTAAAGCTGGAAGTATCTGCCATGCAGTTTCTTGCAGTATTGTGAAAAGTTTGGATATTGTAGGTACATTTACATGACAATGATTGTACTAAATGTTTTTAGGTAACACTTTAGAATAATGGTCCGTTGTTAACTATGCAGGAAGTAATAGGTAGTACTACATTAACACTTAACTTAATACTATTAACTAAGCCAGATCAACTAAGCAGTAGGCTAAGTAGTAGCAAATTTAAGACAAAGGTAGTTACTTATTAGATATTTGATGATTATTAAATAAAAATATCCTCATTGATAACTACTTGTGAACTATGATCAGTTAATAAAGAATAACCAATTAATTACTAATCACAGCAGTAACGTCTTAAAAGTGAACAATTGGGTTCTTTGTGGAAACTAATTTATGAATTTGATATCCCCCAAATAAGTCGGCTACATTTTAAAATTGTGACTACTATTCTTACCAAAGGATGGATGCTCAAACTTAAACATAGAATAATAATAAAAATGAAAATGATTCCGCATAGTTTTACTTTTAACAACAACATTATTCTAAAAGTGTTTACCAGTTTTTTTCCTTTGCATTCTTGAAAAGTTTCCCATACAGACACAATATGGTCCAAAATGGTCCCCATTTTCACACGGATACGCAAAAGCGACTACAAACAGGCCAGTAGTTGGCGATGTCACTTTGTAAAATATCAATTTATTTCATACTTTCCATGGTTCTAATTTTGTTTCCATGCTTGAGTTCATGATATTTGATTGTGGTGCCTGTAGTCAAAGAAGTATTATTTAGTTCCAGGGAACTATAGCTGTATCAGTTGATTTTAATTTTTTGTGATTTGACTATTTCATTCAAATCAATTTCACTTGAACTGGTTTTGTATCCTGCTTGCACTGTTATAGCAATAGATGTTCTTTCAACCAACTTCCTGCATCCTGTGATGCTTAATAAAAGAGTTCTCAGGCTAGTCATTTTTACATGTCAACCATTGTTAATTAAATTAGTTTTATTTTCTATGAGTTATTTGTACATATCTTTAAAATTATTATTATTATTATTCTTATTATTAATATTAATAATCAACTCGAAGTCTTGATTTTAACATTTTTAACACTTTTTATTCTATTTTATATTTATTAATTTTTTGTCAAGCAGTTTAACTTCTCATAAACATAATGCATAATATCAATAGAGAGTTGAATGCATCATTTCAATAAGACACACCCCATCATTCTAGTTTAAGCACACAATCAGCAGACCAATCCCATCAGAGTTCTCACTAATTAGGAAACCTTCCCTCTGATGTCACCACACTGGAGGAGCAAATAGCAACAGAGAGAGGGAGAGAGGAAGGGATAGACACACTCTTAACTTCATCCACAGCTGTTACAACTCCAGTTCAATCTGTGCTTCCCCACTGATCGGCGAAGGTAACCAACATTTCCCAATATGCCGTATTAAGATGTTGTAAGTGTATAAACAGACTTTTGGGTCCAGCTGTGGGCTATAGGTGTAGCTAGATTGATTTTTGCAAGAGATGCTGTTGCGTAGAGAGGGTTGCCATGTTTTCAAACAGGTGATACCAAGAGTCAAGAAAAGACCCGAGATGCTGCATATGACAGATGCTAAATATTACATGTGTGTATTTAGTGCAAAAATACTGTTATTAAAATTTTTACATGTACATTTAGTCATTTAGCAAATGCTTTTATCCAAAGCGACTTACAAATGAGGACAATAAAAGCAGTCAAAACTAACAAAAGAGCAACAATATATAAATGCAAATGACAAGTCTCGGTTAACCTAACACAGTACACGTAGCAAGGTTTATATATATATATATATAATGTTAATCAATGTCCTTTTGAGATTTCTTGCTTTGGGCACCCGCGAATGGGAATGAAGCATGCATCTTTTATTTATCATTTATAAAAAAATCTATATTAAATGTTATGTTAAATAAAAAAGGTTAGTGCGTAATGCCTAGTAGATCAAATCATTGGTAAATACAGGACATCATCAACAGTATATTATATAGCTGATGTTTATTTTTTGAACATTTTCACATTTAGTTACTTGCAGTTCGTCTTTGTAATTATTTTGTGAAATTTACTAGCAATTTCTCCGTGACAATTGTAAATGCTTCACCTTTTTTTTTTTTTTTTTTTTTTTTTTTTCAGTCATCCTCATCTTTTACCCAAGCAACTTACAAGAACAATTCAGGGCCAGTAATATTTGTAATATACAATGCCAGGTCTTTTAGACAACTAGATTGATAAGCAAGCTAGAGAAGACGAGAAATGCAAACAGATGGTCAAAATCATCTGAAAACATGAGTGTATTACTATGGAATAGAAAGAGAAAGAGTCATAATTTGGGTGAACCAATGTTCTCATACAAGACATGGTTTCCAGGGTAGTTTCCTGACGGTGTTGATCACCGCCTCATGGGGAAAGGGGTAACAAGCCGTGCTTTGCACGTACGCCCGTGGGATTCACAGAGAACAAACAAGTTATTAATTGTGTGTGGGCAAGCGGCCTCGTAGCAAGGGAACTTTTGTATCTATGAACCGGTGTGTCTGCCAGAGAAATTTAAATGAAGATTGAGATTTCTGTGATGTAACGTTGATAGCCACACTGAGATGCCGGCTGTTTCAAATTCAAATACATGCGGCGGTGGAAACCGAATCAATGTGGCTCTGTTTCAGCCACACAATTGACATCTATTAGAAGAAATCGTCTCTCCACTGCAGATCAAAGCAGAATATCATTCTGGTCACGAGAGGTTAGGCATGTTCTGCAATGCCAATTATGGCAGGTCAGGTTTGCAAAGCTCTCGGTGAAAATTTGTCTCCAATGTCATGGATGCAAACCACCATCAGAGAATAATTCACAGGCAAAGGGATTTAATTTCTGATATTGATACATGCCTTGCTTTATGTTGTTTGCTGGTCCCTTTAAACATGTTAAATCAGCAATCAAGCTCACCATTAACATTAATAAACATCAATATTCTTGCTGTTTTTCGTCATTATTTCATGCTTTCAGATGGTGTTGGGAGAAATATGTTGCACTATCGATGTAAGCAAGACTCGTAGGGCTTCGAAACAGGTTTGGTCACTTGGACCTTTTTCATTGAATGGTGTGTAATCAATATTTGGTGCATCTCAATATTGTGTTTTTTTTGTCCTATATATATATATATATCACATTGGATTTCTACCAACAAAAACATATTTTACGGGTAAAATATAGCTCTTTAGGGTGAACAATAAACAACTGCTTAACCTTTAACGTGTTAAGCAGAGGGGCACTGTTGTAATTTTCCACTGTAAAAAACCAACCCCTCTGCATGTAAAGAACTGAATTTGAATTTTAAATTTAAACTTTTAGAAATTCTTTCTGCTCGTGCTTCTTGTGTGCATGTTTTTCCATGCATTTCTCAACTGGCCAAGTTACATTTAACCACATGCAAATACAGTAAATGCCCTAGTTGTCACAGACTTTTGCTGTCCTTAATCTTTCTTTCCCACAGGCTTCCTGTTTTTTCTTTTATTGCAAATGAGTCTGCTCTCTAAAGTATGGACAACTTCCACAACGGCTATTCCAGAAAACACTCTGACAACAGATGCGACATCATATACAATGTCAGAATCTGTAAGCCTAACTCAATCTGCGGATCCAGTAAGCATGTCCTCCTCCATTTCTACTGACCAGATGGCCACATCAGACTATTCAGTGACAGGAGCTTCATCCGCCTCTATAGAGAACACTGCTTCTAACAGTGCTACTGTCGTCTCAACAGGTGTTACTAGTACGGAGACAGGTATTCTTTCTTTCTGTATGCCTATCTATATCTTTCTTGTGTGGTTGTGGTGTTTAATATGTAGTTTCCATTTACATGTAATTATTTATTGGCACAATAGAAGTAGAATAGACATATATATTTAAAATTAAGGTCCGGACTTTGACTCAGTCATTACAAAACATAAACGTTGTTCTTCTTTGACCATTCTGTGGTAGAACGACTTGTGTGCTTGGGGTCGTTGTCTTGCTGCATGACCCACTTTCTCTTGAGAATCAGTTCTCAGACAGATGTCCTGACATTTTCCTTTAGAATTTGCTGGTTTAATTCAGAATTCATTGTTCCATCAATTATGGCAAGCTGTCCTGGCCCCGATGCAGCAAAACAGGCCCAAACCATGATACTACCACCCAGGGGCGTAAATTTTGTCTAACAGTAGGGGGGTACAATAAACATAAACCACATGACCACATTGTGGTCGCGCCGTGACAGCGGTCGTGTCCATTGTAGACATTACTATCTGTCACAGTGTTGCCAAGTCCGCGGTTTTCCCGTGGAATTGGGCTACTTTATCAAAGTTGCCGCGGGTTGTTTTTCATGTCCGCAGGTTGAAGCGACCCCAATAACGTGTATTTTAGCCCCCGGAATGCGATTTTTACCGGGGGACCCCCTCGAAACGCGGATAGTTTGGGCTAGTTTTGAGTAGCAATTAGGGGGGGGTGTCGGGTTTTGTTATGCTAACCTGGCAACGCTTTCCCTCAAGCAGGTAACGTAGTTTATGCGGTTTAAGGTTCAAAAAAAACAATTTTCCACATTTAAAATGTGACCGTATTGTTGGCTCTATGCCCCGGCTTTCTGAAATGCGTCGATTTTTACAATGCTCATCTGTCTGAAAAGTGAGGTGTGCTGTGATGGGCCAGCTATCCAGTGCGTTGTGATTGGCCGAATACCTCAAGCGTGTGACGGAAATGTTACACCCCTTACCATACTGTGATGCCGTGTCCCGGAGCGACGAGACAACACCAATAAAACCCATTACAAACGAGGCATTTGTTGCATCCAGTGGGGACATAATTACACATAATTGCATTGCATCGCGCCGCGTAAACATAAAACATGGTCTGGAGAAACGACAAACAACAAGCGTTACTCTACACTGCTCAAAACTCGCGTTTTTGAATCATCAGTGGCAAATCCTTAAAAATAATACGTACTTACAGTCTGTGAGTCAGAAGCGCCAGACTGTCCTTGCAAAGTTGGAACTGCCCCACTTTATAGAAACAGCCTTTGTGCACAGACGGCATTGTAGTCTACTCTCCCAGGATCAGGAAACAGTCCTCCATAAAATGCGCTGCACACATCTGAATATTTGGGTTGAACTGTTCTGGAACAGTGTTGTAAATACAACTTAACCACTGATTTCTAGTCGTGTCCTCTTTTGGAAGGCCAAACAAAGTAGTTTCGCTTTCACAACGAAACACAGCGTCTCCACGACATGGCGGCGGCGGCAACAACAATACTACAGCGAGAATAAAAAGTACGCCTTCTTTCTTTGCGTGAACATATGGGCGGCGTTGTGCAAATCTTCCCACACAGTGATGTAGATATGTGGGGGCTTGTTAGAACGAGCCGTTTTAGGAGGGCGTGGACAAGTCTTAACTTTATAAAGAATATCTCTTTGGGTTTGAGACTTTAGTCTTTGCAACTTTAGGGATCTTATCTATTCACGAACAGCTTGTAACACTCCAAAGAGAAAGGAAAATTTGAAATTGCATCATATGACCCCTTTAATCATATTTTTAGAGGGGACAACCCTCAGATAGCCTCAACCCTCTTTTGGGAGAGCAGTGGCTTTCTTCTTGCGAATCTGCCATGGACACCGTGGTTGTTCAGTGTTCTCCTGATGATAGACTCATAAACATTAACATTAGCCAATATGAGAAAGACCTTTAGTTGCTTAGAAGTTACCCTGCATGGGTTCCTTTGCAACCTTGCAGACTATTAAAAGTCTTGCTTTTAGAGTGTTCTTTGTTGGGCAATCACTCCTGGGGAGGGTAACAGTGGTCTTGAATTGCCTCCATTTGTACACAAGAGTCCAAACTCTTTAGAGATGGCTTTGAACCCTTTTCTAGCCTGATGAGCAACAGCAACTCTTTTTCTGAGGTCCTCAAAGATCTAATTTGTTTGTGCCATGATACTCTTCCACAAACATGACCAAACTTTGATAGTTCCCTGTTCTTTAAATAAACCAGGGCACACACTGACACCTGATAGTAATTTCACTAATTGAAAACAACTAACTCTGAAAAACAGATGGACTCTAATTTCAACTTCAAATTAACAGCTAATCCTAGAGATTAACATACTTTTGCTGCTCACAGATATGTAATATTGGATCATTTTCCTGAATAAATAAATGACAATGTATATATTTTCATCTCATTTGTTTGATTGGGTTCTCTTTGTCAACTTTCAGGACTTGAATGACAATCGGATTATTTTTGGGGTTATATTTATGCAGAAATATAGACAATTCTAAAGGGTTCACAAACTTTTAAGCAGCACTGTATATGTATGCATGTATGCGCGTGCCTGATTAGCCTGAGTGGCAAAAAAAAGTAGACACATTACACTAAAACCATATAAAGGTTCAGTTTTAATTGACAACAAATAAATTTTATTTATGTTTTTATTGTTTCTTATTCATTCTTGTCGTGATTTGTCTATAGTTTCAGCAAACTACATTCTCATCAGATAAATTATACTGAGGTTAAGTGCTGGGCAAGTACCCAAAATAGGTCGCAATTAATCTTAGAAACAATTTCACTCAGAATGGACGTACACTTCACAAATGAACTGCAAAGAAAAGGCAAGCAAAATTGAGTTAAATATGAATGCTAAAATACTTAATAGTATATATAGTCAATTAAAATAGTAATTTTCCTTGCAAAAAACAATAAGCTTCAATCTATATACACTATATTATATATTTTTTTTTTTCTTGTGTATATTGTGTAATACTGATTGGAAACTACAACTGCTTTTTTTTCCCAAAGAGCTATTCTGTCCAGCATGTGCTTGCACGAATGATTGTTATGACCAGTTCATGAATACGACAGCGAAGCCTTGCCAATCCAGTGAATATTTCTGTAAGGTCAGTCTGCCGTGCTGCGCTTTCAGATGGGAACCTCCAGTGGAAAGTAATCCATGCAAATCATGCACTGATGCAGGCTTGATTTAAAGAGTTACTTCTCACTCTGTTGTGCTTCAGATAATGAAAGGGGACACAGGTTACTCTGTCAGCTGCAGTGCCACATGTGGCGTGTCCTGCGGGAACGGGACTCTCAGTAATTGCTCTCTCAACTGTTGCAACACAACCAACTGCCTCAACAACACTCTGCATGCCATGTCCAATTCACTCAGTACCACAGGTAACCTCCAACTCTTTCTCCTATTATCTCTAACATATGTGAGTCGAAACATTTGAATATTGACTCTTTTATTACTGCTATCTTGTCATTAGTAGCTACAACAAAACCCACTACTACAACTACAACCACAACCATAAAGACCACAGTTCCAACCACCCCAGCAAGCAATGTAAGAACACACACAGCTATTTGTCACTTTAGGGCACAAACAAACATTTTCTGCCACCTTCTCACGTTTCTTTGTTTTTCTTACTCCCAAAAGGGCAAGAAGTGTCATCATGTCACGTGTAATGGAGCAGCGTGTTACAAATCCAATAATGTCATCATTAAGGTCATGTCATGTCCAGTTGGTCAGGACTACTGCATGGTAAAGTAAAATAAATAAATACATCTTTTATTTATTTTATAATTGAATTGTCCTAATCATCTTTTTTATATATTTCCCCACAGTTTAGGGCTGTTCACACCACAGATCGATAACTAGCACTATACATTTTTTTGATAACCATTCTAAATCTATGAGAATGCAATGAAAAACCATGTAAAATATATGTGTCATCGTTTATAAGTCTATTTTTATGTCTTAAGTAAAAAAAAAAAAAAAATTCGGTTGATGTGATATGTGAACGGATACTTGCTATCTTTACTGAATGCAGACATGATAGTAGGTTTTAATTATTTTTCTTTTGTTTTTTTTCTTAGTTAATAACAGAAAATATTATGCATATTTTTAAAAAGACATCATAAAAATTCATATATATTAATAGAAAGAAATTTTTTTTTTAAAAAGAAAATAAACCAATATCAATTTTAAAATGTTCATTTTTTTTCTCAAAAAAATTAATTATAAATGTAACTTTGTTTTGTTTATAGTAAAGGTATGCTGTAAAAAAGGCAAATATATATTGACCTACATTAAGTGATATTTTGGCGTAGTCTAGAGAAAAATATATAAAGTGGTCTTTATAATAAAAAATTTTTTTTTATTATTTGTATGAAGGTTTTGTCTTTGGGAAAAGAAAATGTTTTTTATTATGATTAAATCTAAATTTAAGGTTTGAGCCAAAACATAAATATAATTGGTAACACTGTACAATAACCATCCTTAGTTAACCTTAGTTAATGCATTAACATTAACAATTATGAGCAATACATTTGCTACAGTTGAATATTTGTTGATGTTATTTAAATTAAAATACACCTGTTCCTTGTTAGTTCATATTAGCCCAGGTTCATTAAAAATATTAAACAGAGAGAGTTTTAGAAAAAAAAAATATATATATATATATATAGTGTGTGTGGTGTGTGTATGTAGTAGGCCATGTTGAAATTAACATTAACTATGATTAATTAAGGCATTAGAAGAATTGTTTATTGTTCATCTCAGATTAACTAAGGAAGTTAGTAGTAAAATGTTACTCTACAATTTGTGTAAAATTAGAGTATTATTTAGAGTATTTATTTAAGTTGGTCCGAAGTATAACTTTTTCAGTGAAGGAACTACAGCTAATGATAACGGCACAGAGGAACATCATTGTTGGAATCACTTTCAGATTGATTTTTCGAGCTAATGAATGGTAAAAACATTGACAGCCAACCAGAATCCATCCTGCTTTAAAGAGCTCAAGCATTTAAAGCAACAGACAAAAAAAAAAAAACTGCAGCATTCGCTCATAATAAACAGCACGTTATAGGCCTTTGGTGTGGACTCTATAATAATCATTAAAAAATGATCATAATAGCTTATTATTCTTGGTGTTATCTTTAGTTATAAGCTCTTGGTGCTCTCCTCAAACCTTTTCCCAAATCATTATCCCACAAACACAATATTTTTTATACACCATAATAATCACACTATATGAACCTATTTAAATACACCCACCTCATTTTCCCCTCTATGGGACTGTCCATATAAGGTTAAATAAGTGGGGGCTTCGTTTCGGGGAATATTGTCACCATATTCGGCAATGTATTTGTGGTGAAGGCGATGAGGTTTACTGGATATACACTGGAAAAAAAAATGTAGAAGAAGAAAACAATTTTATACTACGGAAATGATAGTAAATTGAACGAAATTGTGTAAAAAAAAAAAACAAATCTTTGAATATTTTAAGTTATATATAGATATATATATATATATGTGTGTGTGTGGGGTTTACTGTACTTTTTTTACTATCGTGTGTGTTGAAGGTATTGGTTTAAACTGATCTCATGCTATAATGAACCATATTATACATATTTAATAACCCACCTCCTCTTCCCCTCTATGGGGCCTGTCAATATAAGGTTTAAAATTAAGTGGAGGGCTCGTCGGGCTAATATGGTCACCATAGTCTGCAATGTTTTTGTGTGGTGAATGGCACTGAGGGGGGTTTTTTTTTTTCCTTTACGGGGGGGTATAGTACACTGGAAAAAAAAGTGTAGAAACAATTTTTACTACGAAATTGCTAGTAAATTGAACTAAATTTTAGTAAAAAAAACTTCTTGGATATATAGATATATATATAGTAATATATATATATATGTGTGGTGTGTGTGTGTGTGTGTGTGACTGTTTGTTTTTACTATCGTGTCTGTTGAAGGATATTTGGTTTTACTACTGATCTCATGCTCTAATGCACCATATTATACATGAATGTTAAATGAAAGCAACTCATTGTCTCATTTCCTAGCTACAAAAGACAACATCTGGCAGCACAGAGAGCTGGCAGGCGGGTTGCAGTACAGATTGCAGAAAGATGACAGTTTGTTCAAGCACCACTACTGCCTGTCACTTGGAGTGCTGCAGTGCCACTACAACCCTGTCATGCCTCAAACTGACAGGTGACGTGAACATACCCAGCTCCGCCACCAGGGGTCCTCACTGTCCCGCACTGCTCATGGCTTGTTTGCTGCTCTTCTGGATAGTCAAAGTCTTCACTTGAGCATAACAAAGTCACATTTAATAGGCAATCCAAGGAAGTGCCCCCGTTTTTCTCGTAGGAGAGTGATGGGGTTTTAAAGCTGATTGTACTTCTTTTACTGTCACTTTCACATTTTTTGTGATGTAAGCAAATGAAGGTGTGTGTGTGTGTGTGTGTGTGTGTGTGTGTCTGTAAGATCAGCATGAGAAGCAGAATGTGTGTGTGTATATATTACATATGTGTATAGATGCCAAATAAGCTTTACCATTGGCATCTGCAGAGAGTTACATCAAGTGGGAACATGCCTGTTGTTGGATTCTTTTTATCACAGAGTAAGACAGAAATTATACACAGAGGAATATATTAACTCTGCAGCGACAAGTATGAGGTTTGTTTCCTCTCACAAGTTGTGTATCTTTGATTAATTCTTGCTCTTTTTTGACGTTAATTAACACTCTAAGAAAAAAAAATGTAGTAAATGGACTATGTCTTGGCAGAAAAGTACCACTATTATTTCCGTTAGGTTCAAGGACATCTCCTTCAACCCTATAACACAATGCACAACTGGTGAAACACCTGAGAAAAATCAATACATATTAACATGGTACATTGGGTTGTATATGTATGGACTTTTCTTACAGTGCACGCATGTTTGAATTTTGATTACATTCAATCATAGTGATCTGAGGCTTCTTTTCTTACTCGTATTTAGTTTGGTGTCCACTGTACACAGGTTTTGTGCTTTCTAAAAAAATCTATTTTCTATTCTATATTACTCGGAATACTCCAAAGAATATTATTAGAATGCTCAGATAATCCATTTTCTGATACTAATTATATGAAGAAAAAAAAATAGGTTGTCCAATCAGGCAGATTTCACCCTGTGTGCATGCAAAAATAATAGTTATGTACAAACCTGCTAACGTCAAACAAATGGAGTATGCACTTTATGCATCTAAATGGAAATTAGACAATGTAAAATATTTATAAAGCATTTATAATATTGGACATATGAAAGCCTATACTCATAAATATAAAGCTTTATTTTTTACAGAGAAGTGTGTTTATTAAAATGTAAGTGAACAGATCTAAGAGCATATAGGCTATGCTAATTTTCTTAAATAACATTTGAATTCACAAATTCTGTCATAGTAACACTAGGCCTACTGATAATCTAATAATCAAATAGGTTTTTGATAGCTTGGTTGATAAGTGATTTGTATTGCTCTGTACTGCTGTAATCGGACAGCAATTAAATACTAATATTTTGCTACTAATATATATATATTAGTATTTCATTGCTGTCAGATTAAAGCAAAATATTTCAATGAGATTAAAACCAGCTTCACTGTTATGCAAGAAATAGATCTTAATAATTGCTTTTGAAATTAATAAATAAATACTTTATCTTCTCAGCACCCAGTGGTAAAGCATTTATTTCTACATTTTCTTGTTCTTTATATTCTCCTAAAATGCATTACATTATATATATACACACACAGGTGCATCTAAAAAAAAACTTGAAAAAGGTTTTTTTTGTAACTTATTTCAAAAAGTGAAACTTTCATATATTCTAGATTCATTACATGTAAAGTAAAACATTTCAAAAGTTTTTTTTTTTTTTTGACGATTAGAGCTTACAGCTCATGTAAGTAAAAAATCCAGTATCTCAAAATATTTGAATATTTACATTTGAGTTTCATTAAATTACAGTGTAAATTCTGGGTATCTCTTGTTCTTTGAAACCACAATAATGGGGAAGATTGCTGACTTGGCAATGGTCCAGAAGATGATCACTGATACCCTCCACAAAGAGGGTGAGTCACAGAAGGTCATTACTGAAAGAGTGGCTGTTCACAGAGTGCTGTATCAAAGCATATTAAATGCAAAGTTGACTGGAAGGAAGAAATTGGGAAGGAAAAGGTCCACAAGCAACAGAGATGACCGCAAGCTTGAGAATACTGTCAAGCAAAGTCGATTCAAACACTTGGGAGAGCTTCAAAGGAGTGGACTAAAGCTGGAGTCAGTGCATCAAGAGTCAACACGCTCAGACGTCTTCAGGAAAAGGACTACCAAGCCACTTCTGAAACAAAAACAACGTCAGAAGCATCTTACCTGGGCTAAGGAAAAAACAAACTGGACTGTTGCTCAGTGTTACAAAGTCCTCTTTTCAGATAAAAGTAAACTTTGCATTTCATTTGGAAATCTGTTTTTTTTTTCACAATTTCTAATTTTTTTGAGTATGCACCCTGTAATATCACTATATATATATATATATATATATATATATATATATAGTATAGTATGTATTCCATACCAAACGCAGCCTATGTATATTTGCATGAATAAATAAAAACTATATATACTGTTATAATTAAAATACTATATTTTTAGTAA
This sequence comes from Sinocyclocheilus anophthalmus, assembly GCA_018155175.1. Lineage (NCBI taxonomy): Eukaryota > Metazoa > Chordata > Actinopteri > Cypriniformes > Cyprinidae > Sinocyclocheilus > Sinocyclocheilus anophthalmus. The sequence continues at coordinate 572,187 of JADLZN010011555.1, forward strand.
TTTCTATTTTAGCTTTTTTCAGTTTTGTTACAGAAACCATCATTACTTGAAAAATTACTTTTTCCATGCTTTTCCGTGTACTATTATGATTATTATTATTGTTTTTAATGAGTGTCACTATATTATATTTATTGTAATCTCTTTAAATTTCAATTACATATGTATTTATTTATTTACATTAATACTAGTGTGCTGTACTATTACACTAGTATTCCATACTAAATTACACTAGTATTCCATACGAAACACATCCTATACATAAAGAAGGATTGCATACTACGGACAGTATGCATATTATACAGTACTTCACAAATAGTAATTGAGACATGCTGTTCAAAACATTGCAAATACGAACGATAGCGCCAACTAGTGCATGTGTCGTAAAGGAGTAGTGGGTGGGATCCGAGACCATCCTACCAAGTTTGGATCTCTGCAGTCCTTGACGCCACTTCTTGGCCAGAAGAAAAGTAATATATCTCAAGAAGAGAAAATCAGAAGTGGCTCTGATGAGACTCTTGATAACCGATTACAGACGCTGTGATAAAACTATGATTTGAGCGCTGGGCATGAAGTCTTGAATCTGCTGCGTGGCATTATTGGACGGGAAGTCACTGGACCATGAAGACAGTAAACCACTTCAGACCGTTATCTGGCACGCTTTGAACGTCTGTTGATGTAAAATGATCGAAAACGACAACTCTTACGCGTGAAGTATCCTGCGCAGACTCGCTGTGAAGAATGGATCAGTCCGTGGCAATTCAAGAGACTTTGGCCAAAGGAGAAAACTGCACCCTAGTATCCTCTCAGCGCTCATCTGAAACCGTGACTGCATTGCAACGTGATTTTGAGCCCGACTGCATGTTACTTACGAACTTAAGATTGTTGCGTAACGTTGCACTTTCTAAACATACTATATGTATGCCTATAAGAAATATATCTAAATTATAGAGTGAATGTCACGTAGTCAATGTTCTCTAAATGTCTGTTTACAATGTATCTTACTAAGCACGCACTGTTATTTTTTCTCGAGCATGCCCACTTTTAATAGAAAAAGGAAATTTCGGATAGTGTAATTCCTGACGTTTCCGCTAGATGTCGCAATTGTGCAGTGTTAAAAATGGCTCTTATAACCCGGGCATCAGTCATCATTGGTTGACAGAAACGTAATGAATTGTGTTAGATACCCTTAGCAGCCCAACACATGCTGTGGAGTGTGTTTCACTGCTGAATGATGTGAGAGAGAGCAAACTCATCGGACTGGTGCAGCAGAACAACGAACATGCGTGAGTTTATGGACTTTTAAGAAAACCATTATAATAATTGTCATCAATAACGTTAATATGCATTACTTCATAACACACAATTGGAATTTTGTAGGGTTTCGTCTATGTAGTTGAGACTAACATCTAAATCTGAATAAATATTTTAGCAGGTACCGTACTGGCGTGCCCTCAAAGTTATGAACAAACAAACATTCTTCCATTAATGATAATAGAATGTTCGTTTGATGTTATCCTTCTTTAATAATGATCTCAAATCGTTAGCACAAAAACATTATTTTAACATTGTTCACTGAAATTTTGTGAAATATTTTTGTTATTTAAAGGTTTTTTAAATGTTAGTCTAAAACTTACGAGTGTACTGTACAGCTAGGTCATGTAGCAGATGCTTTTATAATCAAAGCGACTTACAGATGAGGATAATGGAAGCAATCAAAATCAACAAAATAGCAATGATATGCAAGTTATATAACAAGTCTCAGTTAGCTTAAAGCAGCACATGTAGCAAGAATTTTTTTTAATTACCGTATTGGCCCGAATATTAGATGACCCTGATTATAAGACGACCCCCCTTTTTCCAGATGTACCTTTTGGAAAAAGGCTTTTTAAAAACCAAATCTTGTTTTTTCTCAGTAAAACACATTTTGTCTTCAATTATTTTCATATTGCATATTTTTCCTATTTTAATTTTTGTTTTGAAAGTATGGTAAAAACTGGTAAAAATGTACCAACAATCACATTTAAAAAATATACACTTTTTTGATATACCATTAAAAAAAAAAAAACAGGTATCCCATCTGAATTAGGACATTTATGCTATCCATCTAATAGTAGCCTACCAGAATCTTATTAACCGTAGAAGTTAATTTTTACTGTAGTCTTCAAATCTGGGTACTTTCTTACGTTTTAAAATCACAAAGGGAGTTTGGTGCCATCAGGCTAACGTGACAGTCACGACTCATGCAGCTGTAAGCTTTTCTGCTTCTTTTGTTTTTACTCGTGATCTTTACAACACGCATTACATTACGTATTTCATGGCACACTCGTTTTATGCGTATTTGGCACCACTTATTTTTGTGGGTGTATTATTGACATGTCAATGTCTAGACCCTGAATATAAGACGACTGTTTTTTTTTTCAGATGTATTTCCAAGAAAAAAATCATTTTCTTATATTCGGGTCAATACGGTAATAATTAAAACAAGAAAACGAATAGAAGAGAAAAAATCGAGCAAGCTAGTGTTAGAGGCCTTTTATACTTTTGCTAATTGTATAATAAATAAAAAGAAAACCAATAGATAGAATACAAAAAGATTAAAAAGCTAGTTTTATTTTTTTTTTTTTGAAAGAAAACAAGCCGTAAATAAATAGAGTGCAAGTCTAAAAAGTGCAAGTTTTTTTTAATAAAGAATATAATCAGAATAGAGAGTGCTAGAGTTAGAGGATCAAAAAAAGATGGAAGAGATGTGTTTTAGCCAATTCTTGAAGATGGCTAAAGACTCAGCTGCTTGGATTGAGTTGGGCAGGTCATTTCACCAGGAGGGAACATTTCTTTGAAAAGTCCGTGGAAAGTGGTTTTGTGCCTCTCTGTGATGGTACCATGAGGCGTTGTTCACTTGCAGAACGCAAGATTCTAGAGGCACATTAGTCTGAAGTAATGAATTTAGGTAAAAGGGTGCAGAGCCAGTGGTGGTTTTGTAGGCCAACATTAATGCCTTGAATTTTTATGCGAGGAGCTCTTTGTAGCCAGTGCAAATTGATAAACATAGGTGTGACGTGCATTCTTTTCGGCTCATTAAAGTTTAATCTTGCAGCGGCATTTTGGATTATTTGTAGAGGTTTGATAGAAGTGGCTGTAAGGCCTGCCAAGAGAGCATTGCAATCGTCCAGCCTGGATAGAACATCTTCTTTTTGATGTTGAATAAAGCAAATCTGCAGGACCGGGCAGTTTTAGCAATGTGGTCTGAGAAAGTCAGCTGATCATCAGTCATAACTCCAAGGTTTCTGGCTGTTTTTGAAGGAGTTATGGTTGATGTGCTTAACTGGATGGTGAAATTGTGATGAAACGATGGTTTGATGGAACCACAAGCAGTTCAGTCTTGGCAAGGTTGAGTTGAAGGTGATGGTCCTTCATCCAGCAAGAAATGTCTGTTAGACAAGCTGAGATGTGAGCAGCTATCGTTGGATAATCAGGATGGAATGCGAGGTAGAGTTGAGAGTTGTCATCAGCATAGCAGTGATATGAAAAGCAATGTTTCTGAATGACAGAACCTAGTGATGCCATGTAGACAAAGAAGAGAAGTGGTCCCTGAACTGAGCCCTGAGGCACCCCAGTAGTTAGATGTTGCGACTTGGACACCTCACCTCTCCAAGATACCTTGAAGGACCTATCTGAGAGATAAGACTCAAACCACTGGAGTGCGGTTCCTGAGATGCCCTTTGCCAATAGGGTTGACAGGAGGATCTTGTGGTTAACCGTGTCAAAAGCAGCGGACAGATCCAGCAAGATAAGTATTGAAGATTTAACTGAGAGAAAGGCAGTCTCTGTTGAATGTCCACTTCTGAAACCAGACTGGTTGCTGTCGAGGAGGTTGTTCTGTGTGAGAAAGGCAGACATTCAAGTGTTTTTGCAATGAAAAGAAGAAGGGAAACCGGTCTGTAGTTCTCTAAAAGAGATGGGTTAAGGGTGGGTTTCTTAAGTAGTGGGGTTTTACGAGCCTGTCTAAATGCTTAGGGGAAAACACCAGTGTGAAGGGATGTGTTAATGATGTGAGTGAGTGCAGGTACAAATGAGGTAGAAATGGCTTGAAGGAGATGAGATGAAATAGAATCAAGCGGACAAGTAGTAGGATGAATGGAAAGGATGAGTTTAGAGACCTCTGCCTCAGAGAGTGGAGAGAAGGATATGAATGAGTGTATGTTTGCTGGTAAAATGTGCTTGACAGATTGTGGTATGGAAAATTGTGCACTGATGGTTTTAATCTCATTAATGAAGAATGTGGCAAAGTCGTCAGCTGTTAGAGTTGATGGGGGGGGAGGAGGAGGACAAAGGAGCGAGGAAAATGTTTTAAAGAGCACGTGAGAGTTAGACTAATTGTTAATTTTGTTTTGGTAGTATGTCCTTTTAGCAGTGGAGACCTTAGCAGAGAAGGAAGAGAGGAGTGAATGATATACATTAAGGTCAGTGGTACGGGCTGTCCTCGAAGACAAGGGGCAGACAAGTGTCTAAACAAGATCAGTAGCACTGTTAGCATCAAGAGATGCTAACTGTTTAGGGGAGGAAGGGAAGATGAAAACATAGCAGATAGCTGAGAGGGTGAGAGTTGAGTGTAGGTTACGTAGAAAGATGACATGTGTAGGGGTATGTGTTGTGTCAGGAACCATGTTGAGGTTAAGAGTGAGGAGGACGTGATCCGAGGTGTGCAGTGGAGTAACCAGTACATGATCAGTGGAGCAGTGTCGTTTGTAAATAAGGTCCAGTTGGTTGCCTTGATTTTTGAGTAGCCGTAGTTAACACTCTCTTGAGATCAAAAGAGGCAAGCAGAGTGTGGATGCCTGCAGCCTGAGGTTTATCTAGGTGGATGTTGAAGTCTCCAAGCATAACTAGGGGAGTACCATCATCAGAAAAGGTTAAGAGCAGCACACCTAATTCATCCAAGAAGTTACCCTGTGGCCCTGGGGGTCGATAAACAACTGCAAAATGGATTTTAAAAGGGTGGGAAATAGTAACTGAATGTGATTCAAAGGAGCTGTTAATACCCAGAGAAGGTAAAGGAATAAATTCCCAATCATTAGAGATAAGCAGACCAGTTACCTCCACCTCTTCCAGTCAGATGGGGAGTGTGGGAAAAAGAGAAATTATTGGAGAGTGCTGCAGGACTTCAGTGTCCTCTGGTTTGATCCAGGTCTCTGTCAGGGCCATGAGGTTTAGCCTTGAACGACTAGCAATAGATGTAATGAAATCTGCTTTGTTTACTGCAGACTGACAGTCTTTAGATGATCTTTAGACTCTTCCATCTTCACACGAGGGTTGCCGTGGTATACTAACCTTTTTTATACCATTTGACAAAACGGAAATTGAATTCAGCTGAACACACTTTACTGTTTATCACAACAAAGGGCTAAGCAAGCGCACGACACTGGCAAGCCCTGCATTCCATTCGGAAGGGCTCATCCCTATGCCCTAATCCCTTCAAAGGGTTTACCCTCTGGAGTGAGAGCTTCGAAGGGTTGAATGGTATAGGGGACCAAACAACTGTTCCTTAAAGTGCCCTTCTGCGTCATCATCACATGCCCACACGGAGGCACCGTCATCATGCAAAGAATCTGCGCAAAGGATCATGGGAGCCTGAAGTGCCCATCAGTTGTACCCGGGTGTGCCTCACACATCCTGAAAAGTGAAGCTGTGGGCTCTATGATCGCCCCCTGGTGGCTGGCTGCAGTACAGTCATAACCCCCCCTCCCTCTCCTGTAAAACGAATGGACCTTGAGTCAATAAAAAATAAATTACAACCTCCCAGTAAATTTTCCCAAAAGATGTTTTTTGTATCACGCTGATATATGTTCAATTGATCGTTTTTGTGATAAGTTTGATTTTAGCTAGTAATTTGATGCTACAAAAACGGGGCGTGTCGTTATGGTTGATTGGGTCTGCGGGAGTTTGGGTGAGAGTTTGATACCGCGGCTCCACCTCTACTGCACAGACTCTGGCTCCAAATGACGTCATTTACTCAAGATGGCAGTGGCCAGACTGAGATGCTTTGGCTTCACTTTTCTATAGTGGAAGGAAGTGGAGACGTGTCGTCCATCTTATTTTACAGTCTATGGTTGTACCCTTTGAAATCCTTCATTCCGAAAGGCCCTTTGAAATGACCAGTTTTGAGCACTTCGGTTTGGAACGACCCTTCAATATGGTGGCCATGATTGTTTTCACTCCGAAGTGCCATTCGGAGGGCGATATATCTCGTTTGGAACGCATCGAAGGTAATGCGATAGAGAACGAGACCAAACGCGATATCAGCACGTCTCAACACAGTAAACAAAACAAGCGTTTCCTAGCAAAGACAACTTAGGGTTAGCATTCCCATAATGTTTACAAAGTGATAAAATTGATTGTTCCATTAATGTTGTCTCAAATGTTCACATAACTAAGAAAATGATTTCAAAATGTTTTCATAATTTAATGTGGGAAGGTTAGCAAAATAGATCATATTTTTCTCAGCTGGGTATATACATTTAAATTGCTCTTCTAAAAAACAAAAAAAAGGCTTTATTAATGATTTATTTTTTAATTATTTTGTTACTGACTTTTATCAACAGCATGTACAACTTAGCATTAATAGTTTTTAATTAATGACAAAAATCTAAAAGACAAAAAGTTTCTAAAACTAAAGTTGTGTTTGCAGACTTTCAACATGTTCTGTTTATTTTCAGGTTATTCATATATTCCCATCGAAGAATGGCCATCACTGGTGATGATGTCAGACTGGATGAAATCATACCCATTTCTTATGACTTCTCAGTTGTTGAAGGTAATTGTTGAAAGAATTATTTAGTTCATATTAAGTGAAAATATGGTAAATGGATTTAATGGATTTATCTGATATCTCCACAGTTTCATCTCCAGATGAGCTTGCTGTTGTTGGTGAGCATTTATATTATATATCAACAGTTCCAGTAGTGTTTGCATCAATATTCAGTGTATCTCAGGACTATTTTAATAGCTAGTTTACTTGTTATTACAAAGGTGCAGATACTCGGGTACGAGTAACTTTTTTTGAAGAGGAGTTGGAGCTGAAGTTACCCTTTGGTTCTCATACCCGTCTCTTCCTCAGTGAAGTCAATCGGGCATGGAGTGGTAAGATACACATTCTGCATGACTTTCCATAGCTTTGGGTCAGTAAAATATTTATTTACTTATGAAAAAATGGACAGCTTTATTCATTAAGGATGCATTAAATTGATAAAAAGTGACTTTATAGCCATTTATAAATGTGACCAAATATTTCTATTTCAATTTAATGCTGTCATCGTCATAGAAACCTAAAAAATTAAGTTTTCACATAAATCAGCAAAATCATTTTTTTAATATTACTGTAACTAATAATAAATAATAAACTGCTTCTTTCTGAAAATTTAGATTTGCCATCACAGGAATAAATTCTGTTTTAAAATATATTCAAATGGGGAAAAATGTCATTTAAAATTGTAATAATATTTCACTATATTATTGATTTTACAGTATTTTTGATCAAATAAATGCAGCCTTGGTGAGCAGAAGAGCCTTCTTTCAAAAACAATAAAACATCTTCTGACACCAAAACTTTTAAAAGACCTTTTTGAAACTATGTGGTTTTTCATGTTATAGTGCATAAATGAAGGGTAATCCACATGGCAGTGATGCAGAAGAAAACGTTGCATTGATACCATCCATAGCAAACCTGCCAAACGTGTATCCATTCATGCTAACGAAATTCTGAAAGCCATTCGAAGACATCAGCTGACTGGTTCTGTCATTCATTTACCTGGTAAAACGGTACTTTTGGAATCATTGCGTCATAACAGGGAAGCCCAGCTATACAACCTGCGAGTGCTATATATATATCTTCACAAAATAAACTGAGATCATCTATAGGTTATTCAGAGTGAAGAAGCTGAGCAGCCAGTGTGTTCAACTCTCGGACAACAGCTAATTCTAGCAAATACACATTAAGGAAGACGAGAGAGAGAATAAGATTGCGGAACAGAAGGGTGTGAGAGGCGGAGTTTGAGTTCAAAAAAGAAGGTTGTCTGCTTCTATTCAGTTTGTGGCTTTTAAGATACAGAATAAGTAGCTATTTGCTCTAATGATTGTTGATCTACAGTGCATTTTTCGTGATTTAAAGATGAAAAGATGAATGCTTGAAAGTAATTTCATCTGACGCCTCGAACTAAAGTCAACAAGGTCTGAAGAGGAAATATGCTTAGGCTAAGTGATGTTTAACAGATGCTAGAAGGACCTTCATCACTTGAGCGCTGATGACGAGTATCAGGGGCTCAGCAGATGTGCTCATTAACCGGAAGAAGAATATTAGAAATTTGCAAGGTAAGCGGCAACACGGTTGTACTGTAGATAATTTGTGGTCGTATAGAAACTCAGACACCAGCAGCCACTTGCTTGCAAAGGGAAGTTAGAGCTCATCTGTGTGATGAGATGTTGAAGTTAGTGTGAAATTGCGGCTAATAGTTTTGAGAGAGGGAACGGCAGCAGAGGAAAGAAGAAAAATACAGTTCCTTTTTGCCTTTCTCAGAATATACATAGAAATGATTGATGTTCTTAGAGGCAGTATTCAGCTAAGACTCATGTATTCATATCATTATTTTTTTCTATGTATTTATCACTGTTTTATCCTGAAACTGGAAGTTTAATTCATCTATGTAAAAACAATAAATTAGTCTTCTAAAATTGTAGATGTCTGTGAGCAGTATCCGAAGGAAGAACCAAAATTTGACTGGCTTACTAAGTAATCAAAAAAAAAAACGCCCGTAATTTCACAAGGAGCTCGATCACTAAGAAAGTCAATTGGAGCAACGACTGTCAAGATGAGACAAATGAAGAAATCAGGTAAGCGTTGCATTTGCCACCACAGGAATTAGTTCCATTTTAAAATACGTTCAAATAGAAAACAGATATTTTAAATAGCAATTTCGCAGTATTATAGTTGTTACTGTATTTTTTGATCAAATAAGTGCAGCCTCATAAAAAAGCTATACTTGCACATGTCCATAACATCAGAATCAGAATCAGAAAGAGCTTTATTGCCAAGTATGTTTGCACATACAAGGAATTTGTTATAGTGGTCCACGCTTCCAGTACAACGTAGACACACACACACAGATATAAAAATGATATTGACAAACTCCCACATCATAAATTATAAACCACAAAAAAAAAGCATAAATTGTATGTACATGTGTGTTAGATTGAATAGGATCGAATCAAATAAAATAAGTGTAGGGGATGTTACTAGGATTTAGGGTGATAATAATTATAGGTTTTGCAGACATCATGTCCTTCTTAATTGCACACTGGGAGAAACATTAACTTTTTTCATGAGGTAAGATTGCCTGCGGGAAAGAACTGTTCTTGTGCCTGGCTGTTCTGGTATTCGGTGCTCTGTAACGCCGACCAGATGGCAAAAGTTCAAAAAGGAGATGGCTTGGATGTGATGGATCCAGAGTGATTTTCTGAGCCCTTTTCCTCACTCTGGATGTATACAGTTCTTGGAGGGTAGGCAGGGGGGCACCAATAATCCTTTCAGCAGTCCGAACCGTTCTCTGTAGTCTTCTGATGTCTGATTTTGTAGCTGAACCAAACCAGACAGTTATTGAAGTGCACAGAACAGACTCGATGATGGCTGAGTAGAACTGCTTCAGCAGCTCCTGTGGCAGGTTGAATTTCCTCAGCTGGCGAAGGAAGTACAACCTCTGCTGGGCCTTTTTCACAATGGAGTCAATGTGAGTGTCCCACTTCAGGTCCTGAGAGATGGTGGTGCCCAGGAACCTGAATGACTCCACTGTCGTTACAGTGCTATCCATGATGGTGAGTGGGGGGGAGTGCAGGGGGGTTCCTCCTGAAGTCCACGATCATCTCCACAGTTTTGAGGGTGTTCAGCTCCAAGTTGTTAAGACTGCACCAGACAGCCAGCTCTTTAACCTCCTGTCTGTAAGCAGACTCGTCTCCATCCTTGATGAGACCGATGACTGTAGTGTCATCTGCATACTTCAGGAGCTTGACAGAGGGGTCTTTAGAGGTGCAGTCGTTGGTGTAGAGGGAGAAGAGCAGTGGGGAGAGGACACACCCCTGAGGGGTGCCAGTGCTGGTGGTGCGGTTGTTGGATGTGAATTTACCAATTCTCACTAGCTGTTGCCTATCTGTCAGAAAGCTGGTGATCCATTGACAGATAGAGCTAGGGACAGAGAGCTGGGTTAGTTTGGTCTGGAGGAGGTTGGGATGATGTTGGGATGATGGTGTTGAAAGCGGAGCTAAAGTCCACAAACAGGATCCTCACATAAGTCCCTGTTTTGTCCAGATGTTGCAGGATGAAGTGCAGTCCCATATTGACTGCATCATCCACGGACCTGTTTGCTCGGTAAGGAAACTGCAGGGGGTCTAGTAAGGGTCCAGTAATGTCCTTCAGATAAGCCAACACCAACCTCTCAAATGTCTTCATGACTACAGACGTTAGGGCCACAGGTCTGTATTCATTAAGTCCTGTTATCTTGGGTTTCTTTGGGACGGGGATGATGGTGGAGCGTTTGAAGCAGGCAGGGACTTTGCACAGCTCCAGTGATCTGTTGAAGATCTGTGAAAAAATGTGGGCCAGCTGGTCAGCACAGGTTTTTCAGACAGGCTGGTGTCACACCATCTGGGCCTGGTGCTTTTCTTCTCTTGTTCTTTCTGAAGACCTGGCGCACATCATCCTCACTGATCTGAAACGTAGGAGTGGGGGAGAGGGGGGTTGCAGGAGGTGTTGATGGTTGTGTGGAGAGATGTTCAGAGCGGGTGTGGGGTGTTAGAATGGGAGTTTCAAATCTACACTAAAACTCATTTAGGTCTTCAGCAAGTTGTTGATTGGCCTCAGTGCTGGGGGATGGTGTCTTGTAATCGGTGATGTCTTTCAGGCCTTTCCACACTGATGCAGGCTCATTCGCAGAAAACTGGTGTTCTAGTTTTTTAGCGTAGTTCCTCTTGGCCACTCTAATCTCCTTATTCAGTGTGTTTCTGGCCTGATTGTACAAGACTCTGTCCCCCCTTTTGTAGGCGTCCTCTTTGGCCTGACGAAGATGACGAAGTTTTGCTGTAAACCATGGCTTATCATTATTGAATGTTAAATGAGTCCTGGTAGGGATGCACATGTCTTCACATAAACTGATATATGATGTTACAGATTCTGTGAGCTTGTCCAGATCGTTGGTGGCTGCTTCAAAAGCACTCCAATCAGTGCAGTCGGAACAGGCTTGTAATGCCTGCTCTGTTTCGTTGGTCCATCTCTTTACAGACTTTACTACAGGTTTAGCAGATTTAAGTTTATGCTTGTAAGTCGGTATAAGATGAACCAGGCAGTGGTCAGAGAGTCCTACAGCTGCTCTGGGGGGCCGAGCGATATGTATCCTTTATTGTGGAGTAACAATGGTCTAGTATATTACTGTCTCTGGTGGGACACGTATTGTGCTGCTTGTATTTTGGCAGTTCACTGGAAAGATTTGCTTTATTAAAGTCCCCGTGAATGATTAAAACAGAGTCCGGGTGTTGTTGTTCTGTCTCTGTGATCTGATCAGCTAGTTTCTGTAAAGCTGAGCTCACGTGTGCTTGCGGAGGGATGTAAACACTCACGAGAATGAACGAACAAAACTCCCGCAGCAAGTAGAAAGGCTTACAGTTAATGAAAAGCACTTGTAGATCGGAACAGCACATCTTCTTTAACACTGTAACATCTGTACACCACCTTTCGTTTATTAAAAACATGTCCCGCCGCCACGTGATTTGAGAAACAAAAAACAAGAAAAATGAACAAAAACAGTACAAACACTGGAGAGCCAAACACTGAGGCTGCCGTCTGCAGCGCCGCGATGACGCCGATGTACTGATACACTGCTTACTGATACATTACATCATGTTACACGCCGATGTACTGATGTAACATGATGTACTGTCACTCATATCCTAAGATGATGGTGTGCAAAGACTCCAGTGAAGCATGAGAACTTATTTACATGTTTTTTTGTGTGTAGAGCTGGTCATTTTAAATCGGGTAAGCGTTGCATTCTTCCAGTGTAACACATCATTACAAATTAATATGCCTGTTTGACAAACTCCACAAAAAGTATTTTTTTTGAAGAAACCTGAACAGAAGAAACCTGGCTGTTGCTCTTTCAGTTTGCATGAAGTTGTTTTAGTAAACAGACCAGTACATCCACATGCCAGCACTGCGTCATCAGCACTGTTTTATATCCTCAGCGAAACCACAAGCTTGTTAGATCATTAGTAATCATCTGTACCTCCTGTAGAAATGCCAGAGAAATCATCATTTTATTAACCATTAACCGTGTCACTCTAATATTGCTTACATACTGATGTAGTGTTCATATTTTGAATTGATATTTTAAGTTTTTATTTGAAAGTTTTGTTTAGCCATTTTTATGTTTTTGTCATTTTTATCTTTTTTTTTTTTTTAAATCTATTTTGCTTTCTTTTGTAAAATTTTAGTATTTGATCTTATTTTAGTATTATTTAAATTAACAAAAAAAATATTTTTTGGTAATTCATTAAAGGGTTCATATGATGCAATTTCAATTTTTCCTTTCTCTTTGGAGTGTTACAAGCTGTTCAATGCATAGATAAGATCCCTGAAGTTGCAAAGACTAAAGTCTCAAATCCAACGAGATATTCTTTATAAAAGTTAAGAGTCAGCTACACCTACCTAAAACGGCTCATTCTAACACGCCCCACATATCTACCTCACTATGTGGAAATATTTGCATAATGCCGCCCAAATGTTCACGCAAAGAAAGAAAGCGTAAATTTTATTCTCGCTGTCTGATTTTGCCGCCGCCGCCATGTCGTGAAGGCGCTGTGTTTCGTTGTGAATGCGAATCGCTCCGGCCGGGACAGGGCATCACAGTATGGTGAGGGTCGTAACATTTCCGTCACACGCTTGAGGAATTCGGCCAATCATAACGCACTGGATAGCTGACCAATCAGAGCACACCTTGCTTTTTCAGACCGATGAGCTTTGTAAAAATCGACGCGTTTCAGAAAGGCGGGGCATAGAGGAGAAACAATAATGTACAGTATGTGGACAATAATGTGTTTTTTTTAACCTTAAACCGCATAAACCCATGTCATTACACCAAATACACAAAATAATGTTCTTTTTAGCAACATCATATGACCCCTTTAATAAAAGTTTTAGATAACAGTAACAACACTGTCCTCAAGCACACTTTCTACAATATAAAGTGTTCTCAGAATTCATATTTGCAATATAGTTGTATTACAGTTGGAAGGAAGATAACACTGGAATTTCGGTGTTATTGGCTGGAATAGTGAAAACATTATTAGCTAGTTGAGTCTAATTCTCAATCGATTGCTTTGTGTTAGACCGCTCTAGTCTGCGAACTGGAAGCGTCATGACGAATACTACTATGGCGAAGGCTGTGCTCATGAATAATAATGAAGTGACGCCAGCGGCATATTTGATTGGCTGCTAAGCTGACGTTGGTAAATGAGCGCTTGAGAAGACTCGCGACTGGACGCTAGAGGAAGGTTACGAGGTGACGTCAGTATGACTGCATTAATATTCATGAGCAGAACCTTCAGCATAGTAGGACTCTGCCAAAAGCTATTTAGAGTCAAATGAACTCGAGTCGGTCCGTCTGTAACTACAGTCAGTCAGAATGCAAAAACAGGGAGATGTCTACTACGACTGGATTAAATGGTAAGAAAAGTGCTCTCGGTTAGATATAAATGTAAACAAAGTAAACCGATAACTACAGAGATCTCATTATGTATATACATACGAACGTCTTTTCTATTAGTTCGGTTCGACAGGAACATTCCGAGTAGACATAAATATCTCGGTTCTTCTGGTGAAGTGTGTTAACTCTGGCTGTGTCTCAAAACCTAGTGAGCTGCCTACCTAGAGAGCACACTTCTAAAGCGCCGAAGATGCTCGAATATTCTAACATTAGGAACACTTCTGATGTTCAGACATGCTGACTAGATAGGATTTGAAATAGAAACAATGTACAGGTGATAATCTGACCGGGTTGTATTTCTATGTATTTGCTTCTATCTTTATTTATTTGTTTCTGATTATTTGCTTGTTTATCACTAACATTATTAATATTATATATATAATATATATATATTATTATTTTATTAGTATACTCTTATTATTTTCCTCGGAAACTTCCATGGGAACTCTCGGGGAATTTTGGAAATACTCAAGTTTTTGAATTTCCAGGAATTTATGGGAATTATTGGAACTTTATAAACTGTAATCATATACAAACTGTAAATCTAAACATTTGGTTTGATCTAGGCTCACATGCATGCAAACGAATTACAAATTTAAAACATGACATTTTTTGGATTTTTTTTTGGGGGGGGGGGGGGAGGGGGGGGCGGGGGGGGGGGGGGGGGGGGGGTGGGTTGTGATGTTTTTCAAGGGATTTATTGATGAATAAAAACTTATGAACAGTGTTTATTCAAAATAGAAATATTTTCTAGCAATATATGTGTTTATCTATTACTGTTGATTATTAAACACATCCTTGTTGAATAAAAGTAATTAATTATGTAAAGACTAAAGAACAGATACTGACCCCCAAAACTTTTTGAATTGGTAGTATTGTTAAAAAATGATTTCTACAGTTATTTAAAAAGCTGTTCTTTTATCTTTTTTCTCTTAATTTATCAAAGAATCCTGACAAAAATAGTTATTATAATATTATATACCAAAATTGATAATAAATCAGCATATTAGAATGATTTCTGAAGAATCATGTGACACTGAGGACTGGAGTCATGGTGTTCAAATATTCATGCTTTGCATTAGAGATATTTTAAATTGTAATACCGGTAATACTGCACAATATTCTTGTTTTGTTCTGTATTTTTCATCAATTAAATGAAGGCTATGAAATTTGGCATTGGACATTGGATTGTACTGGATACATTTTAACCTAAAATCTTGATGTTAAAAAAAAGTGTAATTCAAAAAAAAAAAATTTCTTTTCATTTGGACTGATGTCTCCTCACTTTCTACTTCATGAGTGTCTTTTTGAAATTTAAGCAGGGTATCTAGTCCATTCCAAGGTCGCAAAAGCGACATCAGAAATTAATTTATAATATCAAAGTGTTTAATCAAACACATAATGGGCAGGTGTGTCTATTTAGTTTATTACAATTGCAATGAAACAGAAGTAGCAACAGATCTTGTCTTTCTGTATTTTGACATTCATCTGAGCGTAATAGACTATCTGTTTGTCGTTTCGACAAAAGGTCCAGTTATGACATTTGGATTAAACATTACAAAGTCAAAAAAAAGGTAAACTGTAAATTTCATGCTGACTTTAATCAAGTCTTCATGTTTCTGGCTATGTCTTTCTTCATTGGCGTTGAAACATGTAGCTCGGCGCCAGCATAGTGCTGGCCAATATTAGCCAGTCAAAGCCGTATAAAGGGTTTGTTACCAAACTTTATTGTGTTAATGCAGCAACCATTGTTGCCAAACCTTTCCTTTGAAATTTCCTGCCCTGGATGAAATAGTTTTGAGGAAGCTTATGTTTGTTTTTAGTCCCTCCCACATTCCTCTTTTCTACACCCTCATGACTTCTGATTCATGATGGCACAGTAACACTTTGACCTTTTCTGCTCCGCTTGTTATCAGAGGAGATCATCTCTTACAAATTGCTGTAGCAAACTCGCTTTTAATACGATCAGGAATTTGAGTGCTAGAAAAGAGCTGTAGGACTCACAGTTCCTGAAAAACTCTCCCCTGAAATTATGAGATATCTGCCTTGCGTTTAAGTGCTGTTTATGTAATGCTGTAGACTAATCTGAGTTGAGCTTTGTCTGTGAAATCTGTCTCCACTTTTGCAGAAAGAGCAGACGCAGCCAACAACAGCGGACAGAAGAAAGAGGACGAGCGGACCAGAGGAGACGGTGTGCATGAAAGGTACATTCCCCACTTCATTGCAGACACAGTTAGCTCGGGTCATTTTTATGTTGTTTTCGTAAAAGCACACACACACACACTATGTGTAGTTCTAACAATTCTACTTCTCCTGGCTGTTCCTGATTTAAACCAGGACCTGTCAGCTGTCAGCCTGTGGGCCAGATTCAAGCCCGTCGATCAGTTTTAGTAGACTGTCCTATTGATTTAGATGAAATCACTGCTGCCTGGTACCAGAAACCAAACTAGCTACTAGACTTATACAGTATATTTTCAGTTATAGTAAATATGTTTTCAAAGCATGAATCGGCACATTAGTTGTTTTTTATATAATGTTTAAAGAAAGGGTCAATGTACGCACATCCAAAAATGTCTTGGCCAGGTGTAAGAGCAAAAGGTACATCAAATAATAGAAAAAAGACGGCAACGGTGTGTTTGTCTGACGAAGATCTTTGACCGAAACGTTGCTATTTTAAACTTTTTTGAATAAAGGGAGAATAACAGTGTGCAGATCTTTTACTATTATTTGATGTAATGCATTGTCATTCATGGCGACAATTTGCAGATAAATTTCAGTCATTAAAACGTGATCACAACAATTGAAACCGTGTCATGTCAGCTCACGTGTGCAATGATGTGTCATTTTCTATCAAAGAGAAATCAATGACAACAATAAAAACGTTTATTCTGTTTTAGCATAAAATCATATTTAAGTCATATTTAACCAAAAATCGTAATACCTTAAAATAATACTTCCACATTGTGTTTATTTTAGTGCTGTCAAAAATAGCGTGTTAATGCAGGTGATTAATTTTTTCAGTTTAACGCGTTAAAAATATTTAACGCAATTAACGCAGTGGGGCGGGGCTATAGGATTGGTCACCTCACTCACAACTGCGATTAAAGCTGCCTTAAAACTGTGCATGCATGTAATATGTTATGTTATGGTTTAAGAACATGTCTCTGAAATGGTTTTCACCATTAACACACTAACACACCCGATTTAACTCGTCAGCTCATTAGTAGATTTTAAGACCTGAATTGGGTCAGAAAAGGTCAAGAGAGTTGAGAGAAAATACAGTGCGTGTTAGATCCACGTCATGTTCAGCAGCGGCAACTCTTAAAGGGGTCATATGATGTTGCTAAAAAGAACATTATTTTGTGTATTTGGTGTAATGCAATGTGTTTATGCGTTTAAAGTTTCAAAAAACACTTTTTTCCACATACTGTACATTATTGTTGCTCCTCTCTGCCTGCCTTTCTGAAATGTGTCGATTTTTTACAAAGCTCATCGGTCTGAAAGTGAGGTGTGCTCTGATTGGCCAGCTAATCAGTGCGTTGTGATTGGCCGAATACCTCAAGCGTGTGACGGAAATGTTACGCTACTTACCATATTGTGTTTCCATGTGTCCCGGCGCGATGAGACAAAACCAATAAAACCCATTACAAACGAGGCATTTGTTGCATCCAGTGAGGACATAATTACTGATTTAATTTACTTGTACTGTGTTTTTAATTTTACCGCTTTGTGTTGCATCTTTGCGCCGCATAAACATAAAACCATGTCGCATTTGTGATCGAGAAATGACAAACAACAAGCGCTACTCTTCACTGCTCAAAACTCGCGTTTGAATCATCAGTGGATTCGACAAAGGAGGCTTGCGGAAACCACATGTGACAACACCGGGTTGGACTCCGCTTCGTCCACGGTGAAAGCCGATCCGGTGATACACAGCGCGAAGTTGATGTATTCCCTCAGCGACCAGCACAGATCAGCTCCAGGCACGAAGCGGATATCGTCCTCTTTTGGAAGACCAAACAAAGTGTTTTCGCTTTCACAACAAAACACACAGCATCTCCACAACATGGCGGCGGCGGCAGCAATACTACAGCAAGAATAAAAGTTATGCAAATCCTCCCACACAGTGACGTAGATATGTGGGGGCTTGTTAGAATGAGCCGTTTTAGGAGGGTGTGGTTGACTTTTAACTTTTATAAAGAATATTTCTTTGTATTTGAGACTTTAGTCTTTGTAACTTAACAGATCTTCTTTATGCACCAAGAAGCTGTACACTCCCAGAGAAAGGAAAACTTTTGGAACAAAAAAAAATCAAATCAGATGACCCTTTAAGCACCTAGCAGGCAAATAACCTACTATTACCCCGTGCAACATAAATTTCAATGGTTTATTATTAGGGCTGGCTCGATACCACTTTTTCAGAACCGATACCGACCCGATACCAAAAATTCTGAGGATCTGCCAATACCGATATCTATCCGATACCAGCGCAGTTTTTTTAAAATCAGTGTAGAATTTCTATACTTCTGTGTGTTGACCTGATCATCACTGTTTTTTTGTGTTAAACACAATCTACTAAATGTAGACAACTTAATTTTAAAGAAAAATAACAAATGAAAAATTATATAATCATAATCTATGACAAAAATACAACTATATAGTAGGTTAGTGGATAATTCAGTAGCAAAATTTACTCTAGAAAAATCATGAGTGCACAATAATAATGTTATAAATTTTAAACATTTAGTGAAAAAACATTATTTAGTGGGGAACAAATAAAAGTTAGTAAGTGTAGGACTAAATCTGTTAAAATTTACATATTGATCTTTGTATTGTTGTAAAATACATTAATGAAAACAAGTAAATATATTTATATATAAATATATACTATAAAATTAAAATACATTTCTTTTAAATGTATAGCACATTAATGAGGCAGCACATATGATAGATAGATAGAACAAGAAAGGCTTGTTACTAAAACCACTAAACTCCAGCGAGATAAAGTCCTTTTATGCAAAACCATTGATCTTTATCTACAGATCAAGTATAATTATAGGAACACTGAATCATCTTGGAGAGAGTTTTATCATCTTGACTGTCGTAACCAAACGCGACGTGCAGTTTGAACACTGAATGAAGGATGACTGACAGCCGCAGCAGAGAGAAGAATTTACATGATCTTGACTTGAATATTTATCTGTACCTCACATTAAACTATGGAAAGGCTTCAGAACACTTGGAATATAGTGCACGAAAACTTTATTGTGCTTTATAATGGTTTTGTGCCTTTCGTGGGGCTTAACAATAACACAGAATTGTATATGCACAATATCGGATTTGGATCGGTCTCGTTGGAACGATACCCCGATCCGGCAGAAAATGCCAGTATCGGAGCGGCACACCTCTATTAAATATTAGGGGGGGAAAACTATTTTATATGGGGGGGGGGGGGGGGGGGGGGGGAGGGACCTCATATGGTTTGTATCAGTGATACGGCCTTCAGTCATAAAAAGATGTCATTAAACAAATATTAAAAATATACTGTCTTTATGTTGTTTGTACATTGATCTGAAGATTGAATGTGAAATTATTGCAATATGAAAGTATATTTAAGGACTTTAATGTTGGGTGGGATTAATTGCGATACATTTCTAAGAAAAAAATGTGCGATTAATTAGTTCATTTTTTTTATTGATTGACAGCACTAGTTTATTTACATTAATTGACATTACTTTTTATTTGTCTTGCTTAGTTTTTTTTGCTTTTCAGACAATTAAATCTTAATCTGTCCTTTCAAGAGGAAATTGTTGCATCTGGATGTAAAGTATTGGTTGTTGTTTCATCATATGGGTGGAAGAAAAAAAAATCGATTAATATATGAATTTTTGGTTTTGTCTTTCTTTCACAAATTTCAAAAATCAATTTTAAGTTTTACATTTTTTAACTTTGCTGTACTACTGAATGCTATTGGCATGTTAGAGTATTAAAGAAACATACATGAATGAGAAAATAAAGAATGGGATGTGTTTGATGGTAAAATCAGCTACTATACTAAGTACAATAAGCTGCAATGACGTGCTCGCGCTGATGGACACACATATCCAAACCACACGTATAGAAAGCCTGTGTTCTGACGATTTGTGCTACCTGCTCAGATTGTGCTACCTCCCATTAAAAAGATAGGTAGCACACATTGATCACATTTCACAAAGTGAAAAATTCTACCTATCAGTTTGTGCTACCAGCATCTTATTCATGTGGTTTGAGGCTTTTTTTAATGTCCACACCTACCCTTACCCTAAACTTACACTTAAAACAATGCAAATATATTTTGGTAGCACAATCTGATAGGTAGCATGTTTCGTCAATACACCGGCTCTCTCAGACAGCATGCGATCCCAAATTCAGTTCTTTTTCGCAACTTATTGCACTTGAATGGTCAAATACAGACACAGTTATGCCAAAATGTGCCAATTGGATGTTTATCAGTATATTAAATTCGCACATTTGTTCTTAAAGTGACAGCAACCTAATAAACTGTTGCTGTCTGTTTTATTAATGTTTTTTCATTAATGCATCAAACAACAAAAAAAAAGAGAAAATCACTAACTGTTTTTGAATGAATGACTTAATTCATACAATGAAGACTATGCAGTATTTTTACATTTGATTGTTCAATTTAGTATTTCTTACTACATGTTAAATAAACCTGGGTTACTGTACTGAAAAACTCATTTGTATATTTTTTTCTATTGTATTGGATTAATTTTTTTGTAATTTGCTTCTTTGTTCTTATTTTTAATAGCACAAATAAAATAAAAATAACTAGGGCCTATATTGTGATAAATATATCTTTATCAGGAAATATATTGTGAAATAAGATTTTGGTCATATCGCCCCACATGGTCCTATAGTAGATCAGCTTCTGTTTCTACAAAAGAAGCAAGTGGACAGTTGCCTTTACAGTGAAATGTTGCTGTTTTGGCATTTGTTTTATAATATTGAGTTTCAAGGTTTACATTTACTTCAGTGTGATTTAAAGTGGAAAAAACTATTAAAATGTCTACTGCAGTCGTAGATGCAAACTCCTCACCTTTCAGTGATGACTCACTTTTTTTTAGATCAAAATAGGTTACCAATGAGATTTGCTTAGATCCAATGAACAGTGTTTTTTATGGGGGGGTGGGGGGGGGGGGGGGGGTGGGGGGGGGGGGGGGGGGGTTGGGGGGGGGTGGGGGGGGGGGGGGGGGGGTACCACCTCTTACAAAGTTACTTGTGATCTTACAAGGGTAATAAAAACTGGTTGTTTCAATGAGTTTTGCATAGTATTTTCTTTACTCTTTACTTCAGAAACTATGTCTAAAAAGGGTGATATTTTATGTATTTGAGGTCTGAGATGTGGGAACGGTGAAGAGAGAGAGGGCAAACATTTAGCATTTTAGGTCAGCATTGCCATCTAATCAGCCAATGCTGTCTTAAATAGCCTGCATAGGACTAGGCTTGCAGCGATAGACGGTGCTGACGGTGATACCGTTGTTAAGCCGCAACAGCAGTTATGTCATTTGCCCACCGCGTCACCGACCCCCACCGTCATTAAATTTTTTTAATAGTAATAAAAATAATTTAGTTCAGTAAAAAAAAACAGACACTACAATTAAAAACTGAACTCGGCTGCTCAATGTAGCGTGCCGAACGACAGTCGCATCACAGATCAGATTTCATTTTTCCAGTGAGGAGAGTGAGTCGAGCTGAGACAGACAAGAAGAGTGAGGCGAAACAGACAAGAAGAGTGAGATGAGGTGAGACAGACAAGAAGAGTGAAGAGAGACAGACAAGAAGAGTGAGTCGCTGACGACAGAACAGAAGAGTGAGGCGATAACGCAGACGAGAAGAGTAGCCTGAGACAGACCAGAAGAGTGCGGCGAGAACCGACGAGAAGAGTGAGGCGAGACAGACGAGAGGAGCGAGGCGAGACAGACGAGAAGAGTCAGACGAGAAGAGTCAGACGAGAAGAGTGAGGCGAGACGACAGACGAGAAGAGTGAGGCGAGACGACAGACCAGAAGAGTGAGGCGAGACAGAAGACCGACAAGAAGAGTGAGGCGAGACAGACAGACGAGAAGAGAGAGGCGAGACAGAAGAGAAGAGTGAGGCGAGACAGACAAGAAGAGTGAGGCGAGACCGCGAGAAGAGTGAGGCGAGCTGACAGACGAGAAGAGTGAGGCGAGACGACAGACGAGAACATCAGTTTAAAACATCAGTTTCTTATTTAATTGGTTCCACATTATTTGCAGATTTTTACTTTATTTAAACTTTGTGTCATTTATTTATTTTATTTGACATTCGTTTTGCTAATAAACGTTCTACGTTTCTTATTTATTTGGTTATATATTATACATGTTTACTTATTTCCAGTTTTGTATACCTATTTAAACTTTATGTAAGTTATTTGTTATTTTATATTAGGCATATCCTGCCCTATAGCATGGTGTATTTTTAATTGTTTTGTTAATAAAAGTTCTATGTTTTATATATAGGCTAAAGTGAGTTTAACGTTGTATTTTGTTGTTGCATTCAAGCAATTGACGCTGAACTGCTGCTAATTCAAAAGTGAAAGTTAAATGCGCACGGCGCTTTTAAGCTATTTAAAAGCGAAGGAAAGCGAGGAAAAGAGGGAAAATTAAAACGAACTAAAAATGAACAATTGCTTTACTCCGAATTGCCGCTATTTGAAAGTGAAAGTAAAATTCGCATGCAGCTTTTACAAGCTATTACGCTAACGCCCCCAAGGTGATACCGGTATTACCGGTGTTGTCACACGTCGATTAACCGGTGGGAAAATTTCCTCACTGTCACAACCCTACATAGCACTTCAACTTTTATAACATGGGATTTTGACCAAATATATTCAATCTTGATTTTTGTGAATGTTAATTTTTTTTTTTTGTGAAAAATTACAGTTTTGCACATGTACGGTAATAAAACAAATATTGAAAAAATACCTTAAAGTAACTACAAATGAGCATGTAAAGCAAATATCTTTAAAATAAATTCCATGTGGAGCATGCCTCCAAATCCAAACAATTGCATCCAATGTTTCTCACCTTTTCACCTACCTGTGTGCATCTTCTCGGCCTATAAGAAACATTTGACACATTATAAGTCCTCTTTGAAAGAAGTCTCTTATGCTCCCCAAGGCTGCATTTATTTGATCAAAAATACAGTAAACACAGAAATGTTGTGAAATATTATTACAATTTAAAATAACGGTCTTCTATGTGAATATATTAAAAAGTTATTTATTCCCGTGATCAAAGCTGAATTTTCAGCATCATTACTCCAGGCTGATGTGCGGCTGAATATTTTTATGGAAACCTTGATCCTTTTTTTTCAGTATTCTTTGATTAATAAAAAGTTCAAAAAACAGTCTTTATTTGAAATAGAAATCTTTTGGAACATTATACATGCCTTTACTGGTACGTTTGATTAATTTAATGCATCCTAACTGAATAAAAGTATTAGTATTTCTGTCATGAAGCACTTTGTTGATTTTGTTTCAGTCAGGAGAGAGTGACGAGTGAGGTGAGAGATGACCTGATCCGAAACTCCCAGCCCATCCTGGCAAATAAATCCCAGATGCTCGGCATGCCCCAGTTCGGCCTGCGGGATAACCTCATCAAATGTGAGCTCCTCAAGAAAGAGGATGCCTACACCTACATCAAGAACTACAGGTGCGGTTGGGTGCCAGTCATGCTTGATGTTAACATTTGCCTGTTATGTCATGCACTGATTTGAACATTTGCATCTGCTGCTTTTCAGAAGCCTCCATGGTCCCATGTGGCCTACATTTCACAATATGTAAACAGAAATTGTATTTTGGGAGTTATTAAAGTAACATATTGTTAATTAGAGCCCTGCATTTCAGCCTGAGCCCATGGGCCCGATTGTTTTTTTATGCCTCTAATTGCATTTACTTTTAAATTAATTTGAAAAAGTCCATATAATGTCCTTTACTGTCACTTTTGATTTAAATTTCTAGATTTCAGTTCAATGTATTTTTAAGGTTAGGTTTACAAGGGGTCGATGATGCTATTTTTAAAGATCCCGTGTATTTATGGGTATTTGGTGGTACAGAATATTGCATGCCGTTAACCCTTTGGCGCCAGGGGTTTTTTTTGGAAAATGCTGGATTTTGACCAGCAAGATTTCAAGCTTGTAGCTTGAAGGGCTTAGAGAGAGTTTCTAATGTTAAAATTGCAAAAATGTGGTGGGCATGACCGAAAGTGTATGTGGTATGTAAATTACTCATCTATTTGGCATGTTATGATTTCATCAAGGGGGTTGGCCCTCCTTGATTCATTAATATTCATGAGATTCTATCTATCGAAGTGATGTTTTGAACTTAGTTGCATGTTTGTTGTTTTGTGTATTTTTATCCTCATGTCCATTAATCATAAAGAGGAAAACCACAATTAAAACAGGAGAAAAGGTACTAAATTAGTACTATACAATAGTAGTTAAACTCATGTTGAACGTAGCCCCCTCTTTTTGATCAGTTTTCATCAGTATATTCAAGGAAATATAATATTGAATTTTGTTTTGAACTATTTTTTGATGTTTTTTTTTTTTTTGGCTTTTTTACATCCCCTCATTTCCCAATGATAAAAGAGGAACCAACAATAAAACCTGAGAAAGTACAAATTTATAACTATCTTACTAACATGCATATAGTAGTAAAATTGCATGTGACAGATCCTACTTTTTTTTGATTCGTTTTTTCATCAGTAATATTCAGAAATTAATATATATTGCCCTGCCACCCCCCATTCCCCGTGGGCCAAAAGCCACCTTTTGTGTTTCGTGAACACTCTCGCCTTGCATGGTGGCACCATTGCGCTGCAAAGATGTCCCGGGAGAAGTGTGATTATTAGATGACCGATCGTCATTTCTAAAAGGCAAATATTCCACTTCAGAGTCGTAATCGGCGAATAACATTTGCAACACATCCTCACGGTACAACTTTTATTAGCCATTTGGTGATTTTCTCTCACAAATCTGACAATTTACTCGCACGCTATGAACTGAACTGCTTTCCGCATCAATGACACGATAGCTCACTTGCTCTGCTCTTTCCTCGAACACTTTGAATAGGAATGTGATGTAATTTTGGTCTAGAATCAAAGTACTACTTGTCTGCCATCTAGTGGTAGGGAATAGAAATTAGATATTACACCATATTAGGATATACAGCCTTTTTGATTAAGTATGACGTCTTGTCGCAATTTTGCGACTTTGGCGCTAAGAGGGTTAATGTTCAAAAAACACATTAT
The DNA here is from genome assembly GCA_018155175.1 of Sinocyclocheilus anophthalmus. NCBI lineage: Eukaryota > Metazoa > Chordata > Actinopteri > Cypriniformes > Cyprinidae > Sinocyclocheilus > Sinocyclocheilus anophthalmus. The sequence continues at coordinate 597,318 of JADLZN010011555.1, forward strand.
TTTTCTAATACTATACGTTATTTTAGGTCCTCTATGCCCCGCCTCGCTCAAACACGTCGTTTTCAACAAAGCCCCCTCCCTTTGACAAGCGCAGTCTGCTCTGATTGCCCAGCTGACCCAGTGCATTGTGATTTGGCCGAACACCACATTGGCCGTGGTCCGGAAATGCATAACCATACTTAACAGTTTCTGATTCAGAGGTGCCAGATTGTATAGCAAATGTCGAATTGACCCCTTTTTTTTTTTTTTTTTTTTAAATAGCCTTTGTGCACAGGCAGCCTTGTTACTCTTCTAGGTTAAAAAGAACTGTCGTCCATAAAATGTGTTGCAGAAATTCGAATATCTGGGTTGTGCTGTTTCTGTTGTAAATAAATCTTAACCAAATGATTCCTAATTGCATCTACTTCCGGAAGGCCAAATAAAGTGCTTTTGCTTTCGCACTGAATCACACAGCGTCTCCCTGACATGCTGCATCAACACTAACTGTGGTTACTGAAACCACGCCTTTTTTCTTTGCTTGAACATTTGGGCGGCATTATGCTAATGTTTTCACATAGTGACGTAGACATGTGGGGGCGTGTTAGAACGAGGCGTTTTAGGTAGGCGTGGTTGATTCTTAACTTTTATAAATAATATCTCTTTGGATTGAGACTTTAGTCTTTGCAACTTCAAAAATCTTCTTTATGCACCAAGAGCTTGTAACACTCCAAAGAGAGAGGAAAACTTGAAATTGCATCATATGACCCCTTTAATATCATTCTTGAGTGGACAATTGCAGTACTGTGCCCCCTTTTGGATGAAAACCTGTCCTACAGCTGCACATGCATGGACACTATTCATGCAAACATAGTGATGTTGTTCCCATTTGCAATCATAAGCATAGTCATTTCAAAACAAAGCTGTATTAAATCCAGTCTCAGCCATAATTAATCAGACTCATGTGTTGGAATTGCTTTTTTTGTATGCCTGTTTTATTTTGTTCTTTGCAGAAGTTCTCTCAGGCTGATAGTGAGGTTTCACTTTCAGTATGTGAGATGTTTCTTAATTTATTCTGCCAGCTTCTCTCTTTGGCTTGTGTCGTGAGATCATGTGAATCACTCACTCTGTTCTCATTGTGTGCCAACAGCTTTTTCTTGGGCACCTACAATGTGAATGGCCAGAATCCAAAGGAAAGTCTCAGTCCATGGCTGGCATCCACTGCCACTCCTCCAGACTTTTACCTCGTGGGGTAAGACTCCACATTATTATATTTATATGAACCTAAACAGCAATAAAGTTGAACAGATCAGTGTTTCTGATTCCCTGCTGTTTTCCATCCATAGTTTCCAGGAGCTGGATCTGAGTAAGGAGGCGTTTCTCTTCAATGACACTCCTAAAGAACCCGAGTGGATGTTAGCAGTCTACAAGGGCCTCCATCCAGATGCCAAGTACGCTTTAGTAAGGAGTTCCTCTGCCCTCTCACCCATGACCGAGTGTGCACTAATGTCCTTAATCCAGATCTTAAACTCAAAAACATATAATTATTAGAATATGCTGCTGATATGGATGGATTATAATTAATAAATAATTAATTAATTATTAATGTAACATAACACCTACTTACAGGAAGAAGCAAAGACACCCCAGGTGAATAAAAATCCTAATAGAAATCACCAGATTTCCCCACCCAGTTGATAGATTACATTAGAATTGGTATTACACGTTTCAGAAAATTTTTTCTGTTTAATTGCCAAATGAGGCATTGTCTAATTTGATCTGCATTATTTTGCATACATTTCTGAACTGAATCGGTCCCTGTACCTTATGAAAGTTCTAAATTCAGTTAATTTTTTTATTTAAATTTTTTGTTTGGAGTGGTGCATCTCTATAAATTAGAATGTTGTGGAAAAGTTGATTTATTTCAGTAATTCCACTCAAATTGTGAAACTCCCATATTCTTTGAGACATGAACAAACAGGTCCCAGCAAGGGTAACCCTGCTTGTGTAGTTTAAAATAAAAATATTTTTAATTTAAATGTCATGAGGGATTAATATAGAATTATTTAACACAATTAATCACCTTCAATAAATTTCTCATTATTTATACCAAATCTATGTTGTTTCTTAATGTCCCTACATCATATGGCCTAAAACAGTGTGGTCCCACAGAGAAGGTTTCAATCATTCAATATCAATAAAATGGATAATTGTGTTTGTTTTAAGACGAAAAGCGCTTGTTTTTTTATCCAAAGCAACCACTTAAAATATCTCCCATTCAAAAACAATGTTTTTTTTTAAAGTGGCAACATGCTGTTAGATACGATTTTAACAGTTGTTTTTTTTTTTAACTTTTTGTCTGCACCGTCAGACATTCAATAAAATGTAGTAAAATCAGGGAATATCAGGGGCAGCTTTCACTCTAAAGGACCCCCTTGCCACAGTTCACATCTGCAGAGTACATCAGTGTCACACAGGCTCTGCTAAGTTTGTTTTAGAATATTTTAAATCCTAATGTAATATTTCCTTTGTCACAGCCATGACATGTCAACACCATCTTCCAATTTCTGAAGAAATAATTTGAAATGTTAAGATCATTTTATTCTCCTGAAGCAGGTTCCATTAGCATCTAGCATCAACAGAAAAAAATAAAATGGCTACTAAATGAACTTCCATTGGTTTTGTGAAAGAAATGGCAAATTTGTCAACACCGTCAGATGTCACCACCAAAAGATTTTGTGTTCCAATGATATATCAAAATACTTAAATGTGGACTCTTGATAAAAGCTTATTAAACCAATAACAACACTCTCTGTTTTGTTTATACAGTATTGACTGATCAATTATTTGATCCGTTAAAATGACTACAAAACAGACACGCAATCTCAGGGTTTTTCGCACCACGGTCAGATTTGTCACCTCCGTCAGTTGAATATTTTGATAATATTTAATTATATTTTATATTTGTGTTGTGGAATTGTTTGGTTCCACATGTTAAATTTAATCTGTCTGCTAACACGAGAATTGTTTGAAATGTTAAAAACATCTGGAAATGCTGTAAAAGCTAAAAGTTTTAAAATTAATTACACAGTCCAAGACAAAAAGCCAAATTTTTTTTTAAAAAGCCGACAAGTTTGTATCAAAGCATGCTCAGTACTTAGTACATACGAATACATAAATGTGTTTTTTCATTTCTCTGAGGACAAGGTTTGTTATTTTTTTTCCAATTTTGCCCCTGTTTTTGTCCCCACTTTCATCAAGAATGACTGTATAATTCAATCACACAAGACAAGTGTTTTTTAAGTCTTTGTTTTTTTTTAATTGTGGTGATTTTGGCTCACATTTACAAAAACCCACCAATTCACTATCTAACAAATTAGAATACTTCATAAGACCAATAAAAATTTTTTTTTTTGTGAATTGTTGGCCTTCTGGAAAGTTTGTTCATTTACTGTACATGTACTCAATCGTGGTATGGCCTCCTTTTGCTTTTAATTTTTTTCTGCCTCAATTTTGGCGTGCAAGGGAGGTGATCAGTTTGTGGCACTGCTTAGGTGGTTTGGAAGCCCAGGTTTCTTTGACAGTGCCTTCAGCTCATCTGCATTTTTTGGTCTCTTTTTTTCTCATTTTCCTCTTGACAATACCACATAGATTTTTTATGGGGTTCAGGTCTGGTGAGTTTGCGGTTCAGTCAAGCACACCAACACCATGGTCTTTTAACCAACTTTTGGTGCTTTTTTGGCAGTGTGGGCAGGTGCAAATCCTGCTGGAAAATGAAATCAGAAAAAGCTGGTCAGCAGAAGGAAGCAATGAAGTGCTCCAAAATTTCTTGGTAACGGGTGCAGTGGACGTTGGTTGTTTCAGAAAACACAGTGGACCAATACCAGCAGATGACATTGCACCCCAAAATCATCACAGACTGTGGAAACTTAACACTGGCCTTCAAGCAACTTGAGCTATGAGCTTATCCACCCTTCCTCCAGACTCTACGACCTTGGATTCCAAATGAAATACAAAACTTGCTCTCATCGTGAAAGAAGGACTGTTGGAACCACTGGGCAACAGTCCAGTTTCTTCCTTCTCCTTAGCCCAGTAGACGCCTCTGTCGTTTGTCCTGTGATTCAGGAAGTGGCTTACAAGAGGAATACGAACAACGGTAAGCCACATTCCTTGACAACCGTCCTGTGTTGTGGGTGGCGCTTTATGCCTTGACCCCACCTCAGTCCATTCCCTTTGCAGTGTCACTCAAGATTCTTGAATCGATTTGCTTACAATCCCCGTCATAAGGCTGCGTTTCTCCTCCGGTTTTGGTTGTGTACATCTGTTTTTTCCACACTTTTTCCTTCCACCTCAACTTTCCGGTTAACATCTTTGGATACGCAAACTCTGTGACCGCCCAGCGTCTTTGGGCATGCATGTTTTGTGGCTTACCCTCCCTTGTGAAGGGTGCATTGATTGTCTTTTCTGGACACTGTCAATGATCAGCAGTCTTCCCCATGATTGTGAATCTTAGTGAATCAAACTGAGAGACCATTTTGAAGGCTCAGTAAACCTTTGCAGGCGTTTTGAGTTGATTAGCTGATTGGCACTTCACCATATTCTAATTTGTTGAGATATTGAATTGGTGTTTTTTTTTTAAATGTGAGCCAAAATCATCACAATTTAAAAGAACCAAAGACTTAAACTACTTCAGTTTGTGTGCATTGAATTTATTTAATACAGAGTATTTGAATTTATTTAATACACGAGTTTCTCAATTTGAGTTTAATTATTGAAATAAATGAACTTTTCCCACGACATTCTAATTTATTGAGATACACCTGTATAATAATAAATATATAAATATATATATATGTATATGAAGAGTTTATTTGCAAAAAACCAAAAATAACTGAGTGCCATGCATTATTCTCCACATATAGCGCGATCTGAACCCTAAATACGTTTTTTTGGCCAAAAAAAGCCGGTAAAGTTTTAACAGCAAGAAGCCGACAAGGCCCTTGTTGTTTTGTGGACAGAATCCGATAACGTTCCTGTTAGCGATGAGTGCCCGCTGTAATGCGACAGGTCATGGGGACAATGCTGGCAAGTCACTTTGAAAAGAACCCGAGACCTGTGATATTTTCTTCAGGGCATAAAAGGAAAATAAAAGCTGAAAAAACTTGTTTTTCACGGAACCTTGCAAAAGCAGCGCGTTCCAATGATGAGGGAAAAGCCCTGTGTATTGCGTGTAATCACATCCATACAGTTTATGATCACAACAACAACAGCGTTTGTCAGATAGTAATCACAAAATTTACCAGTGCCAATTGTCATTTCATTTAATCAAGCCTTTCTGATCATTTGTGTTTTGCAGGTGAAGCTGGTGCGGTTGGTGGGCATCATGCTGTTGTTCTATGTGAAGGCGGAGCATGCGGCACACATCTCTGAGGTGGAGGTTGAGACTGTCGGCACAGGCGTCATGGGGCGGATGGTGAGTGGTGTCTGTTTTTAAGAAAACAATTAAACAGTTATTCAGGACAGTGCTACTGACCTGATTGAAGCTAATGCATAGTTGTATACAGAGTCCAAAATTAAAAATCGCAAAGCCCCAAATGCTAGTAAAAAGATGATGGCTGCAATTGTATTTTTATTAGTGTTGTTATTTATAATAATAACAATTAATAATAATTAATAATAATAATAATAAAATACTGTTCTTTACCATATTGCTTCTTCGGAAATTTTGCAAAAACTACAATTATGTATAAATGGATATATGATATACTTTGTAAGGGAAACAGGTCAGTTTAGCTCAAAGGGAATAATTTAAGATTTTATAGAGAATTTGGACAGAATCACTGTTTTACATCTGCTGCTCCTGATACGGCCCCCCCCAAAGCGATCAATTGTAACTAGCCGTATAACATCCACTCTGCAATGGATATTAATATCCAAAATATAGTGAAAAAACTATTAATTAGTACAGTAACAAGATCTGCAGTTTAAGACATTAACTTGTGAGCACGAAACACGAGATACTTCTCTTTTCAATTTAAATAAGGCTTTATTGGATAAATCTTAAGACATGTAAACTAATCTAACACATTAACACACGCATTCACACATTCACACAAGTTGCAGAAAAAGAGAAAGTGAGGAAATAATTAGTTTAAAAGAATTAAAATGTGAAATCCCAAGTTTACAGCAAAATGTGCAATTGCATAGATCTGAACAAACATCAATCACTTAATTAACCCTCAATTAGGTTTCCTCAGTGAGGTTAAATTTATATTAAATGCACCAGTTCAGCTAGAATCTATCTGGAGTACTTGTTTGGCCTTTGTCGGGGGTTCCCTTTGTTGTGAATCCGTTTGCAGAAAGGGTGTTTTCCCTCCCGCGGTGCTGATTGGCTGGAAGTTCGTCTTGGGAAGCCATGTTGGGCTTTGCTGATGATGGCGGAGTTGTGGTTCTGGGTTAGTTTTATACGGCCCCGAGGTGCGTACTTTGAGACCGGCGTAGTCAACTTAACTCAGAACACGAAATTCTCAACGGAAAATAAAACAAACTAATGAAATAGAAGTAAAATTTGACGAGACTAGGTGGCGTTTCTCCTCATGGTTTTGGAGGAGCTGGTGTGTAAAAGCAGCATGGCTAAAAAGCATGGATTTGATGGTGTCCTGAGTATTTCAACTGGGCTTTTGGACACATCCCAAATGGTGTTTTGACCAACTATTATACTTGCAGAGTATAATTTTGGACATGATTTCTATAACAAGAATATGATCAAAATAGAGTGGAAGAAACGTTTTCAGCAAGAAGATTCAAACACACACATACTAAAAATGAATATGAAAGTTATTCATATTATTAACTAAGCCATACACATAGGTGATACAAACATGATATCCTAATGTGTGGGTTCAGATACTAATAATGGAGTTATGCAAAGAAATGATTAGTTGCTCACAAGTCCTTTTAGTGTCATTTAGATGCATATTTACATGGAAAGGCAGTTTCTGTGCCATTCTGTTGATGTATGTGGACATGTTCTGTGAAGACCAGAGGTTAAGAGGTCTGTAAGGAATCTCAGTCTGGTCTTTGTCTTCTAGGTGGGGGAAGTCAATCCAAAGAGCTTGTGATTGTGATTACTATCACTGGTTTACATGTGATGGTCATGCTGTGCATCTCTGAACATTAATCTTGATTACTTGCCCCAAAATTGACAATCTCCTTGGAATTGTCAATAAGTGTTCTTTTGTTTAAATGCTGTGAGCTACTCAAAGCTGCTAGTTGGTGGACTTGCTTCAGGCTTGTGGCGCCAGGATCTGATTTACGAACATCCTGTGTCTTGGGCCTTTCTGTGGAATTCGGCTCCTCGTGTTTCAACCATGTTCTTGATCGAATCTTAAATTGTCTGATTCGGTCTGATACCCTACAATTATTATATTAGAAAATGAATTTGATTATTATTATTATTAAATGCTGTTTTTATTTTGCAGTAAAATAGTATTACTACTGAAATTTGCAAAGACTGCAATTTAATTATTATTATTAAATACTGTTTTTATTTTACAGTACAATAGTATTACTACTCATTTATTATTGTTATTATTTTGTCATTGTTATCACTAGTAGTAGTATATTAGTATTAGTATTGTTGTATAGTCTTATTGAATGTGTTCCAAAAACAACAGTCATGACTCTCACTGTGTTACTGAATTCTCTCGTTATTGATAAGTGTAACACTTTATTTTAAAGTGACGTACTTATTTGAGTAATAACAGTAAAGTATGCCTGATTACAAACAACTAACCCTTAACCAAACCCTTACCTTAACCGTAACCCTTTAGTAAGTACACATAGCTAGTTAATATTACTTTTAATATTACAACATCACCTAAAAAAATAAAGTGTAACCTTGATACATGCCTACTTGTGCATGTTATATTCTGACATACATATTATCATCTCTGAAAAGTAGACTTTAACCATTTAGAACCTAAAGCTAAAATACGCAGTTCTTACATACTTAATTTTTTTGAGCTGTGCAATTCTAAAACAGTATGCAATCTTCAAATGCAAGGTGTCTTTTTTTTCTGCATCTTTTTTTTTTCAGAAAACAATTTGCTTTCAGTAAATTACAGTAATTGACCATTATTGTTTGTTGAGAGTTTGTAAATAGAATTTAAAAAATTTGAATACATTTTCCTGACACTTTAAAAACACATGAACGAAAGAATCTAACAACTGGACTATAATAAAAACAAGTCTGACACTGGGTTTCACAGTTTTCACTCAGGAGACTTTTTTAACGCCTATGCACATGCACGGGTGCAAATTCACACATACAAACATACAAACTGAGGCACAGCGCATGCCAAGGTGTTGGTCTGACAAGTCCCGCTGGCTCCTCCCATATCTCATCATAAATCGTCACAGTTGCATCTTCTGCTGTTTTGTTTGTTTTTGAAAAGATTTTTTGCATTCTGTAATTATCCATTCAAATGCTTCCTTTTCATGCTTCCCAAAAGCTGCTGTGCTGTTTGCTGAGGGAAATCAGGACATTGCCATAATAAGCTGTATATTGTCGAAAAAGTGAAAATTGTCTACTGGCATGAGCATTTTGACTTATTTCTATGGTGCAAACAGTAACATGAAAACAGCTTGGTTTGATGTGTCGGTGATGACACAGCCGGTTTAATAGGGTTAACTTTACATTTTTTAAATTAGGAGCACACAAAAAAATAGAGCCCTGTTATTGGTGCGTTCAAATAACCTTGTTTCTCGTTTAGGGTAATAAAGGTGCAGTTGCAATCCGCTTCCAATTTCACAACTCGGACATCTGTGTGGTGAACTCACACCTCGCCGCACACACGGAAGAGTTTGAAAGACGCAATCAGGACTTCAAGGACATTTGCCGCAGGCTGCAGTTCAGCCAGGATGACCTCACACTACCACCCCTCACCATCATGAAACACAAGTACGAGCTAAACACAACAGCCTGCTAATTTAACTAGAGACAAAAGTCTAATTTTCCCTGTTTAAAACTTTCATCATCATGGTTCTCTCTTCATTTCCAGTGTTGTGTTGTGGCTGGGAGATCTAAACTACCGAATAAGTGACCTTGAAGTTGATCATGTGAAGGACTTGATAGCTAAAAAGGATTTTGAGAGCTTGTATAATCACGACCAGGTAAGACCGAGTACAGCTGCAGTTTGTCTGGAGTGTGTTGAGTTAGATGGCAGTGTAAATGACCGTGGATGTTCATGTGTTTCAGCTGAAACGGCAGATGGATGAGGAGGTTGTGTTTGGGGGCTTCACAGAGGGAGAGATTGATTTCCAACCAACATACAAATACGACACTGGCTCAGATCAGTGGGATACAAGGTCAGAAAACACCATCGCACACTATTTCCTCTGACACTTTTTCTATAAGATATTTCTCCACACATAGTTTGTTTTGTTGCCCATCTATGAGTTGATATTAATATTCATATCCTTGATATCAGACTGCAATTTCACAGTCATTCCAAAAAGACATGAGGAACATACTTGGGCACAATAATTAATTTTTGTGCGATGCATATAAATTAGGGGTGTAACGATTCACTCGTTTTCTCGATTCATTGATTACAAACCCTGACGATGCAATGCATTGATCTTGAAACATGGATTTTTGAATCGTTGATTTCGTCTATTCCGGCCAGTAAATCGAGTTTACAAACACGACTAATCGATGAATCCGATTTCATCATAATAAATAGCTTTCACAATATATTAGGTACACTTTAATTACTACAATCGGAATTAATTGAGACCTTGAACAGCTTCGTGCTCGCATCTCGCCGTTCACCTAAGCGCTGCACTATTTACCGCCTGTGACTGTCACAGGATTGCGCTCCGTTCGTCTCACTGACATTTTTTTGAGCAGCTGATGTGTGATCTCTCATTGGTACTTGTGGCCAGTAATGCTAAAGTGAATTAGTTTTGCTTTTCTGTAGTTTTTCATTGGCTCTCGGTCATGCCGACTACATTACCTGAGCAGTCGAAGGCTACACATTTATTTGCATGGACGGAGCAAAAATGTAAGTGTTTAAAGCATATGCACAGTTCCATTGAATGATACATGTTTTTTAACAATGTTGTTGAACCGAATGTACGAAGAAACTGTTAAAATAACCACAGCATCAACAACCTTGAAATAAGAGCGCGAGGTTTATATGATAATCAGATGCATGAAAGTAGCATTCGTTGCTATAGCAAACAGACATCGGGCGCGTTTTCTTTCAAAATCATCTTCGCCGTGGAGAGAAAAGTTAATACATATTCCTTTTATGTTATTGAAAATGATATAAGAAGTTTTCGCACTGAAAGAGAAGTGATCTTGCGCTCATAGACGTGCCAGGCTATATCTGCAGCTAAGCTGTATAAAAAGCAGAATGAACTGATGAAACATTAAGATAATAAACACAATTAATAAATACAATTTATGAATGATGCATTGCTAATTGACATATAATTTATTACAGTAGACTACAGAAACTATAAAGTATATATTTTTTTACCTTATTTTGTGCAGAAAATTGAAATAATTGTTTATAGTATATTAAACAATCATAAATTGCCATTAGGAAAAAATATATAGATTACAAATGATTGATTATTGTCCAGCTGTGTATTTGATTTCTTAAGGTAAATTTAAAGTAAGAGATAAGAAAATATTTTCTTGTATAATAATAATAATAATATTATACAGGTGCATCTTAATAAATTAGAATGTCGTGGAAAAGTCATTTATTTCAGTAATTCAACTCAAATTGTGAAACTCGTGTATTAAATAAATTCAATTCACACAGACTGAAGTAGTTTAAGTCTGTTTCTTTTAATTGTGATGATTTTGACTAACATTTAACAAAAACCCACCAATCTCAACAAATCAGAATATTTCATAAGACCAATAAAAAAAAAACATTTTTAATGAATTGTTGGCCTTCTGGAAAGTATGGTAATTTACTGTACATGTACTCAATACTTGGTAGGGGCTTTTTTTGCTTTAATTACTGCCTCAATTCGTGGCATGGAGGTGATCAGTTTGTGCACTGCTGAAGTGGTTCTCTATGGGGTTCAGGTCTGGTGAGTTTGCTGGTCAGTCAAGTACACCAACACCATGGTCGTTTAACCAACTTTTAGTGCTTTTGGCAGTGTTGGCATGTGCCAAATCCTGCTGGAAAATTTAAATCAGCATCTTCAAAAAGCTGGTTGACAGAAGGAAGCATGAAGTGCTCCAAAATTCTTTGATAAACGGGTGCAGTGACTTTGGTTTTAAAAAAACACAATGGACCAACACAAGCAGATGACATTGCACCCCAAATCATCACATACTGTGGAAACTTAACACTGGACTTCAAGCAACTTGCTATGAGCTTCTCCACCCTTCCTCTGGACTCTAGGACCTTGGTTTCCAAATTGAATACAAAACTTGCTCTCATCTGAAAAGAGAAATTTGGACCACTGGGCAACAGTCCAATACTTCTTCTCCTTAGCCCAGGTAAGACAACTCTGACACTGTCTGTGGTTCAGGAGTGGCTTAACAAAATGAATACGAAAACTGTAGCCATATTCCTTGACACGTATGTGTGTGGTGCCTCTTGATGCCTTGAACCCAGCCTCAATCCATTCCTTGTGAAGTTCAATCAAATTCTTGAATCGATTTCGCTTGACAACCCTCATAAGGCTGCGGCTCTCTAAGTTGGTTGTGCATCTTTTTCTTCCAAACTTTTTCCTTCCACTCAAATTTCTGTTAACACGCTTGGATACAGCACTCTGTAAACAGACAGCTTCTTCTTCCTTTGGCAGTGAACTTGTTTGCGGCTTACCCCCTGTTAGGGTGTCCATTATTGCTTCTGGACAACTGTCAGATCACCTCTTCCCCATGATTGTGTACCTAGTGAACCAACTGAGAGACCATTGAGGCGCACCTTTCAGGTGTTTTGAGGTCATTAACTGATTGGCCTGTCACCAATTCTATTGAGATTGTTTAGATGGTGCTTGGTTTATCTTTTGTTAAATGTGAGCAAAAATAATCACAATTAAAAGAACCAAAGATTTTTCAGTCTGTGTGCATTGAATTTATTTACACGAGTTTCACAATTTGAGTTGATTACTGAAATAAATGCACTTTTCCACGACATTCTAATTTATTGCGATGCACCTGTACATTGCATAAAATTATTGTATTTGGCATTTCTGTCACTTCTGAAATTATGGCTAAGCCCCTGGTGTGACAAAATGTTAGCCTCTAAAGACATTTAAGGCCCGTGTTTTCTAAAATAGTTAGACAAAATAAAAAAAAATATCTACATAGGCCTGTCATGCCATAGGCATCAGTAGACAGTATCTAACAAGGCCACAAAGTATTTTTGTTCTAACCTATGTTCTTACCTCTTTGTAATTTGGCCCCCGACTAAGCTTAAAGAATTGGGGAAACCATTAAATATCATGTAATGCACGTAAAGAATCAGACTCGAATCGTTATCGAATTCACATTAAGTGGTATTGAATCTAATCGCGTCTTGTGAATTTGCACAATCGTTCTTGATCGGATGCGAAAAGCCTTGAATCGTGACGCGAATCGATCGCTGTGTCTACCCAAGAATTCACAGCCCTAAGATAAATAATCCTCAATTCACGGTGCCGCTAGTCATTTTCCTAATTACCAGAACCTATGTTTTTTTGTGGGGTATAAACAATTTAAATCTGTCTTACATAAATGAGCGAACCCAAACCAAATTTAGATACCAGAATAATTATAGAGTTTTCTCTTGACCAATGCACAACCACATATGATTGTGCTAAAACCCCACCATAGCGCCTTAGCAATGACAATAGCAAGCCTTTGCACAAACATTTATAACATTATACATGGACTAGGGCCTTGCTGAAGTAACAAAACGAAGAGTTTTAACTCAAACCGGTGGGCAGTCTATCAGATCTTTTTTTTTTTTTTTTTTTATAATGGCAGGCAATGGGCTCCACGGCTTTGAGAGTAAAAAAACATACAAACAAAACCAAATTAAACCCTTCGGCTCGTGACGATAGATTTGAGGTCTTAAGACACAAAAAGATCTGTCTGTGCAAGAAACTGAACAGTATTAATATAATTTTTTTACCTCTGATCCACCACAATGTCAGTGCGCATTCACAACATCTGGCGCGTAGCATAGATATATATATAGAAGGTAGATGCCGTCATTGTGACTGTTTTCTATGTGCCGCCATATGTGTCCAAAATGGGCTGACACGTCACTACTGGACGCATGAATAGTATCTATACATATCATAAGTAGAACGCAGGTGCGAAGACAATCTTTCGCTCGATAGTTCTGTCATAGATACACTCATTATTACAAGTGGCAGAGACATTTCGGACGGTGTTCACTGCACTGCGATGATCTAAAAGATATTTACAGTACGGTCCAATCACAAGGGTAGACCGATTTAATGATATATCATGACAAATGTGGATTTTTTGCTCAAACACGTATTTATTTGGCATCACGCCCGGATGTTGAGAACTCACTCAGGACATTTCGGACAATTGCGGGGATCAGAGGTAAAACTTAGATAACCACTGTTCAGTTGTTCTTGCACAATCGCTCGTTTCCTGCTTAAGACCATCAATGTATGGTCCGAGCCTCAGTGGTTTAATTTTGGTTTTTGTCTGTGTATAGTTTTTTTACTCTCAACGCTGTGGAGCCCCTTGACTGCCATTATCACTGATAGACTGCAAACGGTGTTGAGTTAAAAACCTTCTCTTTGTTTTCACTGAAGCAACCAGTCACCTACATCTTGGATGCTTTGGGGTAAGCAGATAAACATCACATTTCATTTTTGGGTGAACTATCCCTTTAAATAGGTGCACTGTTTACCATAGTCAAATCAAATGCAGCAGTCTTGTCCTATAGTCCATTTATAGTTGAATCATAATATTTTGTTGTTTATATTTCATTTTCATTTCCACACTTGCACACAAGGAAACAACACATGGACATGCGGATAAAAGGTATCTTTCCATGTTATCAGGAGTTTGTATGTCCTAAACACCACGACGGCGCATGCAAAAGTTTCTATTTTAGAAACAGTTCATTTCTCGTGACTTAGCGGCTGGAACACACACAAACTATGACAATTATAATCTCAGGTTCAGATTATGTGCTTTATTCAGTGTTAAATGTGCCCTAATGTGAGTTTGAATCTCATATTGCGTGATTTATAGCCATACTGCAAGCAGCAACGAATCGTTTACCGTCAGATCTAATACGATAGGAGATAACTTTTGGTTCAAACTAGGAGCTCAGTTGAACCAACAAGGGTTTTTGCCATGACAATTGGAAGCGGCTTTATCAGTTCTGCTAGTTTTTCATAACGCTCACCTAGTGTCAGGAGTTGGATTTAACAGAGAGTTTAACATTTACAGTTCAAGCATCTGTACCGATTTTCTCTGGCCAAAAAGGACCGAAAAAAACAAAAAAAGAAAAAAAAATATTTACGAATTTGCATGCCCTGCCGGTTGGTGAAAAACATGCTTGTATTCTTTTAAACAATTGCACATTTAAACAATTCAGATAAGGTATCTAGAATGATTTATGGAGCAGATCAAATACATATAATCGTTTATTAATCAATTATCATTTTGACTTGTGTCTTTTCTTTATTTAAAGGCTGAAATGAGATGGTTTACCTTTTTATGAAACTTTTTCAAAGTTTTATTTGAACATTTCGTACATGTTATTAGACAAGCTGTTGTCATCAATCATATTGAATAAGTCAAAAACAGTGGGAATGTGGTCTATGAAAAGCTGGTTTTGTGCAGATGCCATCTGATGAAAATTCCTGTATATTGCATTATATATAACAGAACAACTAAATAGGCTATTTTTCCCCCTCAGTATCATTCAGTCCTAAAGTGGACTAAAAAACAAACAAACAAAAAAATAAAACATGAAGTTTAATAAAATGTAGGAAATGGCCAGTGATTGCAAGATGTTTGCAAGTGTTATTAGTGGTCTGATCACTTCATCTAAGCAGTGTTGTTGTGTTTATGCAGTGAGAAGTGCCGAGTTCCAGCATGGTGTGACCGCATCCTGTGGAGGGGAAAGAACATTAAACAGCTTCATTACCAGAGTCACATGACCCTGAAGACCAGTGACCACAAACCTGTCAGCTCTCTGCTAGAGATCGGGGTGAGAACAGCAGCTGTGATCATGCATCCTTCAGCCAGTCCTTATTCTCTGTCCTCTTACTGACATCTGCTGTTACTCTGCACAGATCAAGGTCGTGAACGAGGAGTCATATAAACGGACGTTCGAAGAGATTGTGAGGCACATTGACAGAATGGAGAATGATTGTATTCCTTCAGTGTCTCTGTCTCAAAGAGAGGTTAGCACTCTTCCATAATTCAGCCATTGACTTTTACATTTTACACTTATATTCAAAAGTTTGGGGTCAGTAAATTTAGTAAAACTATACTTTAATACTTTCTTCAGCAGGAGCATTTAATTGTTTCAAGAAAGTTGGTACTAAAGACATTTTAAATGTTACAAAGGATTTCTATTTTAAATAAATGTTTTTTTAACTTTTTATTAATCAAAGAATCCTGGAAAAAAAATCGATGACAGTTTCACAATGTCGTGCATATTCATTATCGTGATATATCGCATTACCGAATACCAGCACATGTTTTATTAGAATAATTTCTGAGGCATCATATGACAGTGAAGACTGAAGAGGATGTCTGAACATTCAGCTTTGATCACATAAAAATTACCAAATTATAATGTTTTAAAATAGAAACCGGTATTTATTGTAATGTTATGAAATTTTACCATTAATACTGTTTTACTGTATTTTGCTCAAATAATGCGCCTTGGTAGCATAAGGACATGCGTCAAACATAAAAAATGTGCTGACCCCAGACTTGTAATAGTATGATGATTATTTAATGCTCATTTAAATGGAAAATGAATGCCTTATATTTCCTTTTGGTTTCTTTCTGTAGTTCCTCTTCCATGATGTGAAGTTCATGCAGCATCAGGCAAAGACTGTGACCGTTTATAATGATGGACAGGTGCCGTGTCAGTTTGAGTTCATTCCAAAGCTGGACGAGCCCACCTACTGCAAGCCCTGGCTAACGGCAAACCCTGCTAAAGGCTTCTTGGCTCAAGGTCAGAGGGATTCACTGCTACACTTACATTCGCCACAGTGTTGGTGTTTATTCGATGTAGATGGAGTGACATCTAGTTAATAGTTCTAAAACAACCAGCTGTTAGTGTTTTATTGAGATTGACTGGCTGTTACATGCCCTCTTGTTAAAGCAACTCACAGCTAGCAGTATTTGCTGCAGTGACATGTCGTCAGTTGTATCACGTAACTCTGTGTCCTAACCAGGTGTGGCACAAGAAGTTGCAATAATTTTCAGTCTTCACTGACAGCAAAATGCTGCTTGAAGCAACCAAGCCACAGTCATTCAGAACATAATTGATGTGTATTATACAGCTACGTGAAGCAGTTCTTTGTCATCAATACACAAAATGTGTACAACTACCTGTGCTGTCAGTGTTCACCCGTAACCTTGAAGAGATCGTTCATGCCATCATGAAAATTCTGTCATCATTTACTCCACCCACATTTTTTACTGTCAACCAAACAATTGACGTTAGCCATTGACTTCTTTGTATTTATTCATACTATCTAGTCAAAGGGGGGTCGTTTGTGTTCAACATAAGAAAGAAACTCATAGAGGTTTGGAACAACTTGAGGGTGAGTAAATGATGACAGAATTAATTTGCAATTATTTGACAGCAGTCACAAAAATTTACTTTTCCATTAAGCTGTGATATTTGCCCTGGTAAATTAATTCCGAGGGGCAATTTCTTCTAACCTTATTAGATGTATGCATCATCTTTTAAGTCAAATTCTTACATTTAATCAATAAATTCTTCTAATAAAATAGAGAGATACAAACTAATAATGCGTTTTCCAAGTCAAATGAAAATTTCACAAAATCTTTGGTGCGGCAGAAATTTATGACATCCTGCCAACTTAAGTTGTCATTTGGATGTAATTTTACACACTGTTTAATGCAGCTCAGAGATGCAATGAATGCATTTACACTGCAGTTACAGCTGCATAAATAATACTAAGGGATTGACATTCATTTAGCCAGTTTGATCAAACAACTGATAGATTCAACATTGAATAATGCACTCAAATGATTCTTTTTAAAAATATGGATTAATTCAGTTGCAAAACACTGCGTACAACGGTTCTAATGTGGCTTTTTTGGGAACTGTTTTTATTGGCGAAATAAAGCAAAAACAGACAATATTGTGTTTGAAGTATGGTTGCAAAGGGGTGGTACATTTCTAAAAACTTACCAAAAAGTTTACGAAAGTTAAAAAAAATTATGGAAATTTACTGGAAGTTTCCCCCCTCTTTACAACTCTAGTCTGAAACTCACTTAATATCAGGGTTTGTACAAGGTACTTAAAGTTTGTTTGGGTTTCATTTGGGAACACGTATAAAGTCTGACACGCTTTGTGTTGTGTTACTGTTATCATTTACAAGCGTGGAGCACATCTCCATCTCAGCAGCTCAGTCCACAAACTCTTCCTCTGCATATGCTGTGAGTTTGGGTTGCTTAAGGTTCATTTATAAACTTTTGCCAACACAGGAGAATACATCAACTAATTTCTAAATAGAGATTTGTTGTATATCGCAATTTCAAAATAAAAGTTTAAACCCTCGCTCTGAGTTTGCATGTGGCCAAATATTTAAACTAATGGATTTAAATAGTCTTTAATCACGCTGTAAAGTGAAATGTCACCAGGCCGTTGGTGCCCTCTGCAGGTATTTGTTATAATACTTAATGTACTTAAGTTGGTTATGTTCATTTTTTGTGTATTACATTATGAAGGCCTATTTTAACAGTGTTGTTCAATAAAACCATGTAATTACTTGGTTTTGATACTTTACTTGAACCAATTATTATTGCCTCATCGTTAGTTTATATAAATAGTCATACTAAAGCCTGGTTTTCACTTGGGTCTGTTTGTTACTAAAAAAATATCAGATTACTCAGTTGTCAAAATAATCAGTAGATTACTTGATTACCAAAATAATCATTAGTTACAGCCCTAGATTAATTCAAATATTTCAAAATACAACAGCGGCAGTGTTTTATATTGTGCTTTAAAAGGACAAATATTTTGTCAGGAAAAAATTCTTAAACTAGTATTAAATGAGTGTCTCTTCTAGTGACCAAGTTCTGTATTTTGTCTCATATCCTGAGCTAAGTGTCTTGTTCCAACACCCCTATTTCGATCAGCGTGATATATCTTATTTGTCACAGTGATGATTCAGCTTTGATGTCTTCAGGTCCATCCTATAATTCTGAAAATAAAATCAGGGGTTTGAATAAGTAAGCGAATACTTGCCATAATCCTTTCAAATGTTATAGGTGCCACAGTCCATTGCAGGCTTTGGTGTAGGCATGCACTTTATAATAATCCTTTTGTTTATCATTTATTAGAATTGAAAGACAACAGTATTGTTTGATAAGTGAGATCTCTGATTTTAGTTCTTGAAAACCAAAAAAGTAGTGCTTGAAGTCCCTTGCAAGGTTTGGAATACTTCATGTGCAGTTGTCTGTTACGAACCCTGGTATAACTATTACTTCTTGCTTATTCACTGTTGCTAAACAGTATTACATTGCAAAGCATGCTGATATTTGGCTTGGCTCTCAAGCATGTATTTTAGTTGTTTTTAAAAAGCAATTATCCAGTTTCAAACAGGCCCTGTTTATCGCCTTATAGTATCGCTTCAACACAATGATTAGGAAAAGGCCAAGTTTTTTACGCTCACTTGAGGTGGTTTTTGTCTTTTGCAAAAAAAGGTTAATGTAAGTAATGGGAGATGGAAATGCATTTGCAGAATAAATTCCTTCATGCGCATCAAAAAATTCATGTGACTTTGCGCTATGAACGGGATAACTTGACTAACCAGCGGACTGATCTTGTTGCACAGCATCTGAAATGTTGTTATTGTCATTCTGAAATGACCGCATTCATTGTTTCGTCTGCTTGCTCTGAGGCACAAGTCATTTATTATATATGAAAATTATTATATTTAGTGGCTTCTCTTACTTTTCTTAGTGATATTTAGTGCCAATTTATCAGGAAGTGACGATTTTTTTTCTCTTTGACACATCGGATGGAAACGGTGCTTATTTCCAAATGTTTTAGCAGTCTCACAGCCGACCTCGGCGTTCGCGTCCCTGATGTCGATGTGGTCTTTGCATAGGTGCCAGTGTGGACATCGACCTGGAGTTGTTTGTGAACCGCTCTACAGCCCCAGAGCTGAACTCAGGCCAGCAGCAGCTGGAGGACATCCTGGTTCTGCATCTGGAGAGGGGTAAAGATTACTTCATCTCCATCACAGGCAACTACCTGCCCAGCTGCTTCAGCTCGTCTCTCAGTACCCTGTGCCTGCTGAGAGAACCCATCCAGGACATGCCCCTGGAGACCATCAGAGAGCTGGTGAGATCCTGCCATTACAGACTTTGTGATTTTTATAAGAGCACTGCCATTTGTGACAGATTCACAGACAGTTATATTTTTGAACCATGCTTATAGCTGTTTTAAAACCTTCCTACTGCCTAAATAGACAGCTACTTTCTGAGTCAGCATCCTAAAGTGACTGCACTCCTCACATGATGCACATGGGAGACTTTACTCATGACTGATTACAATATATCGTGACATTAGCATGTTGCTACTTCTTAATCCAATAGACGTAGACATCAAAATATTTGGAAACTACTTTTGAATTACTTTTTGTTTGGTATTTCGTAGTCCAATTTACCGTTTTAAAGTTTGTGGTCAGTAAGATGTTTTTATTCTCTTCTTCACCCCAAGGCGCATTTATGTGCTTATTTTTAGCCAAAAAATACCGGACGAACAGGTAAATATTGTTTTCTATGTGAATAGTTGTGTACATTGATTTAATAGCAAATGCTTTTACTGTCACTTTTGTTCAGTTTAAATCATCTTTATTGAATAAAAGTATTAATTTCTTGAGAAAAAAAAAATCTTTCGCACTACTCAAAATCTTGGTGAATGAATTGATTTTTCCCGACAGTTGCTGTCATGCATTATGGGTTGTCTTCTCTGTGAAGGATACTTGTATTTAATAAATATTCTATATATCAAAACTTGGTTACAAGCTGTAATTATCTGATAATGATTAACCTGCCTCATAATTTTCATTTGTTACATCAGAGTATGAAGTCGAATAGCCAAGTGAGTAACCCAGAGACTGATAAACCTCAAGAAATCCCCAAGGAAATATGGATGATGGTGGACCATCTCTTCCGTTATGCAAAAAAACAGGTCAGGATTGCCCTTTTCTCATGTATTATTGTGTTTTAAGCTTGCTTAAACTTTTCTCTTTCCCTGTCTTAAAACTGTGCTTTTGTAATTTTGTGCTGCTAAAAGCTGTTTGTCTTTTTTATGGTGGAGCCATTGAGCTGCTCTCTATAGCAACACCAGCACTAAAGCAGGAAAGAATAGAGGGAAAAGGAGAGGGGAAGAGAAAGTTAATGGAATCTGTGGAGGAAATTCACTACCCGTTGCCTTAGCATTTGTTTCAGTAACCCGAAACAAGAAATTAAAGCTTCCCCAAACCATTCTTTGCTGTTCAGAGATGACTGACTAAATCTACTACACAATTACACATGTGATTCATCAACTGATTGCAAAGGAAACATTGAAGCACAATGCCTGGAGTTCATCCAAGAACTGTGAAAGCACCCATAGTGAAATAGTTGACAATGTCTGTATTACAGGAAGAGCTATTTCAACAGCCCGGCCTACGCAGCGAGTTTGAGGAGATTCGGGATTGTTTGGACACGGGCAGCTTAGACACTCTCCGTATCCTTTCACATGGTCACTGTATGATTCATGTCTGTGGTGTGAATTGACTCAGCGTGCGTCCAGAGTTTGCATTAACTAGAAGCTTTTTGCATTTCTGGATACTTTCCTTTATTTTGCCCAGGCTAAAACAGACCAGGAGAAAGACTTGGTAAGTGAAGGTTTGAAAAAAAAAACAAGATATTCCAAGCGTAGCCTAATGGAATAATTCATGGCATATTGTATGGGCTTGGCACACTTTTTTTTTGGTCCTTTTTCTCTTATCAAATCCTTTAGTAATCATCATAAATCATATATAATCTGAAAGCTTAGAAGCCCAAGATCCATCCTGTGAAAACCATTTTGAAATCATACATTGCGGTGCCATGGAAATGGTACTTTAAAATCTTTTGGTGGTCTCTTGTATGTTCTCTTTTTCACATTGCAGGACCAGAATAAAAATAAAAACCAAGAATATAACAGAAGACTAAAAGAGTTCTCGCTTTGTTTTTGTGATAGCAAAAACGTAATAAAAAATAATAATGAAAAGTAAAATAAAGCGGTTGTAAAACTTTTAACAATCAAATGTTTGTGGGACCAACATTATAAAACAAAAAGAATACTCTTCGATTGAACTGTATGTCAATTTGCACGTCATTTAGGTTGTTTTATGTTTAAACCTATTTTATGTTATGACAATTTTCTTGTTCAGGTGGCTCGACAATTGATAATGGCTCAAATTACTTAGATAGAACATACATTATTGCACTTTTTAATTGTAATGTAAAAAGACACGTCTAGCTGGTGTCTATGAGGATTCACTTAATGTAAAATGAATGATAATCTCAATAATAATAATTATGGTAGATAAACGAACTATATAAAATTAAGTACAGGAAGAAGACAATGGCAGCAGAAGCTTGGGATGATTAAGATTTCAAGTTTTGAAAGAGGTCTCTTATGCTCACAGAGACTCAAATGTTTAGTAAAATTATCATTTTATTGATATTTAGTAGGATTGAATAAATTCCACTAGCATTCAAAAGTTTGGGGTCAAGCTGAAGTCCTTTTTTTCCCCTCCTGGTGGGAATGACCGCCAACTGAATCCTTAGCCATCTTCAAGGATTGGCTAAAAACACATCTCTTCCATATTTTTATTTGACCCTCTAACTCTAGCACGTTCTATTCTATGGGACACCACTTCCTCATGAATAAAAAATATAACAAAAAGGTTATTGCGACTTTGTATTCTAGAATTGCGTGACATAAAAAGCCAAGTCGGAGTTATAGGACTTTTATAGTGTAAAAAGTTGATAGTTCGGACTTTTTTTTCTCGAACTTGCGCGTTTATATCTCGCAGTTTCTGACTTTTTATACACAACGGCGAGTTTATATCACGCAATTCTGAGAAAGAAAAGTCAGAATTGTGAGATAAAAGTGCAATCAATTACCGGGGTTTTTTATAGTCAGTGGCAGAAAACAGGTTCAGTACTTATTCTAATTTATTCTTAAAAAAAAAAAAAACTGCTCTTTTAGACTTGCCTCTGATTTTATTAGTAACTGTTGTTTCTTAAACAAACACTTGGTCTCTTCAAAATTTTTTTTATTTATTGTTTTTTTGATTTATTATACAGGTAACAAAAAGCAAAAAGGCTCGAACACTAGCTGCTCTATTCTTTTTTGATGTATGCTGTTTTCGTATTATATATATATTAATTTTAAAAACTTGCTAATGTTACTGCATTAAGTAACTGAGAATGTCTATTTATAACGGCGATATCAGTGCTCTTTTGTTATTTTGATTGCTTCTGTTGGTCTCATTTGTAAGTCGCTTTGGATAAAAGCATCTGCTAAATGACTCAATGTCATGCAGTCTTGCTACTCACCAAAAGTGTCCGGTTTATCTAATCCCCAAAAATATAGTAAGCAACAGGTAATTATGGTGATTTTGTAAAAATAATGTTCTGCTGTTAATATAACAGTATTTGAAAATGTAATTTATTGCTGTTACTCATGCTCTAGTCTTAAGTGTCGCATGATCCTTCAGAAATTATTCAGATTGAAACGCTTTTGTGTAGAACCCATGTGTCTCTATCATCTTGACTGTTGAGTGCCCTTGACCTGAAGCACCTTTAGCTGGCAGTAACCACTCTGTGGCTGAAGCCCTGCTCCTGTTCCTCGATGCCCTTCCTGAACCAGTGATTCCCTTCTCCTTCTACCCACAGTGCTTAGACTCCTGCTCAGACAGCAGCCAGTGTAGACAGGTTTGTGTCTTCAGTATGCCTCTTTCAGTGTAGTGTCCATTTCTGCTAGTGCTGTGTTTGTATGTTCTGTCACGGTCAAATAAATAAATGAATGACACGTTTCCTTTCTCTTTCTGTCCACAGATCATTTCTGTGCTACCTCAGTGCCATAAAAATGTTTTTAACTACTTGACGGCCTTTCTTCAAGAGCTGTTGAAGTACTCCGCACACAATCGGCTGGATGTCAATATTTTAGGTAGGTTGACAATGCACTTTCACTACTTGTTTTTGTGTATTTTTGTCTGCAGATTTGGAGAGCACAGGCCAGTTTCAATGGAAAGCAGAACTTGAAAATTTATTCTACACAAGACACGTTCAATCCTTCTGTATCATCGAGTATCATCCTACTGCTAAAATGTAGTGGTCGACCGATATATCGGCAAGGCATTTTTCAAATATCGGCATCGGCGATAAGTTTTTCTGTTTGGCCGATGAGTTCAAGGCGGGACCTTTATTTTGACGGCGCTCACATTCACCTTCTGGGTGGATGTTTCATTACAGTAGACGTTTAAACAAAGGAGTTTAAAATGTATACAAAAAAAGGGGGTGGGTTTTTTTTCTTTTTTATAACGATTGCTTTAATATTATTAGTAATAGAAAGGCAAACATTATAATACTTTCTCGTTTGCCGTCAGCATTCAGCAAATACGCATTTATATCATTTAAACAAATCTTTGAATGTCTATTAATGAACATTTGATTTTACAAACCTTGCAAACTTAGTCGAATCTTGTTGTGAGATCTTGTGAAGTGTGTTCTCTGCGTGACGATCGGTCCGTGGGAATTGAATGCGGACAGGAGGAGAGTTCAGCTTCACGGGAGACGCGCGATCGACAAACTTCAAACTCGTGATTTCAAACTATGCTACACATTATTTGCCCACTATCATATTCATGTCATTTTCACTGTGTGCTGTATGTTAAATGGGTGTTACCTTGGCTTTATTTGAAAAAATATGATTCCCAATGCACACAAACTTCCCAGATTACTGAGTGCTCTGTTGGTTACAGTTTACTTCTTTTTTTATTATATTTTTTATTTGTGAAAAATACTTTGCCATCTGAAGCATATGTATGTTTATTTAACACATTTATTTTTAATAAATTTTCAAATGATTTCAAGTTTCTTAAATATTAAATACAATTATATCGGCCACCCTGCTTTCCAAGATATCGGCATAAAAACAGATTAGTTGCATAATCAAGAAGTCTAGTCATGCACTTGGTTTAGAAATGAAAGAAAGTCTAAAGTTTTGGTTTCTGTTTCCATGTTGTTTACAGTCATGGAAAACCTGGAAACATCAGGGAGTTTGATGTGGATGTGACTTTGGCTTTTTTACTGACTCGTTTGTCCCTTGTTTACAGCCCCGATCTTTGCTGGCCTTTTGCTCAGGTCCCCCACAAAGCAAGATCTCACAGAGAAAAGAAAGGTGAAGGAGTTTTTCCAGCATTTCTTGGTCCAGACGCCCTCTGACAGAGACATTCATGATAAATTACCTGAATAATGTACGGCATCGTGTTGCCTTTATTATTTCACATGCCTAGTTTTTCCAGGTATCAGCAGAATTATGTCGATAAACTTTGTAGTTGCCATTTAATTCAAAGCATTTTAAACCGATATTGAAGCTTTTTTTGTTTTATTGCGAAACAAACAGGAGTTTTTAGTTGAAAAATAATGGTTATTTAATTAATTAAATATATTTGTATTTTGATGTTTGTAAATAAAAAAACAGTTGTTCTTTTATATTAAATCTCAACAATTACAACAGTCTCAGTGTTAGCCTTTTTCTTTTGTTTTCTTCAAAAGAATTGCTCATTATTTAGATGCAAAATAAAGAAAAGAATTTCATTTAAATGTTGTAGTATTATATAGTATAATAGCCACTATATATTTGTCTTTTTATTTTCATGCTCATTTTCAAGATTTCTTACCATTTTAAAGATAATTTACACAGAGAAAATGTAAATACGTTGGTAAAAGGTGTATTCCTCAAAACCATTACAAGTATTTCAAAGTGTTCGTTCATTACTACAATATTGAGCATTTGTTTTGCTCAACATACATCATTTGTAATATAGAAAAAGAAAATGCTAGAAGCATAATCTCAGACTTGGTTGTTAGTCACTATTTAAATAAATACGGTCACACTTTACAATTGGGTCCAGTTAGTTGAACTGTCACCGTCCCACCTGTGGGACACTTGGCACTCTTTTTTTGTTGTCCTTTTTCTATATCAAACCTTTTAGTAATCATCATAAATCATATACCATTTGAAAGCTTAGAAGCCCAAGATTCATCCTGTGAAAACATTTGAATTGGGACCACTTGTGTTAAATGCAATGGTAATTTAAATATTTTGGTGGTCTCAGCACCCTTACGGGGGCGGTCAAGTGTCCTAGTACCAAAATGCAGTACGCTCTTCAATCAAAACTTTTTATATCTGACAAGAACATACATTGGAAAGGTTCTGAGTCTCAGGATTCCATATTTAGGGTTATGTTGTGATAGCAAGACAAGATGTGACAGAGAAATGTCAAACATATGTACGAGAAAAAATGCATTTAAAAAATGTATGCAGTTTTGAGAGCAACCAGTGGCTGTTTTGGTATTAAAGCCGACTAAATGGAAATCGACAATTTGTCATATCAACTTCAAATTTGGAACATAACATAACTTATTTAGACAGAAGGCTTAAATTTTATAGCAATTTTAGAATAAAACCTGTTATGTAACATATGTATTATATATAAAATAAAATCAATATAGTGAATTTTCTTTACAGTAAATTTAAACTACCATAACTTTTTGATACTTTAATTCTTTTTAAAAATGTTCTTCTTTACAAAGAGACCAACCTTATGTCTGTATTCCAAAGTGTTAAAAATACAACAATTTAAGTTTGGATGAGGCACCTGCATGCCTATTTTAAAAAATTGGGTTTTAATTAACAAGAGCAAGACAAAAAAAAATACAACATAATGAGTTAACTAACATGAACAAACAATGATCAATACATTTATTACACAATTTATTAATCTTTGTTAATGTTAGTTGCTCACTGTTAGTTCATGTTAGCTCAGGTCCAATAATTAAGTAAAACAATTTTTGATTTTAATAATGAATGAGGTAAGATGCGCGTCTGTCAGTGATGTGATGCTGATATGAAGTGAACGGATCTGGAGTCTGCGCGCGCTCAGCTGCTGTTCATGATGGTGCCGCTGGGGAGGAAAGCAGACAGGACCCGATACACAACATTACAGAGGCCTCGAGCGTCTTTATAGCACTGGTAAATACATGAAGTGATTGTAATCTGCTTTATTCGGGGG
This sequence comes from Sinocyclocheilus anophthalmus, assembly GCA_018155175.1. Taxonomy (NCBI): domain Eukaryota; kingdom Metazoa; phylum Chordata; class Actinopteri; order Cypriniformes; family Cyprinidae; genus Sinocyclocheilus; species Sinocyclocheilus anophthalmus. Next base: position 623,871 of record JADLZN010011555.1, read on the forward strand.
TGTAAGCGCGTGTCGGTGTCGTTCAGGTGTTTTAATGGCTTGTCTCGGTTTCATTCGATTTTCTGCTCAATGCTAAATCTGTTAGCATACATCCACCCTACATGCTTTAACTTTCACATATTTAGCGTGTTCAGAATATTTTACATTTTAACCGGTTAAAACGTCCAATTAACTGCGCTTGTGTCTAACGACATGATCTATAAACTAGTGTTAAAGGCGTGCTAACGAAGCTAACGGCTGTCATTGATGTGAATGGAGACTCTGCTAGCACATTAGCCTGTCTCTGAATTCTTAATCAAATGCGACCGCTTTTAGTGATTATATGAAATATGGGGTGCTTGATTATTTCAGTCCTTTTGTCTTCGGGATATTATTAATGTTGACCGGACAGAAGCAGATGAACTAATGACTGGAGCTTCGAAACACAGGTGAGCTAACAGCTAGCAGTACTGACATGCCCGTTTGTTTTTATAAAACATATTTCCAGTTTAAGCGGAATATGACACGTTTATGACTGCACGACATGAAAGACTGCATGTTTTTAATGTCTCTAATGTATTCGAGGCTTTCTGTGTGTGTGCTCGAATTGATAAATGTGACTGTTTTGACTTGTGGTTGTCATCAATGGCGAAGTGAACATGGAAACTTCTAGAAAGTGTCCAGATTGACAGAAGCCTGCTTTAAGGCTCATTGTGTATTATTATTATTATTAGGGTTTTGTTCTCACAGTATGTTCATCATTTTGAGACATAATGTCCCCTTTGTAGCTGTGTAGTAGTATGAGAAAGGCATTCATAGTGTACACTGTCTGCCTTTACATGCCGCCTCAGTCAGCTGCCTTCCTAGACAGCGTTTGTGGGCATACTAACCTAGTCGGCTGCCTTCCTAGACAGCGTTTGTGGGCATACTAACCTAGTCGGCTGCCTTCCTAGACAGCGTTTTTGGGCATACTAATCTAGTCAGCTGCCTTCCTAGACAGCGTTTGTGGGCATACTAACCTAGTCGGCTGCCTTCCTAGACAGCGTTTGTGGGCATACTAACCTAGTCGGCTGCCTTCCTAGACAGCGTTTTTGGGCATACTAATCTAGTCAGCTGTCTTCCTAGACAGCGTTTTTGGGCATACTAAACTAGTCAGCTGCCTTCCTAGACAGCATTTTTGGGCATACTAACCTAGTCAGCTGCCTTCCTAGACAGCATTTTTGGGCATACTAACCTAGTCAGCTGCCTTCCTAGACAGCGTTTTTGGGCATACTAATCTAGTCAGCTGCCTTCCTAGACAGCGTTTTTGGGCATACTAATCTAGTCAGCTGTCTTCCTAGACAGCGTTTGTGGGCATACTAACCTAGTCGGCTGCCTTCCTAGACAGCGTTTTTGGGCATACTAACCTAGTCACTGCGTTTTTGGGCATACTAACCTAGTCAGCTGCCTTCCTAGACTGCGTTTTTGGGCATACTAATCTAGTCGGCTGCCTTCCTAGACAGCGTTTGTGGGCATACTAACCTAGTCAGCTGTCTTCCTAGACAGCGTTTTTGGGCATACTAATCTAGTCAGCTGCCTTCCTAGACAGCGTTTTTGGGCATACTAACCTAGTCAGCTGCCTTCCTAGACAGCGTTTTTGGGCATACTAATCTCGTGGCTGCCTTCATAGACAGCGTTTGGAATGCTTTTAAAAATAGATTTTCAGATTAAGGGTTAAGAGGCCTGCGGAATGGGCACATTTAATTTTTGTACGTTCAAGGGGGCATAAATGCAAAACAAACCCACCAGCACTCTGTGCAGCTTAAATTGTGAAATAGATTTCTTGCCATTCTTACGGTGAAGTGCTGCTTGTTGAAGCCAGTTTTTATTTTCTAGGGAAGTGTGAATGTTTTAAACCAAACACGGATACACAAACCCAGTACATTTTTATGATGTCACAATCAATAGACCATAAAAAATATATCATGCTGTAGATCTAAGTATACACATATATATATCTATATATATTTATATGAGAGCTACCAGTATTAACACTTGTAAAATATTAACAGGCACGATAGTGTTACCCTGGATAGGAATGTTAGAGAAAAACAAAAATAAATGTTCTCCCTTTTCAACATCATCAGAATACATCCATAACTAGGAAACAAGAGTATGTCATACATTTTGCTAATCATCATAAAAGGCTAATATCGACAGAATTATTGCTGAGATCATAATACTGTTTTTTTTTTTTAAAAAAACCCATCGTAAAAAACAAGGAAACAACAATCCCCCAACATTTATACAGACTCAGTAGTATTGAATGCATAATCCACTGCACATCTCAATAAGTGCACAGACTGCATATCCAGCACAGTAGTAAAAGTAAGGCCTCGATCATTTTTGTTGGCAAAAAAAACAAAAAAAACAAAGAGGAAAACAAACATATACATCGGTCATAATTACACTTTTCTAAACCTAGAAAAAACCTCATCATGTGCAAAATATTTGAATCTTACAAATCATGGAGTAAGTCAGTGAGTGTAAAGATGATGTGAACGATATCCGTCCCTCCATCTGGAGGTCACTTTCCACTCGTGATGCGACAGCGGAGCCATTAGTCCAGTTCAGGATGCCAGATTTTATTTCATGTTGATTGTACAATCTTCTTTATTTTTTCTATCTCCATCTGAAAATAAGCAGACATCATTTTCCTTTACATGGTAAACTTTTATTTGCACTATAAACCTGTTTTAAAGGAGTAGTTCAGCCAAAATTGAATGTTAGCTGAAAATGTACTTAAAACTCATCTACATCTTGGATGGCCTGAGGGTATTTCTTCATCAGAACGATGGGAGAAACTTCGCATTACATCATTTGCTTTAAAATGGTCATCTGAAATGGCAATGTCAAAATGAGAGCCCAAACAGCTGATAAAAAAAAAGCATTATGATAATCCACTCAACTCCTGTCTATCAATTAACATATTATGAAAAGCTGCACATTTGTAAGTTTTATCTTTAAACCAT